>OZ023262.1:78585403-79216362 GCA_964006375.1 Tillus elongatus | reverse complement strand
CGAGCTCGGTCAACCGGCGAATCGCTTGGGATTTATAGCCTAATATGCCTTAGTCATTTTTGCCTTATTAGTTTATTCAATGATTGTAAGCCAAAAAAAAATATGTAGTTGTAATATTTTCTTATTGTGCGAATAAACATTATTATTATAGAAAAAGCGAATTTCAAAATAATGCATACCAGGATGTGGAGCTTTTGGAGTACTTTATTTAAAGAATTTGTTCGTTGAAAATCGGCCGACTCGTGATGAAATAATGAATTGTCGCCACTTAAAGTGAAACACACTGTACATATATATATATATATATATATATATATATATATATATATATATATATATATATATATATATATATATATATATATATATATGTATGTATATATATATATATATATATATATATATATATATATATATATATATATATATATATATATACATACATGTATGTATGTATGTATACAGTGTGACACACTTAAGATGAAGACACACCTATATTTTCTTTATTTTTAGAGATAGCGATTTCAATTTTTCTACAGGTGTAAAACGTCATTAGGCTGTTTGAATAGCCTACCCACTTCAAATGTCAGATGTCAACCCAGTCTATTATGATTTTAGGAATAGGACCGGTTCTCTATATTTCGTGATGCATTAGAGATGTCAAAAAAAGTTACTTCAAAAACTTATTCAGAATTAAATTCTAACTGCAGATACCGAGTTTGAAGTCAAAATTCGACTTTTTACTTTTTTGTTAATTTTTAGGCAGACTCCAAATTGTCCATCATATTTTAACAGGCAGATTGCCATGGTAACAAATTAGCACCTTGTAATATATTGCGATAAATGTCAAATTCACATTAACTGTGAGTCTGTCAAGAAAAAGTGATGCTGTTCGAAATAGCAGAGAAGTTGCTGATGAATTCCATCGGAGACATCCACAAGAAATACAGTTAGGCGCGGAACTGCAGCAGCTCTGAATGCACGATTCTCTCAAACGGGAAGTGTGGTGAACAATATCTCGCCTGTTAGAAATCGAAGAAGTAGTGATGATAGCATGATCTTGGCTTCGAAGCCAATCCCCAGACAAGTTTACGTCAAAGGGCTGACACCTTGTGCGTCATAAAATAAAGCCTTTCAAGCCAGTTTCTCGCAAAGAACTCGTTGAGAGAAGGTGATGACCTGAAACGGTTAAATTATTGCCTTTGGGCCCAAGGTAACTTTCTGAATGATATAAAATTTTTAAGTAACTTTTTATTTACGGACGAGGCAACATTCACTACCAATGGAACAGTATCTGCCCAAAATTCCAGATATTGGTATCCTGAAAACTCTCACTGAGTTATCATTTGTAAGCCCAGTATTCACAAAAAGTTAATACGTGGTGTGGAATTTTGAGAGATAGAATAATTGGTCTTTTTTTGACAAAACCTTGAACGCAGATCGATGGCTTCATTTTTTTAATAATGAATTATGGCACTGTATTGAAGGTATGCCTATCAAGGTGCGACAGGATATGTATTTTCAATTAGACGGTGCATCTATTCACAACTCTTGGTTAGTCAGAAATTGGCTAAATCTACATTTTTCATTCAAGGAATAGTCTTTTGAACAGTGGCCTCCTCGGTCTCCTGACATTACGCCACTAGACTAATATTTCTGGGGCTCTGTTAAGAATATGGTGTACAAAGAAAGGCCCAAAAGTCGCGAGGAACTTGGCGAGAAAATAAGGCAGGCTTGCCGTAAAATAAATATGGCAGAACTAAGAAAAGTTGCCAGCAATAATCGTAACCGGATCAAAAAATGCATCAGGCTTGAAGGTCGGCTAGTTGAAGCAGACTACATTTAATAATTTTATATTCAATTTAGTTGTACATTTGTTAGAGTTTATGTTTAAGTTGAGTTGAAAAAATCAAGTGCCGTTGTTTTCTTTTGATACTGACGATGTTTGTTGTTTCCATGGCAATCTACCTGTTAAAATCTGATGAAAAATTCGGAGTCTGCCTAAAAATTTACAAAAAAGTAAAAATTCGAATTTTGACTTGAAACTCGGTATCTGCAGTTAAAATTGAATTCTGAAGAACTTTCTAAAGTAACCTTTTTTTGATATCTCTAACGCATTGCGAAATATAGAGAACCGGCGCTATTCCTGAAATCATAGTAGGCTGGGTTAACATCTGACATTTGAAGTGGATAGGTTATTCAAACAGCCTAATGACGTTTTACATCTGTACTAAAATTGAAATCGCTATCTCTAAAAATAAAGAAAATACAGGCGTGTCTTCATCTTAAGTGTGACACACTGTATATATATATATATATATATATATATATATATATATATATATATATATATATATATATATATATATATATATATATATATGTATGTATGTATGTATGTATGTATAAATTAATTTGTAACTTACCCTGGACATGGGTTCTAGGGGTTCTAGTTTGAGCTTATTTTCTAAGTATTTTTTTTAATTAAAAAGCCCCGATATCCCAATTACTTATTTTTTCCAGAAAGTTTTCTAAAACGGTTAGATTTTCTGGTAGACAACACAAAATTGAACAGTGAAAATACATACGTTCCATATCTTTGATACTATATGCATATTTAATGCACTTTTAGAGGAAATTTCTTATATGTATATATATATATATATATATATATATATATATATATATATATATATATATATATATATATATATATATATATATATATATATATATATATATATATATATATATATATATATATATCTGTCTCTCTGTGTGTGTGTGTGTGTGTGTGTGTGTGTGTGTGTGTGTGTGTGTGTGTGTGTGTGTGTGTGTGTGTGTGTGTGTGTGTGTGTGTGTGTGTGTGTGTGTGTGTGTGTGTGTGTGTGTGTGTGTGTGTGTGTGTGTGTGTGTGTGTGTGTGTGTGTGTGTGTGTGTGTGTGTGTGTGTGTGTGTGTGTGTGTGTGTGTGTGTGTGTGTGTGTGTGTGTGTGTGTGTGTGTGTGTGTGTGTGTGTGTGTGTGTGTGTGTGTGTGTGTGTGTGTGTGTGTGTGTGTGTGTGTGTGTGTGTGTGTGTGTGTGTGTGTGTGTGTGTGTGTGTGTGTGTGTGTGTGTGTGTGTGTGTGTGTGTGTGTGTGTGTGTGTGTGTGTGTGTGTGTGTGTGTGTGTGTGTGTGTGTGTGTGTGTGTGTGTGTGTGTGTGTGTGTGTGTGTGTGTGTGTGTGTGTGTGTGTGTGTGTGTGTGTGTGTGTGTGTGTGTGTGTGTGTGTGTGTGTGTGTGTGTGTGTGTGTGTGTGTGTGTGTGTGTGTGTGTGTGTGTGTGTGTGTGTGTGTGTGTGTGTGTGTGTGTGTGTGTGTGTGTGTGTGTGTGTGTGTGTGTGTGTGTGTGTGTGTGTGTGTGTGTGTGTGTGTGTGTGTGTGTGTGTGTGTGTGTGTGTGTGTGTGTGTGTGTGTGTGTGTGTGTGTGTGTGTGTGTGTGTGTGTGTGTGTGTGTGTGTGTGTGTGTGTGTGTGTGTGTGTGTGTGTGTGTGTGTGTGTGTGTGTGTGTGTGTGTGTGTGTGTGTGTGTGTGTGTGTGTGTGTGTGTGTGTGTGTGTGTGTGTGTGTGGTGTGTGTGTGTGTGTGTGTGTGTGTGTGTGTGTGTGTGTGTGTGTGTGTGTGTGTGTGTGTGTGTGTGTGTGTGTGTGTGTGTGTGTGTGTGTGTGTGTGTGTGTGTGTGTGTGTGTGTGTGTGTGTGTGTGTGTGTGTGTGTGTGTGTGTGTGTGTGTGTGTGTGTGTGTGTGTGTGTGTGTGTGTGTGTGTGTGTGTGTGTGTGTGTGTGTGTGTGTGTGTGTGTGTGTGTGTGTGTGTGTGTGTGTGTGTGTGTGTGTGTGTGTGTGTGTGTGTGTGTGTGTGTGTGTGTGTGTGTGTGTGTGTGTGTGTGTGTGTGTGTGTGTGTGTGTGTGTGTGTGTGTGTGTGTGTGTGTGTGTGTGTGTGTGTGTGTGTGTGTGTGTGTGTGTGTGTGTGTGTGTGTGTGTGTGTGTGTGTGTGTGTGTGTGTGTGTGTGTGTGTGTGTGTGTGTGTGTGTGTGTGTGTGTGTGTGTGTGTGTGTGTGTGTGTGTGTGTGTGTGTGTGTGTGTGTGTGTGTGTGTGTGTGTGTGTGTGTGTGTGTGTGTGTGTGTGTGTGTGTGTGTTTTTTTGCATTGCACATATTTCGCTTTACAATATTTTATTGGAAACCATTTTTATAAAAAATTCGCCAACCTAACGCACTTGTTGCGTTAGGCCTTTTGTATATATCGAAACGTCCCATTATCATTGACATAAAATTAAAACACTCTTTTGTTCAATTTTTATTACCGTTACATACTTCGAATTGAAATAAAACCATAATCACCTAAGCCTAACAGGTAGTTATTTGGTGAATTGTCATGAAGCGGGTTGATTTTGGTTGCCTTTCAATGATTTTATGGTAATTTTACAACCTACTAAATGTTTCTAGTTATAGTTATTTACAATGCTTTTCCTTTATCACTTTCTCCTATCGATGATAATCTCTAATCTCTTAAGGATTTAAAGAGAATCAAACTCTCAGTTGCCTATGGATTTGGCAGTCCGGGCGCATGCGTCACACGGAGCACGCGGTCAAAGCACACCGGGAGGGGACCGTATTCTGAATACGTCGGCCCCTTAGCTTCTGCTCTACATCAACATTTACTATTATTATACTTTCGGCGTAGTGTGTGTGCGTGAAACTCCCGCTTTAACCGCGAAATTATCGCGATCTCATTTACGTAAATCACAGTTTATAGAAAAATGAAAATGATCCACGTTAATAATTTTCTTGAAATATATTCAATCGGGTCTTCGTTCAGTGTGCGGCAATTAATGTGTGTTCCTGCTATACTTTGACAGTTCCTGCTGGATTTTAGAGCTTTGAACCCCGAGTTTCAGTGATTGTTGTGATTTTAAAGTTATCTGTTGATCATGGTGGATTTAAAGAATGAACCATCGGCTACACCGAAAAAATCTCGTGGATTATCAATGACTGCTGTGAAAAACTGGCTGTTACCCGAAAAGAAAGTGCAACAAGAAAACGGTCATAAGTTCCAGAAGATGCCGGAATCGTTTTTGCGGTCCATTCGCAGAAGATCTCTAAGAATAAAAAGGACGAAATCTTTGGTTTTACCCGACAAGCGAAAATCAGGTAAATTCTAATAAATATATAGCGACAAATAAAGTTTTCTTTATCAGTGAATTTGAAAAAATTCACTAATGGGGAGATCCTGACTTTTGAATTTTAAAAACATTTTTGCAAATGAGCGCGAACTAGGACCCCTAGAACCCATGTCCGGGGTCAATTTCAATTTTTATATGTTTATATATACAGTGTGTCCACGGATTGAGTGTGGGTAAGGTATAAGTGACAAAAAAAATTCGAATTAGATTATGATACTCTGGGAATCGCTCCTGCTTTTTCTTAAACTGAGATGTTGAGAAAATGAACAAAATCAATTAATATACAGGGTGGTTTATAACTTATGTAATGAAATGTATTAAGATTAAACTACTTTCGTTTATGAAGATACCGCAAAAAGTTATTAACAAAAATTGTTTAAAATTAAAATTTATGACAGACTCTCAATTTTCAAACAGATCAGTCTACTATTAATTTTTTTTTAGCTGCAACTTTATTTAAATGACGTTCGACGGCTTCTGTGATTAGGTGTACTTTAAAAAATACTTGAAACTGTATTAAAAAAGTCTTTACCGTAATTAAACTTGGGGTAGGTTTGCTTTCATCTCAACCAATAAAAAAGTAAAGTAAACGCACAATTTGACATTAGAAGCAATAATTGGCGAGTTGCATGACTACTTGAGCTCTGCCTTGTTGTTCGTTTCCCGGGATACTACTTATTTGAAAAATTGAAACGTCAATTTTATTTGTCACGAACGGCAAGCTTCTGTATTTAAAAATGTTAACAACAGAACAAAAAGTGTTTATTGTGCAGTGCCATGGTTTGGGTGAAGAACATTCTCATCAGGGAGTGATAAGAAAATTCCTTGAACGCTGGCCAAATTATTCGGTTTCCGCTACTGGTGTAAAAAAAGTTGTTACAAATTTTATGCGTACTGGGAGTGTTTTAAATGTTAAGAAGACAAAATTCAACCTAAATGAAGAAGACAATGCTGCAGCTGCATTAGCTATGGATTCTGTTGGGCGTTTTCCGAAATTATCATTAAGAAGGAGGGCATTAGAAATTGGCAATAATAGCAAATCGCATTTGCAACAAATTTATCGTACCAACAAGGTGAAACCTTTAAAAGCAAAACTTATACACACTTTGGAAGAAAATGACGAGTCAAAACGATTGGTTTTTTGTTTATGGTACGGCGAGCAATATCTACAAAATCACAATTTTGGCAGAAGTATTGTTTTTTCGGTTGGATCCACTTTCACCACTAATAGGGTGGTAAATTCCCAAAATGCACGGCATTGGTCTATGGAGAATCTAAACTATAGAGTTAATTGCAGAAGACAATGCCATAAAAAATTAAATGTATGGTGTGCTGTTTCTTACACTGGGATAATTGGTACATATTTTTTTGAGCGAAATATGAACCAGTACAGTTATCTAGAAATGCTGGAAAATATTCTTCAAGATCATTTGCATAACATGTCACTAGAAGATAGACAAACAGCATACTTTCAGCATGACGGCCACCTAGCACATGCAACAGGAATCGTTGGAGAATGGTTAGATTGCGAATTTCCTGGGCGGTGGATTGGTCGATATGCGCCAATACCGTGGCCTCACAGAAGTCCCGATCTTACGTTAATGGACTTTTATTTATGGGGCTATCTCAAACAGAAAGTCTACGCGGCTCCATTAAACAACGATCTTGATTTGTTGAAACTGAGGTTGAGAGAAGCAATTGACGGTATTCCAATTCAACATATTCAAAATGCCTACAAGGCATTTACTAAACGGGCTGAGTTATGTGTATCAGTTGGTGGCAGCACATTTGAATAATTTCTTTATTTTTCGTTGTTCGTTTTGATTTTTGTTAGCAATAAGCGTTTTGTATTTTACTAATAAATTATTATTTAACATTGCATGGTTACTTACTTTTCGCACCTGCGTTCAGAAAACCACAGGTAAAAAGCTCCATGTTGATAGGAAAAAAATGTTAATAATTTACTTGAAAATTCAAAGCAGGTTGATCTGGCTGAAAATTGGGAGCCTGTCATAAGTTTTAATTCTAAACAAGTTTTGTTAATAACTTTTTGCGGTATCTTTATAAACGAAGGTAGTTTACTCTTAACACATTTAATTAAATTAGTTTTAAACCAGCCTGTATATTAATTGATTTTGTTCATTTCCTGAACATCTTAGTGTAAGACAAAGCAGGAGCGATTTCTAGAATATCATAATCTAATTCAAAAAATTTTTGTCACTTACACCTTACACTATCTATATATATATATATATATATATATATATATATATATATATATATATATATATATATATATATATATATATATATATATATATATATATATATATATGTGTGTGTGTGTATGTGTATATGTATATGTATATGTAAATGTGTATGTATGTATGTATGTATGTATGTATGTATGTATGTATGTATGTATGTATGTATGTATGCATGCATGTATGTATGTATGTATGTATGTATGTATGTATGTATCACACCGATAACTCAAAAAATAATGGGCCGATTTTGATGAAATTTGGCATGTACCTTCCTTTTGTAAATGACTTGGATAAGTTCGTTAGTCAGAAAAAGCGGACGAGGTTTTCTGGGAAAATTTTGAGCTATCATTCGAAAAAAATTTTTATCTCAAAAAATAAAAAAGCTATGATAACCAAATTTGGTAAGTAGATTTACGATATAAAAAGTAAACTATACACCAAAATTTAGATTTCAATGTTACAAGAAAAAAAGTTTTAGTAAAATAGTTTGTGCTAGATCATTTTTATGAAAATTCAGCACCATAACGCACTCGCTGCGTCCAGCCTTTTTCTATCCAAAACATTGCTTGTGCATTTATTTAATGATCTCATACATGTGCAGAATGTGTGAAGAATTAAATTACATCATGCCGCGGCAAATGTCATAATCATTTTTATCTCTGATTTCATAATATACAAAACAATACAAACATTGAGGATTTATATCTTATTCATGAAAAGCCCAAGTTTTGCGGAAATGCACTTTAGTTTTTTTAATGTCTCAAATTTCCCATTTGTACCACTGATTAGTAGTATTTGATTAGAATCAATATCTTATAATCGTTAAATTTATTATACGAAGGGGGGATGCGAATATTTGTTTTAAAAACTAATGCGAAGACGAAAACTAAAATCAGGCTGTTTAATTATAAATTCTGTTTAAAAACAAGCTACGCGTCTTACAGGCGATACATATATTGCTTTCTTATTGATCACATAAGAAAAGTTGGAGTCACTGTCATTCTCTCAATAGTCTCATCGACGCTGCTCTTCAGGGATTGTTTTGTTAGTTCCTCGACATCCTACCTTCAATCAACAAACTCGTCTTAGCCAAAAAGTTCACGCCTTTAGTGTCAAATTACCCACTCGTCGACATTTCGCATGAATCATCTTTTTTTTTTCAGGAAGGGAAAAACTTTGGAATGCCCATCCGGCAGACATATTTTTAGAGACCTTTTATAACCTCTTATATTCTCAAAAAGCGAGTTCACACCAATTTTGTGGCACAACAATCAAGGCAAAACCTTTTCGTTGTAAAGATACCGGGTTTTCGAAATAAAAGAAAATGTTTGTAATTTTGGACTATTCGATTTATTTAAAACAAATTTGATAAATTTTGTAGAGATGTCTTGAGGTACTAACAAGTAAATATAATTTAAAGTTAAAATTTTATATGGGTTAATTGTCTTTTCAGTAGTCATGGTCCCATTGGCCTATCCGATTTTTTTACGTCGCCACTAACTTGTCTTTTGTCTTTGGAATCGAGTTCCTTCATTCTTCTTAAACTTTTTACTGTCTTGCTTTTTCTCATATTTGCAACCATTTTCAAACTATCTAGCAAATATTTAGATACAAGTTAAAATGTTTATTGGTGAGAAAAGTATTATGTCTATTGGATGCTTGCTTTACCATTACCATCCCCCTTTTACCAGTTATTTACTATAATTCGTAGCAGTAATCGCAAGGTACGTGAACATTTCTGATTGTTCAAGTTTTACCGTCTGAGCTATTTTATTAATGTTATGTTTCTAATAATTTCCTAATTTTAGTGAATTTTCTTAAAAAAAATTCACTAATGAGGAGATCCTGACTTTTGAATTTTGAAAAAATATCTTCAAATGAGCGCTAATTAGGCACCCCAGAAAACATATCCGGGGTCAGTTTCAATTTTTATATGTTTATATATATATATATATATATATATATATATATATATATATATATATATATATATATATATATATATATATATATATATATATATGTATCACACCGATAACTCAAAAAATAATCGGCCGATTTTGATTAAATTTGGTGATAAAATTCCTTTTGCAAATGGCTTGGATGAGTTCGTTACGCAGGAAAATCTGCCTAGGTTTTCCCAGAACATTTTGTGTTTTCTTTCGAAAAAAAATTATATCTCCGGAATTAACAAAGTAAAGGCAACCAAATTGGTACGCAGGTTTATATCCTTATAAGTAAGTTACCTACCAAAATTTAGCTATGTAAGTCAAAAGACAAAAAAGTTATAGGCGTTTAAAGAAAAATAAATTGGGGTTTTCCTCAAAACGTCAAAGTGGCGATTTAAAATGTCAAAATTGGCAACATTTAGGCAAATAACTTGAATCTAATACGGGCTATAGAAATAAAATGTCTCGAGAAGGATGTTTTACAAACCCTAAAGTCTTAATTTCAACCGTCATTGTCCTTCATTTTACTAAAATATTTGCAGAAAATTCATTTTAAATAGACCCTTTCTCTGATGCTTGGCAGTAGCCTTAGCTATAGAGTTTATCGTTTAATAGTATATAATTTTTGTCGAATTTTCGTAAAAAATCAATAAAGCTCAATATATCCGTTATTATATAAGATATGAAAAATTTTTGTATATATTAATTATAGGGTGTCTTGAGCTACATCTTAAAATAATATTTCTACAATTACAGGCTGGCCCATAAGTCGTTGGTGATACAATTTTTATTTTTTTTAATCAAACACGCCTTATATTATTGCATTTTTGCATTTTCCATCGAGATATAATGCATGTGTGTAAGAAAAGAAATTCTAGACGCAGAAAGTGCGTTATGGTAGCGAATTTTGATCAAATGTTTCATATTTGAACAGCTCGATTTGCTATTAACCTATAAGGTTGACCAAGAAACGTGTTTTTTCGGGAACACTTTAAGTTTACTTTTGGAAATTTTTGTACATTTTCACACAATAAAGTTATTTTGATGAAACATGGCACATTGTTTTTACTATATAGGTTATACTGGTAACCAGATTTGATGCCTGCTTTCTTAAAAAAACACACATATTTGTTATTAAAAACATTTTTATGAAAATTCACCACCATAACGCACTTGCTGCGTCGAGAATTTTTCTTCTTCTGCTGCCACAACTCCTACCAACGTTTTCACAATATCGATAAAGACTGATCATCACTTTTGTATAAAAGGTTGTTTAAACTAAATATTTTTAAAGATGCAGAGTTTTTCAGCACAAAAATTTTTACAATTTTACCTGACATTGCAGGGAAAATAAATAAACAAATAAATGGCAATATTTCTAGGATCATTTAAGAGGTAATTGACCTATTTTTATGAAACTTGGCGGCTGCATTTTTTATATATATATATATATTTTTTTGGCAACAGTCTATATGAGTTCATTGGTTAGCCTAATCAGGCCAGTCCTCCCGGAAAAAATAGATAATCCTAGAAACGGTTTTGCTACTTTAAAAACAAGTATATTATGTTTGTGTTTTGTTTCTTTAACGTCGGCCTATTTCTACGACTATGGCCAATCACCGTCGCCAGGGAGCAGTTTCACCCCGCTATCCTGGAAATTTGTCGAACCCTTACCTCTTGGTAAGGAGGGTAGGGATCTTTAACGTGCCCAACATCGCATGGACAAGCAGCCGACGGCTTTAGACCACCCCCCAACAAAAATGTACCATATTTTATCCAAAAATTTATTGTTTGACAATGCACGAAAATTTTCCGAAAAGAAACTCAACAAACCTTAGGTTAAAAGCAAACTGAGTTATTGAAATTTAAAGCATTTAATGATAATTTCCTATCAAAACGCATTTATTACGTCTTGATTTTTTTATTACAAACATGCATAACATTTCGATAAAAAATTCAAAAATGCAATAATATTAGGGTGTTCGACAAAAAAATTAGGTATCACCAGCCACTTTTGGGCCATCCTGTGATTATCAAAATAATTATATAAGATGCAGGTCAAGACACCCTATGATTAGCATATACCATTTTTTCTCGTATCTTGTATAATAATAATTCTATTGAGCTGTACCGTAGCAATGAGTCACGATGTATATATGTAAACAGATAAAAACTGAAGCTAAACTCGGATATGTATTCTAGGGGGCCTAGTTTGCACTTATTTGAGGAAATCTTTTTAAAATTCAAAAGTAGCGGTCTTCTCATTAACGAATTTTTTCTACGAAAATTATCTAAACATTATAGACCGTTAAACCATAAACTTAATTAAAACTACTGCAAAAGCGTCTGAGAAATGAATTTTCGTGAAATATTTTAGTAAAATGAAGGACAATGACAGTTGAAGTTGAAACTTAAGGGTTTGCAGAACACTCTTCTTGAGACATTTTCTTTATATAATCCGATTTGTTTCAGGTTCTTTGCCTAAATGTTGCCAATTTTGACGTTTCGAAGCGCGACTTTGACCTTTTGAGGAAAACCCTACTTTTTTCTTCTTTAAATGCCTATAACTTTTTTGCCTTTATACTTAGACCTAAATTTTGGTGATTCGTTCTTTATATTACGAACACGCGTTATTTTCGGATATACATTTTTCCGAAAGAAAACACAAAATTTTCCGGGAAAACCTGTGTGTTTTCTCGCTAACGAATTTATCCCACTTGCAAAAGGAAGTTACTGAGCAAATTGATCAAAATCGGTCCATTATTTTTTGAGTTATCGGTGTGATTCCAGAATCAGTTTCAAGTTTAATCTATCTATATATATATATATATATATATATATATATATATATATATATATATATATATATATATATATATATATATATATATATATATATCAGTTTCAAGTTTAATCTATATATATATATATATATATATATATATATATATATATATATATATATATATATATATATATATATATATATATATAGATTAAACTTGAAACTGATTCTGGATATGGGGCCTGGTGCGCGCTCATTTGAAGAAATTTTTGAAAATTCAACAGTCAGGATCTCCTCATTAGTGATTTTTTTAAAAGAAAATTCACTAAAAAGACACTAGACCATAAGATTTGGTTACGTAAACAAAATACATTGAATTTGAAAAAGAAAACAAAGGTTTTTTAAGGCTAAAGGGTCAAAAAGCATCAAAACATTAAAAATAAATTTTGTATACAAGATATATAGAAACAAGTGTCTTGAAGTGATGCATTAGTAACTTTGCGAAATGGAAATATAAGGGTACTAACATGAAATTTTTGAACTTGTGGCAAACACTGAACTTTTTTGCTAACAAAGTTATCTCGATGTAAAACATGATTTACGAAGATGAGACTTCCGGTTTGTTTCATTATGTTAGAAAAGTCTTTCCGGGTCTAAGTTCGTTGGCCACTTTTAATAATCATGTTATGTTTTTTTCTAGAAAATGTTATCTATATCTTTAAAACTTATTAATTTTAGTCATATATAGTCATTAAATTATAAGACAGCGTGCCAAAATTCAGTTTTGTTAAATAATTGTAATTCAAGTTTTTTCGCAATAAAATGCCGGTAAGGTTAATCGTTTTTGTTAGAAAAGGACATTACAGTGCGCCATTAGGGTTAAGTGGAATAAAGAAAGATGGATACATTAAATGATTTAGTCTTTGTCAGTGTTTTGAACGTACGGAATGTCTCACGATTTTAGTGACTTTTCATGTTGAATTGGTAGAAACAAAATCAGATGCTTTGGAGTGAATTGTTTATAAAAATCAGAGCTACTTAAATTCAACTGAAATAACTTGAAATAGGTCCAATGATATGCCTACTAGATAAAGTAAGTTACGTTAAATTTATATTATATTATATGAAATTTCGCTACTATAACGCCTTTGCGTCTCGAGTTTTTTGTTATCTTATTAATTACTTCATGGAAGGTGCAGCCCATGTGTGTCTTAGACATCATAAACTCGCTTCTTTAATTGGCCATATATCTTCAGAAATATGTTTTCCGGGAGGGCATTCGAAAGCTTAGGGGCTCTAGGAAAGAACAAGGATTCGCAACGAACTGGTCGACAAGTGGATAATTTGATAACAGAGGCGTGCGTTTTTTGACTAAAACTGGTTTGTTATTAAAGATAGCAGGTGTATGTACTAAGGAAGCAATTTCTGAAGAACAATGTCTATGTCAGTAACCATAGAAGAGGCAGCGATTTGCTACCTCTATTCTGTAGTCTAAAGAAGTAAGATTGACTGTTATATGTGAATCTTCAATGAGGCGAGCGGATCGTTCTTAAATAGAATCCTGGATCAACGATATATTGTCTTTTTAGGGCAGAACCATAGTCATAAGGACGTAGCAGTGCTTTATACGGCAATAATAAGGTGGTGGTATTTTCCGCAAAATATTTTAAAATATAATATGATTCACGTGTTGCGATCATCGTGGAAACTTAGTCATTTCGTATCAATTTATTAATAAATCATTTATAGTAAGAGTCTATTTATAGCTGTATACATGATGTCTTGTTTTCTTTTCGATAAACTTTGTGAAAGTGAAACGATTATGTAAATAGTAACTTGAATAATTTTCCATATTAATATAAAATTTGTGCAGAACAAGTGGATGATGGTACGTTCTTTAAACCTTTCAAGACAAAAATATAACAAGTTCGGGACGCAGCAAGTGCGTTATGGTAGTCAATTTTCATTAAATGCTTCAAATTGGAATAACTAAATTTTCTATAAACTTAGAAGTTTGAATTTTGGTATGTCCTTTTCAAGGAAACATATCCACCAAATTTGAATGAACTCTTCCAGGCCATTAATAAAAGAAACGTACTTGCCGAGTTTCATCCAAATCGGTTAATTCTTTTTTGAGTTATCGGTTGGATATATATATATATATATATATATATATATATATATATATATATATATATAAACATTGAAACTACCCCGGATAAGGGTTCAAGGGGCCCTAGTTCGCGCTCATTTAAAAAAATGTTTGCAAAGTCTGACCATGGATACCTCTCTATTAGTGAATTTTTTTTAAAATGAAAATTCACTAAAATATTAGAAGCTACTAACGCTAACCCAACATTTTTATATGGCAATTTTGTAGAGTTAAATCAGCTACAGTCACTTATTTCATGATCGGATTTTTACGTGTTTAATAAAATTTCATAAAAACTATTCGCTAATAGGTTACAACTTTTTTAAGTGATTGCGACGTTGAATTTTATATATACATATACCGGTTAGTAAAAAGTCTGGAAATGCAGTTTTATTTCCTGAGATATTCGTTATTAAAAAATGTTTTAATAATACCTTTTCTATTCTTTGATTGTTATTGCTTTTCTACACATTTTTTACACATGTTTTAATAAGAGCTTTTCTATTCTTTGATTGTTGTTGCTTTTCTACACATTTGCTACAAACTAGCGATATTCTATTTTTCCTGACGTAAGAAACTTCGTTGCTCTGGCAACTAGATTTTTATCTAATGGCAAGATATGATTTTTACTTCCACATCGTCACAGCGTGGAAGTATCGTATCGGCAACAAAAATTTCAAAAATTTGTTTTCGCTTAGACGTCGCAAAAAGTATGAAAACATATATAAAACATGATTTGGGAACGACAATGTTTTTGTCTGTCGGTCTGTATGTCGGTTTGTTTGTAGCCACGATAGCTTTAGAACGAGTTGAGATTTAGTCTTCAAATTCGGTATACAGTTAGCACCCGATAAACGAACGGTTCGGATTATTTTTGGGTAAAATCGCTTTAGGGGGTAGGGGATGAATTGGGGGAGCGGGTGGTGTGGTGTTGATTTGGTGAAAATTGACATCTTTCCGTTAAAACTCGTGTAATATAACGTTAGGGCGTATTTATTAGAAAACGTTTAATTTCATCAAACATCTGGTATTCTGTGCTAAAATTAAATTAGGGGTTGAATGTGTGGGGGTGGAATATTGTTGAGAAAAATTTCGAATTTTTTATTGTTGCGAAAACGATGTAAAAAGTCACAAAACATATAGAACTTGATTCTGGAACAAAAATTTGTTTGTCTGTCGGTCGATCGGTCAGTCGGCATGTACATCTGTCTGTTAATAGGCGCAGTCACTTTCGAACGAAATGAGATATCTTTAAATTTGGTATCCAAGTATCCAGTTAGCACCCGACAAAGGAACGCTTCCAGTTACTTTTCGGTAAGATTGCTGCAGGGGGTAGGGGATAAATAAGGGCGGATTTGGTGAAATTGACATTTTTTCAATAAAACTCGAGTAATGTAACGTTTTAAAGGTTTATGGGTACAGCAATACAAATATTTTCTTTGCGGTCAAGTCATGGGCCATAAATTCAAATGTCTTTCTGAAGAGAATAAATTATCACAGCTACGTGGAAGTTATGATTCAATTTACAGCACTATTTGCTGCATATTCGGGAAGGCCGTTTCTAAATACAGCACTACAAAACTTTAATCAGCTTTAATAAGAAGAAAGAAATTTGGGAAAAAATAACTTTCTTAAAAATGGTGGTATGCAAATAAAACTTCATTCACTTGTTTGTAAGATACCTATATGTGTATTCATAGATTTACATCGTCACATTCTTGAAATATACGTTATTTACGTAAATTTACAGTTGACGTCCTGTTACGCCAAGAACAAATAATTTTACAATCTTCCTCTGCAGCAGCGGTTTTTCGGCACCTCATCTCATTATGGCGTATTTTTAGACCACATGAATGAAAACTCATTATTTGATTACCATCGACTATTGAATTTTCACAAGTAAATGTCTCGCATAACAACGTAATGCGAGATAACGATTTCTTATACGTACATTTCAGTTTAGTGACACCCACACGGGCTTTAAGGCTTTCAGTAGCAAATACGCTTTCCTGAAATTTCATCTCAGGGAAATTCAGGTGAAGTCGTTTTCCGGATAAAATTGGAAAATGGAGAATATAAATGATTTTAGTTGGGATGGTTTAAGAGATAATATTTTAAAAGGTTTGGAAACGAAAGGAGAATTTATTAGTAATGTTTTAGTGAATTTCGTAGAAAAAAAGTTCACTAATGGGGAGATCCAAACTTTTGAATATTGACAAAATTCTCTTGAAATGAGCGCGGACTACCTTCGGGGCAGTGTCAATATATATATATATATATATATATATATATATATATATATATATATATATATATATATATATATATATATATATATATATATATATATATATATGTATGTATATATATATATATATATATATATATATATATATATGTATGTATATGTATGTATGTATGTATATGTATATGAATGTATCACACCGACAATTCGAAAAATAATGGGCCGATTTTAAAAATTTGGAAGGTACCTTCCTTTTGTACGTGACTTTTAGCGAATTTTTTTAAAAAAAATTCGCTTATGGGGAGATCTGTGTTTATATATATATATATATATATATATATATATATATATATATATATATATATATATATATATATATCCGACCGATAACTCAAAAAATAATGGACCGATCTTGATAAAATTTGCAGAGTACCTTCCTTTTGCAAGTGGCTTGGATAAGTTCGTTAGCCAAGAAAATCGGACCAGGTTTTCCCGGAAAATTTTGTGTTTTCTTTATAAAAAAATTCATATCTCCAGAAATAACAAAGTAAGGGCAACCAAATTTGGTAAGCGTGTTTGTATTATAAAGAGTGAACTCTGTACCAAAATTTAGGTCCCTAGCTTTAAAGACAAAGAAGTTATGGGCAGTTAAAGCAATAAATGTTGGAGTTTTCCTCAAAACGTCAAACTCGCAATATTAAACGTCAAAATTGGCAATGTTTAGTCAAAGAATGTAAAACAAATACCATTTGTGACAAGAAAATGTTGCAAGAAGACTGTTCTACAAACCCTTAAGTTTCAGATTCAACCGTCATTGCCCTTCATTTTACTAAAATGTTCACACAAAATCCATTTCAAATAGACCCTTTCTCTGTAGCTTTGGCTGTCAGTTTAGTTAAGTTTGGTAGCTGTTTGGATATTTATTTGTGTTTAGTGAAGTTTATGGTTTAACGGCCTATAATTTTTTTAACCGACTTCAAAAAAGGAGGAGGTTCTCAATTCGCCTGTATGTTTTTTAAGCTAATTATCGTGGAACAAATTTGTTAATGCATTTTTGCATTTTTTATTGAAATATGATGCGTTTGTCTTAAAAAAAATCTGGACGCAGTAAGTGCGTTTTGGTAGCGAATTTTCGGTAAATTTGCAGTTTAGCTCCCGAACGCTTTTCAAAACACTGTTTTCAGAAACCTGCCCCCCCCCCCCGGATCCACAAACCCCAAGAAAAATGTCTTGTTCACACTCCCCAAGGAAGTTACGGGACCAGGAGTGAGTAGGGGTGCATAATTTTTTTAGCTAATTTTTGTAGAACAAATTCGTGAATGCATTTTTCCATTTTTTGTCGAAATATGATGCGTTTGCAAGAAAAAAATCTGGACGCAGTAAGTGCGTTTTGGTAGCGAATTTTCGATAAATTTGCAGTTTAGCTCCCGAACGCTTTTCAAAACACTGTTTTCAGAAACCTGCCTAGGGCCCCTCCTGGATCCACAAACCCCAAGAAAAGATTCTTGTTCACACTCCCCAAGGAAGTTACGGCACCAGGAGTGAGTAGGGGGTGTATAATTTTTTTTTAACTAATTTTCGTAGAACAAATTCGTTAATGCATTTTTGCATTTTTTATCGAAATATGATGCGTTCGTAAGAAAAAATCTGGACGCAGTAAGTGCGTTTTGGTAGCAAATTTTCGGTAAATTTGCAGTTTAGCTCCCGAACGTTTTTCAAAAAACTGTTTAGAAACCTGCAGGTGAGGTCCTAGTAATGTTTCTGAAAACAATTTGTTGAAAAGCGTTCGGGTGCTAATCTGCAAATTTACCAAAGTTCAATTAAATTCTTCAAATTTCAATAACTCAATTTGCTATTAACGTAAGCTTTGTTGGATAGAAAACCAACATTTAAGTTTATTTTCGGAAAATTTTTGTATATTTTCAAACCATAAG
The DNA here is from genome assembly GCA_964006375.1 of Tillus elongatus. NCBI lineage: Eukaryota > Metazoa > Arthropoda > Insecta > Coleoptera > Cleridae > Tillus > Tillus elongatus. The sequence goes on along the minus strand of OZ023262.1, from coordinate 79,197,812 downwards.
TAATTTTGATAAAATATAGTACATTGTTTCTACCACATAGGCTATACTAGTAATCAAATTGATACCTGGTCGCATTTGCTATTAAAAACATTTTTATGGAAAATCACTTCCATAACACATTTGCTGCATCTAGACTTTGAAAAATGTTTATATATTTTCAAACAATAAATTTATTTCAATGAAATATGGTACATTGTTTCTACTATATAGGCAACCAAGTTTGATGCCTGCTTTCATCAAAGAAAGACATTTGCTATTAAAAATATTTTAAAGAAAATTCGCTACCATAACGCACTTGCTGCGTCCCGTGATTTTTTACGTATTAAGTACGTTACAAATTTTCCTGTATTTACCAGATATTATTTGTGTAGGCAACTTATCAAACGGTTATAAAATGTTTTCTAATTAATTAATTAATTTTCATATTCTAACATTTTGCCCAAAGGGCTTTCCTGATAAAATCAAACACTTGGGAACATCTTTATTTTTCATTTTGTTAGGTAATATTGTCTAAGAGATAATATTTTAAAAGCTTTGAAAACCAAGCGAAAATTTATTAGTAATATGCTTTAGTGAATTTTCGTAGAAAAAATTTACTAAACTGGGCTGGCGACGATCAAAATATTGTTCAAAATATTGCTCTTTAGCACGCACTGCATTTTTATTATTTAAAATGTTACACTCAAACATATCCCGTTTCTGTTGATACGAAAAATTCATAATTAATTAACTACAAACGTCTCTACCAAAATAAGATTTTTACAAAGAAAACGTCACAGTAATATTTGCAAGTGTCAAAAACAATTATTTCCATAGTTACCTGTTATATTTGACATAAAAATGAACATCGACTGCCTCTTAAAAAATCCGGCCTATTGTTTTGCTATTAGTGGTAGAAGTTTCAATAAATAAGCAACGGAATCGATTTTGCAAAAGAAAATTAGTTGTATTAGTAATAACTCAACGCTTTTTAGACATTTTCTTACCAAACTTTTTACAAATTTTATTTTGTTAATTATTATGTTAAATCTCTAATTAGAAATGTTATGTAAACTATGTGCGAAAACTTAGATTCAGGTTTTCGCTATTTGAAATAAGCAACGGTTTCCGTGGTAACCAAAAAACACTAAAATTTTTATTTCTTAGAATAAAGCATATCGAGTTTCATATAAATGTAAAAAGGAAAAGAAGACCCCTTTAATGAAGCTACAGCCAATTATGGTTACCATTTAAAAAAAGACACAAGTTTATGTCATAACTCAAAAGATACAGATCTTTTTATTTGCATATGGATTTATTTGCATATTTTTGCTTTATTTAGAACATATTTATCTATAGCTTTTTCCTTTACACCTTTTCAGTAAACCCAATACTAACGCAGCTAAATGCATTTAGGGAAATCGGCAAATATCAGTTTTTTCAAAATATCAAGTAATCCGTGACATTTTTTTATGGAAACAGAAACAGTTCTGAATTAGACTCATATAACTTCACTACTTTCCCCATTTAACCGTCTCTCTAACTGCAGTAGTAACGAGATCCCTGTACTAAACATCGAAAAAGAAACTCACCCAGTATATATATATATATATATATATATATATATATATATATATATATATATATATATATATATATATATATATCCACACGATAACTCAAAAAGTTATTAACCGATTTTGATGAAACTCCGCAGGAAGCGTTCATTTATTAATAGCTTGGATAAGTTCGTTAGCCAGGATAATCGGACAAGGTTTTTCGTGAAAATTTTGAGTTTGTTTTAAAAAAAAATACCTCAGAAAATTACAAAGCTATTTCAATGAAATTTTGTGGATATGTTGCCTTGGGAAAGACCTTACTACATACCAAAATTCAACGTTCTAGGTTTATAGAAAATTAAGTTATTCAAATTTAAAGCATTTAATAAAAATTCGCTACCATAACGCACTTACTGCGTCCCGAACTGTTACCTTTTCGACAAGTTGGCAGACAACTGAAATACAAGGGGTACCTGAAAATGCAATATTTTCAATATCGCCCGGTAGCTCGGAAACTACTAGGTCTATGACAATTTTGTTTGAATTTTAGTGAATTTTTATTTTAAAAAATTAACTAATAGAGAGGTATCGATGGTGTGACTTTGGAATTTTTTTTCAAATGAGCGCGAACTAGGACCCCTAGAACCCATATCCGGCGTCAGTTTCAAATTTTATATGTTTATATATATATATATATATATATATATATATATATATATATATATATATATATATATATATATATATATATATAATATATATATATATATATATATATATATATATATATATATATATATATATATATATATATATATATATATATATATAGCATTGGCTGGCCTGGGTGTTGCTGAAGCTTGGTTTGAGGCAAACAGTTTGATTGTTAACTCTTGCAAAACCCAAAAACTAATCCTTACCAGCATAAAGTCCCCTGAACATGCTACTATTTTACTACTGGGTTTTGTAGTTGATGACACGCTTTCATGGATTCCACACATTGATGCGCTTTGCCTTAAGCTGTCAACTGCCATATTTTCCGTAAGAAGAATAAAGATGGTTGTCGGAGAGAGTGCAGCATTGTTAACATACCATGCGCATTTTCATAGTGTGGCGACGTATGGCATCATCCTTTGGGGTGCTGTGGGTGGTGCATCAAGAGTCTTCCTGAAGCAGAAAAAAGTGGTGAGGGTGTTGGCTGGTGTGCCTCAAACGACAAGTTGCCGGGATTTGTTTGTGAAGTACTGATTGCTTACCATCCCGTGCGTGTACATTCTTTGCTGTCTGTGTTATGTCCACAGTCACCAAAGTGAATTTGTTAGGCACTCAGACCTTCACTGCCACAACACAAGAAATAGGGACAAATTCATCACACCAAGGCATCCTTTGGCAAGGTTCCAGTCTTCATGTGCGTTCACTGGCGTTAGATTGTATAACAGACTGCCGTTGGCTTTCCAGGATTTATAGAGTAAGATCTTTAAAAAAACTATAAAGAACTTTTTATTAAAAAACGCTTTTTATTCTGTGGATGAATATTTATCCTGTTGCTTTTAATCATGTTTGTCAAAGTGTCTTACAGTTGTGTTGTAATGGTTTATTACTTGTAGGTTTTATTGGATCGTCGTAGTCTTTATGTGTTGTTTATACTTATAGTTTAAATGTAGACGTGCCTTGTAAGCTTTGAAGGTAATAAATATGTATGTATGTATGTATTTATATATTTATATATATATATATATATATATATATATATATATATATATATATATATATATATATATATATATATATATATATATATATATATATATATATATCCAACGGATAACTCAAAAATAATTAACATATCTTGATGAAACTCGGCAAGTACCTTCTTTTAATAATGGCTTGGATGAGTTCGTTAGCCAGGAAAATCCGACAAGGTTTTCTGGGAAAATTTTGAGTTTTCTTTCGAAAAAAAATTTTTTCTCCGAAAATTACAAAGTTATTTTAATGAAATTTAATGGATATGTTGCCTTACCAAAGAACTTCCTACGCACTAAAATTCAACTTTCTAAGTTTATAAAAAATTGAGTTATTCAAATTTTTTATCTTTTTTTTAGAAAAAAATTTTTTCTCCGAAAATTACAAAGTTATTTCAATGAAATTTGGTGAATACGTTGCCTTAGGAAAGACCTTACTACATACCAAAATTGAACTTTCTTAGTTTATAGGAAATTGAGTTATTCAAATATGAAGCATTTAATAAAAATTCACTACCATAACGCACTTTATGCGTCCCGAACTTTTTCGTTTCGCAAAAGGTAGCTCAGATTCGCGAAAAGCGTAAGGTTCTATTATTATTGTAACTGAGATATCCAGCAATTGCAAGCAAAATGTACTAAGATTACTTAACTCAACCCGGCGTCTGACATGTGAAAATCTTTAACATCTTCCGACATGTGGGGTATCACATACCCCACAATTTTTTGTTTTTTAATTTCCTTTAACTGAATTTTTGATATATATTTTTTTATGACACTAAATACAAATATCACATTTCTTCATTAGCAACACAAAAACTTCTTTAGAAGAAAATAAAAAAAACAGCTCACATCATCCTGTTTTAGGTAGTAAAAAAAAACGTTTATAAAAAACTTTTAGTTGCAATGGTTCTATACCATCAAATAAACAGAAACAATAGAATATAAGTAAATAATACATTGCAGTGTACTATATTAAAAAAATTATATCAAAATATGTAAAACCAAAAAAGTTATGCATTTGCAAAGTGACTACAATTTTCGCAGTACATAAGCGCGTGTTCTAAACATAACATTTTTTCGCAAGCCTCACATAGATATTTGGTTTTGCGATCACGATTACGAGGACAAAAATCACATCTGCGCGATTTGTTAGGTCTTTGTTTCTTTGTAGGAGGTTCTTCCGGTTCCCCTCTGATTTTGAGCAAAGCCGTCCTTATTTCGCGAGGTATTCTAAAGTGGGTCATCCTTGCTTTTTGATAATCATTTATCAATTCAAACCCCAACATTGTGAGAAAATCTTTTCTTTTCAGAATTAATCCATTATTATTTTCACGATGAATTATCTGGGAATGGATACCGGCAGTGTTCATTATAGAAAAAATAGTGTTAGAGGCCATCGTCGGCTATTGCGAGATACATTATACATCTACTGTATCTACCCCTTCTTTCGTTAGATTGTAGAATTAAATTATTTCAGGTTGCATATCTTCGGATTCATCTACGGAATCGTCATGATGAAGGGTTGATATCAGCAGAACCACCTTGCCCTTTCTTGGAACGTACGATACTATTGTAAAATTTTCTTGAAAACCAAAAACACTTGACTTTATTGGTCGATTTCGAACAATCAAAAATGTCGGAGGGATTTCCCTTTTATTTTTTCGAATTGTACCGACTCCAGTCAGATGATGATTTGTACGGAGCTTTTCAAATAGATCGTAACTTGTGTACCAATTGTCACACGTAATATTTCTGTGACTATCATATGGACTGACGAGCCGTTCCACTATTATTGCAGTTGGAGCAAAGGGCCCATCAGGTTGCTTACCCACATAGACTTCCATGTTTACTAAATAATGCGTTCGGGCATCTACCAAAGCTTGAACCTTAATGACGTACTTAGCCGGTTTATTCGGTATGTACTGGCGAAATGGAGATCTGCCTCTAAAAGCTTCCAATTTCTCATTAATGGTTAAATATCTACCAGGCGAATAGGCATTTTTGCAATTATTTTTCTGTTATGACTCTAATAGGTGCCAGCTTATCTATTTCGCGTCTTTGCGAGCGATTTTCTTTATTATCAAATCGCAAACATGTAAGCAAAAATTCAAACCGTCTTTGGGCCATAGTTACTCGAAATATTTCAAAACCGGTTCCGTCAGTTTTCCATAAATCCTTCAGTAAACCGTGGTTGTTTCGAAAAACTCCTGCTAAATATAGCAGTCCGAATAAAGCTTTTAGTTCTATATTATTTGTAGGTTGATAATAAGAAGATTTCTCCCATTCACGTGTTTTTCCTCAATTCGTTGATTTGTCCACCGCGTAATATCGTCTATCATTTCTTCATCGATGAAAATAAGAAAACATTCAAGAGGACTTTTTTATCTCTAGCGGATCTTTTGACACCAGGCAATTGAGTTATCAGGTTCTCGCCTCGGGTTCTCACATTTCTGTTATAATATGTTTTTCTCCATTTAGTTCCATTTTTCCCTAAATAGTATTTTTTCCGGTCTTGCACTATTTCAGATTCATTTTCGGTTACATCATTTTCGTGTGCGTTAGTGGTAACACCGGCAGCTTCCATAAGGTTACCTTGTCCATCTTCATTATTTGCTTCCTGCTCAACATCTGGATAGTCACTGTTTATGCTTACATTGTCTATCTCACTCTCATCGTCTGATTCAGTTACTTCTTCATCTTCGCTTTGCACCCCCTTCCACGGATCCTGGAGGCGACGCATTTCCTTTTCGTAGTCTCCCATAGTTAACCTAATGATTTCAAGGACTGGTGAATAACATCGACATTTAATAAGGAAACATACCTCAAAATTTGAAGTAAAGGCGCGAAAACTGCGTAAGAAATTTATTTGAGAAATGTTTGAATTTTGTAACACAATCCGTCACGTGGGGTTTAATAAACCCTAGGTAAACTAAACCGTTCATTAACACAAACTCTAGCAAAATGTTGTCGAAATGGCTCCGCAGGCCAAGAGACTCGACAGTTTCCGAAAGCTAACGAGAGGGATATGCATGTGAGCGCGGTATTTTTGAAATCGTCGGACATTTTAGTTCTCTCTGGGTTTGTCACATCCCACATGTCGGACGCCGGGTTAAATCGGCTATTCCGGTCTATGGAATATGTGATAGGATTTTGTAAAGGCCTTTTAGAGACACGTGTAAGAAATGCAATAAGTGTCGTTTATTTTACAAATATTTGCTTACTGCATGTTGATTATTTCAATAATTTTGCTTATTGCGTAATGTTAAAGACTTCAATTTTCACTTGCCGCATTTAGAATATTTTTATAGTTTCTTTTAATGCATACGTAACTAATTTTCCTAGCATTTACGGTTAATAACTGACCACGCAAAAACTCCTCTATAACGTCAATTCTACAAAATAAAATGCTGAAAACGTAAGTAATTATTCTCTTTCTAAGCAATAAAAGTATTAAAAAAACTTCATTTTGTAATAAAACTGTACGGTTGAATGAGCTCCTTGCTTCGTTGTTACAAGTCAAGGACTTCAAATTTGTCAAGATCTGTAATTATCCAGTATGAAATTTTCTATCACGATTTTCAAGGTTTTTACACAACCGATTATTTTTCTTGATTATATTGTAGTAAGGTTTTTTGTAGTGTTATTGCTATTCAAGCCATAAAACTCAATTGGTTATAGCCTCCGATTATAATGAAGATAGAAACGAGTGTTTAAATAAGATAATAGTTCAAAACACTAATATACAGTACGTACCTAAAGTATGGAATAAATTAGATAAAAGCGAATTTTTTTATAAAGATTCTCGAACACGTCGATTTTATTTGATAAAAATACACATGTTTGCATAAAAGCTGATTTTCCACTATCATTTGCTTTAGATTAATGACGTCATCTTTTTTTTAGTGGCAGTTCCTTATTTTATTTCCTGATTTTGGGAGATCTTTTCATTGTCGAACCGATAGCATAAAAATGTAGCAATCTTGCACAAGACATTTACCAAGAAAATGTCTTGCACAAGACATTTTCCAAGAAAATGACAACTAAATGGGAGAAATCGTAACTTTTGTCGTTAACAAGAAATACTCCCTAGCCAAGCAAACAGAATTTTTAAATAAAGTGTTTGAACTGCCATCCACGGACATTTTCACAAGACGCAATTTTCAAAAAAATTCTTTAAATCAGCGCTAATTATGCCGCCTAGAACATATATGCAGGGTCAGGTTGAATATATATATATATATATATATATATATATATATATATATATATATATATATATATATATATATATATATATATATATATATATATATATATATATATATATATATATATATATATATATATATATATATATATATATATATATATATATATATATATATATATATATATATCCGACCGATAACTCAAAAAATAATGGACCGATCTTGATAAAATTTGCAAAGTACCTTCCTTTTGCAAGTGGCCTGGATAAGTTAGTTAGCCAGGAAAATCGGACCAGGTTTTCCCGGTAAATTTTGTTTTCTGTATAAAAAATTCATATCTCCGGAAATAACAAAGTAAGGGCAACAGGCGTGTTTGTATTATAAAGAGTGAACTCTGTACCAAAATTTAGGTCCCTAGCTTTAAAGACAAAGAAGTTATGGGCAGTTAAAGCAACAAATTTTGGAGTTTTCCTCAAAACGTCAAACTCGCAATTTTAAACGTCAAAATTGGCAATGTTTAGGCAAAGAATGTGAAACAAATACCGTTGTGAAAAGAAAATGTTGGAAGGAGACTGTTCTGCAAACCCTTAAGTTTTAGATTCAACCGTCATTGCCCTTCATTTTAATAAAATATTTACAGAAAATTCATTTCAAATAGACCCTTTCTCTGATGCTTTGGCTGTATGTTTAGTTAAGTTGATACTTTGGCTGTAGGAATTTTGATAAAATATGGTACATTGTTTCTACTATATGGGGTATACCGATAAGCAGATGGATGCCTGCTTGCATTAGAGAGACATATTTGCTATTAAAACATTTTTATGAAAATGACTAATTATAAATGCGATTGTAATATGACTATGATGCGATTTTGTAGATCAGATTGTTGACGTAGACCTTGGACTTTAAATAAACCCATAATAATAATCCAAGGGTGTAAAATCTGTATATCTCTTAGGAAACCTGTGGTCCAGAATAAACAGAGCGCGCATAATGCGGACGTACGCCGTCTTGCTGAAGCCGTATGGTATTCTCTGGAAGTTCAGGATCATTGTCGTTTGGAAAGAGTTTGCAAGCGCTGGAGCAAGTTTATTTTTGCAAGAACTCTACATCTTTTTTCTCCATTGAGAGTTCCTTCAAAGAATAAATGCCCTACTATTCTTCTATCAACTATGTCAGCTTACACTTAATTTCTGAGGGTGCCAAGTATGTGCCTCCACCATCCAATGAGAATTTACTCGGCTCCAATACCTGCAATTCTGGCGGTTTACTGTGCTACGCAAAAAAAAGTACTTTCCGATGAAACGTTTACTTGGGACAAATACAACATAGTTTCAGAAAATTGTGGTCGACGGCTGGGGTTGAGTTCCTGTAGAGGTTAAATTTTGTAGGTATGATAGTTGCCTTTCCTCGTGGCAAGTATGCCTGACTAACTTTATTTTCTAATGCAACCAATCGAGACGTATTATGAGGATTCTCTTCCATTTAACAAAATGTCTACTGCTTTTGTGTTTTTATCCATATCTGTATTTCAAAAGCCTCTATTCTATTACATATTTCTTTTTGTCTTGCTTTTCGTCGCATAGACTTGATGAATCTCTTCCTCTCATCAAAATTTATTTATTTACTCCACACACCGACATAATCAAATTTTACAGTTAACAAAAAGTAAATATTTTTACAAGGTGCTACCTTCAAGATTTTAAACAAGTACATACAATCTAGTTTTGAAATATAGTTTTCGTCCGTGGCACCCAATTTAACCTAATTGAACGCACTCAACTTTGGGATCAGAGCCTCGGTGGTTCAGGGGCAAGAACGTGCGCCTCTGAACCGAAGGGTACTGGGTTCTATCCCAGGGTACTCCTTTCACTTTTTCAGTACAAACTATAACATTAACATTAACCGAGGTTCTGGCATTGTATTTGAGCAATATGAAGGTCTGCACGTTCCGCCCTTCGGAGGGGGCGTAAAGCCCTCGGTCCCGTGTCCATGCGATGTTGGGCACGTTAAAGATCCCTGCCCTCCTTACAGAAAGGAAGGGGTTTGCCAAAATTTCTAGGATAGTGATGTGAAACTGTTCCCTGGCGTCGGTGATTGGCCATAGTCTCGGAAATAGGCCGACGTGGAAGAAACAAAACACACACAACTTTGGGATCTAATGACGGTGTTAAATGTTTTGTAGGAACTGTTATCTACATACAGGTGTTTCAAAAATGATGGTCTATGTTACAGGTGCACATTCAGCACAAAAAATAAGACTATTTTTTTCATATAAACATGGGTTTGCAAATGCATAGTTTTTAAATACAGCGTGTTAAAGTTATTTGTTTTTGTCAGTTTGAGTCAAATTAAAATTTTGGCGTGAAAGTTGGTATGCGGGGGTTTTTGACGGCAAGAAATTTAAATATGTTATTGTTAATAACACTGCTGGTAAAGGGCGCCACCTGTAAGACTATGCTTGCATTCAATTGGCTAAAAATTTTTGACACCCAGTAATATCGACCCACCGTATAGCTACATTGCAGCCCTTATCAATTGTAAGCAAAAAATGTATATTTGATCCAAATCTCTCAGACACACCATTTTCGAGATATTTCAATGTCTGTATGTCGATGTCGCTCAAAAATGATTTTTTCTCAAGTAACTGTATTGTCTGCAAATTCTAACAACAAATAAAACAACCACAGGTTATCTCTTATGTCAAGAGGTACATTTTCTAATAACCCATTTAGTTGTTTTTGCAGGAATTCAAGATAAGTTGTAGCATTAAGTCTGTGAGGTAAAAAAAATGGTCCTATCAAATTACACCCTACAATTCCAGCCCATACATTTATGGAAAATTGCTGTTGATGATGCCTTTCAAAAACTGCGTGGGGACTTTCGTCAGCCCAGATATGGCTGTTACGAAAATTGACGATCCCGTCGCGCCTAAATCCAGACTCGACAGTGAACAATACACAATTCAACAAGTTATCTACATTATTATGTTGAAGAAACCATTGACAAAATTGTAGGCCAGGTATAAAATCTCTTTCAGGCGATAGTGCCTGCACACGTTGGATGTGATATGAACGGAATTGTTGCTTGTGAAAAACTCGCCATATCGTTGCATTGGATGCTCCCAGATGATTGACCATTTCCCTAGTACTTATTTTTGGATTTTGTTCAATTTTATCCAGAACAGCCTCTTCAAAATAAGGATTTCGTGCACTTCGTGGTCTGCCTCGATCAGCAGTAACTTTATTAAGGGTACCTGGTAAAAAAATATATATTCGAAAGAGACAGATCGATGTATTAGATATAGATGTTTCTCGCAGACGGATGTCAATCCGTTGAAACATCCTTCTGTCTGGAATTGTCTGATTTGAGAAGGCTTCTTCATACAGTCGTTTCGTCTCATAACAGTTACCAAAAGCCCGTGAATACATAACATGCATGTCTGTTAGTTCATTGTTGGTAAAGACTTCCATATTTAATTAGAAAAATTACGGAAAATACAATTAATTACTTAAAAATAGTGACGAATCTCAAACGTAAAAGACAAATGTAGTATATGTCACGACGAAAACGAAAAAGTCAAGTCCCGTAACGATTAAGCGCAAAAATTCTATTTTATTTTACTGCGCAAAATACATATAAACTTCAACAGTCCTGGAAATTTCGTTCTCTAGTAATGTGAGCATTTTCGTCCGACCAATAGTGACTGTTGTGACGATTGAACATGCCCCTCTTAGAAAATTTTGACTCATCGCACCATATAATTTTTCTTAAGAAATTTTCAACTTCTTGAGTTTTCAAAAGATACCATTCGCAGAATTCTGTTTTGTTTTGTTATGAGTATTTTGTTTATTGAATGCTTTGTTTACTATCTCGATCCACCTCAGTTCTTTACTACATTTACTATATCCCGTAATTCTTCTCTTGCTTCTTACATTTACTTATTTTGTTAGTCAGGGTAATTTAAACACATACCCACATATAATGCAACGAAAAAGTGTTTGATCTATACCCTTTCTCCATCGGTACTTTTAAAATTTTCCATGCAGCTATAAGACTCGAATTATACATTCAGCTTCTGAGACTTGACCTGAAAGATTGATTTAAATATGAGTGCCTTCCCAAATCTGTTTTTAGAATAGATAATACTAATAACATTAGCTGGATTTCTGTAAAAGGGATTTTTAAAAACTTTTGTAGACGCTAGAACTATTTAATAACTTCCTTTAAAAGTTTGTTTTGGGGGGTTTGTACACTCATGTGTTTTTTTGTCCAGCAGTTAGGAATAATTGGAACTTTTAGCCAGGCTGACATTTAAAATATTTATTAATCATTTGTGCATATTTAGTTTCAAAAATCGGCTAAAATTTGCATGAAATTTTGGCTAGAAGTCTTGGAAATTTATCTACTAAGTTACAACCAAAGCAAATTGTTAAAGGTAATTAGATATCTTGGCCCCCTTTTATTCAATATTTATACGTTTGATTTTCAAGAACAAATTATCTCGAGTAAAATACAGTTCTATGCCGATGATACCCAGCTTTACAAATCCTTTCCTGTCGAAAATGCCTTAGACGCTATAGCAAGTTTAAATGCAGACCTTGATAGGTTAGTCAGGACAGCAAAGAAGCATGATCTTGCAATAAATGTCAATAAGTGTTGCGTACTTTATTTTGGCAGGAAAGTCAGTAGGAATAGGGTTTGTTCTCAAAATATTGATAATTTGATAGATGGGAGTCGCTTGGAAGCAAAACAATCTGCAAGGAATCTTGGTCTCATAATAGATAACAATTTAAAATTTTCTGATCACGTCACTAATCTTCGTAGAGCTAGCTTTGGCCTATTGAAATCTTTTTATAGCCACCGAAATTGCCTTCCAGTGAAAGTAAAAGCTCTCTTGGTAAACTCGATGATTCTCTCGCGCTTTAACCATGCTGATGTTGTGTATGGACCTGCCCTTGACAGTTGGGATCGGCAAAGAATAGAAAAGGTTCAGAAGTCATGTTTACGGTTCATCTTTAATCTAAAAAGAACAGATCGTGTTTCCTATAAGTTAAAAGAACTAGATTGGCTGAATATGAAGAATCGCTGGAAAGTACATCTTCTTTGCTTGACTCACAAGATTGTCCTCGGGGCGGGACCTGATTACTTACATCAGAAGCTCTGTTTTCGGAGACAAATACATTCGCTCAATACAAGACTCGATCACTTGTTTGCCATACCTAAATATTATACGAGCCAATATCGGGGGTCTTTTTCCTATGTTGCACCACATCTGTATAATAAAATACCTTTTAAACATACTTTATGTTCTCTGCCAGGGTTTCGAAGATATGTTACAGATTTTTATAAAAATAGTCAGTTTGCGTAGTGTAGTTATAATAAATCATATTCATATTTAGGAATTCCTTTCTTTCAGCTAAATTTAAGGCGCACAATTGTCAATGTTTTGTTGTTATATTGTTTTGTTGTTTTGGATACTAAGGCATTTATGATTTATTTATTTTATAATTTGTTTATTTTGTAATTCCTACATTTTAAGTTATCTTTTAAGGGTTAAGTGGAAGAAAATTGTAAAATCAACTTCGCCCTAATAAAGACCTCTTATTATTATTATTATTATTATTATTATTATTATTATTATTATTATTATTATTATTATTATATTATTATTAATTAAATTTTGTTTGCATATTTTTTATTGACTTTTAAATTTTTTAATTGCTCATTATTCTAATTCGGCAAGAGACGTAGCCCATGTGTTCGTCAAGGTAGTTGTGTATAATTTGATTACAACTAGCAAATTAAATCAAACTTAACAATGCTTATCGTTACCCTAGAATTGTCTCCCGCGCAATTAGATTAATAATAGCAATTTACCGACCCACAAATTAATCCAATCGTAAAAAAATGAGGAAATGGCTTTTAACGTGGAATAATTGTTTTATAGTTCTGAAAATTCAACATTTAATTTGACTCGACAAATATAGCAGAAATTAGTAGGTGACGCAATTAAAAGGTTTCCTGACTGTAAATGCTTGTAATAACGGATTTTTATAAGTCGATTTTCTAAAAACATAAAATATTTTACGGGAATGTGCTAATGTAGTTTTTTTAGGAAGCAAGCCATAATTTAGTCCATGCTGGCTTTTAGTGAAAAAAGTAAAGAGGTCACGATGGTGAGATGTGGAAAGTTTATTCGAATGAGCGCTAATTTGAGCCCCTAGAAACCATATTTAGGGTCTGTTGAAGATTTAATGCTTATATATATATATATATATATATATATATATATATATATATATATATATATATATATATATATATATATATATATATATATATATATATACAAGGTGTTTCATAAATAATTCAGACCAAGATGCCTTATACAATTGCTTAAGAGAAACAGAGTATTAAATGTATTTTCATAGCATCGCCTTAAAACTTGGCAGCTTAATGTTTTTTTGCCATGGCAAATAGGAATTTGCAAATAAATTTGATGTTCCTTATAGCTATACCTTTCGGTTTTGGTTAGTCGAGGCATATGTGTTTTTGCTTATAAAATTATTGGCAAAACGAATTCGGAATCTGAAAGAACGCTTCTCTTCTCATTGATGATAAAAAAGTAAGTTATTACAGTTTAAAATAAATTTACTACCATAACCCATTTACTGCATTTTGAATTTTGATAAACTATATTTTACAAGGTCTAAACAATAATAAACTCAATTCCCTAAAATAGTGGGCGGTACAGTAAGTTTTGACCCATCACAAGGCAAGATCAACTGCCGACCTCCTTTCCTTTGTCACCCATTCTTGGAACAAGTCTATGGAACCACACAGTGAATCCCAGATTGTCGCCCTAGACAAGCATTCGACCAGGTCTGGCACGCAGCGCGGCTTAATAAACTTCCGGCCTGTGGCCTACCACCAAAACTCTGTACCTGGACAGCAAATGTCCTCTCTAACCGGGGCATTTCTGTTGTCGTGGATGGCCATTCCTTTAAACTGTATCCTCAAGGTTCAGCTTTAGCCCCTACATTGTTTCTTCTCCACATCAATGACCTCCTCTCTAGCACATCCAACCCAGTTCACAGTTACGCGACCGACAGCACTCTCCACTCAAATATACAATATTCTAAGCCTGTCTCTTTAGCCCGATTAGATGAGGATCGCAGACTCAAGTAGGGTTCTGTCTCCGTGTATCTCCAAAAAATATTAGATTGGGGAACAACCCCACCAAATCTCAGTCTTGCTTTATATCTCATAAGAGATACACCAACCCCAGACCGATCATAATGAACAACCAAGTTATTCAAAGTAATGAGTCCTTTTCAGTTGTTGGAACTTCTGTGGATCGAAATCTCAATTGGACCCAACATGTCACATCAATTGCAGAAGCGACTGCTAAGAAATCAGGTTTCCTCTTCCGGGCTCGCAAATACTTTTCACCAGCCAATCTCTATATCTTATATACTTCACAAATAAGGCCAAACCTCGAATACTGCTCCCACATCTGGGGTGCCGCTGCCGCTTCTACACTCGCGATCCTGGACTCCAATCAGAAGAGAGCTATACGTCTCATCGGTGACCCTACCCTCACCCAAAGGCTGCCATCCCTTGCCCACCAACGTGCCGTTGGTAACCTCTCTCTCTTTTTTATAGATATCTGCACGGGCACTGCTCAGAGGAGCTTTCTTCCATAAATCTTCCACCTGCTGCCCCCAACATATCTACCAGGGGAAAAGAGCGAATGCATTCTTTACTGTCCAGGCCACCAGACATAGAAGATATTGTTATGCCCGCTCTTTTGTCCCGAGGACTTCCAAGTTGTGGAATTCCTTGCCGGCACATGTTTTTCCATCTCCTCCGAACCTTCAAGTCCAGAAATACAAGTTGCCTCTTTCCTCCTTGTCGACACCCACGGTACGATAGTATTTAGGCTGTAAGCCCACGTGGTGTGTTATTGAAATATAAAAAAAGAAGCAAATGGTCAAATTGTTTTCTTTTTTTTAAGTTACATGGCTACGGCAGTGTTCCATTCGCGCATTTTTTCACGTCTCACATTAGCAGTATTACTTTTATTCATTTATTTTAATTTTTATTATTTTGAACTGTCTTGTTCAGATCAGTATATTTCATAAAACTGTCTTTTTCAGTCCCTTTTCTTTTTAATTTTCCTTTATTGTTTTTTTTTTCTTCTAGCATCACACCGTTCTTTGTTTTATTGTCCATTGATTTTGTTTTTCTTATTTATTTTTTTAATGTTTTTTTGATTATAATACTAATATATAATTAATACTAAATAATATAACAGGATGACGGGGACACACGTTTCATGCCTTAGAAGTCTGTCTAGGCAGATTTAAGACACACAAACGAACAAGATCCGTGGTAAAGAGTTGGATCACAATAGGACAGACAGTAGGAACATTACATTTACATAGGCTTACATTTTTATAGCACAGCAAGTTCACGCAAATTTATATAGTAATTTTTAAATTAGTGATAGTTCAAATTGTTAAAACTGTCCATTTTTAAACAAAGATTATAGTTCAGTTTGTAAAGAGGAAGTGTTATGTGAAATGTATTACGGAAGGTCTTAAATTTCTGTTTCAATGGTTACTTTTCTTCATTGAATTCAAATGTTGAATGCAGAAAAGTTATTTGAAATACATCATTTTTGTCAGTGTGGATATATAGCGACGTCACTTAACATTTACGGCAGTCAGTTATGCCTGGAGAAATGACTGGTTGTAAAAAAGGTAACAAAGAAATTTATAGAACACAAAAATGCACATACAACTGTACATCGTGTTGGGCGCGACTCCCAATGTGGTGAAGAAAATCTATTATGTAGACAAAACAACAGCGGCCCTAGAATCGAGCTCTGAGGTACACCAACTGTGATCAAACTATTAATGTTCTTACATTTAGTTTTTACTTGTGACCGCCGCAGGTTCGTCAAAGGACTACTTGTAATTCAGAAATTGACTTTTCGCAACTGTTTTAACTAACATTTTTTTAGTAAAAACATTTTTAAATGAAGATTACTTCTTTGGCTTTACATGTGCCTGTTTTCTTCTCTGCGCGTGATTTCGCCTTTTACTTACAGGATCGTGCATGTTAATCTGCGTAGCCAGCAGGAATAAATGAATATAAACTGATTTTAGCTAATCAAAATGTTTTTAGAATGACTTCACGTTAGTTGGTTTGGGAACAAAATGCTTCGATGAGAACTTAATAACAATAGCTTGAAGGGGAGACCGACCGTATTATCCAATTTACGAATAATGTTGATTAGGGTCCTAGAGATTAATATTTAATCCTCTTTTCATAATGTCATTCATGTCAACGATATAAACGTAATTGCTGCAATGATTCTGTATAAGCATACTATGTAAATTTATACTCGTATGTAAAAAGTATGTGGGCAGCAAGTGCGTTTTGGTAGCAAATTTTCAAAAAAGAATCTGTCAAATTACGAAAAATCACCAGCAATTTTTTCAAACAAATATTGTATCTCCTAAAATAATTAAGTTGCTTTAATGAAATTTGTCTTTCCCCTACAAATATGTTTCTACATATCAAAATTGAGTTTCCTAGGTAGGAAGAAAATTAAGTTATTGAAACTTGAAAAACATGTGTATGAAAATGCGGTACCGTAACCCACTTGCTGCGTATGAACTTTACTAATCGTTATATACAGGCTGTTTCAAAAAACATGTGACATTGCTCGTGGTTAGACTGCTCACGTAAAAATAAGACTTTTTAGTATCAATCCGAGTGAAATTTGGAGGGTTGAAGTTATTTAAACTTGTATATATTCTACTGTTAAAAAGTGTGGGAAGCTTCAACAGGCCGTGCGTATGTGCTATCACTGCAAGAATTTTCTAAAAAAACCTATGCGCCATTGACATCTTTCTTTTGTTAGCAGATTTATGTTGACCGCAGACTCCTGGAGGGTTCTATCTCCGTGGATCTCCAAAAATATTAGACATGGAAATAGAAATCTTGTACAATTCAACCCCACCAAATCTCAGTCTTGCTTTTTTTTTCATAAGAGATACACCATCCTTAGACCCATCACAATGAACAAACAAGTAATTCAAAGTAATTAGTCCTTTTCACTTGTTGGCATTTCTGTGAATCTAAATCTCAATTGGCACCAACATGTCACATCAATTGCAAAAGCGGCTGCTAAGAAATTAGGTTTCCTCTTCCGGGCTCGCAAATACTTTTCACCAGCTAATCTCTATACCTTATATACTTCACAAATAAGGCCAAACCTCGAATACTGCTCCCACATCTGGGGTGCCGTTGCCGCTTCTACACTCGCTAGCCTGGACTCCATTCATAAGAGAGCTATACGTCTCATCGGTGACCCTACCCTCATCCAAAGGCTGCCATCCCTTGCACACCGACGTGCTGTTGGTTCCATAGTTCCTCCACCTGCTGCCCCCAACAGATCTACCAGGGGAACAGAGCGAATGCACCCTTTTACTGTCCAGGTCACCAGACATAGAACATCTTGTTATGCCCGCTCTTTTGTCCCGAGAACTCCCAAGTTGTAGAATTCCTTACCGGCACATGTTTTTTCCTTCTCCTCCGAACCTCCAAACCTTCAAGTCCAGAATTAACAAGTTGCCTCTTTCCTCCTTGTCGACACCCACGGTACGATAGTAAGCCCTCGTGGTGTGGTGTTGAAATGTATATAAAAAAGGTCGTTTAGTGCAGTTGTGTAGGTTGTTTAGCGCCTGGTATTAAAAACACTGCGTACACTTGGAGAAGCCAAATCACCACAACACATTTTAAAAGACCTGACGATCGTTTCACTAACCAAGTTAGCGTGATCAGAGGATGAAAAATTCTAACTACTTTAAAAACTAACATCACCTTATATACCGGATCTTAGGTAAAGAGACGGACCCGAGAGGGGAACTGGTCGCAGTCAAATTCTGCAGTATATTGTATTTTTATCGCCGGACGAGGTCTTTGAACTGTCTTTATTAACTTATCTAAAAGGTATCCATCTCTAATAATTTTGGGAAGGTTCAACGACAACTAAATTAACATAGTTTCGTTTGGCGGAAATATGTGTATTATTATGTTATTTCTAGCACGTGTTGTAACGTGGGAATTTATTTTACAAAGAAATCGATCAGGTGACTCGTAATCGGCGGTGGTGAAACGTTCATACATTTTTTGTTGTAACTATATTTCGCAATATATATATATATATATATATATATATATATATATATATATATATATATATATATATATATATATATATATATATATATATATATACTCTCGAACGCATTTAGCTGTCCTGGTTGTCTTAACAGTTTTTATTCATTTTAGATTATCTTCATTAACGTGATGATTAATATCCCAAATATGTCAGGCGACGGAAGATCTATCTATAGTATCGTATCGTAATTGAGCTAAGTGTTCTTTGAATCTAATTCCAATCGATCCTTTTGTTTGTCCGAGGTACTTAAGATTACAATTCAGTAGTGATCTTAGGCTCCCACCTACCCGCAATCGGCACCTCATAGTAGTTGTCAGAAAACCGGCGATAGCGCTCATGGCGGTCAGACGAACGTATCACAAAAACTAGTGTCTAAAACCCTCTTTGGTGCATTGGTTATATACCAGGATGGATTGCTTATATACCAGTATGGATTGGTTATATACCAGGATGGTAAACCCAGCAATAACAAACCTGGCATTAGTGTGAATAGTGTGGTCGTCAAAAGTATTGAAGCTACATTTGCGTGGTTTTTTTAAATTATTTTCCTGGAACGATGTCACAAATTAAAACATTGTAAAATGGTAACACATTTGGTGCTCATGGTAGCGCCCATCAGTTAGCACAATCAGATAGCTCTTGGAAAATTGAAACATGA
Organism: Tillus elongatus; assembly: GCA_964006375.1. NCBI lineage: Eukaryota > Metazoa > Arthropoda > Insecta > Coleoptera > Cleridae > Tillus > Tillus elongatus. The sequence continues at coordinate 79,178,403 of OZ023262.1, read as the reverse complement.
AAGTAAAAGTCATTTTGCGCGATCTCTAACAATTTTGCAAAAGTGCAAAGTAGTTAAAATACTGATTTTCAATTGTTCGTAGCTCCGAAGCCACTAATTTTTAAGGTCTAACATTATACATCAGACGTGGTTAGACTTTTACGTATAACCGAAAATGTAACAGGGTGTCATTTTAAGAAAATGCATCACTAAGCCGCTGCGTTATTTTTTTTTTTTGAGACATACCCGGTATTAATAAAAGTTAATCCTACAAATAACTCGAATAAAACCATAAAACTTTCCTACAAAATATTTTTTATAACATGTAAAAAATAGTACTGCAAATTGAATCATAACTTACACATAGCTGTAATAATCTACTCTCCGCAGAAAGACATTCTCATGAAATGAATTCAGGGTCCATGGCTTGATCACAAAGAAAATATTCGTATTCCTGTACCCATAAAATTCTGAAACGTTATATTACTTGAGCTTTAACGAAAAAATGTCAATTTTCACCAAATCCCCCCCCCCCCCCATTTATTCAATACCCCCTGAAGCGATCTTATCCGAAATCAATTTGAAGCGTTCCTTTGTCGGATGCAAACTTGAAGATTGTATCCCAATTCGTTCAAAAGTTATTGCGTCCACTAAGAGACATGCGTACAGGCCAACAGACCGACCGACCGACAGACAAAAAAAATTCGTTTCAGAATCAAGTTTTTATATGTTTTGAGACTTTTTACGCCGTTTTAGCAAAAAAAAATTGGAAATTTCTGTCGCCGATATTCCACCCCCACATGTTCAGCCCCTAATTTAAGCCCAAAATACCAGATGTTTGATGTAATTGAAAGTTTTCTAATAAACAAAGCCTAAAACATTATGTCACTCAAGTTTTAACGAAAAAAATGTCAGTTTTCACCAAATCACCCCCCATTCGTCCCCTACCCCCTGGAACGATTTTACCCAAAACAATCCGATTCTTCTGTTTGTCGGGTGCTAACCGTACCAAATTTGAAAACGATATCTCAATCCGTTCAAAAGTTATCGTGGCTACAAACAGGCAGACATACAGACCGACAGACGAAAAAAATTCGTTTCCAATTCATGTTTTCTCTACGTTTTGACACTTTTTACGACATTTAAGCGGAAAAAACAATTGTTGAAATTTTTTTCGGCGATGCGATACTTGCACACGTGTGACGATGTGGAAGTAATAAGGAAGTTAAGCGACGGCATTTAGGTCCTCACAGTACACCTACCTGACCTGACCTGACCTAACATGACCTGATCTGATCTGACCTGAGATGTCAAAATATGATAATGACATATAGTGCCTCTAAATATGTCAAAGGTGGAGTTTAAGGATCTCACCTCGTATAATTTGTTTCATCGCCTTTTTTGACACAATGCTAAAAGCATCAGAATGGTTCTAATTAAGTTTATTGTTAAACGTTAATAAACTATACTCATAAACATTAGCCACATTGCAGTTTTCAATTATCTTTCTAATGTAGGATATCCAGATCGGGTCAGCAGGTGAGTCATGATCAAACAACCAAATTGGGAATCTATTTCTTGAACCGAGCGAAGACACATGAACAGCTGACTTGGAATTGCGTTACCTTCTACAATCGGCCGCAGATCCGCAGATTATACAGACCATTCATAGACAACATCTGCCGTATTAGAATGTGAATCTAAGTAGGCCGTACTCAAATAGAAACCTAAATAGAAACTATAATCCTGTAGCCATTGAAACGGGAAAATTAAATCCTTTATCAAACAACATGGGATATCATCGTGCTGTCGGGATAAAAAGCACTAGTAGCGTAAAATCTATATGTAATAATATTTATTACTCATTTATTATATATGCGTCTATTTAATAAGGGGGATAGAAGTGAGGGAAGTATAATAGGTAATTGTGTACACAATAAAATAGACTTCCTGACAAAAATGTTCACCTATAAAGTTTAAATCTACAGCAGCTAAATGCTGATGACAATAGGTGGTGTTAAGTAGAGCTGGTGCCAACATAATCATTGTTTATTGGTTTTTTATTATAAACCTCGTATAAATTTTGCGGTATTGTTATGTAGGGGGAAATACAATTACCACACTGGTCTATATAACAGTGGAAATTACACTTGGCAATATGTGCATTTTATTGGTTGTCATTTGTCATGTCTTTATTAGTATGTATGTAAGCAAACCAAAAAAAAAAGTTTTTTTTATCCAAATTACCATTATTAGTTTCACGCAATCAAACTAAAGGTTGAGTATTTTTTCTAGTGTTCAGTTTTGGCAAAGTTTTGTGTACAAAAATTATATAATAGATAATTAAGCGGTTTCGATCAAACTTGGCGCATCTTTTCCTTTTGTAAATAGCTTGGATGAGCTCGTTAGTAGCCGAATCCGACCAGTTTTTTTTTTCATTGCTTCAGCGTTGATTTAGAATTTTTTTCTGGATAAAAGCTTTATTTTTCGATATAGTTGCGACAAACGAGTTTGTTCCTCCACGATGAGGTTTTTTTAAGCGAAAAATCTTGCTGTTAATTGATGGTTTTCGATTAAGTTTTAAAATTAAAAAAAATAATTCTTTATCAACCAAAATCTTGTGGTTTAGTGGCTGGCTACCTTTGGCTTCCTGTGAGACCACGTAAAAAATAAAAGTCTGGACGCAGCAAGCGCGTTATGGAAGTGAATTTTCATAGAAATAATCTGGCACCAAATATTTTATAGCTTTTTTCCATGTAACATAGAGATCTAAATTTCGGTGTATAGTTTACTTTTTATATCGTAAACCTACACACCAAATTTGGTTACCATAGCTTTTTATTTTTTGAAATTTTTTTTTCGAAAGAAAACTGTAAATTTTCCCGAAAAGCTTGGCCCGATTCTCCTGGTTAACGAACTTATCCGAGCCACTTACAAAAGGAAGGCGCGTGCCATATTTAATTAAAATCGGCCCATTAGTTTTTGAGTTATCGGTGTGATATATATATATATATATATATATATATATATATATATATATATATATATATATATATATATATAACTCAAAAGATAATGGGCCGACTTTGATGAAATTTAGTAGGTACCTTCCTTTTGTAAGTGGTTTGGATAAATTCGTCAGTCAGGAACATTGGACCAGTTTCTCCGGGCAAGTTTTAAGTTTACTTTCGGAAAATTACATTTAACCCCCTTCGAGAGACAGCTGCAAGCCCCAAATTTTGAAATAGGAAATAGTGGCTTGTGATACCTCATTTGAAAAATATGTTCATTTTCTATTAAGAAGGTTATGGTTTTAAAATTTATTGCAATAATTAACAGTAAAAAAAATCATCTGGTTGACAAACTTTTCTATGACACTCTAAAAAATTTATAACTAATCATGTTTCATTCTCGAGAATGAGAAAGCAAGCAAAAACAATTTCAGGGTCCTCTTCGGACGAAATCAATTAGAATTATTATTCCATTTAGGCATTATGCATAATAAATATTCTAAACGATTTTTATGACTTATTCTTCAATAAAAATAGTGCTCCAAATTTAATCATAACTTCCACTTAGCTGTGATAATTTATTTTCTTCAGCAATACATTCTAATGAAATTAATTCAGGGTCCGTGACGTGATAACAAAAAAAATATCAGTATTCCTTGTACCCATAAACTTCTGAAACGTTTTATTAGTCGAGTTTTAACGAAAAAATGTCAATTTTCACCAAATCACCCCCCATTTATCCACTACTTGCTGAAGATATCTTGCCCAAAAACAACTCAATTCCTATGTCGGGTGTTTAAGTAAGTTTGCCAGTTCGATCATCGGTCTCATCTTCTTAGTTCCTTGGGACCTAGCTCTGAGTACCCAATCTTCAAAGTTACTGTGTTTTGGACCTAAGTTATCTCAAATAGCACTCGTGTATTTCGTACATGCACAAGTCTAAACACTTATTTGTATAAATACATTGTATAATTATATACAATAAACCATACTACTACTACTACTACCGTAAATATTCGGTGTTTGTTCTAAGTTAGGAAAGTATACGTGATAAGCTTCCAATATACGCGTATTTAAGTAAGTACAATACGCAAGTATTGTATTATTGTGAATAAAGTAAATAGTGTCAATACAATATATATATATATATATATATATATATATATATATATATATATATATATATATATATATATATAACAAGTGTATCATTGAAATCTTCTGGAACCCAGTGCATTTAGAGTTTATATATACAGTCCACACTTCAACATTATCTTCAAACGCTAATTAGCGACGCCGATTAATTAGCAAGTGTGGGTTAATCCACCTGCAAATCATTAGGGATAGAAAACAAGCTCTTTCTCCCCAATATATATTATATAGACATATTATATATACATATCTGAAACAGTCCTCGGATATGGGTATATGGGAGAGTCTAGTTTGCGCCCATTTGAAGACTTTTTTTTTGTTTCAAAATTTTCCATCTCTTCAGTAGTTTTCTGCGTAAGTTGGCTGAATCTAAAAAAAGTTAAAACAAAGCCAAATGTGAACCACGAGTAGTAAGTTCAATGGGTGTTGTATAGTTAAAACCGCATTTTCCGTAAAGCTGGAAACTTGAAATTTAATATATGTTATAGTCTCTATAAAGGACAGTTACTCACCAAATTTCATCCAAATAGGTTTGTTCTTTTCGAAAATACAACAATTTCCAGGAAAAAAGAATCCGGTATATCTAGCTAGCGAACCTATTTAAGCTGTTTACAAAAGGAACTATGTACCAAATTTCATCAAAATCGGTCAATGAGATCTCCTTATAATGGATTTTTCAAAATCTGCCAAACTGTAGTGCACGTGTGTTGGTAAAAATGCTTACCTTCAATCTTTATATGAGCAGTTTGCTTTGTTCGCCATATTAAAGAACACATACGTAAAATGGTTTAATCCGTAAAGAATTCTAAACAACAGAAACAAGAACTTTATTATTACTTCTCGCATCAGATTAATTTCATAGAAAGCAAGCTGGTCATATAACTGGAAGGTGAAATAAGTTTTATGCTTCAGAGAACTTCTTACTTATGTTGTATAGTGTATGAGATGGTACGGTTTTCGCCTCACGTGGAGAAACTAATCCATTTCTGTATGCTGTATTAATTTCCAGCCGTGTCATTATTTCCGCAATATCAAGACAGGCCTGGAGAAAGAGAGAGAGAGACTAGGAAGCGACCAACGGATCAAATGAACAGGAAATTATATAGGTTCGAACTGAAACCGCTGATTGCGGTGTCATATTTCTGCTGTTTTATGTAGAAGTTTGATATCATGACAAGAATTCTATGGGTAGTACCTGTCATTGTGTCACGCTCCTCTGACTATGGACACGGCTTTAAGACTCGCTGGTTTCCGTTGCAACTATAAATTATATTAGTTCTATGTTATTATGAAAAGTATGCGTTTCAATCACTACATAATGATCTGCAGAATGTGTTCATATATTTGGCGACAAAAAGTCATACATAGTTACGGACAAAGACGAAATCAGAATGTTTTGTATAAATTAAAAATGCAGTTCTTGTTGTAAGAATTATTGACTATGCTGGAATGTTTGGGAGGTGGGGATCTTTAGCTTACCCAACACCACATGGTGCACAAGACCAACAGCCTCGAGTCCCATTCGAAAGCGAAACACTTGCTCAAACACAATACCATAACCTGGATTAAAGTTACTTTACAATATGCACTGAAAAAGTATTTGACGCTTCTTACTGGGTTTCGAATCCACGATCCTTGGGTTCATTGGCACACGTCGTTACCAATGTTGATGATGTTTTATTATTCTTCGGTTTGACATTGAAAATAATGTTACTGTAGTTCGGAAACGCTTGAGGTGAGTGTTAGTGTTGTATTTTCTCCTGTATTAATTTTTGTTTCATGTTGACATTGTGATTCTATTAAATCATTTCCTAATTTTTACTTACTTTTTCATGAAAATCAAAGCCAACTTTACCTAGTAAATAAATATAAAACTTGTAATTAGTGAATGTTCTTAAAAAAATCATTAAGGAAGAGATAACGGCTTTTGAATTTTGAAAAAATTTCTTCAAATGAGCACATTTCCCGGGTCAATTTCGCTTTTTATATGTATATATATATATATATATATATATATATATATATATATATATATATATATATATATATATATATATATATATATATATGTATATATACACGAAGCCCCCCCCCTGCCGCAAGTCAACCCGAGGGGTCTGTTTCGTCGTAAGCATTTTCCTTCCCCCCTCGTGTGCATACAACCACCCTCGTTGCATATACCACAAGAACTTCTTGTCCATACCCCCCAAGGAAGTTACGTGACCTGGGGCAAATGGGGGTGCTGTGTGGGATAGGCAGGGTCTAATGGGGATATGGCTTCAAATAGACAGCTTTCAAGCAGTATATATGTATCACACCGATAACTCAAAAAATAATGGGACGATTTAGATTATATATGGTGAATACCTTCCTTTTGTAAGTGGCTTGGATAAATTCGTTAGCCAGGAAAATCGGCCTAGGTTTTTCCGGGCAATTTTGTGTTTTCTTTCGAAAAAAATTTATATCTCCGGAAATAACAAAGTAAGGCAACCAAATTTGGTACACGGGTTTACACAATTATAAGTAAATTACCTACCAAAATGTATCTCTGTAAGTCAAAAGACAAAAAGGTATAGGCATTTAAAGAAAAATAAATTGGGGTTTTCCTCAAAACGTCAAAGACGCGATTTAAAACGTCAAAATTTGCAACATTTAGGCAAAGAACTTGAATCTAATACGGGCTATGGAAAAAAAAATGTCTAAAGAAGAATGTTTTACAAACCCTGAAGTCTTAGTTTCAACCGTCATTGTCCTTCATTTTCCAGAAAATTCATTTCAAATAGACTCTTTCTCTGATGCTTGGCAGTAGCCTTAGCTATAGAGTTTATCGTTTAATGGTATATAATTTTTGTCGAATTTTCGTAAAAGATCAATAAAGCTCAATATATCCGTTATTATATAAGATATGAAAAAAAATTGTATACATTAATTATAGGGAGTCTTGAGCTACATCTTAAAAAATATTTCTACAATCACAGGATGGCCGTTGGTGATACAAATTTTCTTCTTTTTTTATCGAACACGCCTTATGTTATTGCATTTTTGCATTTTCCATCGAAATATAATGCATGTTTGTAAGAAAAGAAATTCTGGACACAGCAAGTGCGTTATGGTAGCGAATTTTGATCAAATGTTTCATATTTGAAACGCTCAATTTGCTATTAACCTATAAGGTTGACCAGGAAACGAGTTTTTTCAGAAACACTTTAAGTTTACTTTCGGAAATTTTTGTACATTTTCAAACAATAAAGTTATTTTGATGAAACATTGCACGTTGTTTTTACTATATAGGTTATAGTGGTAACCATATTTGATGTCCACTTCCTTAAAAAACACACATATTTGCTATTAAAAACATGTTTATGAAAATTCACTACCATAACGCACTTGCTGCGTCCAGACTTTTTTTAATGTTGGTGTATGTTGAAACCAGCTGGGTTTAGGTATAATATAAAACTTGTAATTTTTGGCGAATTTTTTAATGTTAGTGTATGTTAGAATCATTTGGGTTTAGGTATAGGATCATGTATACATTTTAACATTGTTTTTTTTTTTAATAAAAACGCCAATTAAAATAAGTCTGGACGCGGCAAATGCGCTATGTTAGCGAGTTTTTATATCAATGGGTTTCCATTAAAAAAAATATTAATCGTGGCCAAATGAGTAAATCTAATCGAATCAAATAAAAAAAGTCTGGACGCAGCAAGTACGTTATGATAGTGAATTTTCATAGAAGTGATCTTTACTTTTGATAAAGTAAACCTACATACCAAATCTAGTTAAAAAAAATTTTTTTTGAAAGGAAACAACATTTTCTCGGAAAGCTTTTTTTTAATTATCGCTCAGATATTTTTGAAAGTCATAACCTCTCTAATAGCGAGTTTTTTTTACACAAAAGTTTTGATAGAGTCATATTACTGCCTGTTGAAATAGGAAGTAACACTGAAATATAAGCCTCTAGTTATTTTATAGCTTGCTTTGCAGAAAGTGACTTATAATTTTAATGTTTTCGCGAAGCGACGAAACTATTGATAAGAAAGACACTGAGTCTCTATCCCACGTTACGATGTTCACAATCTACACCTCCAAAGGAAACTTAAAAGTCCCTCAGGCGTATCCTTAACTAGAGAAGCATAACATTAACATTACGATAGTAATGCCCACGCTATTCAAAGTACTATCAACACAAATTCTTCAACTTGAAATGATACACCCTATTTCATTGCTTTTCCTTTTTTTCTTTGTTGTATAGTAAATGTGTGAGAATGTGATTTTTTATTTAGACATCCTACATGAATGTTTCAAGGGTGAGAAAGTTTTCCAAGACAAAGCGCAAATGTAAACAGCAAATTTTTCTGAATACAATAAAATTAATGTGTTGGAAAATTGCGGGCGCGTAAAATTAAGTTTTTCCTGTGAAGCTTTAAACTGTTTCTACAAAGACCTTTTACAAAATTTTCTATCCAAACAAAAAGTAAGACGCTGAATTTGTGTAGAAAAAATTCACTAATGGGGTAGATACCGATTTTTAAATTTTGAAAACAATTTTGCAAATGAGCGCGAACTAGGACCGCTAGAACCCTTATCCGCGGTTAGTTTAAATTTTTATGTTATATATATATATATATATATATATATATATATATATATATATATATATATATATATATATATATATATATATATATATATATATATATATATATATAGTGTGTGTCCATTAAATATAAACCTTTAACATGCATTCATTTAACACGAACTCTTTAAATCATATTTTCTTTTTTTATCACATACATATTTTTAGGGTTCTTTGGGAGTATACATTACATTTTGCTATTTTGTCTATGTACATCTTTTGCATAAAATCAGAGTTGTTATATTTTTTTATTACTTCCACATCGTCAATACGTGTGGAAAGTATGGCATCGGCGACAAACATTTCAAAAATGTTTGTTCACCTAGACGTCGTAAAAGAGTCAAAACATATAGAAAACATTATTTGGGAACGAAAAATTTTTGTGTGTCGGCCTGTATGTCTGTCTGTTAGTAGCCACGATAACTCTAGAACGAATTGAGATATAAAAAAGTATATAAACACCGAATTACTAAAATTTCTTGAAAAACACAGTCTAATCCACGACATGCAGTATGGATTCGTCAGCGCAGATCAACTGCCCACCTCCTTTCCCTTGTCACCCATTCTTGGAACAAGTCTATGGAACTACACGGTGAATCCAAGATTGTCGCTCTAGACATATCCAAAGCATTCGACCAGGTCTGGCACGCAGCGCTGCTTAATAAACTACCGGCCTATGGCCTACCACCAAAACTCTGTACGTGGACAGCAAATTTCCTTTCCAACCGGAGCATTTCTGTTGTCGTGGATGGCCATTCGTCTAAACTGTATTCAATTAATGCAGGAGTTCTTCAGGGTTCAGCTTTAGCCCCCACTTTGTTTCTTCTCCACATCAATGACCTCCTCTCTAGCACATCCAACCCAGTTCACAGTTACGCGGACGACAGCACCCTCCACTCAAATATACAATGTTCTAAGCCTGTCTCTTTAGCCCAATTAGATCGCAGACTCATGGAGGGTTCTGTCTCCGTGGATCTCCAAAAAATATTAGACTGGGCAAGTAGAAATCTTGTACAATTCAACCCCACCAAATCACAGTCTTGCTTTCTTTCTCATAAGAGATACACCAGCCCTAGACCCATCACAATAAACAACCAAGTTATTCCAAGTAATGAGTCCTTTTCACTTGTTGGCATTTCTGTGGATCGAAATCTCAATTGGCACCAACATGTCACATCAATTGCAGAAGCGGCTGCTAAGAAATTAGGTTTCCTCTTCCGGGCTCGCAAATACTTTTCACCAGCAAATCTCTATACCTTATATACTTCACAAATAAGGCCAAACCTCGAATACAGCTCCCACATCTGGGGTGCTGCTGCCGCCTCTACACTCTCTATCCTGGACTCCATTCAGAAGAGAGCTATACGTCTCTTCGGTGACCCTACCCTCACCCAAAGACTGCGATCCCTGGCCCACCAACGTGCCGTTGGTGACCTCTGTCTCTTTTATTGATATCTGCACGGGCACTGCGCAGAGGAGCTTTCATCCATAGTTCCTCCACCTGCTGCCCCCAACAGATCTACTAGGGTAACAGAGCGAATGCACCCTTTTACTGTCCAGGTCACCAGACATAGAACATCTTGTTATTGCGCTCTTTTGTCCCGAGGACTTCCAAGTTGTGGAATTCCTTGCCGGCACATGTTTTTCCTTCTCCCCCCAACATCTAAACCTTCAAGTCCAGAATTAACAAGTTGCCTCTTTTCTGCTTGTCGACACCCACGGTACGATAGTATTTAGGCTGTAAGCTCTCGTGGTGTGTTGTTGAAAAAAAATCAAATATGGTATACAGTAAGCACCCGACAAGCGAACGGTTCGTATTGTTCTTGTGTAAAATCGCTTAGGGGGTAGGAGATGAAAATGATATGATTTGGTGAAAAATGTCACTTTTTCGATAAAACTCGAGTAATATAACGTGTCAGGGTTTGTAAATAAGAAAACTTTCAATTTCTTCAAGCATCTGGCATTCTGTGTTGAAATTAAGTGAGAGGTAGAATGTGTGGAATATCTATGACAGAAATTTCGACATTTTTTTTTTTGCTAAAACGGCGTAAAGTCTCAAAACAAATGAAAAACTTGATTCTGGAACGAAATTTTTTGTTGTCTGTCGGCCTGTCTGTTAGTAGGCCCAATAACTTTCCAACGAATTGAGATACAATGTTCAAATTTGGTATCCAGTTAGCAGCGGACAAAGGAACGCTTCGAATTGTTTTTGGATAAGATCGCTTCAGGGGGTAGGGGATACATAGGGGGTAATTTGGGGAAAATTGACATTTTTTTCGTTAAAACTCTCGAGTAATATAACGTTTCAGAAGTTTATGGGTACAGGAATATGAATAATTTCTTTGTCATCAATTCACTGAAATCCTGAATTCATTTCATGAGAATGTCTTTCTGAGGACAGTAGACTATCACAGCTATGTGGAAGTTATGATTCAATTTGCAACACTTTCTTGTTAATTATGCTGTTGTTTTTCACTGATAGTTATGTATTTAATGGTTTTATAGTTTATTATATATTAGTATTCTGATGATATTGTGTTATTTTTAATGTTCTGTAAAAGAAAATGCTTCTGTTGGGCATTTAAATAAATAAATAAATAAATAAATAAATAAATAAATAAATAAATAAATAAATAAATAAATAAATAAATAAATAAATAAATAAATAAATAAATAAATATGTATCAATAGTCTGCAGGAAGCGATCTTTGTTTGTCCTAGGCGTACTCGAGAGCTTTATGGTTGCAAGTTCTTCCATGCAACGATTTTTATTAAAGAATGAATAAAAATATTAACACAAACATCATTAATAAAACATAAATATAAAATTAAAAGGAACTAAAGATAAACTACAATAAATATTCAAATAACCTACTGTTTTGAGCCAAGCAATATCCAGATCTATTACGAAAAGAGTTTATTTTGCTCTTCAGGTTACGGCGCGCGCGCGCGCCACATACACACACACACACACACACACACACATTTGTTTTTCAAAATGGACGAAAATTTGGAGGGTGTCTGGACAGATCGGGAGATACATTGGTCAACATATTTTAATGTCTTAACGTTGGGGAGGGAATCTGAAATTTCGTGGAGGCTAGCCAAAAACCGATTAGCTGATCCCGTCTTTCTGAAAAGTGCTGGTCTACGTAACAGTAATTTGTGTCCATTTTGCTTAAACGAAGTAGGTACTTCTTGGCACATGTTTTTCACCTGTCATGAAACAACAGCGATATGGACATTGATTCAAGATATGCTAAAAGAACTCTTTCTAGAAAAGACAATATCAATGGGAGATATATATTGTGGAATTGAAGGTAGAACGCATAAACACAACTTGGCCAATTTCCTTTTCAGTATGGCAAAGACAACAATATATCGTGTGTTCACTAACGTTCTGTATGGAAGAAGTTCATTTGTCCCATATAAAGTAATCTTAAAAAGAATGTTGAGACGCCGAATAACAATTGAATTCGCATGGTTTTTGGGAAAGAAAAACATCGAAATATTCAAGACGCGATGGTGTATTGATAATGTCCTCTGCGAAGTAAATTGTCAACAGACTCTCATTTTCTCACAGACACTTGAAATGTAATTAGTGTACATATATTATGTGGCTTATATGTGTGTGTTTTTTGTTTATTCATTTGTGTATATATGATGTATATTATGTGGGCAGTATTATTATTGTGGTGTATCGATTTGGAATTAGTTTCATTATGTAAATGTTTCATGTAATGCATTGCAACAGTTTTAATAAATAATAATAATAATAATAATAATAATAATAATAATAATAATAATAATAATAATAATAATAATAATAATAATAATAATAATAATAATAAAACACACACACACACACACACACACACACACACACGCGCACGCGCACGCACACACACACACACACACACACACACACACACACACACACACACACACACACACACACACACACACACACACACACACACACACACACACACACACACACACACACACACACACACACACACACACACACACACACACACACACACACACACACACACACACACACACACACACACACACACACACACACACACACACACACACACACACACACACACACACACACACACACACACACACACACACACACACACACACACACACACACACACACACACACACACACACACACACACACACACACACACACACACACACAAATAAGACTGTTAACATCACATTTGACAATAGATGAGATTTATGGAGGTATTAAGTTTTCTGGCAGAAAGTGGCTGCAAATTTAGTTAATTAGCTGTGTAATTTAGCAAAGTATACAATATACAGCACCCACCTGTCTTCTATAAGAAATAACACTCAGAACCCAGGCTATTTGGACACTTTCAAGAAAGCTTTGAAAACTAGAATTTTGAGAGAATACTCATGGTTTCTAAGTAGAAACTGCATTGAAGCTTTTGAAGCAAAATGAAAAAATGACAGAGTATTTTATTTTGTTCAAGAATGGAATATTGTATTTAATTTTGAATTGTTTAGAGTTATTTGATTAATTGGTGTTTTTGTAAAGAATGTTTAGGATAAATTTTTAGATATTTTTGATGATGTTTTTTGTATATATGTGTGTATATATGTGTGTATATATGTATATATATATATATATATATATATATATATATATATATATATATATATATATATATATATATATATATATATATAATTCAATAGCATGTTGTAGATGTTTTATAAAAAAACTGTACATTGATGTATATATTGAACTGTTACAATAAATAATAATAATAACACACACACACATTAACCTAGAAAATAATTAACAGATTGTAATGAAACTTGGCACGTGTCTTTGTTTTGTTCATAACTTGCACAAGTTCGTCAGCCCAGCACTTTCGGACCAGTGTTTCTTAAAAAAAATACTTTTTTGTTTAAATCTTTGAGAATACCACAGCTATTTTAATGAAATTTGGTAGAAATAGTGCCCCAGTAGAGACTTCACTATGCACTAAAATTAAGGTTTTCAGAATATTGGCAAGTTGAGTTGTTTTGAATCATTTAACGAAAATTCGCCAACATAAAGTATTTGTCGCGTCCGGACATTTTTCATATGTTTAGCCATGCCTTGTAATATAAATACTGCACAAAAGCATTATCGTTTGTTTTGAACAGCTCTTTTACCTTGGAAATTGTTTTTTGCCAGATTACTATAAAGCGTGGTGCATAATTTTATGTTGATTGCGATATGGACAAATAACCGCCTCCAAGGTACTTGAACAAATTTATAACCGAAAACAAAAAAGAAAATATCCTTGATTGTGCACGCTCCGTTACCTGCATTGTGATTAATCATTTCCAGTTGTAGGTTTGGACGTTATTAAGCTATGAAACAAAAGAGGTGCGGGATTGTCACTGGTTTTGAATAATATTCCGAACATTGAAAGCACAAACAATTAATACGGGGCCAACTGGTATCATTATAAATAAACCCTTACAATATCAATGCGGGGTCATTTAGGTTTTTTCCCTTTTTGCGTTTTCTTTCTAATTATTTCCGGAATTGTACTTTTATAATATAGCGCATCTGATATCCGTTATGCTTCATAAAGTAATATTACGACACATTACCTTTGTACGGTAGAGAGAGTATCAACATGATGGTGTACCATGTCATAGTACTAACGGAATAAAAAAAGGTCAGGCCGCATCAAGTGCGTTATTGTAGTGAATTTTCATAAGAATAATATATAGCCCTACATTAAAAGTTAGAAAACGTTATTAATTCTTGGTCACTTAAGTTTCTTCGGGGTTGTTTGCAGCAAACTTGTCTTGTGACTTGTGTATCCAAGGGGGGTTCTCAGCATGTTTTTGAAATAAAAATCTAAAAACCCTCTTTGCAGTAAACTGTAAATTTACCGAAATTACATTCCACATTGTCGCCTATAATATCTTTTTCAGATAATATCGAATACAGCACTAAAGTAAATAAATTCACTTGCTATTTCACTCTTTTTTTATTTTTATATTACATATACAAGCCCAAGATAACTAAGTATAATAAAGGGGCGTCTTAATTACCATTGGGGCTACGCAAACTTAAAAGTAGAGAAGACATTTAGATCGTGTCCGTGTGCACACAAAAATTAGTAAAATAAATTAGAAATCTAATAAAAAAACACCAGTTTTAGATTTTATTTTAAATAAACCAATAGGCATACGTTTCGTGGCTATTTCGCAATTCGCGAGTGATAAATCTAGGTTTTGTCCAAGACTACACTGAAATCCGGTCGACGCCGAAAGCGAGCACCTTTTAAATTAAGCTCGATAGGGTTGGACGCTAAACAAACGTAGGTATGTCTAATTTTAAGCGGGTCTGTATCTGTTTGAAACGTACAATATGATAAATACAGAAAGTGCTACTTACTAAACTCACTAAAAAAACTAACCTGCGAAATCATCGATAATAAAAATTATGGAGCATCTAATAACTTATCTATCAGTATCGTTCTCATTTTTTGAGCAGGTTTTTATACTTGCAGAGAACATTGTCGCGTGCTATAATTTAGCGATTTTGAAAGCAAACATTGTCCCGGTATTATAAAAGAAATGGGCCAGGTCTGACATCTACAAAATTGTTAGTTGATTGTACAAATGTCTCCATCTATAACAGTTTGTGCTAACTAGAGAGCAGTTGTGACAACATACTACCTGGTTCCGCACCGAGACGGCGTCTCTGTCTACGTTCTGGCGTGTTGCAATAATACTTGTAACTTCCAGTGTTTAGATTTTTATCGATCATTTATTTAAGCATCATATCAGTACAGGTGACATCATCTGTCTTTGTCCAACATTGTAGATATTGCATAACAGAATTTGAAGTGATGTCGAGGATTATTTTAATTTTAATTGAAAATTGGCACAGAACCATATCTGTCTATGTTCTTTTAATTTGTAAATTTTCGTTGCAGTGACTTAAAGAAGTTGAGAGATATTGCGTTTTAAAAAATATTTTTAAATTTTTTGTTAAGAACAATTGGGCGTTAAGATCTGATGAACGAACTCATCCAAGCCGTTAACAAAATAAGGGTAATTCCCAAATATGGTCCAAATCAGTGAAGTATTTTTTGAGTTATCGGTTGGATACATACACACACACATATATATATATATATATATATATATATATATATATATATATATATATATATATATATATATATATATATATATATATATATATATATAAACATATATAAACATTTTAGCTGACTATGGAAATGGGTTCCAGGGGCCCTAATTTGTGCTCGTTTGAAGAAATTTTTTGAAAGTCTCACCATCGATACCTCTCTATTAGTGAATTTTCTTGATGAAAATTCACTAATAGTGCTGCAATGTCAATTTTCACCAACCCACTCCTCATTTATCGCCTACCCCCTGAAGCGATCTTACCCAAAAACGATTCGAAGCGTTCCTTTGTCGGGTGCTAAGCAGTTACCAAATTTAAAGATGATATTTCAATTCGTTCGAAAGTTATTGCGCGTACTAACAGACAGACGTACATGCCGACAGACAAACAAAATCGTTCCAGAATCTATGTATTTTGAGACAGACTTTTTACGCCGCAAAAAAAAAGTTTTGAAATTTCTGTCGCCGTTATTCCACCCCCACACAGTCAACCCTTAATTTAATTTTAGCACATAATACCAGATGTTTGATGAAATTGAACATTTTTTAATAAACAAACCCTAAACGTTATATTACTCGAGTTTTAACGATAAAATGTCAATTTAAACGAAATCACTCATTATTCGTCGCCTACCTCCTGGAGAGATTTTACCCAAAAACAATTCGAACCGTTCGTTAGTCTGGTGCTAATAACTGTATACCAAATTGAAAAACGATATCTCAATTCGTTCTAAAGTTATCGTGGCTACAGACATACAGACCGACAGACAAAAATGTTTCTTTCTCAAATCATGTTTCTAAATGTTTTGTCACTTTTTACGTCGTTTAAGCGAAAAAAAGAATTTTTTGTCGCCTAAGCCATGGTTTCACACGTATTGACGATGTGGAAGTAATTATCTACCAATTTTGATAAAACATGGCAAGTATGTTTCTTTCGTGAATCTCTTTGACGAGCTAGTTATCCAGCCATGTCAAGTTTTAAAATGCTTGTTTAATCCAGAATAAAGTATGCCTTTAAAAATAATAGAGCTATTTTGATAAAATTTGGTTTATAATAATAGAGCTATTTTGATAAAATTTGGTATATAATATGTGGCTTCATATGCACATACCGAAACTGGAGTTACTGTGTTCATATAAAATAAGGATATTAGAGATAAATTCTCTACCATAACGCACTTACTGCGTTTGGACTTTTTATAAAAACACTATGTTGCAAAGTTATAACGATAATGAACTAAATTTACTCAAATATTCGGAAAGCCGCGAGGTCTGGACCCGTCACAACAACACAGCAAACGGCATATATTATTTTATCACATTTAAATGTCAACATGTCTATGTGTTATATATAACTCAGTTCATTTCTGACCACCTGGATAAGTGCTAGCAGGTTGATGTCGTCTATACGGATTTTTCCAAAGCATTTAACCATGTTGCATAAACTAAGTGGTTTCAATATTTCACTGAAATTGACTACCTTAATAAAATATTAACTGCCAAACACGCAGCCATACAATGATATTAGGTCTGAGCCGTTTAGTGCTACCTCTGGGCGACCACAGGGGTCCACTTCGGGGTCCATTCTTTTTAACAGGTTTATAGACGACATCACCTGTAACCTCTCGGTTAATCATCTCTTGTATGAGTGGAGATTGGAACCTGCGATGAGGACTGACAAGTAGAATTTGGAGAACGCTATTCATCACAATACAGTTTTTAGACCTGACGATCGTTTTGATAAGAAAGCTGGCGTCATCAGAGAGATGAATAAATTAAGAGAAGAAAAATAAAACTACTATATATATGTTAGTTGCCAAGCAGTTTCTAACAGCGTCCTCTACTTAGGTATATAGACACACCCACAGTTGAGTCTTAAATCCCTGTAATTAAAATTGTATACCTTCTGTTGTAATACTGTGTGTCGTTATGAAATATTCCTTCTAAGAAAGACATACTAATTATTAAGATAACAGTTCGAAGAATTAATTAAATAAAACCGTACCTACAATATTCATCGAAACATTTTTGTTCGAATTTCTAACGATATATGATATGGTAGTTATTATCCCAAACATGCTGAGCAATACATGATTTATCATTTTTTTGCCTCTGGGCTCGTCCGAGACTTCGCCGCCCTGAAAGCACTGCAGCCTTTGGCTTATTGTGCCTACCCTTTTTACTCCAACCATTCCAAAATCAGTGTGCCTTGAACTAGTCTGCACAGCGATTGGTAGAGTTGAGTTTTATATTGCTCTGTCTCCGGTACAAACTGGCCCTAGATCAGTTGTCTTTTGCGGTCCAGAGCTTTGCACTCGCACAAGATGTGCTGGGCTGATTCCTCCCCCTCGCCGCAGAGTCTGCCTGCGAGGTCCCCCTCGAATCGCTCCATTTTATGCAGGTGTTTTTAACGGCCATGTGTCCCGTCAAGAGACCTGTTATGTTTCTGAGCTGTCCTCTGCTAAGATTTAACAGCTACACAGCTCTCTTTGAACTGGGTTCGTCAATTACTGACTTCCCATGTCTGAGCCCTGGACAGTCTGCCCAGTACACCCTTGTGTTCGTTTCTGACCCAGGACTTAAAGGCTCCCCTGGCCGTGGTCTTTGTCACGCCCAGAACCGGTTCTGGTCCCATAAATGGTTCTGCTGACCCTCTCTTTGCGAGACTGTTAGCTTCTTCATTGCCTTTGACCCCCGAGTGACCCGGCACCCAGATGAGGCTGACCTCATTCTGCCCAGCCAGGTCGCTCGTCTCGTCTCGGCACTCACTCACCAGCCAGGAACTTACCCGTGGGCTACTTAGGGCCTTAAGGGCTGCCTGGCTGTCTGTGGCTATGAGGATCCGCTTGTTGGTGTAGCCCTCCTCTTGTTCTCCCGCACACAGTGCAGGATGGCGTACATTTTGGCCTGAAAGACCGTTGCATAGGCTCCGAGGGAAATACTATGACTTACCCTCAGTCCTTCCGAATAAACACCTGCCCCCGTCCCACGCTCCCCGCCGGATCCGTCCGTGAACCAGACGAGCGCGTCCCGTGGTATGCCCGGCGTCTCCTTCCGCCATGCCTCGCGGTCGGAGATTTCCGCTGTAGAGTGATTTTCCCTGCAGATTCGCGGGCTCGCGAAGTCTGACCTCATTTCAAGCATGGGCATCTTCACGATCTCCTGAATTTTGCAGTGGTCCCTTGAAGCCTGGGTTGATCTTCTGTCTACCATTGCAGGCTAGTCTGTATAGTCCTAGCCTGACCTCCCCCATAATAATTAAGTGTAGGGGGCAGATCCAGCGACACCTCCATGGCGGCTGTTGGGGTTGAAGACATGGCCCCTGTGATGCCTAGGCAAGCCATCATTTGGATCTCGCCTAGTTTTTGTTTGGCACTGGATTGTGTCACCTTAGGCCACCAGCCCAGTGCCGCGTATGTCAACGATGGTCTGACCACCCTTATATACTGCCAGTGGGCCATAATAGGTCTTAGTCCCCACGTTTTTCCATATAGCCGCCTAGTGACGGCTAGGGTCATGACTGCCTTACGCAGTATTTTTTCAACGTGACCATTCCAGGTTAGCTTAGAGTCCAATACGACCCCAAGATATTTTACCTCCCTGGCCATTGGAATGTTCCTACCGTATAGAGTGCGAGTTCTCTGGCTCTCCCACTTCCTCCTCCTCGTAAACGGTATGACGGTTGCTTTCTCGGGGCTCACCCCGAGCCCTTGACCAACCGTCCACCTTTCCACCACTTTCAGTGCTGTCTGCATGCGCTCCCACACTGGTTGTGTAACCTTTTCCCGGGCTATGATGACAATGTCGTCCCTATACCTCATACCCCTCTCCCGAGAGCCTCCCTGCCATCCGCAGGAAGGAAACAACCACTACTGTGAGTTACATTTTGATTGAATCGCACCATAGTTTTCCACCAAAAGCAGCTAGTTTGAATTTTGTGGTTCATAGAATACAGTTTGTCTTAAATAATGAATGGCATTTTTAAGAAAGCCAATGTGTAGCTAACATTTTCTACAACAACAAAAAACATTAAAAAATTTGCTAGGTAACCCAAAGGATAAAGATAAAACTACAGAAGTGTCGAGAATCTATGAAATAGGTTGTGAGGAGTGTGAACTTAAGTGTTGGGCAAACCAAAAGAACTCTTGAAACTAGATTTAAAGAACATTTAGCGGAATTGAGATATGGCACTATTGATAAATCATGTACTGCTCAGCATGTTTGGGATAATAATCATCAGGTAGATAAAGAAAATCTCAAGTTAATCAAAAAAGTCAGGCAGGCGCGTCAAGTAGATACTGACAAAAGTATATATATATATATATATATATATATATATATATATATATATATATATATATATATATATATATATATATATATATATATATATATATATATATATATCGTTAGTAATTTGAACAAAAATATTTCGATGAATCGAGTAGGTCCTGTTCTACGTAGTCCATTAATCGAGCTGTTATCTAAATAATCAGTGTGTCCTTCTTAGAAGGAATATTTGACACATTTGACAAAAGCAGGTATTCAATTTTAATTACAGGGATTTAAGACTCAACAGTCGTGGTCTCTCTGTATACCTTCGCAGGGGACGCTGTTCGCAACTGATTGGCAACTATTTATCACCCCTCTGATGACGCTAACTTTGTTAGCGAAACGATCGTCAGGTCTAAAAACTGTATTGTGATGAATTGGGTGCTCCAAATTGTACTTATCTTTTTACTTATCTAAAGCCTTCCCATAAAATTTCACCTTGGCAAAACTGCTTTCATTTGCAGAAAAACTTAGGCATTTTGGCTGATTGGTGTGAGCGGAACTGGACTGGACTTTAATGTATCCAAATGTTCTATACTGTCATATCACTGTATAAAAGATCCCGTGATATATCCCTATATTATCAGTGAAGTTTTTCCATGGCAAATTGCAAATCCTCTTCCCGAAAATGATATATCTTTGAGACTCGTGAGTTTACTTTTACAAAATTTAATTCATCTATTGCCATCAAACTCAGATTCAATGCGCCAAAATTCTCAAAATAATTGCAATCCAAGTTTTTCCGGAACTAAAGTTTACTGGATTTGAAAAATTCCGTAATATATAAACATATAAAGTCTGACACTGACCTGGAATATGGGTTCCAAAACCTCAATTTCGCGCTCATTTAAAGACATTTTTTTAAAATTCGTCGTTACCCCCCTATAGGTGAAATTATTTTATGAGAATTTGCTAAAATTGTTCCATCTCGATTATAGAATGAGTCAAAGCATGTAAGAAAATTTACCGACTTCCACCCATCACTGGTTTTGGTGTTTTACAAAGAGCCAAACGGGTGACACACATAAAACCGTTGTTAATAGTATTTTAATTTCTGTAACTTCGCTTAATGTTGTAATCATTTTCACAGGTGATTAAACTGCGGTCTGTATTACATATTGGGTTTGCACTAACTGTTCCAGCTGTACTAAGCAAATGTCTTGTGAAATTATGCTGGCTTATGCAACGGACACAAAAAACATGAACTAGTTTTAATGTCGGTTGACTACACAGTAGAGGTCAAAATCGTGAATCTTGTTGCATTTTCTTTACCTGGGTTATTGTACTCAACTAAAATATTACTCAATTTAATTAAAATAAACAGTTGTAAACGGTGCAATAGCCGATATGAACGTGATAGATATTAATGATAAAAATTGATCTTAATAAATTATACGTTTAATACATTCAGTAGAATTGTGTTGGAGTATTTTGTTACTCTCACGTGCTTTCTTTGAATTTGTTTTACATTCACGTGCCTTATTGTAATTAAATTCGAAGTTTAAGTTAAATATCGTTCTATTTGTTAAGCTTACTTCTAATTAATACAATTTGGAGAACCCAATTCATCAAAATACAGTTTTTGGACCTGGCGATCGTTTCGCTAACGAAGTTAGCATCATAAGAGGATTGAGTAAACTAATCGAATAAAAACCAGAACTAATATTTATATGTTAGTTGTCAAGGAGTTACGAACAGCATCCTCTAGGAAGGTATACAGACAGACCCTTACTGTTGGGTCTTAAATACCTGTAATTAAATTGCATACCTGTTTTTTCAATACTGTGTGTCGTTATCAATATTCCTTCTAAGAAAGACACACTGATTGTTAAGATAACAGTTGGAACAATGGACTACATAGAACCGGACCTCCTCTATGCATCGAAGCATTTTTGTTTGAATTTCTAACGATATATATACTTTCGTCAGCATCTAACTCACGCGACAGCGTGACATTTCTGTTTAACCTGAGGTTTTCTTTATCTACATGATGATTATTATCCCAAATATGCTGAGCAATATATAATTTATCTCAGTTGCGCTAAATGTTCTTTAAATCTAGTTTCAATATTTGTTTTAGTTTGCCCAACATATTTGAATTCATAATCCTTACAAGATTCCAGGCACTTCTGTGGTTTTATCTTTATTCTTTCCGTTATCCAGCAAATTTTTTAATGTATTTTTTGTAAAAAAAAAGGTTAGCTGTAAGTTGGCTTTCTTAAAACTGCTATTAAAACCTCTCTCAATTCGTGGTTTAAATAGTAAACAGACAACGGTTTTGCCTGGTTTATCTTACCTGAAAGTCGTATATTCCGCTAACATCTTTGTTTTAGTGAATTTTCTTTAAAAAAATTCACTAATGAGGAGATCCCGACTTTTGAATTTTGAAACAAATTCTTCAAATTACCGCTAATTAAGCCCCCCAGAACACATATCCGGGGTCAGTTTCAATTTTTTTATGTTTGTGTATATATATATATATATATATATATATATATATATATATATATATATATATATATATATGTATGTATGTATGTATGTATGTATGTATGTATGTATGTATGTATACTGCCCTCCTAAGGAGAAAGGACTTAAGTCTTGGCTAGATAGTTTGGAGAAAAAGCACATTTTGTGAAATTGTTTAAGGATAGAGAGTTATCTTATTTCGCCAGTTTTTATTTTTGACTTACTATACTTCAGTAGTACCGAAACGTATTAGATAACATAATTTCATAGAACTTTGATTTTTTCTAATTAAAAACTGAGATAAGTCTTTTTCGCTTAGAATCTGTATGCATAAAAGAATCCATGGTGATTCTAAGCGAAAAAGGCCTATCTAACTTTTTGAGCAGAATTAATGTAATCTCACTGCATTATTGTGAATATAAAAATGTTTAGGGCTCAATAATATAAACAATTGAACTGATCGAATTGGAATTTATTTCTAGTTAGTAAATTGAACTAACATTAGAAAATTAAAAAAACAAACTGTGTGTAAACTAACAAATCGAATAAACACAAATATGAACACATTTAAGAACAAAAAAAAATTCTAGTAACTTAATTCTTGAATTATTGTAAGTACACATCAATCGCATACCGGCAGGTCTCTCCAAAACTGCATACGATTTTTCATAACGCTCGCTAAATTCTTGATAATAGATTCTTTTTTCTGTGAAGATATTCCAGTCACTTCAGTACATTGTTTTGGAGGCGGTAATACGTTGTTTTTGGTAATCTTCGCATTCAGAAATTAATGTCAAAAGATTCACCATCGAAATCATTTTTATAAATCATATTGTGAGATCCTCTACGAAAGTTAACTTCTACCATATTATGAAGATACGGTCTAGGACTTATCTTCTTGAGCTTATGTTGTGACGAGTAATCTTCCCATATGTAAAAATCATTCAGATTCATGGGAAAAGCTTCGGTTTTAGATGTAGATAGCGTCACAGCTTCGACAAAGTCTTGGAAGTCGTAGATCTTCACTTTTTTTTCATTGAGAGTTCGACATTGTGATGGAAAGAATCCGCGGCCATGAATGTATGGCCAGGCTCAAAATATTTGATCGTTATTGTGTCAGTGCTGATTTCATTCGAATTGACCATGTAAATTAGATAGGAAAAAAAGGACCAATTAGTGAATTTTCTTAAAAAAAATTCACTAATGAGGAGATCCCGACTTTTGAATTTTGAAAAAATTTCTTCAAATGAGCGCTAATTAGGCCCCCCAGAACCCATATCCGGGCTCAGTTTCAATTTTTATATGTTTATATATATACATATATATATATATATATATATATATATATATATATATATATATATATATATATATATATATATATATATATATATATATATATATATATATATATATATGTATCACACCGATAACTCAAAAAATAATGGGCCGATTTTGATCAAATTTGGTGAATACCTTCCTTTTGCAAATGGCTTGGATAAGTTCGTTAGTCAGGAAAATCGACCCAGGTTTTCCCGGAAAATTTTGGGTTTTCCTTCAAAAAAAACTTATATCTCCGGAATTAACAAAGTAAGGGCAACCAAATTTGGTACGCTGATTTATGTCATTATAGGTGAGGCGCCTACCAAAATTTAGCTCTGTAGGTCAAAAGACAAAAAAGTTATGGGCATTTAAAGAAAAATAAATTGGGGTTTTCCTCAAAACGTCAAAGTGACAATTGAAAACGTCAAAATTCGCAACATTTAGGCAAAGAACTTGAATCTAATACGACCTATGGAAAGAAAATGTCTTAAGAAGAATGTCTTACAAACCCTGAAGTCTTAGTTTCAACCGTCAAGTCCTTCATTTTACTAAAATATTTCCAGAAAATTAATTTCAAATAGACCCTTTCTCTGATGCTTGGCAGTAGCCTTAGCTATAGAATTTATCGTTTAATGGTATATAATTTTTGTAGAATTTTCGTAAAAAATCAATAAAGCTCAATATATCCGTTATTATACAAGATATGAAAAAATATTGTATACATTAATTATACGGTGTCTTGAGCTACACCTTAAAAAATTATTGCTACCATCACAGGATGGCCCATAAGTCGTTGGTGATACAAATAATATATTTTTTTTGTGGAAAACGCCTTATGTTTTTGCATTTTCCATCGAAATATAATGCATGTTTGTAAGTTAAGAAATTCTGGACGCAGCAAGTGCGTTATGGTAGCGACTTTTGATTAAATGCTTCATATTTGAAAAGCTCAATTTGCTATTAACCTATAAGGTTGACCAAGAAACGGATTTTTTCGGTTACATTTTAAGTTTACTTTCGGAAATTTCTGTACGTTTTCAAACAATAAAGTTATTTTGATGAAACATGGCACACTGTTTTTACTATATAGGTTATACTGGTAACCAAATTTGATGCCTGCTTTCTGAAAAAAAAACACATTTGCTATTAAAAACATTTTTATGAAAATTCACTACCATAACGCACTTGCTGCGTCCAGAATTTTTTTTATTTTGCGCTGAGCAGTTGTCCAGCCATATATTGATTGTCGAAATATCTCGCTTTGATTTGAAGAAAACATAGAAAGCACTAATCAGTTGCTCCTTGTTGCGTCCAAATAAAGCTTCATGCCACAGGACAGCGAGTGGTTTACATCCTTTCTGCTTTGTACCCACTGGCACGAAGCTTTCATTGTAAACTGTCAGGCGGTTCGTAAATATAGCAGTCTTGAACATTTCGAGCCGGGGCAGCATTATGACTTTCTGCAAGTCTGCACAATAAGTAATGCTACTGCTGCCATGGTTTTCATGCAGCCTTTCTGCATCTCCACGGTATTCTGCTCTTGATTTCTCAGCTCTTTCAATATGATTTTTCCATCGCTTGCAATCATTACAGTTCTCACCTAGATTACTTTTATTATGGTTTGTATCATGGAGATCAAATTCTTCGCATTGCTCACATTCCTCGTGCCCAAGTTTTACAATTGAAATATTCATACTCTTTGCAACAACTCTGTATTTTTCATACGAACATTTAAATTTTGGATTCTTTTTAACAAAGTTTTCATACATAGATGTGAAACTGAAATCAGACGGCAAGTATAGCCTATGTGGGGCATGTTCCCTCCGGTAGTGGGATATCGTTGGGTTCAATGATGCAATATGCTGTCGAATGATAGTATCGTCAATTTTGTTAGCAGGTTCTGCTTTACCCCTAGTATCTTCTGCAGGAGCTACAGAATTGTTAGAATGTTTCAAAACATTACGAAGCATTTTGTTGTTAGTGTAACCAAGGGTGGCTAAGAAAAAAACTTGGCAAACTGGTTGCATTGCACCCGCAGCATCTTTGAGGTAGTATGTATAACTATAGTTTCTTTTGTATCCAGTGTCTGCTTGTGCTACTGTAGTACGTTGTTTCACTTCATGCTGTGATACATGGTGTTACACGAACGCCCTACGCTCTTTTGAATTTTTCAATTTCCAGTATTCACTGTTGAGAAATATCCGCCTGTCTTCTGGAATATTCAAAATACATTTCTTTTTGCAAGATTCCCGACAGCTTACACGCACACCATGTTTTTGTACAAGATCAGACAATTTTTGCCGTTTTCTTTCATCCACTGAAGATGCATACATTTTTCTCTTCCTCTCCCTGCCTTGTTTCGTATATTGTAAGTTAGTAGGTTTTTCTGCAGTAATAGTTATGTCTTTCTCTTGCGGACATTCATGATGCGCAGCAGGTTGTTCTCGTGAAATTTCATCAACTTCAATTGTATTAAAATTATCTCCTTCTTGGTGTTCTTTTTATGGTAATTCAACAGTCAAATGTCCTTGCAACAATTCATTATTTACTGCAGGTATTTCTTCTTGTAGCAATTCAGCAACTGTTATTGTAGTAAAGTTTTCTCCTTGTGACAATAAACTATTTTCAGCAAATGCTTCTTCTTGTGGCAGTTCTATAACTATTGTGGTGAAATCTTCTCCACACGGCAAGTCACCATTTGCTGCAAGTTGAGGTTCTTTTTGTTCGACAACAGAAAAATCTTCTCCTTGCCACAATTCACCATTCACAACATGTAGCTCATTTTCCTCTCTCTTTTCTATTTCTACTGTAGTGGAATCTTCTGCTTGACACAATTCACAATTTTCTGCAAGTTCTCCTTCTCGTGGCAATTCAACAACCACTGTAGTAAAATCTTGAGCGCTTGCATTTTCACGGGTTAACATTTCGCCATAGGCATCTTCCAAACTTGGATAGTTTTCACTTTCGCTACTGCTACTAGATCCCTCATTGCTAGGAAAGTAGTTTGAATCTAATGAATCAGCTGACGGTAATTTTCGCTTATTTTTTATCTTTGTCAATTTTCCGTTTGAAGTTTCGTTTAATGGTACCATTCTCAACAATTTTGCAGTACGACTTGTGGGATCCATATTGTATACCTATAAGGGAATGGATGAAATTAATTCGTTGTAACTGTCCTTGAAGCAGGTATGTATCAAGAAAAATTGGAAAATGTTTGCAAGTTGTACTTCTGATATGCGAAATGAATACCGCCTGTTTTAAGCATGAAATTTTGAACCATTTACCAACATTATCCGTGTTCTGACTCTAGTAAAACGACGTTCAGGCACTCTTAAGTAGTAACTACTCATTGACCAATATTGATTCGAATTTCCTAATTTAACTGGTAGGATTGCGATAAATAATCTGAGTTTTCCAACTAATATTCTGCCACCGAATTTATATGGTACAAATTATGAAATTACTTACCAGTTAGACACTTACACCATGAAAGCTTGTGTTGTGATATTCACAGGATGTTATCATTGAAAGTTAATTACTAATTTTGAGGTTATATTTGGATCAGCGGCACTTCTAACAGTTTGTATCCACAATTAATTATCCTAAAAAAAGGTAACACACATTCCATTTAACAAATCTCTTCAGTTTTTTGTTGATGTTTTTAATATTTGTTACTATATGTATTTAGGCAAATCAACCACCACGTTGGAATTGAACAAAATACTGTGTCACAAACTATCAGACTGATGAATCATCTATCCGGTAGACTCAACAGTGACATCTGTGTTGCAAACAACAGTTCAATTACTAAGCAAAACTAACTCATCTCTGAGATACAGCACAGCCGCTTAGTAAGGTGCATATAAGTCCTTTTCGCCTAGGAATTGTTCGAATTCAGAAACGGTACAATTCCTAAGCAGAATTGGCTTATCTCAGAGATAGGACCCAATCGCTTAGTAAAATGTATATAAGTCTGTTTCGCCTAGGAATTCTTAACATTTTGGAGATACGATTTATTTTGTAACGCTTTTATTGACATACTACTTAATATATGACCAGTCTGTTTATGAAACATGAAATATATGTTTAAAACAATCCTTAAAATGCTATAAACAGATTTTGAACAAAAATTGAGATAAGTCCCTTCTCCTTAGGAGGGCAGTATATGTATATGTATATGTATATGTATATGTATATGTATATGTATATGTATATGTATATGTATATGTATATGTATATGTATATGTATATGTATATGTATATGTATATGTATATGTATATGTATATGTATATGTATATGTATATGTATATGTATATGTATATGTATATGTATATGTATATGTATATGTATATGTATATATGTTTATTGGCTAATTTTTCCACTAAGCAGATAGAGTGACCGTTATACTTAGCTACATTTTTAGTGGATTTTCATTAAGAAATTAGGGCGTCTGGAACCCATTTCCATGGTCAGTTAATATATATATATATATGTATATATATATATATATATATATATATATATATATATATATATATATATATATATATATATATATATATATATATATATATATATATATAAACATATAAAAACTAAAACTGGCGCCGGACATGTGTTCTAGGGGACCTAGTTCACGCTCATTTAAAGACATTTCGCTCTCCTCAGTGAATTTTTTTTAAGAAAACTAAGGAAGTTGGTAATACTTGCATTACAATAAAACTCACCACAGTATTGCTAGATAATGTAGATCCTGCTTTTTTCTCGACACGACAACAATAATTCCTTTCTTTTTCAGCGTAGATTGGGTTCAGTTTTTATGAGTGTTATTACGTAAGGTTTCATTATCTAATCAACACTAGCTTTTTGCTTTCGAAATCCGGATGTGTAAGACATGCACCGGAACATTCAATACATTTAAAATAAAAAAAAGGAAACTCCAAGACATTAGGCACTTGAAAACCGTTGTGAAACATTGAATATTCAAATAAAATTAAAGATAAGACAACATAGAGGCTAGAATCCGAGCTCAAACCGTTAAATTATGTTAACTCCATTTAAATTTCTTACATACATATATCCGCCCAGTTTGTAGTCTTTGTCTACAACAGTCTCTTAATCGTAAAATCAACAAGTTGCCGTATGGAAATTTCTGTAAAGAGGCCATAAAAACTTATGTCGATTAAGAGTTAACCATTCATTGTGTCCGGCCTATTTGTCTGTCAGGGAGCGGTTTCACCTCACTATCCTGGAAATATTGCCGAACCCCTGCCTTTCTGTAAGGAGGGTAGGGATCTTTGACGTGCCCAACATCGCATGGACACAGGACCGACAGCTTCACGCCCCCTCCGAAGGGCGGAACGTGCAGACATTCAACTTGCTCAAATACAATGCCAGAACCTCGGTTGATGTTAATGTTACAGTTTGTACTGAAAAAGTGAAAGGAGTATCCTGGAATCCAACCCAGTACCCTTCGGTTCAGAGGCACACGTTCTTACCCCTTACTCCAGCCTATGTGTTTAAAATTAATTTACACAACCCTCATTGTTCTGGAATATGGCGATATCGTATATATGTATATATATATACATACCGATAACTTAAAAAATAATAGGCCGATTTTGATCAAATTTTGTGAGTACCTACTTTTTGCAAGTTGCTTGGACAAGTTAGAAGAATAAATTCGGGCCAGTTTTTCCCGAAAATTTTGTATTTGCTTTCGGAAAATCTTTATATATCCGGAAACAACAAAGTTGGGACGACCAAATTTGGTACGCCGGTTTATATCATAAAAAGTAAACTACGTGCCAAAATTTAGAGGTGTAAGTTAGAAGACAAAGAAGTTATAGATATTTAAAAAAATTGGAGTTTTCTTCTTTAAACGTCAAAGTAGCGATTTGAAACGTAAAAATTGACAAATTTAGGCAAAGAACCTGTAACAAATACGGGTTATGTACAGAGAAAGGAGCAAGTGGAGTATTTTGAAAACCCTGAAGTTTCAGCGTCGACCGTCATTGTCCTTCGTTTTAACAAAATATTTCCAGAAGATTCGTTTCAAATAGACCCTTTCTCTAATGCTTTGGCAGTAGTTACAGAATTCATCGTTTAATGGTCTATAATTTTTAGGTGAAGAAAAATTTCACTATTGAGGAGGCCGCCACTTTTAAATTTTGAAAAGATTTCTTTAAATGTGTGGAAACTAGGCCCCCTAGAACTCATATCCGGGGTTGGTTTCAGTTTTAGTGAATTTTATTTAAAAAATAATTCACTGATGAGATCCCGATTTTTGAATTTGCAAAAAAATTTGCTTCAAATGAGCGCGAACTAGGCCCCCATATTCAGGGTCAGTTTCAATTCTTATATGTTTATATATATATATATATATATATATATATATATATATATATATATATATATATATATATATATATATATATATATATATATATATATATATATATATTGAACACACTGAGACTTTAGAGACGATCTCCGGCGAGATTTGGGGAGTAGGCAGATTGAGGCCCGTACGGTACAGAAACTCAATACATCTTTGTCCACCGCTCTAAGAAGTAGGCAGATTGAAGCCTTAGAGTCCATGTCCTTACATTACCCCTTGAAAATGGTTCCAAAACAGGAGTGAAACGTCGAGTTTTAATAAAATCTGGGACGCGGTTCAACCAGAGAACCAAGTATGTCTCCTATTAAAGACCGCGGAAATCTTTCCGAACACACACGCGCACGCACGCGCGCACACACACACACAAATACACAAATATATATATATATATATATATATATATATATATATATATATATATATATATATATATATATATATATATATATATATATATATATATATATATATACATATAAATTTGAAATCGACCACGGATATGGGTTCTAGGGGTCCTAGTGCGCGTTCATTGGAAAAGTTGTTTTTTCAATTCAAAATTTGGGATCTCCCCATTAGTTTGCGAAAACTGATAAAGAGGAAGTGCGAGCTAGATGTTTTGTGCTTATTCAACTACCGTTCATTTTCACGTCTCTAACTATACTTTACAAGCTTCACCAATTAGTTGAGGTGCTTTATGTGACCTTTTGGAGATATATTATTATTTAGATATTATTTATTTTTAGTTAGGTATAGAAGGAGAAAGTACAACTAAATAAAGCTTCTCTGCTTTCATCTGTGTCCTACTATTTACAATTACGTTAGATTTCTACACACACACACAACAATTTATGTGTATTAAATTTCTTCCTGGCGTCTTGAATGGAAAAATACTTTAGTGTAAATGCTGCAGTGCAAATAATAATATTAAATTCTAGATATTATTACTGATACTGTAGCTCTGGCAGTTTGTGTTTCATTTCTACAAACTTTATTTATAAACGTATATTTACAGATTCTAGTATTGATCGTAATTGTTATTAACAATGGATCTACAATGTTAAGTCAAATATTAAACGCATACTGTGGTAACACAAAGTGTGAAATTTTTCCTTAAAATAAGGTACCTACTTTTATTTATTGTCGCTAGTTCGCACAGTTCTCCTTGTGAAGTTTTGAAGTTCTTGTCTAAATTTCTCAAAAATAACCAAATTAATTGCTTGAAGCAAATCTGGCTTTCTAAAAGCAACAAAGTATCAGACATTCATTACAACTTTTACTTTGTTATATTTCCAAGCCAGCTTTCATTTCAAGCAATTAATTTGGTTATTAGAATTTAATAGAATTTGTAAAATGGCGCTAAATGAAATATATAGGCCTGTTGTTTGAAGAAGACATTACTGTGCGGTGTAAGGTTAACTAGAATAAAAGAAATATATATATATATATATATATATATATATATATATATATATATATATATATATATATATATGACACGAGTTTATCCTTGTTGTTGTCTCTAATCAACATAATGTCACAAAATTTGATTAACGTATTAAATTGACCAACAAATTCAGATCCTTGGAGTGAATTGTTCGTAGACATCAGCTACTCAAACTTACGATGTATGTGTGTGTTTATTATTATTATTATTATCATCATTATTATTATTATTTATTGTAACAGTTATATATATATATATATATATATATATATATATATATATATATATATATATATATATATATATATATATACATCAATGTACAGTTTTTTTAAACATCTACAACATGCTATTGAATTTATATATACATATATACAAAAAACATATTAAAAATATCTAAAAATTTATCCTAAAACATTCTTTACAAAAACACCAATTAATCAAATAACTCTAAACAATTCAAAAATTAAATACAATATTCCATTCTTGAACAAAAAATAATACTGTCATTTTTCCATTTTGCTTCAAAAGCTTCAATGCAGTTTCTGCTTAGGAACCATGAGTATTCTCTCAAAATTCTATTTTTTAAATCTTTCTTGAATGTGTCCAAATAGCCTGGGTTCTGAGTGTTATTTCTTATAGAAGACATGTGGGTGTTGTATATTGTATACTTTGCTAAATTACACAGGTAATTAACTAAATTTGCAGCCACTTTCTGCCCAGAAAACTTAATACCTCCATAAATCTCATCTATTGTCAAATGTGATGCTAACAGTCTTCTTTTGACATTGGAGATGAAAGACCACAATGGTTGTGCTAAATTGCAAGATATTATTATATGCCAACTCGTTGCTGGCTCTCCACAGTGATTGCAAGAGCTATTTTCAATCTGTCCTATTCTTTGCAGGAAGATACAGTCTGCCAGACGGTTTTTGACCAGCCTGTATGCTATGGCGCCCTCATATCCCAATGTTGGGAAGGCAAAAAACAATTCCAGTCCACTGGATCATCAGTCCAGTCCAAGATTCCGTTGTGTTAAAGAACTTTAATACAATATGCTGCGGAAGGGGTCTCTTGTTCATAAGACTGATATTGACATTTTCACCTTCTTCATTATTAAAGCACAATTCGTAACTGAATTTGCTATGTTTATTTCAGAATGATACAATTGCATCAGATTACTTTTTATATGAGAGTAATTTCTATTTAGTTGGTCTGTAATTAATTTATTATTGTTAGGAAGTTGCAGCTCTTCTATTGATTTAAAATTGTTTCCATGTAAAAGATCACCTATAGAGTATAAACCAAACCTAACCCATAAACTTGGTATACTGGTCGAGGGTATAAAAACTGAGTCTATCAAGGGTATCTGTTTAATGTCGTTGATTGAAGATGGAAAATCATTAATAGAAATCTGAGCAGAACGAAAGTAATTTAGTACATTAGTTAGAAAGGGGGAGTCGGTGACTATTTGACAATCAGCATTTACGAAGAACAATTGCCACGATAATCTGGCCGGTGAAGATGAGCGGAGTAGGCAACTCACAATATTAACCCATTGATAGTTAACCTGCGTTGTTAAGTATTTAGTGGCGAAACTTATTCTAAATAGTCGTACTTTTAAGGGTACGTGAACTAACTCCATACCACCAAATCTTACCGGAAGCGAGAGGTGCTTAACTGTTAACCAATGTTTTCTTGAAGCCCAAAAGAGTTTTATAAGAATATCCTGTACTTTCAATAAATAGTCTTCAGTTACTGGTAAAACTTGCATAATGTGCCAAAGGCGGGGAGCAATAATCTGATTGATTACAAGTGTTCTTCCCTTCCATGAAAGTGATGGAAAAATATGTTTCCACTTATCAGCCCGAGCTCTAAGATTAATTAATTGTTGTTCCAAAAAATTCTGGCTGACGACATCAACATCATTTTTGAAGGTAACCCCCAGTATTGTTATATCCCCAGCGGAAAACGGAATCCCACTGTAAGCTGCCCCTGAACCTTTCACGCCACCAAGCCAATAGCCGGAGCATTTCTTTGTGTTGAATATCGAATCCGAATTCTTAAAATATATCCTGTAAGATTCAAGTACAGTGGTAACATCGCGCGGTGAAGACATGACCACGCTGACATAGTCAACATATGCTGAGACCTTTACACACGTAGTTTCATTTTCATCTGATATGATGTAACCTGTTGTAACTTTCCTTAACAAGGGTAGCAACGGCTCAAGACAATACATGTATGTGTGTGTGTTTGTGCGCGCGCGCGCGCGCGTGTGTGTGTAGAGAAAGGGATGGCATTGGAAAGTTATTCATCATCCACATAAGTACTAAATTTTATATAAAAAAAGTGTTAAGATAAGTTGAAAAAACTTTTGAAAATTCGCTAATATAACGGTCTTGCTGCGTCCGGCCTTTTTAGTGAATTTTCTTTAAAAAAATTCACTAATGAGGAGATCCCGACTTTTGAATTTTGAAAAAATTTCTTCAAATGACCGCTAATTAGGCCCCCCAGAACACATATCCGGGGTCAGTTTCAATTTTTATATGTATATATATATATATATATATATATATATATATATATATATATATATATATATATATATATATATATATATATATATATATATATATATATATATATATATATATATGTATCACACCGATAACTCAAAAAATTATAGGCCGATTTTGATTAAATTTGGTGAGTACCTTCCTTTTACAAATGGCTTGGATAAGTTCGTTAGCCAGGAAAATCTGCCCAGGTTTTCCCGGAAAATTTTGAGTTTTCTTTCGAAAAAAATTGTAAAAAAATTATATCTCAAAAATTAACAAAGTAACGGCAACCAAATTTGGTACGCCGGTTTATATCATTATACGTAAGCCACGTACCAAAATTTAGCTCTGTAGATCAAAAGACAAAAAAGTTATAGGCATTTAAATAAAAATTTATTGGGATTTTCCTCAAAATGTCAAAATTGCGATTTAAAACGTCAAAAATTGGCAACATTTAGACAAAGAACTTGAATCTAGTACGGTCTATGGAAAGGAAATGTCTCAAGAAGAATGTTTTACAAACCCAGAAGTCTTAGCTTCAACCGTCATTGTCCTTCATTTTACTAAAATATTTCCAGAAAATTAATTTAAAATAGACCCTTTCTCTGATGTTTGGCAGTAGCCTAAGCTATAGAGTTTATCGTTTAATGGTATAACATTTTTGTCGAATTTTCGTAAAAAATCAATAAAGCTCAATATATCCGTTATTATATAAGATATGAAAAAAAAATTATATATTAATTATAGGGTGTCTTGAGCTACATCTTAAAAAAATATTTCTACCATCGTAGGGTGGCCCATAAGTCGTTGGTGATACAAATTTTCTTATTTTTTTAATCAAACACGCCTTATGTTATTGCATTTTTGCATTTTCCATCGAAATATAATGCATGTTTGTAAGAAAAGAAATTCTGGATGCAGCAAGTGCGTTATGGTAGCGAATTTTGATCAAATGCTTCATATTTGAATAGCCCAATTTGCTATTAACCTATAAGGTTGACCAAGAAACGAGTTTTTCTGGGAACACTTTAAGTTTACTTTTGGACATTTTTGTACATTTTCACACAATAAAGTTATTTTGATGAAACATGGCACATTGTTTTTACTATATAGGTTATACTGGTAACCAAAATTGATGCCTGCTTTCTTAAATAAAAAGAAAACAGACATATTTGCAATAAAAACATATTTAAGAAAATTCACTACCATAACGCACTTGCTGCGTCCCGAGTTATTTTACAGATATGATTGTTAAAGTCACAGACTTTACACATAGTTAATCATTTCAGATTAATTATTTCTATTCTGTTTAATTGGGCTTACCAATCATTCTAATTTAAATCTTCGATTATCCACATCCTGTAGCTGTAGATCATTAAAAGGTACTATCCAAAGACAATCTTCGGCTAATTTAGATACAAAACTAAGCAATAATTAAGGTAAGTTGTAACAAAGTGCATAAAACGTTTAAGGCATAAAATATATGTTTCCCGACAGGCAGATGTTGAGGTCAAAATCACGAAAATCAGACAACGTATAAATTCATAGACCTACAGGTATTCGAATGTTTGATACGCTCCACTTGAGCGAAAAACATCTGCCGGCATTTCATTTCTTACATTTTACAGGCAGAAATTGGAGGGTTTTTGTGCTTAGCTAGCCTGGAGAGAGAGATGATTTCGCTGTGAAAGGAATCACATAGATTCACGTGCCTTGTCTTGTTTGCACATTATTTATGTAACAATGCTATCTTATCTCATGACAAGAGCGCTGTGGTGTTTTAATTTACGTATAACGTTGTTTAACTTAGTGTTCCAGGCTATAATTTATTATATAAGTAGAAAAGCATCGCTATGTGGGAAATTTTTAGCCGTTTTTTACCTGTACAAGTCATTATAAATCACGATTAGAATTGTTTTTTCATGCCTCTTGAAAGATGAACACCGCTTTTAGGTTTAATAATTAAATTTTTGTATCATGATAGAACACGCGCATTTGATAACAAACTACATCAAATACCTATGCGCTTTGAACTAATTTCCTACAGTAAATATGGTAACATTTGCATCGATTAGCTTTCCGTTAGGTTCAGCAATAAAAAGCCTGGACGCAGCAAGTGCGTTATGGTAGTGAATTTTCATAGAAATGATCTGGCACAAAATATTTTATTATAACTTTTTTTTCTTGTCACATAGAAATCTAAATTTTGGTGTGTAGTTTACTTTTTATATCGTAAACGTACCCACCAATTTTGGTTATCATAGATTTTTTATTTTTTAAGATAAAATTTTTTTCAAATGGAAACTCAAAATATACCCGGAAAACCTCGTCCGATTTTTCTGATTAATGAAGTTATTAAAAAGCTATTTACAAAAGGAAGGTACATGCCAAATTTTATCAAAATCGGCCTATTATTCTTTGAGATAAATTTTTTTTCGAATGAACACTCAAAATTTTCCCGGAAAACCTCGTTCGATTTTCCTGACTAACAAACTCGTCAAAGCCATTTACAAAAGGAAGGCATATGCCAAATTTTATTAAAATAGGCCCATTATTTTTTGAGATAAGAATTTTTTTTGAATGAAAACTCAAAATTTTCTCGGAAAACCTCGTCCTGTTTTCCTGGCTAACAAACTTGTCAAAGCCATTTACAAAAGGAAGGTACATGCCAAATTTTATTAAAATCGGCCTATTATTTTTTGAGATAAGAATTTTTTTCGAATGAAAACTCAAAATTTTCCCGGAAAACCTCGTCCGATTTTCCTGACTAACGAACTTATCGAAGCCATTTACAAAAGAAAGGTACACGCCAAATTTTATCAAAATCGGTCAATTATTTTTTGAGTTATCAGTGTGATACATATATATATATATATATATATATATATATATATATATATATATATATATATATATATATATATATATATATATATATATATATATATATATATATATATATATATATATATATATATATATATATAAATTGAAACTGACCCCGGATATGGGTTCGAGGGGTTCTAGTTCGCGCTCATTTGCAAAAATTTTTCCAAAATTCAAAAGTCGGGATCTCCCCATTAGTGAATTTTTTCTACGAAAATTCGCTAAAAGTCTGAACGCAACAAGTCCGTTATTGTAGCGAATTTTCATAAGTGGAGAATAGCATAAAGCGTCACCTCCAGTTGTGTGACGGTTCTACGCTTTCGAAGCAGCTTCCACGCACACACATTATATCAATAAGGAAGTTGTGGGAAGAAAACTAGCGAGGGAAATTAGAAAAGTTTTCTTCCACAGCTTCCTTTTTAGTGAATTTTCATTAAATATATATATATATATATATATATATATATATATATATATATATATATATATATATATATATATATATATATATATATATATATATATATATATATATATATACAACCGATAACTCAAAAAATACTTCATTGATTTGGACCAAATTT
The DNA here is from genome assembly GCA_964006375.1 of Tillus elongatus. Lineage (NCBI taxonomy): Eukaryota > Metazoa > Arthropoda > Insecta > Coleoptera > Cleridae > Tillus > Tillus elongatus. Next base: position 79,140,413 of record OZ023262.1, on the reverse strand, counting down.
CCGAATTACCCTTATTTTGCTAATAGCTTGGATGAGTTCGTTCATCAAATCTTAACGGCCAATTTTTCTTAATAAAAAATTTTTTTTTTTTTTTTCAAACGCAATATCTCTCAAAATATCTTAGTGATTGAAACAAATATTTACAACTTAAAGAACATAGACAAACGTGGTTGTGTACCAATTTTCAAGTCGTTTGATCAAAGGAAAATAAAGTTATTCGAAACTAATAATACAATTATCCTCGACATCACTTCAGATTCTGTAATGCAATATTTACAACGTTGGACAAAGACAGATGACGTTATCCATACTGCTATACCATTTAAATAAATGATAGATAAAAATCTAAACAATGGATGTTGTCGGAAGATGTCAGCCGGGAGAACGTTCTGAGAGCTACGACAGGGACGCCACCTCGGTGCAGGACCAGGTAGTACGATAGCTCTAGTTTACACAAAATTTTATAGATAGAGCTGTGTACAATAAAGTACAATCAACTAACAATAATTGTGTAAACTGTCAGCCTCGGACCAGTTCTTTCGTAATACCGGGACAAAGTTTGCATCTAAAAGCGTTAAATTTTAGCATGCGAATGTATACTATAAATAACAAATTTTGGGACGCAGCAAGTGCGTTATAGTAGTGAATTTTCATAAGAATTGTACGCTATTAGTAAGATATATTATTAAAACTAATTCTTTAAATTTAAATGGACCTTGGAGATCGGTTTTAGAGTCCCAGTTAGCGATGATTTGAAAAAATATATATTTTATATGGAGCTAAAAAATTAAAATTTTGTCTTAGATATAATCTGTAAGTAACGCAAATGCCTTTAAAAAATTGTGTTACAAATTTAATTAAAATTACAAAAGTTTTTCAGAAAAAAATTAATTATTTACAAAGGGAATGTACCTGTCAAATTATAAATGTGGCAGGTATTTTTTCTTATTAATTGTTTGGATGGTTTTGTTTTAGTCAACCCATCCAGTTTTTGCAAACAATAAACAACAAAAAAGGTTTTTTAAAACAAATTTGTAGTTATCCGCGAAGTTCATTATGTTATTTTTCTTTAATTTATTACCCACGTGCGTTTACATAGGTGTTACTATGGTTCAAGATTGAAGATGCTGGCTTAATGGGAAATTTATTGGGCTGTCTGATTTGAAATATTTGTACGAAAATTTTCTACCATGACATAAAAAAAACCTTTTTTGGTGTTTATTGTTTGCAAAAACTGGGTGGGTTGACTAAAACAAAACCATCGAAGCAATTAATAAGGAAAATACCTGCCACATTTATAATTTGATAGGTACATTCCCTTTGTAAATAATTAATTTTTTGCTAAATGCATTCTCACCACAATTAGTACCGTAGACCGGTTTCGCTCTAAATAGGGCTCGTCAGTACGGCATACTATTTGCAGCGAAAATACACCTATAAAGTAATACGGCTATGGTAGCCAGCCTTCCAACTTTATAGGTCTATTTTCGCTGCAATTAGTATGCTGTACTGACGAGCTCTAATTAGAGCGAAACCGATCTATGGTTCTAATTGTGGTGAGAATGCATCTAGTCTTACATACTTTGTCCCTATATTAGGATAGAAATGGGCCAGGGCTGACAATGTACTAAATTGTTAGTTAGTTGTATACAGTCTCAATTTTTTTTTTACATTCTGTGTTATTTGGAGCTGCCGTGACAACATACTACTTGGTTCCGCAACGAGGTGGCGGAACGTGCTTCGTGTCTTATGTCTCACTTAGTGTTAGAAGGCTGGCTACCATAGCCGTATTACTTTATAGGTGTATTTTCGCTGCAATTAGTATGCCGTACTGACGAGCTCTAATTAGAGCGAAACCGCTCTACGGTTCTACTTAGTGATGGGTTGTTATTTAACAATATGTTTTTTTAACGGTTGCCGAGCCGCAACGGTAACCACCTGTTATGGAAATATAACAATAACAGGTACAAAATAACGCCTTACAATAAACTAGAATTCGGAATCTTATCTGTTTCTTTTCCACTGCAACTAGCTTCGATGAATAGACATAGGTTTTCATCGGCAACCGTTAAATTTAACGGGATGAATGGACATGAGACTGGGAATGCTAAATATGGATGGATATGCTATGCAGTATCGAGCGGACTATACTTCATAACATGTTACTTAACACTTAACACGTTATTTATACTAGTGTGCTCGCTCTCGCTCACAGCTTTGCGAACGTAGGATACTATCGATCGACTATCCAGTTCAAAATAACAGATAAATAACTGAGCCTGTTATTTTCAACGGTTATTATTAAATAACGTTAACAGGTTCAACTGTTAATAGAAAATAACCGTTTTGCCCATCACTAGTTCTAATTGTGGTGAGAATGCATCTAGCCTGACCCTATTACGTAGTTAAAGTTGGACTTTATTGACGATATAACATTCCGATCCAGTTTTTCCTAAAATACAAACTGTGGCTTTGGTTGCTCATAAAAGAGATAATAAATATCCACTTCTTAACATCAAATATAATCGGAGGACTTGCAACTTCCTTGGCGGAAGTTAAGCTACTATATTCCCCGAATAAACAGTACATAGACAGAACACACAATGGATTTTTGTTGCGGTCGCGTGCGGTTTTACCATAAAAGACATAGGCTGTCATTTCGTGCGGAAGTTAACACGTATGCACACAATACGAGTATTACAAGTCTTGAATAATAAGACACTCGATTGTGTTTAACACTGTATGAGACCACGTTGACTAGAGAGCAGTATCAATTAGCTCTGTAAAGGGATATCATGGGCGGCAGGCACGGGGCGTTTTGCGGAAACTGTAGAGGCATGTGCGTGCTTTCCGGTCGACACGCACACACACCGGAGTTCACGGTACTGCACGCTGACCAGCTGGTGGAAGCAGCAGCAATGAGATGTCTTATGTATTCATGCACCTGCTGTATCTTTGTCTCACAGCAGTAGGCAAAAGACAATATAGTCGTATCCGGTTAAAGCATCATTTGGTATCTTATGTCATCCATCATATTCATCAAAAACTAAATATATGCATTAAATAAATAGTAATGGGTTACTATTAAAATTAGATTTAAACATACTTTTAGTCAACAAAAAAATATATAATTTATGTTCAAGACTCCATTAATTTACACTGAGTCCGCATAGAATGGAACAAATTCCGTAAAATCTTTACGGGGCTAACAAAATCTCGGGACGCAGCAAGTGCGTTATGGTAGTGAATTTTTATTAAATGAATCAAATTTGAATAACTCAAGTTTCTATAAACTTGGAGAGTTTAATTTTGGTGCGTAGTAAAGTATTTCCTAACGAAAGATATCCACCAAATTTCATTAAAATAACTTTGTAATTTTCGGAGAACAAAAATTTTTGAAAGAAAATTTAAAATTTGAATAACTCAATTTTCGATAAACCTAGAATTTTGGTACGTAGTAAGGTCTCTCCCAAGGCAACATATGTAGTAATTTTCATTAAAACAGCTTTGTAATTTTCGGAAAAAAAATTATCGAAAGAAAACTCAACATTTCCCCCTGTCGGGATCTCCTCATTAGTGAATTTTGTCGAAGAAAATTAACTAAAATACAGGACGTTCCATTTGAAAAACGCAAGTTTTGATCAGTTGAATTTTGTCAAGTTGCCAAGTCAATTTCTATCACCCTGTATGTTGTAACGCAAAACTGTAATAACTCAATTTTGTATAAACTTTGAAAGTGCAATTTCAGTACGTAGTAAGATCTCTCCCAAGGCAACATATACAGTAAATTTCATTAAAACAGCTTTGTTACTTTCGGAGAAAAAAAATTTTCGAAAGAAAACCCCGGCCGATTTTTCTGGCTAACAAACTCATCCAAGCCATTAATAAAAGAAAGCCACTTGCCAAGTTTCTTCGAAATCGGTTAATTATATATATATATATATATATATATATATATATATATATATATATATATATATATATATATATATATATATATATATATATATATATATATATATAAACATATAAAAATTAAAACTGACCCCGGATATGGGTTCTAGGGGTCCTAGTTCGCTCTCATTTGCAAAAATGTTTGCAAAGTCTCACCATCGATACCTCTCTATTAGTGAATTTTTTTAAATAAAAATTCACTAGAAATTGGCGAAACACGTCAAAAATAAGATTTCAATGTGCACATTTTGGCCTAAATTTTGTTAAAATAATTATCCATACTTTTGACAGTTCTATTAGAAAGAGCGGCTTTTTTAGCGAATTTTTCGAAAAACGAAAAATTCACTAATGGGGAGATCTGTGTTTATATATATATATATATATATATATATATATATATATATATATATATATATATATATATATATATATATATATATATATATATATATATATAACTCAAAAAATAATGGGCCGATTTTGATGAAATTTGGTACATACCTTCCTTTTGCAAGTAACTTGGACAAGTTCGTTAGACAGAAAAATCGGACCAGTTTTTCCGGGAAAATTTTGGGTTTTCTTTCGGAAAATTTTTGTATCTCCGAAAATAACAGAGCTATAACAACCAAATTTAACATATACGTTTGTACTATTAAACTTACTTTACACACCAAAACTCAGATATCTAAGTTATAACAAAAAAAATTATAGGCATTTCGAGAAAAAAAATTGGGTGCCACTGGTGATCAGAGGAAAGCACAATAACAAAATATTTTGTGTGATTAACAAAGCCAATTGAATATTACATACAACGGTTAAGTTTTCTTGGCGCAAAAGTGTCAAGTAGTAGCAGACAAAATATTTGGAAAATTTTATAATTTTCTTCTTGAAACGTCAAAGTCGCGATTTGAAACGTCAAAATTTGCAATTTTTAGACAACGAATTTGAAGCAAATACGGATTATGTCGAAAAAATATCTTAATAAGTGTGTTTCGCAAAGCCTTAAGTTTCACCTTCAACCATCATTGTCCTTCATTTTATTAAAATATTTTCGGAAAATCCATTTCAATAGACCCTCTTTCTGATGCTTCGGCAGTAGTTTCCGCTATATAGTTCATGGTTTAATAGACTATATTTTAGCAAATTTTCGTAGAAAAAAATTCGTTATTAAGAAGACCGCGACTTTTGAGTTTTAGAAAGATTTCTTTAAATGCGCGAACTAAAGCCCCTAAAACCAATATACAGGATTTTTCGAAACTGAATTAGAAAAATCTGCGGCTAATGGACTTGAGCTTCCGAGGCCATCTAATCCATTTTAACTAACGAACTAACCATATAATCCGGGCAGTTTCAGTTTTTGCCCGTTTACGCATATATAGGGTGACGCATTTCTAGGGTAAAGCTCAATATATCCGTTATTACACAAGATATGAGGAAAAAGTATATACGTTAATTATAGGGTGTCTCGAGCTGTATCTTGTCAACCTATTTTGACAATTACAGGCTGGCCCATAAGTCGTTGGTGATACACGCTTTATGTTGATGCATCTTTGTGTTTTCCATCAAATTATAATGCATGTTTGTAAGGAAAAAAAAATTAGATCGTTCATCGTTTTTGAGTTACTTCAATTGTTTTGCAACTTTTCACGTTTTTGGCACATATTTCAAACGCATATAACAAATTGTGATATGGCGTTTTTATCAACAGATAGCGGAGTCCCATGGAAATGACACATTCAGAGAGTTTCTTGTTTCTTCTTTGTATTACTCGTCGAAGAATCGAGCTGCCGTATATAGGTACTCTCAAATAGTGGCTGAATTTGAAAAGTTTTCGCTGAAATGTTTTTCTGGTTTCCTTAGAAATCATTTTTTGTGCGTTTTTTTGTGATACGTTGGTAATGAATAATACATGTTTAGTAAGTTATTGTAAAAAAAAGTTGTCGAATTTTTCTGAAAAATATAATTTGGTGTAACATTACTGAAGGCAATTTATGTAAAAAAATTATCATTTTGTTTTCAATTTTGGTCCTAAAGCTGTTTGTGAATAATTATATCTGGACAGGTGTGTAAATAGCTTCAAGAGGTTCGTTTGCCAGCTTATTTTCGGAAAATTTTTGTACTTTTTGAAACAACAAAGCTATTTTAATGAAATATAGTACCTTGTTACTACTATATAGGTTATACTATCAACCAAATGTCCTTCTTGTAAAAACAAGACATATTTTCTATTAAAAAAATTATTTTTACGAAAACCATAACACATTTGCTGCGTCCCGAATTTTTTTAAATGCAGATTACCAAACTTCACGATATGTTAATAAGAATATTTTTGCGCAAATGGAAGTATAAGTTTTGAACACTTTAACCAAACAATGTAACAAATAGTGCTGTAAATTGAATCATAACTTCCACATAGCTGTGATAATCTACGCTCCTCAGAAAGACATTCTCATGAAATGACTTGACCACGAAGAAATATTCGTATTCCTGTACCCAAAAACTTCTAACACGTTATACTACTAGAGTTTTAACGAAATAATTTTGATTTCACCAAATCACCCCTAATTTGTCCCCTACCCACTGAAGGGATTTTACCCACAACAATTTGAAGCGTTCCTTTGTCGGGTGCTCACTCGGTACCAAATTTGAAGATGAGATCTCGAATGAGTTCGAAAGTTAGTGCGTTTACTAATCAAGAGGCGTACAGGTCGACAAACCGACAGACATTTTTTTTCCGAATCTACTTTTTTATGTTTTGAGACATTTTGCGCCGTTTTAACAAAAAAAAAACTAATTTGTGTCACCGATATTCCACCCCCACACAGTCAAGCCCCAATTTAATTTCAGTACAGAATACCAGATGTTTCATGAAATTGAGTTTCCTAATAAACAAACCCTTAAACGTTATATTACTTGCGTTTTAGCGAAAAAAATGTCAATTTTCACCAAATCATCCCCTATTCGTCTCCTACCACTGGAGCGATTTTACTCAAAAACAATCCGAAACGTTCGTTTGTCGGGTGATAACTGTATACTAAATTCGAAGACGATATCTCGATGCATTCTAAGGTTATCGTGGTTACACACAGACAGACATACAGACCGACAGATATAAAAAATTGTCATTACCCAATCATGGTTTCTATATGCTTTGACACATTATACGACGTTTAATCGAAAAAAAAAACCTCGAAATTTTTTGTCGCCCATGTCATACTTCCACACGAATTGGTGATGTGAAAGTAAACATAATAACAAGGCATAAGACAATATTAAATTAAATGTTCAAATTGTTGGCCATTAATCTCTTGCCAATAAGCAAGACGTTTGTCAAATTCCTGGATTACTTGTTTTATCGTATGTAGCGGGATTTCACAAAGTAGGGACAAGCCAGATTAGCAATAACTAAAATTCCGTAGAAAAAAACGTACACTAGTTAGGAGGAGCTTCGGCAGGAGCGTAAGACAAGTGCATGTTTTGAAGTAAGAAATATCAATTTTCTCAAAAATGTGGTAATCTATTAGGTAAATAGTGGAACCTGTGATGAGCACTGGTAAGCACACTTGGAGAACAGTTAATGTTTTCGGACGTTAAAAATGGTCTAAAGAGTTGTCACAACCTTGTAACAAAAGACTTAGGAAGAAAGTTACAAGTTGCAAATCCAAAAGTCCCCAAAAAGTACTGTCTCCCAAACATCCATAAACCGGGAAAATCAATGGGACCTATTTTTCGGCTATAGATTCTCCGACATACGATTAGCAAAGTGATTGACAAATACGTTTAAAAGCTTGCCCCTCAAACAGAAAAGTTTTTCTGTAACAAATTGACTTGAATTTATTAATAAAATTAAAGAGGTTAAATTTGTTGAAGGCGGATTTTATTTGATGTAACCTTATTGTTTCCTAGCGTTCCCATGAAGCAAACTTTAACGTATATAGAAGAGTTGTTAAAAATCAATAACATGGGTAAATGGAAAGGTCTGCAAAGAGTATTTAACTTTAACAAACCTTTGTATTAAACAAAATATTTGTCAATTCAACAGTGAGTTTTTTGAACAAACCCAAAGCACTGCAGTGGGCAACCCTGTATCGCCATTATTTGCAGACCTTTTTATGAGTAGATTTGAAACATATCTTGGAAGTGAAAGTGGGTATTTTCCTAGAGTGTGGTTTCGTTATGTCGATGATATTTTTACAGTGCTTAACACAAACATTCGCAGAATAACAGATTTCATTGCCAAATTAAACAATAAATTTGATTTTAGAAAATTACTTACGAATTAGAAATTTGTATTAAATTACTCTTTCTAAATGTACTAGTTGTCAAAAATAAATACACTTTCGGATTCGATGTCCAGAGGAAGGAAACCACCACTCTTAAGTTACATTTAGAATGACTCGCATCATACGTACGTACAAAAAATGGCCAGTCTGATTTTTTTAGTACACAGGTTAATTAATTTGTGTTTAAATAAATATAGATATAGCAAAGAATTAGGGTATATTAAGAACGTGGCCGAATATAACGGATACAGTGCTTGCCTAGTGGAGAAATTAATTAACCAACAGAAAACAAAAATCAACTACTTTTAGAAGAGAAAACTGTGTTTGCTTACCATTTGAACCTCGAATCACGAGCGGCCTAGATACCATTATTTATAAAGCCAATTTGTAACAAACATTTTCTACAAAAAAAATACTTTAAAAAGCTTGCTAGGTATCCCAAAGGCAAGAATAGTACCGCCCAAATGTCGGGAATTTATGAAATAAGTTGTAAAGGTTGTGATCATAAATACGTCGGACAAACAAAAAGTTTCAATTAGTTTCAAACACCATTTAGCACAACTAAGATACGGTACTATAGATAGATACTCTGTTGCTCGACATATTTGGGATGATAATCACTACGTAAATAAGGAGAATCTAAAATTAATAAAACATGTTAGACCACCAGGACAGCTGAACGTTTTAGAAAGTATGTATATTGCTAAATATAGTTATAAGGAAAAGTGTCTGAATTTTCCTCCGCGGCCTATGGGTAGTCTACGAATAGATTACTTTACAGTAAATACCGACAGAAGAATGTCCGATAGATAAAAGAATTCAGATATTTCCGTCAAACGAAATATGTTAAATTTGTGTCGTTGAACCTCCCTAAATCGTTAGTGACCGACTACGTGCAGAGGAATATAGAGTGGTAGATATAAAATATTTAGAATTATTCATCCTCCGATGACGCTAACTTGGTTAGTGAAACTATCGTCAGGTTTTAGTTACTTTTCTAAAAAAAAATCACTAATGAGGTGATCCCGACTTTTGAATTTTGAAAAAATTCCATCAAATGACCACTAATTAGGCCCCCGAGAACAACATATCCGGGGTCAGTTTAAATTTTTATATGTTTATATTTATATATATATATATATATATATATATATATATATATATATATATATATATATATATATATTTATATATATATATATATATATATATATATATATATATATATATATATATATATATATATATATATGTATGTATGTATGTATATATATCACACCGATAAGTCAAAAAATAATGGGTCGAATTTGAACAAATTTGGTGAGTACCTTCCTTTTGCAAGTCGTTTGGATAAGTTCGTTAGCCAGGAAAATCTGCTCAGTTAAAATAGATTAAACAATGATTTGTTTTAATTATACAGACGGAATCTCCCGGCCAGTGTCAGTTCTGAGCTGACCTTAAATGTATGGAATTTCGACCACGAAATTATAATGCATGTTTGTAAGAAAATAAATTCGGGACTCAGCAAGTGCATTATGGTAGTGAATTTTTGATGAATGCCTCAAATTTGAATAGCTCAATGTGCTATTAACCTATAAGGTTCGTTGGCCAGGAAACTAGTTTTTTCGGGAACATTTTAAGTTTATTTTCGAAAAATTTTTGTACATTTTCAAACAGTATAGTTATTTTGATGAAATATGATACATTGTTTCTACTATATATGTTATACTGGTAACCAAATTTAATGCCTGCTTTCATAAAAAACACACATATTTGCTATTTAAAACATTTTTATGAAAATTCACTATCATAACGCACTTTCTGCGTCCAGACTTTTTTTAAATGTGTTGTGGTGATTTGGGTTCTCCAAGTGTGCTTATGGTGATCTATATTTAGAAAAAAACCGCTGTTTCCAATAGAACTGTTAAAAGTAGGTCATACCATTTGAAAAAAAAAATACGATGACGTCATCTCTGCGAAACCGATGATGTCACAAACCAATTTTTTATATCAAAATGTGCATATTCAAATCTTTCTTGACATGTCTCGGCGAATTTTTTGTTTGTCCCCTAAAGATTTTACGGAATTTGTTCCATTCCATGCTGACTCACTGTATATTACCAAATCAATTCGCAAAGTCCATGAGAATATATGTGGAGAGAGACTCAAATAACGTTCTTATTTCCGACAGCTTGTGACATCAACTTTTTTTACTGCCGCTTTAAATTTCTTTTTTACATTTCCTTTTTTATTATTATTAGAGATTAGGTAGGTATATAATTTGAATTTTATGTATTTTTTTTTCAGCAAATGTCTGTGTAAAAATATTAAGTAAGTTTTCGCAAACATTTTTTTTAGTTTTCGTAGAAATAATTTTTAAAATTTTTGTAAAATGTTGGTAATTAATAATTAATGTTTAATAAGTTGCTGAAAAAAAGTGTTTCTAAATTTTCGTCAAAAATATGGTTTAGCAAATTTTCGTGCAAAATAAAAATTTCTTGTAACATTACTTAAGCTAATTGTTTTTTAAACAATGGAGAAATTTCGTGAAGGAAATTTTTCAAGATTTACGTGAAAACATTTTTTTTTGGAATTTTTAACAAAAAGCTTTTTGTTATTAGTGAATTTTTGTAGAAAAAAAATTCACCCATGGGGAGATCCCGACTTTTGAATTTTGAAAAAATTTTTGCAAATGAGCGCGAACTAGGACCCCTAGAACCCATATCCGGGGTCAGTTTCTATTTTTATATGTTTATATATATATATATATATATATATATATATATATATATATATATATATATATATATATATATGTATATATGTATGTATGTATCACACCGATAACTCGATTTTGATACAATTTGGCACATACCTTCCTTTTGTAAATGGCTTGGATAACTTCGTTAGTGAGGAAAATCGGACGAGGTTTTCCGGGAAAATTTTGAGTTTTCATTCGAAAAAAAAAATTATATTTTCGGAATTAACAAAGTAAGGGAAACCAAATTTGGCACGCGGGTTCATATCGTCATAGGTAAGCTACCTACCAAAATTTAGAACTGTAGGTTAAAGGACAAAAAAGTTACAGGTATTTAAAGAAAAATAAATTTGGGTTTTCCTCAAAACGTCAAAGTCGCGATTAAAAATTTCAAAATTGGTAATATTTAGGCAATGAACCTGAAATTAATGTGAGCTATGGAAAGAAAATGTCTCAAGAAGAATGCTTTACAAAGCCTGAACTCTTAGTTTCAATCGTCATTGTCCTGCATTTTACTACAATAGTCCCAGAAAATTCATTTAAAATAGACCCTTTCTCTGATGCTTTGGCAGTAGTGTTGGCTATAGAGTTTATCGTTTAATGGTATATCATTTTTGTCAAATTTTCTTAAAAAATCATTAAAGCTCAATATATCCGTTATTATGCAAGTTACGAAAAAAAATGGTATACATTAATTATATAGTGTCTTGGCTACATCTTAAAAAATATTTCCACAATTACAGGGTGGTCCATAAGTCGTTCGTGATTCAAATATTCTTTTTTTTTTTAATCGAACACGCCATATCTTATTGCATGTTTGCATTTTTCATCGAAATATAATACATCTTTGTAAGAAAAGAAATTCGGGACGCAAGTGCGTTATGGTAGCGAATTTTCATTAAATGCCTCAAATTTGAATAGCTCAATTTGCTATTAACCTATAAGGTTGACCAGGAAACCAGTTTTTTCGGGAACAATTTTAGTTTACTTTCGGAAATTTTTGTAAATTTTCAAACAATAAAGTTATTTTGATGAAACATGGCACATTGTTTCTACTATATAGATTGATGCCTGATTTCTAAAAAACATGTTAGCTATTAAAAACATTTTAATGAAAATTCACTATTATAACGCGCTTGCTGCGACTTGCTTTTATAATTATATCTTGGTAGGGTTCCTTGGCCAGGAGAATTTGGCCAGTTTTTGCGAGAACATTTTAAGTTCATTTTCGGAATTTCTTTTTACTTTTTCAACCAATAAAGTTATTTTGATGAAATGTGGTACACTGTTTCAACCATATAGGTTATACTGTTAACCAAATCTGATGCCTTTCCTAAAAAAAGACATATTTGACATTAAAAACATTTTTATGAAAACACATTGTTTACCCTTCTCTTTGAAAATTTTAACGTTTTCTTGCTGCAAATAAAAGTTCTCTAAAACGCATTTTGCTATCGATTTCGAATTACATTCTCAAATAATACACGTCATTTAGCTGTATGTAGTAATAAATTATTAAGAAATTAAATAAGGGACGGTATCGATACCTGAATAGTTAACTAGGGCATCTGAAAGTTGAGCAAGAAGTAGCATATATAATGCAAGTCCTGCGTTTCTATTTACATTCATTTACCTTTCGGGACTTACCTTCTCATTCTCATCCATTTACAAACCGCCTGGGTTAGAAATGTCCTAGCGAACCCTCGTACCCTTACACACTGTTACCTGCTCCGTATACACAAAAAACTAATTAAAATCAACATTTAAATTAAACGTATTGTGTTGTGAAGTTTTCTCGCGTTCACTAGTTAAAGAAGGGAATTAATTTAGCTAGATCTATTAAAATGCAAAAATTATATTAATATTCAGTTGTTCTCGGAACAAATTCATTAAAAGTAAAGGAAAGGGGAACTGGGATAAGAAACAAATTAGAATGGATTAGAACGTGAGGTTTTTTTAACGAAGCGTTAAGAGTCTGATGCCATGCCCAGGTGTGTTTTGTAGCGCTACTGTTTATTGGATTGATTTATACAGTAGCTTTTTTGACAGTTGAATTAGAAAGTTTAGCTTGTTTATTACATGCATATCTTTAATCCAATATGTGTCTTCTTTTGCAAAGAAGAGGTTCATTACTTTATTATACCACTTTGGTAGTATTTTTATAATAGTCGTTTGTTTTATAATAATCGTTTGTTTTAAAAGTGCAAGCTTGATGCTATATACGGAAGCAGAGACTTTTCTCTTTGGCAACCGTTCAAGATCTTTATTACTTAACTTATAGGAGTCGAGTATAAACCCCGACGGCAAAAAAGAGGAATATACCTGCGTATCATCCGCCTTAATTTGGTAATTACAATTATTATTGTGCAACTGTTCTAGACAGAGAAAAACAGAGGACCTAATATTGATTCTTGCAGCACGCCATTGGTAGATGTTTTGAATTTGGAAACGTCATCATAAACTGACCCACTGAATCATACCATTTAGAAACGATATAACGGGTTTGGTGGCTGGTGTATAAAAACCACGGTAACATCTGTGTTTGGAAAGGTTTCCATGGTTACAAGAATATATAATATAAAAATATATAAGAATTTCATCCAAAACTTGTTCACATCCGACGTTTCGGTTCCCGTTCTGGAGTAAAGCAGATACTTTTCTCTGTGGCAACCATTCGAGATCTTTATTACTTAACTTACAAGAGTCGAGTCTAAGGCCCTGGCGGCAAAAAAAGAGAAATATACCTATGTGTCGTCCGCATTAATTTGGTGATTACAATTATTCTTCAACTTTCCTACATGTATAGACAGAGAAAAGCAGATGACCTAATATCAATCCTTACGGCATGCTATTGGTAGATGTTTTAAATTTGGAAACTTCATCATAAACTGCCGCACTGAATCAAATTATTTAGAAACGATATAACATATTTGGTGGCTGCTGGAGAAAAACCACCGTAACGAATGTGTTTGCAAAGGTTTTCATGGTCATAAAGTAATTTTATCCAAAATGTTTTGACAGCGGACGTTTCGGTCACCGTTTTGGAGCCACTTTCCAATAGCGGCTAAGGATATGCTCTTGTTGTAGTTAAATTCCAGGTCATCAATCTGCCTACTCCACAGAACTCACTCAAAATCGCTTGTAATGTTTATTCAGTGTGTTGTCAACCTGACACCTGAAAGAGTTCTGACTGCTGTTTTAGTGAATTTTCATTTTAAAAAATTCACTAATAAAGATGTATCGATGGTGAGACTATGCAAAAATTTAAAAAATTTTAAGTGAGCGCGAACTAGGACCCCTAGAAGCCATATCCGGGGTCAGTTTCAATTTATATATATATATATATATATATATATATATATATATATATATATATATATATATATATATATATATATATATATATATATATATATATATATGTGTGTGTGTATGTATGTATGTATGTATCCGCACGATAACTCAAAAAGTTATAAACCAATTTTGATGAAACGCGGCAAAAATATTTCTTTTATTAATGGCTTAGATAAGTTCGTTAGCCAGGAAAATCGGACAAGGTTTTGTGGGAAATTTTGGAGTTATCTTTCGAAAAAAAAAATTTCTCCGAAAATTACTAACATATTTTAATGAAATTTGGTGGATATGTCTCCTTGGGAAACACCTTACTACATACCAAAACTCAACTTTCTAAGTTTCTAGAAAATTATTCTAATTTGAAGCATTTAATGAAAGTTGACTATCATAACGCACTTGCTGCGGCCCGAACTTTTTTTGTTTGTTTTGGATCTAGAAGGAGCAATTACATTATGAGCGTCTCATTTACACACCCAGCTGTGTGAGAGTTTGATATAGTGTGGGGCTCTCAGCCACTTAAATATACCGGCTTTGCTGGTCAGGATAAGCTTTGGGCGCTTTTTCCTTATAAGAAGTTGCTCGTCGTAGTCAGTATCACTTCATAGGAGAGAATTTGGGTTAAAAGCGGCTTTGGCAAACTAAGTGGTGAAAAATTGAGTTATGGACTCAAGTATGGTGACCATTTTCAGATCAGAGTGTATCTGACTACTTCTGACAAACAGTGGCGCTCTGGTAACCATTATCGGAATTTAATTCTGGATAATTGAGAGCGTTTTGATGTTAATGTTTGCAGGAGTGGCCCTTGCGGGGGCTGCATAGGTCAGAGCTGGTCGAGTTATGACTTTGTACATGAGCACTTTGTTATTCATGGACAATTTCGAGTTTCTGATGGAAAGTGTAAAGTGGAAAGAACTTTTTGTATAACCTCCGAAATATTTTGCGGAGTCTTGCCAAAGTGTCTTAGGTGTTGTCTAAGGATATGTGACTATGAGATGTGTGTGTGTGCGTGCGTGCATATGTGTGTGTGCGTACATGCGCTCGTGCGTGTGTGTATTCTTTGAAAATAGGGCTGCTGACCATTTGTTGGTGTTTATGACTAGACATAATTTGTGGTACCAGGTTTGCAGCTCGTCTACGGCAGTTTGTAGACGGTTGGTTAATATGCTCGACTTAATGAAGCTACTGAGAATTCTAGTGCCATCGGCGTATAGTGCGTTTGTCACGTTTTGGGGCATTTGCGACAATTTTTATTAAACAGCAGTGAGAAGGTAGCAGAACCCTGTGGAAGGCCAGCTGTAGCTGAATGGATTGAAGATTTGGTTCCCTCGTGTTTAAGCTAAAACTTCCACTGTTTCCGGTCTGAGTTAATGAGGAGTATCAGCGATAGTTGGTAATTAAATAAGAGGAGGTTAGTTGGAAGATCTCGCTGTCAAAAGCCTAAGTAATATCGAGGAAGGTTGCACCTTTCAATTTTTCGTGTCGAATCTTTCGGTGAAGTTATCTACCACACGGAAGACTTGATCTGTGGTGGAGTGTTGGTTTCTGGAGCCGAATTGCTCGTCTATAAGGATAAGATTTTCAGATGTTTAAGTGGCTAGCCCCTTTTGGATGATTATCTGCAATATTGCCGAAAATGAGAAGTATCTGACTGTCGTTTGATGGAGTTTTTCTTATTATAGTCTGTTTACTTGGTCTATTACCGGAGTCTACTCATCTACATCGGGTGTCCTCTTAACTCTTAAATTCGACGCAGAAAAATGGTGTAGTTATGTGTGTAATTAAAAAAAATATACTGATTGTGATGAAACTGGCCAAATGTTTTGGTTTGGTAAATAGACAGAAGTTTGTTGTCCAGTCCAATCAGAAGAGTTTTTTCGAGATTGTTTTGAAAAATATATATGTCTCTGAAAACAGTAATATTATACAAATTACATTGCTATACATAGACTATACTACCTAATTGAAGAGTCTATCTCTAAAAGGAAACTTTGTTGTGAGCTGTCTAAAATTGTTTGTGAAAAACTACTTCAAACGCACTTGCTTCGTCAGGAATTATACAGTGATTTTGTGGATAAAAAATAAGATTTAATTTAATTTAAATCAACATTTAGACAGTTAGATATTCCCCGAAAGAAAATAAATATTTAACTGTTCGTTTTCTGTTAGACAAGATGAATGTCTGGAGACAGTTATATAAGTTTTAGGTTGACATCAGTTACATGGCAAAAATATGAGAATTACGTTTTTAATTAATCGCAACCCATTACACAACACATTGTTTTCATAACAGCGCCTCTGTAACATCTTGGACTCCAGAAAATAGAATCGTGAAAGTTTTACTAAAACGGGTGTCTCTCATTTAAGTTCTATGTGATCGTACATGTTCTATAAAATGTTTTTTTTTCCAGATTCGTTCGTCAATAGCCAAGAATGGACGTTGTCACGATCTGTTCCCGACCTAAGGCTGGGTATCGTGGGTTCGCTATCTTCTGGCAAGTCAGCGCTGGTTCACAGGTACCTGACGGGCTCTTACATGCAGGAAGAATCACCAGAGGGAGGCAGATTCAAGAAGGAGATACTTGTAGATAACCAAAGTTACCTGTTGCTCATCCGAGATGAGGGTGGCCCACCTGAATTGCAGGTAAATTTTAAAGATGTTACTTTATTTCCAAGTGTCATGATATACTGTAATTTTTATCCCCATCTTAAAGATAGTAAAAAAACGGCTAATTTGTTGAAAGTCTTAACAAGCTGTATTTTTTATCAGTGTTAAGTTAACTTTGATTTTTATGGCAAATCAAAAGTACAGTAAAAATTGAAATCTAATTTAAAATAACTAAACTGATAAAAAAATTAGGCCTATTACTGCGTGGATTCAATCCTTCCTTAATGACATCCTGCGGAGTGAATCCTGGTGGCTAGTAAGTGGTGTCCCACAGGGATTCGTTATGTACCGGTTTGTGTTTTTGATCCTTATCATTTTTCTTAAAGCTAGGATTAAATCAAATATCACCAGTATTGCTGATAATTAAAAACATATACAGGATGTTTTCAAATTGTGTAGAAAAATTGTTTCTCTGGAAACTAGAGGTAAAAATAGGGTGATTTAACCCAACTTACCGATACACCAAAATGCACCCTAAAAAATTACAGCCCTTTAAAGTCAATAGTGAAAAAATTCTGTGTAATATTTGCTAATGGTTGTAGATTTTTGCTGAAATTTGATACACATTAGGCTACTTACGTACCAAATTTCTAACTTCATTATTTTTGATAATAATTTAATAGAAAATTAAAATTTGCAACAATTATTTATGAAAAATCGCTACTATAATGCACTTGCTACGTCCTAACTCTTATTACTGGATATATGGTTTGCCATTTTATCGATTTATTGCCTAAAGAGAACGACTTTTTTAAATGTATTTTGGTAAATAAAAAAATATTGGACTATAAAATGACAATAACCTAAACTACTGCAAGTATATCAGGAAAATAGTCTTGAAAGTAATTCTGCAAATCTTTTAGTAAAATGAAGGACAGTGGCAGTTGAAGCAGAAACTTTGTGCTTTGTAAAACATAGTTTTTACCACATATCTTCTACATAATGTGTATTCGTTCCAGAATATTTGTTTGAAAATCGAAAATTTTGAAGTTTCAAATCTCCACTGTGACGTTTTAATGGGAAGAAAAACTATAACATTTTCAAAGTAATTTTTTTGGCACTTCTTGACCTTTTTACGCCAAAAACTTGTCTTGTAATTTGTCTGTAATATTCAATAGATTTTCTTAACCACACAACATATTTTGCTCTTGTGTCCTTTGATCATCGGTGGCACCCAAATTATTTTCTTTAAATGCTTATAACTTTAGTTCATAATTTAGGGATCTGAATTTTGGTACGTATTTTGTGTAGCAGAAACTAGCTTACCAAATGTGGTTGTCATAGCTTTGTTACTTTTGAAGACAATTTGAAAGTTTTCCGAAACGAAAACCCAACATTTTCCCGGTAAAACCCGTCTTATTTTCCTGTTTAACTAACTTATCCGATCCACTTACAAAAGGAAGGTGCTTCCTAAATTTCTTTAAAGTGGGCCCATTATTTTATAAATTATCGGTGTAATCTCTGTATCATCGAATTTTTTCTACCAGAATTCGCTAAAAGCAAAGCCGATATGCGACTGTTAAACAACTTTTTAATTTATGTTATTTAGGTGTATATTCAACATGCTTGTTTTTCTTACCAGAAGTAGGATTTTTTATTAGATAGCATATAACTTTTCAAGTACATTTTACTGACATTTCCATATAATGATTAAACGGTTATTTATGGGAAACGGAACTAGCATTCCTAAATGTCATACTAAAACAAGTAAGAAGCAGGTACGTATAAGTGGTGCAATGTTCAATTGCAAGCGTCTGAACTTTTACCGTAGTAGCTCTGCGTTCTTATCGCAGAAGACACGTTTTCTTACTAACAGGTCTTATTCAGTATTTATAGCATCCACAACGATAAATACCCGTCCTGTTCTTACTGCAGAATGTGTATGTTTTATAAGGCAAGTTGCACACTTTTCTAAATACCCCTCTTGTACATGAATTTACTCAGAGAACGCTGGCGCCTCACAATATCACCGTAGACCTGAGATAATTTCACTTCGGATTTTTCTTGCAATTTATTAGCCGATTTGCGCGTTTCTCTTAATTTTTCTGGAAAGACGTGGAGTCAGGTGTGTTACGTTCCTGGCAAATGACATTCTCTTTTATGATAATGCTTTTTGCAAACTTTTAACGTGAAAGCTCGTTACAATATAATGTTTACAACGAGTATTTACTTGAAGGAGAGCAGATCCGTATGCCGCCCCGCTGATCTATATATTGAACAGTTAATTATTTTTATTTTACAATGCTACCTCTCCCGAGCGATGCTCTCACATTTTTGCAGCTTCTTACCACAACTTCAAATTACTGATTTACAACCACATTTACTTCATTATCTCTGTCGAAAATCTCTTCCCCCTCGAGTATTCTTCGATTTTGCAATCAGTGTAGTGTCACAGCATAAAGAAGACTGTTCTCTATGCTGTGGTGGTGTCAGACCTGACGATTAAGGTATATGCTTTTATAGTTCGAACCCAGCGCTTTTGGTGGCAGATATTGCGACAACTTAATTGTGACTTAGCATTGCCTTTTTTTCTTAGGGCTCGTCCGCGGCCCCGATATCACTGCAACCTGTGGTTTATTGTGAATGCCCTTAGTTTTTTTTACTCCACCTACTCCAAAATCACTGCGCCTTGAACTAGTCTGCACAACGATTGGTAGGGTGAAGTTTTATAATGCTCTGTCTCCGGTCTAGACTGACTGTAGATCAGTTGTCTTTTGCGGTCCAGAGCTTTACACACGCACAATATGTGCTGGGTTGATTCCTCCCCCTCGTCGCAGAGTCTGCATGCGAGGTCCCCCTCGAACCGCCCCATTTTATGCAGGTGTTTCTTGGCGGCCATGTGTCCCGTCAAGAGACCTGTTGTGTTTCTGAGCTGTCCTCTGCTAAGATTTAGCATCTCCACAGCTCTCTTTGACTTCCCATGTCTGAGCCCTGGACAGTCTGCCCAGTACACCTTGTGTTGGTTTCTGACCCAGGACTTAATGGCTCCCTGGCAGTGTCACGCCCAGAGCCGGTTCTGGTCACATAAATGGTTCTGCTGACCCCTAGCATTGCTTTGATGAAACCATATTTCCCAACTTGCGCGACGTTTTTTCTGTGGTAGCTTAATTATTATGTTGGCATAGTACTAACTATTTATTGTGGATCCTTTTTACATAATCAGCCAGTCCGAGGTCACTGAATGTAAATGCGTAGAAGGTAAAAAAAAAGCTTCTGGGTTTGACACAATCACCGTGGAGAATTTGAGGAAAGTCACGTATGTCGTTGCAGCTACACTGTCTATTTTAGTCAACAGGTGCATATAACTTGATATTTTCCCAGACATTCTAAAGAAGGCTGTAATAAAACAACTATTTAAAGGAGGAAACAGTGACGAAATGTCTAATTATATACCTATATCATTATTCTCGAATATCGCCAAAGTTTTCGACAAATTATATGTCAAAAAATACAAGCTACCTAAAAAAGTATAAGATCTAACAGCAGAATCGCAGTTTGGATTCAGGAAAGGTCTGTCTACACAAAAATATCCTAACTATGGGAATTTATTCTGCTCTTGATAAGCGAATACCACGTATTTGCATCTTTCTAGGTGTCGATAAGGCTTTCGATGCTGTGGATCATAGGCTTCTTGTCAGAGAATTAGAAGGTATCGGTTTTAGGGGTGTTCCGTTGCTTTTAATTAAGGATTATTTACGGTCTAGAAAGCAGTCTATAAAAATTGAAGACAGCTGCACCGATTTTGAAATAGCTTAATTTGACGGTCCACAGGGTACAATCTTGGGCCCTTTGTTATTCAATTTGTATATAAATGATCTATTTAAGATGCGCACAGCTGCTAAAGCTATTGGTTTTTTTAGATGGTACTGCAATTGTATATGAAGATTGTTCTTGGCAACGTCTAAAGACCGAAATTTAAGATGCTTTTGTGAATATTAAGAGGTGGTGTGATGCCAACGGGCTAACATGAAGAAGACGAAGTATATTGCATTTGCGTCTTATAAGCTACACTTGCCTTCATTTAGTACACCGGAAATATTTTGTAACAACGAATATATCCAAATTGAGGCGACATAAAACGTAAGGTTATTGGGGATCATCATATATCAGCATCTGCGTTGGGGTGAGCATGTTGGTGTGGTTGTTAAAAAGTTCAGGACTTTTTTTTTAAGTTTAAATACCTGAAAAGCTTTTTGGCAACGGCCTATCCTTAGAGTGGTCTATACGGCATGTTCTCTCGAAGATTCTTAGGAACCACACCAGAGGACGACATGACTATTGGAATCACTCGGACACAATCTGCCCTCCACTGTCTCTTTACTTGTATGTCGAGGTCTCTGTACTTAATGGTCTTCTCGTTGTACTTTATCTCTAGATTATTAGTATTTTGAATGGCGACATCAATCAGCGTCACTTGGTTGCAGGACTATTATTATTATTATTATTATTATTATTATTATTATTATTATTATTATTATTATTATTATTATTATTATTATTATTATTATTATTATTATTATTATTATTATTATTATTATTATTATTATTATTATTATTATTATTATTATTATTATTATTATTATTATTATTATTATTATTATTATTATTATTTTATTATCATTATTATTATTATGTCTGAAGGGGCGGGCGGGTGGCGTGCGTGGTGGTTGTGGTGGGCTCCAGGAAACAACGAGTATTCGTAACGAACCGTTCTACAAGTGGGTAATCACACTCGGGCCGCCCGCATGTCAGGTGTACACTCTACCACTCGACCACGGAAGTAAGCTAATAAATTATTTGTTTACTTATAAACAGGACAACTTGCTGCGCCAGGAAATTTTGTATTATCCTAACAGTAAATTATGTAAACAGCCTGACCTGACCTGACCTTACCAAATACCAAACTCAACTTTCTAAGTGTATAGTAAATTAAGTTTTTCAAATGTTGAGTTTTGTTTCGAAAAAAAATTTTCTTCGAAAATTACAAAGTTATTTTAATGACATTTGGCGGATATGTTGCCTTGGGAAATGCCTTACCACATACCAAAATTCAACTTTCTAAGTTTATCGAGAAGTGAGTTATTCAAGTTTGAAGTATTTAATAAAAATTCACTACCATAACGCACTTGCTGCGTCCAGAACTTTTTTCTGTTTAAAAACATCGTTTCGTACAAATTTGCCTTATTGCCTTCCTTATACCTTGATATTTCCACTGTGCTACATTTTCAGTCTAAAACTGGGCTGTTCATCAAGCTACAAATATAGTGTATTTTAAAAATGTATTGAATCCTCATACTTAAAAACAACCACATCATTTTTAATTCCACGTCATCTGTCATTCCAACGTCGTAATTATTGACAATGGTTTTCGGGATTTTAGTCAGTTTTTTTTAATGAACTTTCCTAAAAAAACATTCACTAATAAGGAGATCGCGACTTTTGAATTTTGAAAAAATTTCTTCTAATGAGCGCGAAGTAGTCCCTCATAGAACACATATTCGGGGTGAGTTTACATTTATATATATATATATATATATATATATATATATATATATATATATATATATATATATATATATATATATACACATACATATTAACTGACCATGGAAATGCGTTCCAGAGACCCTAATTGGCGCTCACTTGAAGAAATTTTCGGAAAGTCACCATCGATACCTCTCTATTAGGGAATTTTCTTAATGAAAATTTACTAAATAGATGAATAATAATAAGTTGTATTTATATATATATATATATATATATATATATATATATATATATATATATATATATATATATATATATATATATATATTTATTTATTTATTTATTTATATCTGTGTATGTATATATGTATGTATCATACCGATAACTGCAGAATTAACAGACCGGTTTTGATCAAATTTTGTGAGTACCTTCCTTCTACAAGTGGCTTGGATAAGTTCGTTAGCCAGAAAAATCGGCCCAGTTTTTTCCGGAAAATTTTGTGTGTAAGTTAGCTATGTACCAAAATTTAGATCTGTAAGTTAAAAGACAAAAAGTTATAGGCATTTGAAGAAAAAAAGGGAGGGTTTCCTCAAAACGTCAAAGTCGTGATGTGGAACGTCAAAACTAGCAACTTTTAGGCAAAGAACCTGAAAGGAATACGGGTTATGTAGAGAAAATGTTGCGGAAAGAGTGTTTTACAAACCCCTTAAGGTTCTTCTTCAGCCGTCATTGTCCTTCATTTGACTAAAATATTTCCAGAAAATTCATTCTATACGTTAATTATCGGGTGTCTCGAGCTACATTTAAAAAAAAACTACAATAACAGGCTGGCCCATAAGTCCTTGGTACACATTTTCTTTCTTACTGTTTTCTTTTTTACTAAATTTTTGTAGAAAATTGAGCAATGGGGAGATCTCAACTTTTGAATTAAAAAAAAAATTCAAATGAGCGCGAACTAGGCCCGTTAAAACCCATATCCGGGGTCAGAGTTTAAATTATTATATGTTTATATATATATATATATATATATATATATATATATATATATATATATATATATATATATATATATATATATATATATATATATATATATATATATATATATATATATATATATATATATATATATATATATGATCGTGTGTGTGGCACACCAATAAATAAATTTTAAGTTTTCTTCACAAAAAAAATTTTGTCTCGGAAAATAACAGTTCTGCGGTAACTATTGGTGCGTATGAAAAGTAAACTACATACCAGAATTGACATCTCTATGTTACAAGAAAAAAAATTATAAGCATTTAATAGAAAAAATCTTTGTTGCCAAATTATTTCTATGGAAATTCACTAACCAGAATGCACTTGCTGCGTTCCGATTTTTTTTATCAAACACGCCTTATATTTTTGCATTTGCCGTCGAAATATGTTTATAAGAAAATAAATTCGGGACCTAGCGAGTGTGTTATGGTAGCGAATTTTCATTAAATGCTTCAAATGTGAACAGCTCAATTAGCTATTAACTACAAGGTTCGTTGGCCACGAATGCACTTTCGTCGGGGACATTTTAAGTTTATTTTCGGAGAATTTTTGTACATTTCCAAACAATAAAGTTATTTTGATGAAAAATTGTACATTGTTTCTACTATGTAGGTTATACTAGTAAACAAATTTGATGCCTGCTTTCTTTAAAAAACACATATTTGCTATTAAAACTTTTTTATGAAAATTCACTGCCATAACGCACTTGCTGCGTACAGGCTTTTTAATTAATTAAACAGTTTAATCCATTATATCACATCAAATTTTAATATGAATAGTTTCTGTTGTCCAGTGGTAGGAATGTTTGCCTTTGAACCCAAGGATCCTGATTTCGACTCCCAGTGGGGGCTCATTTCACTTTTTTAGTACTTTCTGTAATATTAGCATCCACCGCATTGTGTTTGAGGAAGTTGAATAAATTAAAGTTGAATGTCTGTTCCGTCCTTCGGAGGAGACCGAAACTCCGTCGATTCCGTGAATCATGCGCTGTTGGACTCCTTACAGAAAAAAAAGTGTTCGGCAAAATGTCCAAGAAATCCAGGAAAGTGATACAGCTCCATGGCGTCGGTGATTGGCCATAGTCGCGGAAATAGATCGACGTTAACAAAACACAAAAATATATTATTTTGGTAACACGCGTGCTGCCGTAAGATTTTTTGTTTGTTTATTTCCCAAATTGCGAAGTACACGGCTGTGGATATTTCCGCAACAAATAAATTTTAGTTTGCCACTTCTAGTCTTGTCAACACGCAACTTTATAGGCTTGCGAAATGAAGAGAGGAAATCAACACTAATGGACACGTGTAATTCTCGAGGAAATCTAATTTTTTTTAACTGTCTACTCAATTCCTTGTGATGTCGACTAGGGATAATGGTGAGTTGCGGGTTGCATGCGTATCCAAGTTAAAGGGGGATCTTTCCCGTGTCTTTTATTGCTATTATTTGATTATAATCGGTAGTCTGGCTGGCGCCTACCAAGTCGCCATAAAACCTCTTTTACTTGGTGGATTTAAATTTCTTACAATATTTACTCACGCGATGCTTTGTGTTGCTGGAAAAAGGAAAATGCTGTTGTTAGATTAAGGTGTAATTAGTGTACACTTGCAGTTCTAAATTACAAGGGTTTTGCATTAATGTGATAACCTGAAAAATCTAAAAGTTTTCTGGCAAATTACCATGACTATTTACAGCTATTTGTCAATTAACCGGTAGTTGTTATAAAAGTCTGGACGCGGCAAGTGCGTTACGAATTGAAAATATAACCTTTTTTCAGTATTTTTTAGCGAATTTTTCGTACAACGAAAAATTCACTAATGACGAGATCTGTATATATATATATATATATATATATATATATATATATATATATATATATATATATATATATATATCTCAAAAAAGAAAATCCAAAATTTTCCCGGAAAAACTGGTCCGATTTTCCTGTCTAACGAACTTATCCAAGCCACGTACAAAATGTCATCAAAATCGGCCCATTATTTTTTGAGTTATCGGTACGACATATATATATATATATATATATATATATATATATATATATATATATATATATATATATATATATATATATATATATATATATATATATATATATTTAGTATCCAGTTTTTGTGACGGTAATAGTGTTATTTATCAAAAATTGTGGGGAAAGCCGTCAGTTGCAAAATAAAACTCTTTACGATATGCCGAGCTTTCGGAAAATATTATTCCTTTCTCAAGGCTACAACATGGAAAGAAACAAGTTTACAATTTACATAGGAAAAATATAAAAGTTTAAAATACTTACATATAACGTGAGTTTTACTAAACTAATTATTCAATAACAAACATGAAAAAAACTTTTTTATAAATTTGAGTGAAGTCGAAAAGTGCCAAACTGACATATAAAGCTAAGTATTGTCTAATTGAATTTGTTTTTTGTTTTTGTCTAGGAAATATATATATAGGGGTAGTGATTTCTAAAATTATTATCTTTAAGTTTATTAAATTGTCGTTAAAAGTATTCTTCTAAACACATTATTTTATTACTTAAGGTTTCACAGTGTAAAATAGAACCATTACTAAAATTTTTATTGTAGCCAGTGTCGAGATTATGTTCTGACAGAGCGCAAGTTCTTTTTTGTAAACGTATGTCACTTTTGTGCTGTGTTAACCTATCTTTAAGGACTCTGCTTGTTTGGCCAATGTATCTTAAACTACAATTATTACATGGAATATAATATACCACTGTGAGACCGTAAGTAATAAAAGAATGCTTTTAGAAGATTTTGAAATTACTTTTAACGACAATTTAATAAACTTCAAGAAAGATAATAATTTTAGAAATCACTACCCCTATATATATTTCCTAGACAAAAACAAAAAACAAATTTAATTAGACAGTAGTTAACTTTATATGTCACTTTGGCATTTTCCGACTTAACTCAAATTTATAAAAAAGTTTTTTTTCATGTTTGTTATTGAATAATTAGTTTAGTAAAACTCACGTTATATGTAAGTATTTTAAACTTTTATATTTTTTCTATGTAAATTGTAAACTTTTTTCTTTCCATGTTGTAGCCTTGAGAAAGAAATAATTTTTTCCGAAAGCTCGGCATATAATAAAGAGTTTTATTTTGCAACTGACGGCTTTCCCCAAAATTTTTGATAAATAACACTATTACCGTCACAAAAACTGAATACTATATATATATATATATATATATATATATATATATATATATATATATATATATATATATATATATATATATATGTCGTACCGATAACTCAAAAAATAAAGGGCCGATTTTGATGACATTTTGTACGTGGCTTGGATAAGTTCGTTAGACAGGAAAATCGGACCAGTTTTTCCGGGAAAATTTTGGATTTTCTTTCGAAAATTTTTTGTATCTCCGAAAATAACAGAGCTTTGACGCTATGATAACCAAATTTGGTATATACGTTTTATTATGAAACTTACCCTACTTGCCAAAATTCAGATCTTTAAGTTGAAAGAAAAAAAAAGTTATAGGCATTTAAAGAAGAAAAAATTGGATGCCACTGGGATCTGAGGAAAACACAAAAACAAAATATTTTGTGTGATTAACAAAACCAATTGAATATTACATACAACGGTTAAGTTGTCTGGACGCAAAAACGTCAAGAAGGGAGAGAAAAAATAAAACGTCAAAGTCGCGATTTGAAAAGTCAAAATTTGTAATTTTCAGACAACAAATCTGAAATAAATATGGATTATGTAGAAAATAATGTGACAAGTGTGTTTTTCAAAGCCTTAAGTTTATGCTTCAACCATCATTGTCCTTCATTTTACCAGAATGTTTTCGGAAATCCATTTTAAATAGACCCTCTTTCTGATGCTTTGACAGTAGTTTTAGGTATAGAGTTTATGGTCTAATAGTCTATATTTTAGCAAAATTTCGTAGAAAAATTTCGGTATTGAGAAGACCGCGACTTATGAATTTAAAAAGATTTCTTCAAATGAGCGCGAACTAGAACCCCTAAAAACAATATAGGGGGCCAGTTTCAGTTTTTGTCTGTTTGCACATATACAGGATGACGCATCTCTACGGTAAAGCTCAATGTATCCGTTATTATACATACATACATATATATATATATATATATATATATATATATATATATATATATATATATATATATATATATATATATATATATATATATATATATCACAGATCACACAGTTGCTTATACAAAGAAAAAAAAAGTGGAAATCAAAATCGAACCCCGTGGAACACCCCTGTTAATTTTTAGTTTATCCGACGAAACGTCAACGACAACAACATACAACTGATGCTCCTTCAGAAAACTAGATATTCAGAAGTATAGTTTGCAAGTCGATCCATCCATTCCTCTAAACTGTATCCAATTAATGCAGGAGTCCCTCAATGCTCAGCTTTAGCCCCTACTTTGTTTCTTCTCCACATCAATAACCTCCTCTCTAGCACATCCAACCCAGTTCACAGTTACGCGGACTACAGCACCCTCCACTTAAATATACGATATTTTAAGCCTGTCTCTTTAGCCCAATTAGATGAGGATCGCAGACTCATAGAGGGCTCTGTCACTGTGGATCTCCAAAAAATATTAGACTGGGGAAGTAGAAATCTTGTACAATTCAACTCCACCAAATCTCACTCTTACTTTCTATCTCATAAGAGATACACCAGCCCTAGATCCATTACAATGAACAACCAAGTTATTCAAAGTAATGAGTCCTTTTCACTTGTTGGCATTTCTGTGGATGGAAATCTCAGTTGACATCAACATGTCACATTAATTAAAGAAGCGGCTGCTAAGAAATTAGGTGTCCTCATCCGGGCTCGCAAATACCTTTCACCAGCTAATCTCTATACCTTAGATACTTCACAAATAAGGCCAAACCTTGAATACTGCTCCCACATTTGGGGGCCTCTGCCGCTTCTACACTCGCTATCCTGGAACCCATTCAGAAGAGAGCTATACGTCTCATCGGTAACCCTACCCTCACCCAAAGGCTGCCATCCCTTTCCCACCGACGTGCCGCTGGTGACCTCTCTCTCTTTTATAGATATCTGCACGGGCATTGCTCAGAGGAGCTTTCTTCCATAGTTCCTCCACCTCCTGCCCCCAACATACCTACCAGGGGAACAGAGCGAATGCACCCTTTTACTGTCCAGGCCACCAGACATAGAACATCTTGTTATGCCCGCTCTTTTGTCCCGAGGACTTCCAAGTTGTGGAATTCCTTGCCGGCACATGTTTTTCCATCTCCTCCGAACCTCCAAACCTTCAAGTCCAGAATTAACAAGTTACCTCTTTCCTCCTTGTCGGCACCCACGGTACGATTGTATTTAGGCTGTAAGCCCTTGTGGTGTGTTGTTGAAATATAATAAAAAAAGCGATAGAAGTTGATTGAGGGATACCTCAGGTCAGATTCATGCTTTGGAAATGTCCAGTAAAATTGTATAACCTTCTCCAAACATTACAAGAGCAGTCTCCAAAGGTGTGCAACGTATGTAATTATTTAATTGTTTTAAATACTTGCTGCCATCATTTCTGAGGTTTGCTTTTACTGAAAATTATGCTGTCATCTTATCTAATTTCCAAGCAATGATGCTTGTGATAAATCAAATCGCTTATTTCATGAGACAGGTGCAATAGTATCTGCAACAGCCCACTCTTTGTATGGATATAATTTAACTATGTCCAGACTGATTTATTTTAAAACTTCTCTTACATTTTGTATGCGAAACTGGTCTGCTATTTATCATGTATGTCACATCACATGCACCTAGTTTACATTATTTGCGAGCAAACATTTTGTCGAAATAAAAACAACATATCCAACAACATTTACAGATTTCGCAGCACATAATTTCGTATTCTAAACCTATTTCAGATTTCGATGAGTCTCGTCCTCGACTCAACCATACGTTTAATATATTCCCGGCAATTTTTCAAAGCCACCCCGGATAGTGGCGGGTGCATTTGCGATGCAAGTCCATCCATCCAGTGTGCGCTGCTGGTGCACAGCACGCTCGAAAATGGGGGCGCTATCGATTGTAAAACAACATATATTCGCCAGGCGACTGCGATGCACCTAGTGGGTACTGGATAGTGGGTGAGACGAGGATAGATAGAACGCGATGAATACGGGTAAAAGTAGGATAGACACGACGGAGAGGAGAGGAGAGATTCTGGCGCCGCGGCGCCGTGCCGTTCTCCGTGCTCTCTTCTCCTGTTTAGGGCCTGTGTACTTCAGTTGGGGTCTCGCGACCTGCTGAAAGGGCTGCTTGCTGACTTGATGTTCTGATATGGATGCACTGGCTGACTGAAATAAGAAGAGGGGAGATACTGCATCTCTTGGTGCACTTTCGTAACTAGATTGGGGGTAAGTTACTCCTTTAGTTCGTATTTAGGAAAACGTATTAATTTCTTTGATTTTAACCCGCGTTTTTTACTACTTTAATTAATGGCACTAATAAATTAGTGCATGAATTTAATTATTAACTAATTTATACAGATTCAATGGATCAGCTTTCTTCTATTTAAATGTTTAAAGGGTTTTATTAGAGTAAGTATATTGTAAGATCTTAGTTTTTGTTTTTTCAGAAAAAAAGCCAGTATGTTGTTTTATAAAGGTTATGAAATGATTACATATACAACACTGCCTTTTTGACTTTTCGTTTGTGTGTGTGTTTGAATTTTAGCTGAAGAATTTATATTATGTACTTCTCCAATTTCATTTTCTTTGATTGACAGAGAGAGAGCGAGAGACGACGGTTGTTACGTTAAAAGTGTTACATTTCTTTCTGGGATTGGCATCCCATTGTTATGTAAAAATAAGTTTCTGTTTTTTTTTTTTGCAAAATTTTAGAGGCTAACTAAAGTTATAAGCAATTTCAAAATAGTTTACCGAATTTTATAAATCTTTTGAGGTATTGTTAAAGGCACAATTTTGAAAAATATCTCGCACGAATGGACATTAAGGCAATGAATATATGCAACTAAAACTGAGCTAAGTATGTACAGGGTGATTCACTTAACTTTCCCACCCCACTTTTTCCCGTTATTATTGAAGTTAGTAAGGCGTTTCAAATGGGGCATGTAGGGGGTTTTATCAATTTTGTTATGATAATATCTGTAAATATAGATATACAATATAAATATTGGTGTTTTATAAAAGGACACCCAACCATGTCATATATTTGGGTCATTCGTTTGGACGATACAGGATGGTAAAGTATTGAAATATGTTTAATTTATTCATACATGTAGGTACTCTATTGGCATATGTATATATTATTATTATTATGAATTTGCTGAAAATTATACATATGTCAGTACAAGAAAGTCCTAGGACGTGTATAGTATTTAATGACAACATTTAATAAGAATATTCCAAAATATATTTGACACCTTTCTTCCAAAACATCATTCACTTCAAATTTTGACATACCAAATAATATAATATAATAATAAGCCAATACTTTTATTTTAAAGTAAACTTGACAATACCATTCGAGCTTCTGACCTGAGATAATGTTTCTTTACTCCATTATTACATTAAATTTTATGATTTAGCTAGAGCCAAAAAGTGACAACCAAACTTCAACTGACACACACACACACATATATATATATATATATATATATATATATATATATATATATATATATATATATATATATATATATATATATATATATATATATATATATATATACGCAATGTCGAGGTTGTCATAGGATAAACTTATGAAACATATTTTACGTTACTTAGAGTTTAAATTACATTTTATTACAAGGTAGCTTGAACTTTAGTGGATGTTCGATTTGAAAAATTATTTTGGTTGGACCACAAAATACTAAATGAGTGGTGGACGTGTCGCCACCTAGTTGCGGAACCAAGTAGTATGTTGTCACGCCAGCTCCAAATAACACAAAGTATTAAAAAAATAGAGACCGTATACAACTAACCAACAATTTAGAAAATTGTCAGCCCTGGCCCATTTCTAGCCCAATATAGGGACAAAGTATGTAAGACTAGATGCATTCTCGCAACAATTAGAACCGTTACGGTTCTAATTGCTGCGAGAATGCATCTAGTCTTGGACCACACTTTTATGGAAAATATTTATAACTCCTATCATTTATAAAATAGGAAACTATATTTTCTAAGTGTGGCATAATATCTGTAAATATACAGGGTTTATAAAAGGACACCCAACCATGTCATATATTTGGGTCATTCGTTTGGAAGATACAGGATGCATAGCAAAAACATATTTTCTAAGTGTGACCGTGGAGTTTTATTCTGTTTTTTTATAGCTTTTTTTTATAGCAATATGACAAGTATTTTCCATATTTTCTGATATGTGTGTTTGAAAACATAAAGTAAGCACCATCTAATAACGAGTATACACTAATTTTATTATTAGCTACTTACAGATTAACGAACAAGAAACAGGAACAAAAAAATTAAATTACATAAATGGAATAACATAATAGTAACAAAAAATAGTCCTTATTTAGTTTAATACATGTTCTATCTGGCGACCTTTCTGTTGAATGCAGATGTCATACATCTGTCTAATACTTCTGAAAACATTATTCTTTCTTTTAGTTAATTTACGTTTTTTATTCTGTTTTTGTATACTTGATTCTTTAGGTAGGTTAGGTTAGGTTAGGTTTTTATGTGAGTGGGCCATATTAGGTAACTCCGCAGGAAAAATCTAATGCAGTCAAGTCTGGGCTACGAGAGGGCCATAAGTTGGTGCCATGCCTACCTATCCATTTGGAAAAGTTGTCAGTAATATACTCTGTCACTTCTTGTGTATTATGACAGGGAGCTCCATCCTGTTGCCAAATTACACGATGCAGTTGGTTCAGTGGAATCATCCACTTGATTTTGCAAAAAATGTTTGTATCATCTACCTATCAGGCTTCCGTGATATGTAAAATAAAATATATGAGAATTCAGTAAACCGCCTCATACATTTATGCTTCTACGGCCCTAAAATAATATTTCTTCCATAACACGAGGATTCTCTGGCGACCATAAATGGCTATTTTTTCTATTAAAAATGCCTGCTGTTGTAAATGTCGCTTCATCAGACCAAAATACATTGTTGAAGATAAGGTTGTGTTTATTAATCATGATCTGGCAATTATTGGTTCTTTGAAGTGCATCATTTAAAAAAAAGTCAGTAAAATTGATACGCTATTTTTTAATTTGTAAGTCTGGGCTACGAGGGGGCCATAAGTTGGTGCCATGCCTAACTACCCATTTGGAACAGTTGTCAGTAATATACTCTGTCACTTCTTGTGTATTATGACAGGGAGCTCCATCCTGTTGCCAAATTAGACGATGCAGTGGGTTCAGTGGAATCATCCACTTGATTTTGCAAAAAATGTTTGTATCATCTACCTATCAGGCTTCCGTGATATGTAAAATAATATATATGAGAATTCAGTAAACCACCTCATACATTTATGGTTTTACGGCCCTAAATTAATATTTCTTCCATAACACGAGGATTCTCTGGCGACCATAAATGGCTACTTTTTCTATTAAAAATGCCTGCTGTTGTAAATGTCCCTTCATCAGACCAAAATACATTGTTGAAGACAAGGTTGTGTTTATTATTCATGATCTGGCAATTATTGGTTCTTTGAAGTGCATCATTTAAAAAAAAGTCAGTAAAATTGATACGCTGTTTTTAGTGGGAACCCTGTGAAAGTTTTCCTTTTGGGAGTAGGTCTATTAGGATATCTATTTTTGGCACATATAAAAAATTGTGACACGGCGTTCTTATCACCAAAAATCGGAGTCCACTACAAATGACGTATTCAGAATGGTTTTCGTTTGTATTATTTCATGAAAAAATCGAAATGCCGTATACAGGGGGCTCTAAAATAGTGACTGAATTAAAAACATAAATCAAACCGTCGTAACTCAATTGTTTTAAATAGAACAGTCCGTATTATGTGTTTCAGAAGTGAAGGCCATAATAATAAATGTTTAATACGTTATTTACAAAAAGTGTTTACGGATTTTCGTGAAAAATTGTTTTGCAAATTTTTATGCAAAAACCTTTTTGGGGGTCTTGTCGAAAAGCTTATTTGATAAAATATGGTATATTGTTTCTACTATATAGGTTATATTGGTAACCAAATTTGATGCCTGCTTTCATTAAAAAAAAAGACATATTTGCAATTAGAAATATTTTTATGAAAATTCAGTACCATACCGCACTTGCTGCGTTTGTATTTAGTGAATTTTTATTTTAAAATATTCACTAATGGAGAGGTATCGATGGTGAGACTTTGCAACAAAAAAAATTCAAGTTTATCAAATTTTATGTTTATATATATATATATATATATATATATATATATATATATATATATATATATATATATATATATATATATATATATATATATATATATCCAACCGATAACTCAAAAAATAATAACCGATTTTGATGAAACTCGGCAAGTGCCTTTCTTTTTTATTAATGGCTTGGATGAGTTCGTTAGCCAGGAAAATCGGACTAGGTTTTCCCGGCAAATTTTGAGTTTTCTTTCGAAATTTTATTTCTCCAAAAATTACAAAGCTATTCCAATGAAATTTTGTATGTATGTTGTCCTGCGTAAGGCCTTACTACGTGCCAAAATTCAACTTTCTAGTTTTATACAAAATTGAGTTATTCCAATTTTGGTATTTTTTTTTTTTTTGAAAAAAAAAATTCTCTGAAAATTACAAAGTTATTTTAATGAAATTTGCTGAATATGTGTCCTTGGGGAAGGTCTTACTACGCACCAAAATTCAACTTTCTAAGTTTATAGAAAGTTGAGTTGCTGAAATTTGAAGCATTTAATAAAAATTAACTACCATAACGCACTTGCTGCGTCCCAAACTTTTTTTAAATTATTTGTATCGAAGGTTTCTATAACTTGGTATGTAGTTTTAAAATTTTATCGTATTTGTGTATTTTAAGACATTCATCGATTTATTTGCATATTTTTTTTTTTGACATCATTATTGTATATTGACAGATAAAGTGTAAGATATATCTGTCTGTCCATAGAATGGAATATGAATGATTAAAATTAAGTGCTTTTACATTAATCATTAAAAGTGCAGAATTCGAAGAAAAATTACTATAAATAATAAATTTCCTTGATAGCGCATAAAAGTTTTTAAAACAATTTTTTAATTAAACTAATTCAATTTTTTAATTCATTAAAAATTATGAAAATAATATACAAACTACACATGGAAGACGTAGTAATTGCGTTTGAAAGTAATTGCAACACGAATTGAAAAATATCTACCTGATACGAAATGTTGAAAGGTTACTGACATGTGGAGACATCTTTAGTAGGGAGCTCTTTTTGATTCATAACTTTCATAACCCCTGATCATCGTTGAAAGGGCATCGACTCACTATTATAACCCTTCCAGAACTAAAAGTTGGTGTGTTTCGCGCCATTTAGTCTATGTTGTAGTGCTTGCAGCACGGACGTATTGACGTCCCTGTTTTTCGCTGTTTTCTGTTTTCTCTTATTCTCGTTTGCTTCCGCTGTAAACAAGTCGTAAATTTTGAGATCGTTAAGGTAAGCTTTGCTTTATTGAGCATTAAGTAGTTTGTTTTGACCCTATAAAGCTTGGTTTAGTTTCTTGTTTGTGTAGCAAGTACGATTCAGCGTACAAAAAGTATTTACTATTGCTTACGTGCTTACGCCTATAAAGTTTAAATACATTCGCAATACTATCGAGTCAATTGCTACAATTTAAAAAAAAATGTTTTCGAGAAAAATATCTTAGTAAATTTCCGCATATGAAAGGAAATGGTTTCCAAGGACTGAATAAAATTGAAGGAACATTAGTAAAAATTTCGGGACGCAGCAAGTGCGTTATGGTAGTGAATTTTTATTAAATGTTTCAAACTTGGATAACTTAATTTTCCATAAACTTTGGAAGTTGAATTTTGGTACGTAGTAAAGTCTTTCTCAAGGCAACATGTCCGCCGAATGTCATTAAAATAGCTTTGTAATTTTCGGAGAAAATTTTTTTTTTTTAGATAAAACTCAAAATTTGATAAACTCAATTTTCTATAAACTTAGAAAGTTGAATTTTGGTATGTAGTAAGGCCTTTCTCAAGGCAACATGTCCGTCGAATGTCATTCAAATGGCGTTGTAATTTTTGGAGAAAAAAAAATCCGAAATAAAACTCAAAATTTGAAAAACTCAAGTTTCCATAAACTTAGAAAGTTGAATTTTGGTATGTAGTATGTAGTAAGGCCTTTCCCAAAGCAACATGTCCGCCGAATTTCATTATAACAGCTTTGTAACTTTCGGAGAAAAATTTTTTTTCGAAATAAAACTCAAAATTTAAAAAACTCAATTTTCTATAAACTTAGAAAGTTGAATTTTGGCATATAGTAAGACCTTTCCCAAGGCAACGTATCCACTAAATTTCATTAGAATAGCTTCGTAACTTGCCGAGTTTCATCGAAATCGGTTATTTCTTTTTTGGGTTATCGGTTGAATAAATATATATACACGAAAGCGAAAAGTTTCAGGCAGTGAGTATTACAAAGTGTTCGAAAAACGGTGATTTTGTTATATTAAAAACTTTCTATGGTTTATCATAATTTTTAATTTGGGGTCTGTTGGATTCTTTTGCCCTTCAGTTTTTAGTATGCTTTAAGTAAAGTCGAATAAAAAAAGTTTGGTTACTATAAATATATACAATGGAAACCAACTAACGGATAACTTCGACAACTTAGTTAAAAATAATTTTGTGGAAAAAATCTCGAAGGGGTATAACGATTTTACTATTTTGACGTTATACTACATTATTTTCCTCTTGTTACGTCATTTGTTTTTAAGTTATGACGTCATCAATATTTTTTAAATAACAACCTATTTTAATTCTTGATTTTGGTAGCACTTTTTATTCTCTTTTCAAAGATATTAAATTTTTTATATTAGATTTGAAAAGAAAGCGAAAAAGGCGTTCAAATATTTAAAATTTTCTGTATTTTATTAACACCAGCATTAATTACAAAAAGATGCAGAGAAATAACAATTTTTACTACACTGTGTAAACACTGTCACAAAGTGATGACCATGTACCAACTGACAATAGCCAAGACGATTGTAAAATTCATTTCTCACATTATGCAAAGTTTACGGTGATATTAACCTAATTTCATGTTTAATTTTTCCCTTGAGATATTCAAAATTGTTGGGTCTATTTTTTCAAATTACTCTTTAATTAAAGAAATCTAAAGGTGTTCAGTTGGGAGGTCTAGCTGGCCATTCTATTGGACCTGTTTTTCCTCTCCATCTTCTTGGTAGAAGTGGGTCCAAATAGTTTCGAACATTAATTGCATAATGTGGCGGAGCACCATCATGTTATAACCAAACGTTATTGTTTACCAAGTCTAAACCCTCTCCATTGGGAAATAATGCAACCAGTTCAGGCATCAAGTGCAACTGTAGAAATTGCAGGTGCTTGTTCCTTATTAAATTATTTTGAAAAAATAATGGGCTTATAATATTGTCGTCTATAATTCCCGTCCCTACATTAACCTTTTGAGGATGCTGTGTGTGAACTTCTCGCACCCAATGAGGATTTTCTCTAGCCCAATATCTATAATTATGTCTATTGACAGTTCCTTTTGAACAAAATGTTGCTTCATCTGAAAATAAAAGACGCCGAGAAAACATTGGATCTTGAAAACATAATTCCATCAACTTTTCAGAGAATTCTTCTCTACGGTCAAAGTTATCTTCTGCCAAATCATGAACTAGTTTTATCTTATATGGGTGATATTTTTGAAGTTCTTGATTTTTAAAATTTTTGAAACCGAAATGTGGCTTCGTCCTGATCCAAAGCAAAGCTTCTACTAGTTGCATGCGGATTGTTTTAACTTCTATTACAACATTAAGTCATGGATCTTCACTTAATTACATTCAATGTCCATTTTTGGGGGATTCTTTGCAACGACATGGTCAAGGAATTCGTTTGCAATCCTACTAACAGTTGATTAACTTATCGGCTTATCCGGGTACTTTTCTCTAAAAAGTTGACATGCTGCTTGATGTGTTCTGCCTTTATCGCCACATGCCAATCATCATTAACACTTTCATTCTTTGTTTCTCGCTCATTTGAACCATTCTATTAGCAGAAGGTAAATTCTACTGTAGAATAAGCAAATAACATTTATTTATTGTTGACTTTTGAAAGCTGTTACCATGGTTTTATGTTTTTTGTGTGACTTTTTAAAGCTGCCACCATGGTCTTATGTTTTATATGATTCTTCAAAATTAAGAATTTTAGCTGTCAAATTTACAGTTTTACCTTTGTTATATAATCAAGTAGGCTTTTCCGGAAAAATTTTTTTGCATAACACGTTTGTATTTTCCAAACTGTTAGTTTTTGGTTTTTGAAATATTTTTATTAAAATTCTTTTCCATAATGTACTTGTTTTGCTTGGAAAAAAATGTCTAAGTTAATAAGGCTACAATGAATTGCTAAATTTGCAGGTGAGTGGCTTTGCACTTCAGGGTTAAATTGGCGTATATTCTTCAAACTTTTAGTGCTGTCCGTTGGGTTCTTGCCCTTATTGCTTGACAGTTAATTTCCCATGTTGCAAATAACCTAATAAAACAGATAACTTGTTTGCGCCATATAGTGGTATTGCTCCCCAACCTCTCATAATTGAAATTAGCTTTCTTATTATACCTGTTTATAATAGTGAAAAGTATACAGTGTGAAACCAACTTATAGAATAAACTTCATTATTCAACAAAAAATAGTTTTTGTGGAAAACGCTGAGACACGTGAAGTTTAATTTGTCGAACATTCACTTATAATCATAGTTAAAAAAATTAAACTTATAATAAATGTTCAAAATGTTCTCCATTCACTTTACACAACGAAATAATCTGTTCTGGAATTCTTCCCTAACCCTGTTTAACACGTCAGGCGTTACGTTCCTAAATTCTGTTGTTATTTTCATTTTCAAATCATCTAAATCAGCAGGTTGCGTTTTATACAGTCTGTTTTTAAGGTATCCCCATAAAAAGAAATCAAGAGATGTAAGATATTTTGATCTAGCGGGCCATTCTACGAAACCTCTTCGTCCAATCCATCTTTGTGGAAAGACCTCGTGTAAATACTCCCGTATTTGAAGAGCAAAGTGGGGTGGTACACCGTCTTGTTGAAAACATATCCTTTCATGGGGAATATTAGTTTCCAGTACATTTGGATACAATTCTGCTAACATTGGAACAACCTGTTCTCTTAGCATTTATAAATATCTTGGACCGTTTAGATTTTCTATAAAAACAGGTCCAACTACGTGATCACCAATGATACCAGCCCAAACATTCAATTTCTGAGGACGCTGAGTGTGTGTTTGTCGCATCCAGTGGGGGTTTTCGGCAGTCCAGTATCTGCAATTTTGCCTGTTTACATCGCCATTCAAAAGAAATCTTGCTTAATCGGAAAACAGAACGTTAGCAGAAGAAATAACATTTCTATGTAACATGTCCAGCAGTTGTTCACAAAATTGCAGTCTTCTATCAGAATCACCGTCAATCAATTCTTGAACGTGTTGTAGTTTATAGGGATGCATTTTTTTGTTTTTTAGACACCTTAAAACTGTTGATTGACTAACATCATTTTTACGTGCAACTTAACGGGTAGAAGTGGTTGGTTCTTCTTGAAAAGCCAATAAAATATTGAGTTTTACATCTTCTTCAACAAACTTGGGTCTCCTAGGTAGTGACTTAACGTGTCCATAATCGCGAAACTGTGAATGTATCTAATACACAGTTCCCTGTGTTAGTGGGGGCAAATCTGGATGTTTTTCATTAAATAGGTTAACAATTTGTGCCTGTGTTCTACACATATCACCATACCCACTCATAATTAATATTTCTGTTCGCACAGTTTCAGTGAAGTATCGCATTATTAGACCAAAAATTAATTGATATTATCGGAACAAAATTACGACTAACTTATTGGGAGACCGTGCAGTCAACACAATACACCACAAAATAAAATAGAACTGTTATATATATATATATATATATATATATATATATATATATATATATATATATATATATATATATATATATATCACGGCTTTGGAATCAAAATGGCTTCCTAAATGGTTGAAGGCGGATCAGAAACGCGCTCGTTTGACAATGTCATCGTTTTGAAGGAGATTTCTGCAACTTTTTGAGTGGCCTTGTCAATATCGACAAAACATGGGTCCATCACTATGAAATAGAGACTAGACAGCAGTAGAAAAAGTGGAAGCATTCCGATTCTCCACAACCCAAATAATTTTGTTCTTGCTTTAATTTTCTGGGGCAGACATTAGATAGCTCTGTTAGATTTTCGGGAACAATGTAGAACATGTACGAGAGCATACCATAGTGTGTTTCTAACAAAAGTACGCGAGAAAATTGTGGGGAAAACTCTGCCGAAAATCGGCCAAAGGTCTGCTCTTATTACAAGGCAGCGCCCCTGCTCACAATTCTTTGACTGCGCTGCACACAAGTGATAAAATTGATTCTGAATTGGTTTACCTGCCATATTGTCAGTATTTAGCACCATCAGATTATTATTTATTCCCAAAAACATTTGAAAGGTACACCATTTTCAACAAACCACAGTCATATGTGCCACCACTGAGGGGAGATTTTTTTAAATGCTTTAAAATTGTTTTCTGAAC
Source organism: Tillus elongatus (assembly GCA_964006375.1). Taxonomy (NCBI): domain Eukaryota; kingdom Metazoa; phylum Arthropoda; class Insecta; order Coleoptera; family Cleridae; genus Tillus; species Tillus elongatus. Next base: position 79,100,080 of record OZ023262.1, on the reverse strand, counting down.
GCTAAATGTGTAAGTCTAAGAGATTATAATAAATAAAATTTTAAAAAAATAGGAGGGGGTTAAATAAAATGTTTAAAATAAACTATATTTGTAGTTTGATGAACTGTCCCAATTATAGCTTGAGATTAGATATACAGTATATAGTGGAAAGACCAAAGTTGAAGAAAGGCAAAGAAATATTTTACGAAATATCGATTTTTAAAGAAAATACAACGCTTTTGCAAAACCACGATTTGAACATTTTTTCGTCACAGTATTTGCTCAAAATGATTCGTTGTCTAGAATAGGTATCCAAGAATAGGTTTTTTAAGTTTTAGGTCTTCTGGATTCCAAACACAAACGTAGTTCAAACTGAAATGCAGTATATGAAATTATCTAGTTATTTTGTCAATGTGACTGCTAAAATTAGGGCGTGTTGCCACCATATGTAGATCAGCTATCTTCTAAGAGATGGCGCACTAAAAATTTAATTTGCGCAAATACAATATGACATTAATAAGTGTTTCATTCATTTATCATAATGCGAGAATATGAGAAAATGAAAAGAAAGAAATGAATGAATAAACTAAAAAGTTTGGACACAAGTGCGTTATGGTAGTGAGTTTTTATAAAAATGTTTTTAATGGCAAATATGTCTTTTTTAACCCTATGCAGTAGAAACCATGTACCATATTTCGTCAAATAAGGTTTTCGACAAACCTCCCGAAAAAGTTTTTTACATGAAAATTAACAAATAATTTTATCACGAAAATCCGAAAACTTTTTTTAAATAATTTATTAAACATTTATTATTATGTCCTTTACTTCTAAAACACAAAATACAGACCATTCTATTTGAAACAACTGAGTTACGACAGTTTGATTTTTTTAAATTCAGTCACGATTTGAAAGCGCCTGCATACGGCATCTCTATTTTTCATAATAATTTAAACGAAAACCTCTCTGAATGCGTCATTTCCATTGGACTCCGATTTTTACTGATAAAAACGCAGTATAACAATTTTTGATATGTGGCAAAAAGGTGAAATGATGCAAAACAAAATAAAATAACAAAACGAAATAACTAAAAAGCAAGCATGCATTACAATTAGGTGGAAAATGCAAAGATGCAATAATATAAGAGGAGTTTGATTTTAAAAAGCAAATTTGTATCGCCAACGACTTATGGGCGACCTGTTATTGTCGATGTAATTTTTGTAAAATGCACCTCAAGATACTCTATAATTAACGTATACAATTGTTTCTCGTATATTGTATAATAACACTAATATTGAGCTTTAGCGTGGGAATGCGTCACTCGGTATATGTGTAAATAGATAAAAACTGAAACTAACCCCGGATGTTGGTCCTAGGGGATCTAGTACGCCGATTTTGTAAAAAAAAAGACTGTTTTCGCAGATTTTTTTGTGTTTACGTAGAAATCATTGTTTGTAAGATTTTTGTGAAATTTTGGTAATTAATAATAAATGTTTAATAAGTTTTTTCGTAAGTTTCGTCGAAAAACTTTTTGTGAATACAGGGTGGCGCATTGAAAACGAAACAGACCGATTTGCGTCTAGAGAATTTTTGTTTTTATGAAACGCTGAAACACCACAATTTTAATATTGAGGGGGGCATGTTTTGACATAAAACTCAACTTTGTCACATCAGCCCCTTAAGGGTGGTGATAACAACCCTTATATTTTAAATAGGGAACATGGGTCGAGTGTTACATCATTTGAGAGCTCTTTCTTTTCTGAATTCAGCACACTATTTTTTTTTTTGAAGTTTTATCAACTCGTTTAAAAATTATTCACAGTTGGTGTTGCAAGAACGTATTTCATTCATTGTGATAAGAAATGCTCTAATTAGTCAATTTTTCGTTAAAAAAACTAAAAAACCAAACGTTCAAAAAATGTTTATTAAGTTAAGTAAGTGTTCAAATTGTTGACCACCAGCTTCCATACAAAAGTAAAAATTTTGTTCAAAATGAGCTCTGACATTCTGGAGCATTTGTGGAGTTATTAGACGTCATTCTTCAACAATGCCTCGTAGTAATTCTTCCAGAGACTCCGGTTCTTTTGCGAAAATTCTACTCTTTAAATGGCCCCATAGAAAGAAGTCTAAAGGAGTTAAATCCGGTGATCTAGGGGGCCACTCAATAGCACCTCTACGCCCAATCCATTGCTCTGGAAACTTTTTGCATCTTCAATTGTGAATAATTTTTAAACGAGTTGATAAAAACTTCCAAAAAAACTAGTGTGCTGAATTCAGAAAAGAAAGAGCCTTCAAATGATGTAACACTCGACCCATGTTTCCTATTTAAAATATAAGGCTTGTTATCACCACCGTTAAGGGGTTGATGTGACAAAGTTGAGTTTTATGTCAAAACATGTCCCCCTGAATATTAAAACTAACGTGTTTCAGCGTTTCTTAAAAAAAAACTCTGGACGCAAATCGGTTTCGTTTTCAATGCACCACCCTATTATCTTGGTAGGTGGGTAATAGCTTGAAGATGTTCGTTGGCCAGGAAAATCGGACCCTTTTAAATTTATTTTCGGAAAATTGGTGTTTTTTTTAACGCGATAAAGCTCATTTTCATAAAATATGGCACATTGTTTTTATTATATAGGTTATACTGGTAACGAAATTTGATACCTGCTCTCTTTTAAAAAAAGACATCCGCTATTAAAAACATTTTTATGAAAATTCACTACCATAACGCACTTGTTGCGTCCAGGCTTTTTCTTCCTTCGTTTCCTATAGTGTCTACTTTAAAAAGCTAGGGTCTTATCTGCGACCGTTATATAAGCATGTGGTATTTAAATTGATTAACTTTCTGATGTGCATTATCAGATAAAAAGTTCGGGACGCAGCAAGTGCGTTATGGTAGTGAATTTTTATTAAATGCTTCAAATTTGAATGACTCAATTTTCTATAAACTTAGAAAGTTCATTTTGGTAACTCAAAACTTTCCCGGAAAACCTTGTCGGATTTTCCTGGATAACGAACTCATCCAAGCCATTAATAAAAGAAAGGTACCTGCCGAGTTTCATCAAAATAGGTTAATTATTTTTTAAGTTATCAGTTGGATACTCACATATATATATATATATATATATATATATATATATATATATATATATATATATATATATATATATATATATATATATATATATATATATATATATATATATATATATAAACATATATAAATTGAAACTGACCCCGGATATGGGTTCTAGGGGGCCTAGTTCGCGCTCATTTGAAAAAAATTTTGCAAAGTCTCACTATCGATACCTCTCTATTAGTGATATTTTTTAATAAAAATTCACTAATATAGAACGTTTGATTTCGTAAGTCATACCTTAAAGTAGACAGATGCTCTAGAATTGAGCATGACCTAAAACGGTTTCACCGTGAATTTCGCACGAATTTTAATTATCTACTACGCCAAATAATAGGGCCCCATATGATCGCATGCACTGCTAAATCATACTTCACTGCGCTGAAAGTTATGTGAGATTGGTTGGTATACCTAATTAAAAACTCGGAAACTTCCACGCACTAATATACCAATTAATTTAGAACCATCAGCGAAGAGACTTAATGGTGTCGTGTTCGTATACGCAATTTGATTAGTCTGCGAGCCATTTTCACAATTTGCATGGACTTGATGATTATGGGAGAATTAATTCATCGTCATCCTCTTGAGTAGGAAATTGCTTGTGCCTACAGGCATGCCGCTGGTATCTACTCATATTCCAGAAATTAGAAAACACAAAAAAAATTGATCAACGAAGTGTAATTGGAAATTGTCGAAAGTGTTTCCATTATAATTTAAATTGTTATAATCAACAGGTACTAAGTGTACAGGAATATTAGGTTTGCTACAGGTGTCCGGAAATGATGAGAAAAAAATCAGGAGGCTTTGGTACTCAAAAAGTTAGTGCCACAAGTTCCTATAACCATTTTTTGAAAACTCAAAATCAACGGAGTTACAGGATCTCAAAGAAAAAAAAATCAAGTTTTTGGTTATAACTTATTTTGTGAATTGATTCTCTTTAAATTTTGTGCACTTGTATGCAACATAAATTTGTATTTACATTGCAAATTAGATGTGGATTCCTTGGAATCTAAAAGCCGAAACGGCCCTTGATCAACAGATAATGACTCATAACTTTTTTGCTTGAATCTCTATGTCAAATCTAACAAGACGCGATTGAAGAGAATCATATAATCTTCAACAAAGGCCCTCTTGTTGCATGCCGATAAAACTAACCGTTTGCGAGAAAAACGTTCGTAAAAATTTGCTGGTATTGATTGAATACGAAATCACTTAATCTCATTTTCAATATTAATGGAGTGTGCTTTGAAAACATTCTCGGTAAACAAGATCAAATAGCGTCAGTTTTGACAGATAATAATTTGTTGTGATTTTACTTGCGAAATAGTCTAGGTTAATTATAAAATAAAATAAGATGAATAATAATTATTTGTCCAACGTTGAACTACGTGACATACATTATTATTACGGTGTAGCTGACGGCAACGTTCTTGCTGCAAGACGTTTGTATAGTAAAGCATTTCCACATAGAAGGATGCCAACAATCTCGAATGTTCAGTAAAATCTATTGAAGGCTGGCAGAATTCGGACCATTTAATAGTACGTTGCAAGAGGTTGGCCGTCAGCGAACTACTCGAGCTCCTGGACCAGAAGTCCGTGTATTAAATGCAATCGAGAATAATCCCAAGTTTTGTGCATGAAATTCTGAAGAAGCAGCTTCTTCATCCTTACCATTACCAGAAGGTTCACGGTTTATCACCTGAAGATCCGGTAGCTCATGTAAATATGTGCAATATAATTCGAAACCTGCACAATAACGATCACAATGTTATATCATCGGTCCTCTTCTGAGGTGAAGCTGGATTTGGACATGATGGTTTGATCAACCTCCACAAAGAGGATCCTCATTTGGCGATAGAACGCCACGTTTTAGTACAGTGGTAAGAAATTTTGGTAATGAAGCTTTTCTGTGCGATGGATAGGAGGCGGTGTATTTGTCCAGTGGGCTCACAGATCGGCTGATTTGAACCCAATGGATTTTTAGTGAATTTTCTTAGAAAAAATTCACTAATGAGGAGATCTCGACTTTTGAATTTTGAAAAAATTTCTTCAAATGAGCGCGATCTAGGACCCGTAGAACCCATATCCGGGGTCAGTTTCAATTTTTATATGTTTATTTATATATATATATATATATATATATATATATATATATATATATATATATATATATATATATATATATATATATATATATATATATATATATATATGTATGTATGTATCACACCGATAACTCAAAAAATAATGGGCCGATTTTGATAAAATTTGGCATGTACCTTTCTTTTGTAAATGGCTTGGATAAGTTCGTTAGCCAGGAAAATCGGACGAGGTTTTCCGGGAAAATTTTGAGTTTTCATTCGAAAAAAATTCTTATCACAAAAAGTAATAAGCCGATTTTAATAAAATTTGGCATGTACCTTTCTTTTGTAAATGGCTTTGACAAGTTTGTTAGTCAAGAAAATCGGACGAGGTTTCTCGGGAAAATTTTGAGTTTTCATTCAAAAAAAAATTTTATCTCAAAGAATAATAGGCCCATTTTGATAAAATTTGGCATGTACCTTCCTTTTGTAAATGACTTTGACAATTTCGTTAATCAAAAAAATCGGACTAGGTTTTCCGGGAAAATTTTGAGTTTTAATTTGAAAACAAATTTTATCTTAAAAAATAAGAAATCTATGATAACCAAATTTGGTAGGTAGGTTTACGATATAAAAAGTAAACTATACACCAAAATTTAGATTTCTATGTTACAAGAAAAAAAAGTTATAATAAAATATTTTGTGCCAGATCATTTCTATGAAAATTCACTACCATAACGCACTTGCTGCGTCCAGGCTTTTAGCGAATTTTTTTTAAAAAAATTCGCTTATGGGGAGATCTGTGTTTATATATATATATATATATATATATATATATATATATATATATATATATATATATATATATATATATATATATATATATATATATATCCGACCGATAACTCAAAAAATAATGGACCGATCTTGATAAAATTTGCAGATAACCTTCCTTTTGCAAGTGGCTTGGATAAGTTCGTTAGCCAGGAAAATCGGACCAGGTTTAACCGGAAAATTTTGTATTTTCTTTATAAAAAAATTCATATCTCCGGAACTAACAAAGTAAGGGCAACCAAATTTGGTACGCGTGTTTGTATTATAAAGAGTGAACTCTTTACCAAAATTTAGGTCCCTAGCTTTAAAGACAAAGAAGTTATGGGCAGTTAAAGCAACAAATTTTAGAGTTTTCCGCAAAACGTCAAACTCGCAATATTAAACGTCAAAATTGGCAATGTTTAGGCAAAGAATGTAAAACAAATACCGTTTGTGAAAAGAAAATGTTGCAAGGAGAGTGTTCTGCAAACCCTTAAGTTTCAGATTCAACCGTCATTGCCCTTCATTTTACTAAAATATATCCAGAATATCCATTTCAAATAGACCCTTTCTCTGATGCTTTAGCTGTCAGTTTAGTTAAGTTTGGTGGCTTTTTGGATATTTATTTGCAGGTTTAGTGAAGTTTATGGTTTAACGGTCTATAATTTTTTTAGCTAATTATCGAGGAACAAATTTGTTAATGGATTTTTGCACTTTTTATCGAAATATGATGCGTTTATAAGAAAAAAATCTGGACGCAGTATGTGCGTTTTGGTAGCGAATTTTCGGTAAATTTGCAGTTTAGCTTCCGAACGCTTTTCAAAACACTGTTTTCAGAAACCTGCCTAGCCCCCCCCTGGATCCACAAACCACAAGAAAAATTTCTTGTTCACACTCCCCAAGGAAGTTACGGGACCAGGAGTGAGTAGGGGTGCATAATTATTTTAGCTAATTTTTGTAGAACAAATTCGTTAATGCATTTTTGCATTTTTTATCGAAATATGATGCGTTTGTGAGAAAAAAATCTGGACGCAGTAAGTGCATTTTGGTAGTGAATTTTCGGTAAATTTGCCGATTAGCTCCCGAACGCTTTTCAAAAAACTGTTTTCAGAAACCTGCCTAGGGCCCCCCTGAATCCACAAACCCCAAGAAAAATTTCTTGTTCACAGCCCCCAAGGAAGTTACGGGACCAGGAGTGAGTAGGGGTGCATAATTTTTTTTTAGCTACATTTCGTAGAAAAAATTCGTGAATGCATTTTTCCATTTTTTGTCGAAATATGATGCGTTTGTAAGAAAAAAATCTGGATGCAGTAAGTGCGTTTTGTAGCGAATTTTCGATAAATTTGCAGTTTAGCTCCCGAACGCTTTTCAAAATAATGTTTTCAGAAACCTGCCTAGGGCCCCACCCCCCTGGATCAACAAACCCCAAGAAAAATTTCTTGTTCACACTCCCCAAGGAAGTTACGGGACAAGGAGTGAGTAGGGGTGTATAATTTTTTTAAAACTAATTTTCGTAGAACAAATTCGTTAATGCATTTTTGCATTTTTTATCGAAATATGATGCGTTTGTAAGAAAAAAATCTGGACGCAGTAAGTGCGTTTTGGTAGCAAATTTTCGGTAAATTTGCAGTTTAGCTCCCGAACGGTTTTCAAAAAACTGTTTTCAGAAACCTGCAGGTGGGGTCCTAGTAATGTTTCTGAAAACAATTTGTTGAAAAGCCTTCGGGTGCTAATCTGCAAATTTACCGAATTTTCATTAAATCCTTCAAATTTCAATAACTCAATTTGCTATTAACGTAAGGTTTGTTGGATGAAAACCAACATTTAAGCTTATTTTCGGAAAATGTTTGTATATTTTCAAACCATAAGTAATTTTGATGAAATATAGTACATTGTTTCTACCACATAGGCTATACCGGTAATCAGATTGATGCCTGCTCGCATTTGCTATTAAAAACATTTTTATGGAAAATCACTTCCATAACACATTTGCTGCATCTAGACTTTTCAAAAATGTTTATATATTTTCAAACAATAAATTTATTTCAATGAAATATGGTACATTGTTTCTACTATATAGGCAACCAAGTTTGATGCCTGCTTTCATCAAAGAAAGACATTTGCTATTAAAAATATTTTAAAGAAAATTCGCTATCATAACGCACTTGCTGTGTCCCGAGATTTTTTATTTTGGAGTTATATAAAATTGCTTGTATGCAAGATCTCAGGCAAAGAACTAATGATAACAGTGAGGTAATCAGACAAAAAGAAAAGATAATATTCGCTAGAGTCTCTCGGAATTTCCTGAGAAGTATTGATTTATGTGTTGAGGTGGAAGAACGTCACTTAGAAACTTTGTTACCATTTTTAATTGTTATGAGTTATTCTTATGATATTTAAATGTTGCAAGTTATAATAAATTATAAAAAACTTGAGGCACTGCTGGTAATTTTATAGTAGTAATGATAATAGAAATATATTTGTCAAAACTGATGACACATAATCTTGTTTCTGAGGCAATTACCGAGAATGTTTTCAAAATACACTCCGTTCATATTAAACATGAGATTTAATGATTTCGTATTGAATCAATACCAGCAAATCTTTCAGAACGTTTTTCTCGAAAACGGTTAATTTTAATTTCAAACACTAGGTGTCCCATTTAAAGAATTGATTTTTCTGTTTATAATTAGAAAAATATATATTTAAAAAAACGTATCCTACACCATTGAATTCTATGTAAAAAAGTGGTTTATAAATGTTTTCATAGAAATAAATAAACTCAATAGGAAAAAAAGTTATAACGATTTTCCCAAAATGCATAGTTTTGAAAAATAACCCTTATCTCTGAAAAAGTGACAGATATTGATATGCGGTTTACTAATAAGTATGTGATGAAAATTGCGCCCCAGACACATACATCAGTTTTCGCATATCTCGTTTAGAAATAGGAGTTTTTCTTTGAAGGAAGCAATTTGGCGCAGCCTGTACAATTAGTTTCCTCTCTGTCATATAACTTTTCTAGATATGCCTTTCCTTTATTAATGGCTTGAATGAATTCGTTAGCGAAGAAAATCGAACAAGGTTTTCCGGGAAATTTTTGAGTTTTCTGTCGAAAAAAAAATTTTTCTCCGAAAATTACAAAAATAACCTCGGGGAAGACCTTACTACATACCAAAACTCAACTTAAGTTTATAGGAAATTGAGTTATTTTAATTTTGAGTTTTGTTTCGAAAAAAAAAATGTTTTCCAAAAATTACAAAGCAATTTTAATAAAATTTGGTAGATATGTTGCCTTGAGAAAGACCTAGCCAACGTACCAGTTGAGTACTGTGTTATTCATATTTGAAAGATTTAAAAATTCACTACCATAATGCACTTGCTGCGTCTAGAATTTAACTTACTTATTTAAATATTTTTGATTTACTTATTAAAGTAATAAGAAGCTGCTAATGGGTTATAAATGTATATAGTTAGCATATAGATGAGTTATAATCAAGGTTTTGCTCAACATGAGCTACGTAATGTGACAGTTAATCAAAATATCTAGCTAGACGTGTTGTTTAATTCAATCATATCTATGGATCTCGGTTTAATAGTAGAGTATGTAATTAAAGTATTAGATATACTGCACCCAGGCGTGTTTTGTTTTCTTTTAGGAATTATATATTCTTATACCATATGTGGTTACTCTTCAAGAGGTAAGACAAGATAGCAACTCAACACGATGTGTCATAGTGATACCTCCATATTTTATAAAGGTTACTGTCTGGCGCAACACCCACACCAGTCCCTTTTATGCGAGAACCTGTAACTAGCTAAGCAAGTTTACATCTCTGCAGAGGACTTTTAATTGATCAACTTATCCACTATCTTTCTTGTGGCGTTTGCTGTTAGGGTTTCGTTCAAAAGATTAAGCGCATTTTTCTTAACGTTTAATTGTTTTCCGTTTTTACAGCATTTGACGTCATCTTTTTTTTTAATTTGATGAATCACATATACAACTATGGCCACTTGGGGAATGGAAACGTTATCCGCTTGGCCTGCACAGCCTCGTCGTCCAAAACGGGGGGTGGGGAGAAACATGTATATATATTATATATATATATATATATATATATATATATATATATATATATATATATATATATATATATATATATATATATATATATATATATATACAGTGACGTCGCGATAATCCGAACCAAATAAAACCAGGCCGAACCGAATTAGCAAATTATCCGGATTATCAAAACATTTTTAAGATAGTCTTTAAAAAACGTACTTATGAAAAATTATATTAAAAGTAACATACATAATAATACACTTAGTGAAAACTACTCATCACTTTCGTATATTTCTACTAGTTCATCATTTTCACCTTTTTCTTTGCTTTCATCATCTCCCAAGTTTTTTTCATTTGATTGAAAGAAATTCGTTATTTTAACTTCCCGACTATTGCATTGCTGTTTTTCATATGCAATCTCTTTTAGATTTTGCAATGTTATAATATATGTTACCGGAATATTATTTTCTGTTGCCCACTGTAGAATAATGTTTAAATTATTGATTGCATCTTTATGCTTAATTTGGTCCAGAGGAGTATTTTCTTCCATGCCACCTTCATCTGAATCGTCACCTAACTCACTCAGATGGTCCTTTCAAGCAATTGGGCATCACTGTCAATCCAATCCAGAGCTTCACCAACATCCACCTTATGACCCATGTTTTCGACCATTGTAGAAACCCCGTCAATTTCTTCTGCAACAACTGGTTGTATTCGTTGCTTAAGTACACTTAAAGGAATTAAATCTTCAGGATCCCCTTCTTCCAAATGTTCACCGTTAGCTTTCAAAATTTTATTCCAACATTTTTTCAAAGAGCTGAGTGGAACTTTCTCCCAAGCGCTGTGGAACAGCCATAAAGCAAATTTGAGGTTCAAACTTTTTAGGCACTTAACAAGATCTTTTTCGTTGTTAGAATTTCAACCAGAAGACTTTTTCGATAGAAAAGCTTCATTAAACGGATGGTATTCTGGTCCATTGGCTGAATTAATGCTGTCGTATTTGGAGGTAAAAACGTTGCAATAATGTAATCATCATTGCTAACTAATTCTTTTTCATCACAATGACTAGAAGCATTATCAATGAGAAGTAGCGCCTTTTCAGGTAATTTTTTCTCTCTTAAAAATTTCCTTACTTGGGGAACAAAACATTGACCAAACCACTGCTTGAACACTGCTGGTGTCATCCAAGCCTTGGCTGTAGCTTTATAATCGACAGGAAGCTGGATATTTTTGAATGCCCTGAGGTTTTTTGACTTTCCAATAACCAGAAGTTTAAGTTTATGACTGCCATCAGAATTACAGGATGCTAAAAACGTGATTCGTTCCTTAGTAGTCTTTCTTCCTGGTGCGGTTTTTTCCGTAGAAATAACGAGCGTGCTATTTGGAAGCATTTTCCAGAACAATGCTGACTCATTAGCATTGTAAATTTGTGGCGTATGTAAGTCAAGAGATTTTATTGTTTGATCCAATTTGTTAAAGAATGGTTCAACAGCTGCTGTGTCACTTGATAACTGTTCGCCACAGATTTTGAGTCGCCTGATGCCATATCTTTTTCTAAAATTTGCAATCCAGCCCCTACTAGCATTAAAATTTTCATTTCTATAATATTTGGCATACAGTTCTTTAGCTTTTGCTGCTAAAAATTGTGACGAGATGGGTACATGTCGGTTGCGGAGGCTTACAAACCAGGAATGTAGCTTAGTCTCCATCTTTGGATACTCAGCTTTCCTTAAAGTTCGTCTCTTTCCAGGCCTAGTAACACATTGTACAACGAACCTGAAATATGCAAACAAAAATTTTTCAAGTGGCATTGGAATGAAATATCAAATGAAAACCCCATACAACGCAATCGCACAAAGAAAATAGCACGTTTTACTCACCCTTTGATTTTTTCACATTTTTCTTAATGTCACTTATTGTTGAGGTCCCGACCCCATATCTGAATGCTAGACTTTTGCCGCTAATTCCACGAATAAGCTCATCAATAATGGTTGACTTTTCTCTTGTAGTCAAAGTTTTATGATTATGCTTCAACGGCGCCATCGGAAACTGAACAGTCCGACAGTCGCGACTAAACTAGCGAAAAATAATGCAATGCCTACGAAGTTGACCGTCAACAAGCAGAGACTTGTTAAAACCTGCAAAATCTAATAAAATGTAAGATACATATTAGTTGATATATGGATTACCGAATGTGTTATAATCATAATCCGGACTACAAGGTACATAATGAGGGTTTAAATGCAATTCGAACTACCGTGACATCCGGATTATCGCGGGTACGGGTTACCGCGACACTACTGTATATATATATATATATATATATATATATATATATATATATATATATATATATATATATATATATATATATATATATATATATATATATATATATAACCTTCTTTATTATGAACATACTTGGCCATACATTATGTCTTGCCATAAGACACAGTAAATAAGATAGGTAAACATAACATACGAAGTACAGCATTCGAATAGAAAATATTAATAAGGTAATCTTGATCTATTTAAAAAGTCTGGACGCAGCAAGTGCGTTATGGTAGCAAATTTTCATAGAACTGTTTTTAATGTCAAATATGTTTTTTTTTAAAGAAAAACATAACATTTTGTAGATAGTGTAACCTTTGTATTAGAAACCATTGTACCGTATTTCATCATACTAACTTTTTGTTTGGAAAAGTACCAAAATTTTCTTCTCTTCTGTTCATCAATGATATTGAAACTGCTTCTTCGATGGCTAGAGTCCTAACTTCTCTATTTTTTTTTTAGTGAATTTTCTTCAAATAATTCACTAATGAGGAGATCCCGACTTTGTAATTAAAAAATTCCTTCAAATGAGCGCTAATTAGGCCCCTATATATATATATATATATATATATATATATATATATATATATATATATATATATATATATATATATATATATATATATATATATATATATATATTGTATCTGTTTTCGAAATCTGCGCATAACTCTCTCTTGGAGACACTTTTTTTCCTAAATTTGATCGTTTTCGAAACAATAAAGTGACATTTCGGGTTAAAGTGAAATATGGATTTAACTAAAAACAAAAATCCATATTTCACCCGAAATGTCACTTTTAAGACGTTTAGGTTTCGAAAACGATCAAATTAAGGAAAAAAGTGTATCTTAGAGAAATGTTTAGACTTATGAGAAGATTTCGAAAAGAGAAAAATGTCTCAAGAACAATGTTTTACAACCCCTGAAGTCTTAGTTTCAACCGTCACTGTCGTTCATTTTACTAAAATATTTCCAGAAAATTCATTTCAAATAGACCCTTTCTCTGATGCTTGGCAGTAGGCTTAGCTATAGAGTTTATCGTTTAATGGTATATAATTTTTGTCGAATTCTCGTAAAAAATCAACAAAGCTCAATAAATCCGTTATTATACAAGATATGAAAAAAATGTATACATTAATTATAGGGTGTCTTGAGCTACATCTTAGAAAATATTTCTACAATCACAGGCTGGCCCATAAGTCATTGGTGATACAAATGTTCTTTTTTTTTAATCGAACACGCCTGTTATTGCAATTTTGCATTTTCCATCGAAATATAATGCATGTTTGCAAGAACAAAAATTCTGGACGCAGCAAGTGCGTTATGGTAGCGAATTTTGATCATATGCTTCATATTTGGATAACTCAATTTGCTATTAACCTATAAGGTCGACCAAGAAACGAGTTTTTTCGGAAATTTTTGTACATTTTCAAGCAATAAAGTTATTTTGATGAAAAATTGCAGATTGTTTTTACTATATAGGTTATACTAGTAATGAAATTTGATGCCTGCTTTCTTAAAAAAAAACACATATTTGCTATTAATTTTTTTAATGAAAAGTCACTACCATAACGCACTTGCTGCGTCCAGACTTTTTTAATGATCGCCTTTCGCCGAGACGTTGCTGCACAGATGGTGGTGTGATGAGGTATTTGGCGTTGGGGCTACCTTTCAGCGTATTGACGTCTAACTTCCAGCACATTTCTATTATCGCGATCATACTCGAAATAACTGTCGGTTATCTCAACATAGGTGTAAACTATTTCAATAAGGAGAATTGAAATAAATAAAATTCTGGACGCAGCAAGTGCGTTATGGTAGTGAATTTTCATAAAAAATCTTTTTAATAACAAATATGTGTGTTTTTTTAAGAAAGCAGGCATCAAATTTGGTTACCAGTATAACCTATATAGTAAAAACAATGTGCCATGTTCCATTAAAATAACTTTATTGTGTGAAAATGTACAAAAATTTCCAAAAGTAAACTTAAAATGTTCCCGAATAAACACGTTTCTTGGTCAACCTTATAGGTTAATAGCAAATTGAACTGTTCAAATATGAAACATTTGATAAAAATTCGCTACCATAACGCACTTGCTGCGTCCAGAATTTATTTTCTTACAAAGATGCATTATATTTCAATGGAAAATGCAAAAATGCAATAACATAAGGCGTGTTTGATTAAAAAAAGGAAATTTGTATCACCAACGACTTATGGGCCACCTATGATTGCAGAAATATTATTTTAAGATGTAGCTCAAGACACCCTATAATTAATATATACAAATTTTCTTCATATCTTATATAATAACGGATATATTGAACTTTATTAATTTTTCATGAAAATTCGACAAAAATTATATACCATTAAATGATAAACTCTATAGCTAAGGCTACTGCCAAGCATCAGAGAAAGGGTCTATTTTAAATGAATTTTCTGCAAATATTTTAGTAAAATGAAGGACAATGACGGTTGTGTGTGTTTGTGTGTGTTTTGTTTCTTTAACGTCGGCCTATTTCCGCGACTATGGCCAATCACCGACGCCAGGGAGCAGTTTCACCTCACTATCCTGGAAATTTTGCCGAACCCCTGTCTTTCTGTAAGGAGGGTAGGGATCTTTAACGTGCCCAACATCGCATGGACACGGGACCGACGGCTTTACGCCCCCTCCGAAGGGCGGAACGTGCAGACATTCAACTTGCTCAAATACAATGCCAGAACCTCGGTTGATGTTAATTTTACAGTTTGTACTGAAAAAGTGAAAGGAGTACGCCGGGATCGAACCCAGTACCCTTCGGTTCAAAGGCACACGTTCTTACCTCTGAACCACCGAGGTTCCAGACAATGACGGTTGAAACTAAGACTTTAGGGTTTGTAAAACATCCTTCTTGAGACATTTTATTTCTATAGCCCGTATTAGATTTAAGTTATTTGCCTAAATGTTGCCAATTTTGACATTTTAAATCGCCACTTAGACGTTTTGAGGAAAACCCCAATTTATTTATTTTTAAATGCCTATAACTTTTTTGTCTTTTGACCTATATAGCTAAATTTTCGTAGGTAACTTACCTATAAGGATGTAAGCCTGCGTCCCAAATTTGGTTGCCCTTACTTTGTTAATTCCGGAGATATAAATTTTTTTTGAAAGAAAACACAAAATTTTCCGGGAAAACCTGGGCAGATTTTCCTGACTAACGAACTCATCCAAGCCATTTGCAAAAGGAATTTTTTCACCAAATTTGATCAAAATCGGCCCATTATTTTTTGAGTTATCGGTGTGATACATATATATATATATATATATATATATATATATATATATATATATATATATATATATATATATATATATATATATATATATATATATATATATATATATATATATATATATATATATATATATATATATATATATATATATATATATATATATAAACATATAAAAATTGAAACTGACCCCGGATATGTTTTCTGGGGGGCCTAATTAGCGCTCATGCGAAGAAATTTTTTCAAAATTCAAAAGTCGGGATCTCCTCATTAGTGAATTTTTTTTAAGAAAATTCACTAAAAACTATTCAAACTAAGTACTAACTTTGGGTGGTTATGAAAAAAATAAATTCCAAAATTTTCCAGATTAGTTTTCCACGGGTGTTATGAGATTCAACAAATATATTGTTATGATTAGTTATTCGTTTAATTTATTATTTCCATTAAAGAACATTTTACTTTTTTTTTAATTCCAGATAAAATATGAACGGGTTTTTTCCGCCGGAATTTAGATATTCGGAATTTGTATCGGACTTTGCGGTTCTGTGGCGGTCTCTAAACGATACAACATAAAAATGATTTCTATTTTTTGTGCCAAAACCTTGCCGCGGACGGATATTTTCTTAACCTCTTACAATTGGCACCAAAACAGGAGCTGAGACGTGGTGTTTTAATAAATTCTACACGCGGTCAACACGAGAATTAAGTATATTTTATACAGTGCCGGTCTAAAGTCCGTTCCCCCCAACTAAGTTTTGAACCACTTGGTATATCGCAACAAAATTTAAACGGCTAAGATAAGATGGACAACTCTACGATTTTATGGAAAAAATACAGCTGGAAGCTTAAAAATGGCAAAGAAGCGCCATCTTGATTTACTTTTTTGAATGGAACACCGCGTGTATTATTCTGTTTTCGAAATCTTCTCATAACTGTGAACATTTCCCTTAGATACACTTTTTTCGTAAATTTTATAGTTTTCGAAACATAAACGTCTTAAAAGTGGCATTTCGGGTGAAATATGGATTTTGGTTTTTAGTTAAATTTATATTTCACTTTAACCCGAAATGTCACTTTAATGTTTCTAAAACGATCAAATTTAGGGGAAAAAGTGTTTCTAAGAGAAAGGTTCAGAGTTATGAGAAGATTTCGAAAACAGAATAATATACGGAGTGTTCCATTCAAAAAAGTAATGCAAAGTAGGGTTGTACACCTCTAAATTTTGTTGCGATATACCAGGTGGTTCAAAACTTAGTAGGGGGGAACGGACTTTAGACGGGCACTGTTTATAAAAATATATACTAAATGTTTGCTGGAATTTAATAACTTTACATGTACTTATTTGCCTGGCTTGTTTTGTACTTTCGAAAGAATGTTACCCTGTCACTGGTTTGCTAAAAGCACTAAAGACTTTTTTTCTTTTTCAGTTCACTGCGTGGGTGGATGCAGTGATATTCGTCTTCAGCTTGGAGAACGAATCATCATTCAACGCCATTTACAACTACTACACCAAAATGTCCCACTATAGGAACTCTGCAGAAGTACCGTTAATTTTAGTTGGAACACAAGGTAAGTTGCAGGGAGCTGTCGTGTATAACTATCGAGTATAGTATCTTATTATCGATAAGATTCGTTTGTGGAGTATGCAATTTGTATCTGATTCAAAAGTATACATGTGAGATACGCTGCGAGAAGCTAAAACTAAAAGCTTGTTATCGCCTGGAAAAAAATAATTTTAATTGTCAAAAGTCCGGATGCAACAAGTGCGATATGGTAGCGAATTTTCAGAAAAATTTTAGCGAAGTTTTCGTAAAACGAAAAATTCACTAATGAGGAAATCTGTGTTGATATATATATATATATATATATATATATATATATATATATATATATATATATATATATATATATATATATATATATATATATATATATATATATATATATATATATCACACCGATAACTGAAAAGATAATGTGCCGAATCTATTTACGAAAATAACAGGGCTATGACAACCAAATTTGACGTATATGTTTCTACTATCAAACTTACCCCACACACCAAAACGAAGACCTCTAAGTTAAAATTAAAAAAAGTTATAGGCATTTAAAGAAAAAAAATTGGGTGCTACTGGTGATCAGAGGAAAGCACAAAAACAACATATTTTGTGTGATTAACAAAACCAATTGAATATTACATAGAACGGTTAAATTTTGTTGCCGTAAAAAGGTCAAGAAGTAGCAGAAAAAGTATTTCGAAAATTTTATAATTTTTCTTCTTGAAACATCAAAGTCGATTTGAAACGTCAAAATTTGCAATTTTCAGACAACGAATTTGAAGCAAATACGGATTATGTCGAAAATATGTCGTAATAAGTGTGTTTTACAAAGCCTTAAGTTTCAGCTTCAACCATCATTGCCCTTGATTTTACTAACATATTTTCGGAAAATCAATTTCAATAGACCCTCTTTCTGATGCTTCGACAGCAGTTTCCACTATAGAGTTTATGGTTTAATAGTCTATATTTTAGCAAATTTTCGTAGAAAAAATTCGTTCGACTTATTAATTTTAAAAAGATTTTTTCAAATGAGTGCAAACTAGAACCTCTAAAACCCATATACGGGCTCAGTTTGAGCTTTTGCCTGTTTACACATATACAGGGTGACGCATTTCTACGGTAAAGCTCAATATATCTTTTATTATACAAGATATGAGACAACAGTATATACGTTAATTATAGGGTGTCTCGAGCTGTATCTTGTAAACCTATTTTGACAATCACAGAGTGGCCTATAAGTTGTTGGTGATACACGCTTTATTTTTGTAATAGAACACCCCTTATGTTATTGCATTTTTGTGTTCTCCATCAAATTAGAATGCATGTTTTTGAGTTATTTCAATTGTTTTGCAACTTCTCACGTTTTTGGCACATACTTCAAACACATATCGCAAATTGTGATACGGCGTTTTTATCGACAGACAGCGGAGCCCCATGGAAATGACGCATTCAGAGAGCTTTTTGTTTGTATTACTCGTCGAAAAAATCGAGCTGCCGTAATGAAATGTTTTCGCAGAAATGTTTTTAGTGTTTCCGTAGAAATCATTTTGTGTAAGATTTTTGTGATATGTTGGTAATGAGTACTAATAAATGTTTCGTAAGTTATTGTAAAAAACAACTTGTCGAATTTTTGCGAGAAATATAATTACTGAAGGCAATTTATGTAAAAAAAATATGTAAAAGAACGAGTAAAATACAGTGGGCTAGGTGAAGCTTCAATGAATAGAAAATCGCGACCGACGTAACATGGCGGATTAATTTTTCTCAACAACCTCCCTGATATTAACATCAAATTGAAGGTCTTCACGAGTAAAATACAGTGCCTCAGTGGTGATTTTATAAATTCAATATAGTTATTTTTTATTTTTAAGAATTTTTTACTTTGAGCTTATGTTTATTGTTGGAAAATGTTTGCAAAACTAAAACAAAAGAATATAACATGATAAAACGTGAATAATAACTGACAAAACATTTTGTTCTTTAAATTTGAAATATGCATGAAACCCATTCGCGGCTTTAAGGCTGTTATATACAGGCTGTTTTTCAAAGTGTTTTAGTCGGACATCTCGAAAACGGGTTAATTTGTTTTTGGAAATTCTGGTGAGGTATTAAAGAGACGGGGGACATATTTTATCATAGTTTTGACATGTATCCCCTCCCTATAATATATATATATATATATATATATATATATATATATATATATATATATATATATATATATATATACATATATATATGTATATATATATATATATATATATATATATATATATATATATATATATATATATATATATATCCCGATATACTGCAATATTTCAGGTCTCACAAAATGAGCAGGCAAAGCCGATTTTGTTTTTTATATCATCTAAAGTTGTAGGTGCATTCGACCTAACTTTGTCCTCTATAAAACCCGAGAAATAATCAAGGGAGGTCCAATCCGGTGATGTTGCAGGCCAGTTGACCGAACCTGCTCGACCAATCCACCTGTTTTCAAATATTCCATTCAATTGATTACGGGTCTGTATTGCATAATTGAATAGAGCTCCATCCTGTTGAAACCACATGTTTTGGTTTAATAATTGAGGTAATTGGTTGAAGAAAAAAATAGTGTACATTTCCCCATTTAAATGCCCTTCAAAGAAATGAGACCAGTAACTTTATCCTTGATTATACCAGACCAGACATTCATTGTTCATGGATGCTGATTTCGCAGAGTCCTTATCCAGTGGGGATTTTCCGCCGTCCAGTTGTGTGTGTATTGTGTCTATTTACCTTTAAAAAATAAGAAAAATGAATAAAAAAGAAATTAAATTTCTACTGAAACCTGTTACTTCCTTGCGTGTCTAGTGACCCAATTGCAAAATGTAATGTGATTTTCAAAATCTTGTCCGTATTGTCCGGGTGCAGTGTATATATGTGCTATGGATAACGTTTATACAAGCGCAGTATGTTCACTGATATTTTACTCATTCCAGCATCTCTAGCAACTTGCCTGGTACTTGTACTTACATGCAAGGTACCGCTCCTACACCAGCTGCACATTTTTCGTCAGCTTTAGTTCTCTTCCGAACTCGTGGTTTAGATTTTGAACCGTCAGTGGTACTACTCCTGGTTTTTGCCTTTGAAATGCCCTGTGAGTTTTTGGATTATTAGGAAACCTCACTGCCCACCCCAGTGCAGCTTTTCTGTAGTTTTTTCTCCACTCTCCCAAATTAACAACATATTAAGTTGTACATTAAAATTATTTTCCATGTTTAAGCAATAAACTGAGGAATAATCATCAGAATGTCATAATTCTAAATTGAGTAAAGTAAAAATAACGCGTTTCAATTGCAGCAAATAATAATCATCATCAACGTCCATGGTAGAATATTTGATAATTAAATGGAGATTATTCTTTCAATTGTAATCATAATTGCGTAACCGAAAAAGCAAATCAAAAATTTTTTGTACACATATCTAGTTTTTTACGTAGAATTGAATTCTATGAAAAAACTACATTGCCCCATTTAAAAATCGAAAGTTACCACCAGTCAAAAATATGTCCCCCGTCCCCCTATTACTTTCCCAAAATTCCATTAAACTGTGTTCGAGCTATCCCCTTGTAAGACCTTAAAAAAGACTCACCTATATAATTTTATCAGAAACACGCATTTTTTGCATGTGGGGAAGTGACGTAGCACAACTCTGCGATTCTGACTACGTGGGACTATAGTCTATATACCTACCTATATAACACACTATTCATTGGATGCTTGTGAATGTCATATCCTTTGATGTATGTTGGATTGTTTTTGAAAACGTAGGCGTATTTATCGTAACTTCAAATAAGGTCGTTATTGTAATACTTGGACATTTTGCCGAGGCAACTCTTCCGATTTATCTCCTGCACAAGTTAAAATTAGTTTAATACAATACAGCAGAACTGTATTGAAACTTCTATATTAATGACAAATTTAATGTTGGATGTCGCATCTGTGTTCACCTAAATATGTACAATTTGCTCTGATTTGAAAGGATATCCATAACTTCGTGTAATGGAACTCCGAGTTCAGACCTAATATAAAAGATGCGAAGTAGCTACATTGAAGTCGTATTGATTCACAAATTGATCATTGGTTTACATTTTTTACTCGAGAGCTACTTGCTTGATGGTGTGGTATGTTTTGAAAGTTGTTTATTTTATCCTCAAACAAAACGCTGAGATTTGAAGTATTATATATATATATATATATATATATATATATATATATATATATATATATATATATATATATATATATTAATATATTTGTGTGTGTGTATGTATATATGTTTGGTTCGATAATGCTGACCCGAAAAAAGTGATAATAGGATCCATAAACTATATTAGTGAATTTTCTTTAAAAAAAATTCAGTAATGAGAATATCCCGACTTTTGAATTAAACAAAATTTCTTCAAATGAGCGCTAATTAGGGCCCCTCGAACACATATCCGGGGTCAGTTTCAATTTATATATATATATATATATATATATATATATATATATATATATATATATATATATATATATACATATACATATACATATATATATATATATATATATATATATATATATATATATATATATATATATATATATATATATATATATATACATATATATATATATATATATATATATATATATATATATATATATATATATATATATATATATATATATGTATGTATGTAGGTATCTATCACACCGATAACTATAATAATAAAAATAATGCGCGCATTTGGATCAAATTTGGTGACTACGTTCCTTTTGCAAGTGGCTTGGAAAAGTTCGTTAGCCAGAAAGTTCGGCCCAGGTTTTCCTCCGGAAATTATAAAGTAAGGGCAACGAAGTTTGCTACGCATGTATGTACTATAAAGACTGAACGATCTACCAAAATTTAGGTGTATGAGTTTCAAGACAAAAACGTTATGGGCAGTTAAAGAAAGCAAATTTGGAGTTTTCCTCAAAACGTCACAGTCGCGATTTGAAACGTCAAAATTGGCAATATTTAGGCAAAGAACCTGAAACAAATATGGATTGTGAAAAGAAAATGTTTTAAGAAATGTGTTCTGTAAACCCTTAAGTTTCAGCTTCAACCGTCATTGTCCTTCATTTTACTAAAATATTTACAGAAAATTCATTTCAAATACAGTGTTGTGTGTGTGTTGTTTCTTTAACGTCGGCCTATTTCCGCGACTATGGTCAATCACCGACGCCAGGGAGCTGTTTCACCTCACTATCCTGGAAATTTTGCCGCACCCCTGCCTTTCTGTAAGGATGGTAGGGATCTTTAACGGGCCCATCGTCGCATGCACACTGAACCGACGACTTTACGCCCCCTTCGAAGAGCGGAACGTGCAGACATTCAACTTGCTCATATACAATGCCAGAACCTCGGTTGATGTTAATGTTACAGTTTGCACTGAAAAAAGTACCCTTCGGTTCAGAGGCACACGTTCTTAACCCTGAACCACCGAGGCTCTATTTTAAATACAGTTTGTTGTAGGCAAATGTATCGTTTAACGTTGAAGCTGAGTCGGTATAACGTTATTCTAAGAAAAGTATAAAATAGTAGGTAAAAAAGGAGTACCTTAGATAATGGGTAAGCATATACATAATACATGCGTACATGAATACTGTTTTTTAATAACTTTGCAATAACAAATATGTACATATTGTGTATGCGCATTATATTCATTCCCAATGATTCGTTATATGTCGTTTCACTTAACGTCGCGATTCGTAGATCCCTAAATAGGACGTTAAGCGGAGATTTGCTGTAGACCCTTTCTCTGATGTTTTGGCGGTAGTTTTAGTTACGGTTATGGTTTAACGGTCTTAGATTTTCAGCTAATTTTCCTAGAAAAAATTTGTTGATGAAGGGACCGCGACTTTTGAATTTTAAAAAGATTTCTTCAAATAAGCGCACACTAGGCCCCCTAGAATCCATATCCGGGTTTACGTTCAGTTTTTGTCTGTTTACATATATACAGGGTGACGCATATCTACGATAAAGCTCAATATAATTGTTATTATATAAGATACGAGAAAAAGTTGTATACGATAATTATCGAGTGTCTTGAGCTGCATCTTCTAAAATTAGTTTGACAATTACAGGCTAGCCCATAAGTCGTTGGTGATACCTACCTTTTTTTTTTCAAACACCCATATATTATTCTTTTCAATAATTCAACAATTTAAAAAAATTAAGAACTCTAATTTCCCTCAAGAAGCCATTCACATCTTAAGATATCTGCGAGCAAAATTAAAGCTAATATCTCACATACAATTGTGGTGCGATGCTATATACATTTTTTTTAGTGAAGATAGCGATTCAGACACAAAAAATGGTAATAACGACATCATACAAACTACACGGGTTTTGTAAGGTCTTGTAGTTCAAAAATGGATTATTCTTTTTTCTGAACTTTCTTTAAAAACCATCAGTAATGAGGAGATCCCGACTTTTTAATTTTGAAAACATTTCTTCAAATGAGCGCAAACTAGGATCCCTAAAACCCATATCCGGGGTCGGTTTCAATTTATATATATATATATATATATATATATATATATATATATATATATATATATATATATATATATATATATATATATATACGTATGTATGTATCACACCGATAACTCAAAAAAGAATGGGCCGATTTTGATCAAATTTGGTGACTACCTTCCTTTTGTAAATGGCTTGGATAAGTTCGTTAGCCAGAAAAATCGGATAAAGTTTTCCTGGAAAATTTTGAGTTTTCTTACGAAAAAAAACATCTCCGAAAATTAAAACACTACGGTAACCAAATTTGGTACGCTGGTTTCTGTCTATCTATCTTTTGTACCAAAATTCAGATCTCTATGTTAAAAGACAAAGAAGTTACAAGCTCTGGTTAAAAAAAAGTTGAAACGTCAAAATTGATAATTCTGGTAGTCGTACATTAGTACGCATCAGCGCTTTGTGAGTTACAAATACGGCTCGAAATGACTAACAAGCTCCTAGATCTGTGTCTCAGCCGTCATATTCCTTCATTTCGTTAAAATATGAGAAAAAAAGCAGTTGTAAACAAAAATTATATGGTGTAAATAATCAGTATGCTACAAAAGTAATATACTAGAGTATATACCTGTTAGTAGATACATCTGTCACGAATGGCCGAGAGGTAAAGACAGCAATGCTGATTTAATAATGGACTCCTATAACACGCGACTTAACTTTAGCGTTAAGACAATTAACTTTTTTAAACAATTTATTATTACTTAAACACAATGATTACTTAATACAATAATGAGACAAAAATATATATATATATATATATATATATATATATATATATATATATATATATATATATATATATATATATATATATATATAAGTGATATTAAAATGCTTGACACGCCATGTGCCAGACTAACTAGGAACAAGCAATGAACACTCCTATCTCGGTGCTTATCCTATTTATAGTCTTCCCCTCCAGGCGTGGCACTATTGTCTCTGGAGGTGACCTGGATCTGCTAATGCTGAATGTCACCGGAGATATTCCGTTCGCACTTGCTGGTTTTACGCCTGCATTCCTACAGGCGCCACTTCACTATTATGATGACACTGCGGTTTCTAAGGAGGCCAGGATACATTGTTGCACAATAGCCTGTTGTTGTGGCGCTATTTATCTCCTCCCCCCTTTGAAGAACGAAGCTACGGTTCGTTCCGGATTTTCAAGGGAAATCCGGCTTCGGTGGTTCCTGGGTTGATCTTCAATTCTCCCTTGTCGGTTCTTGGGTTGATCTTCGTAGTTCTTCTAGTGGTTCTTCTTCTTATGACTCCCCATTTGACGGCTATCATTATGATGGCGGTTAAAATAGCCACGTACAATAATATGGTCCATATACTCAGGTGATGTAATGGTAGTTCCATTCGGCCTGGTATATTTTTCTTAATGTTTTGGAGTTGGTGTTGGATCTGCTCGATGTTATGCAGCTGTACGTTGTCTAATTTGAGTTCGGGTACCTTTTCGTAATTTGTTTCTTCCTTCGTAGTGGTGGTTTCTAATTTGGGGAGATTGAATAGTTGTTGTGTTTCCGCTGTAGTGGGGCCGGTTTTATAAATTTTGTTTCCTACTTTCAATTGGCAATTTGGTTGGAGGTTGACCAATTTGGTACCCTTGATGATATTGGTCCACTCTTGTTCCCGGCAAGTTATTCTGGCGTTTGTCTCTTCTGGCGCTAAGATGATGTATTGACTGGTTCCATATCTCGAAACTGTGGTTTGTTTAATTTTGACTAATTCTTGGTTACAATTATCGATAGGCTTTTGAAATTTTATTTGTTTTATTTCACATGGGTTCTGATCATTCATGGCTGTTGGATTGTCGTCTTGGCAGAAATATAATTTGTTCTTTAAATTTTGACATTCTTCATTTCGAAAGGCATATTGTTTACTGCTTAGGATCAAGTATTTGGTTCTAGGGATTATCATGGTAAAGGTGTGTGGATTTTTTGGGACAGGTAATGTGTATAACTGATAGTAATCATATTCTGACTCTTCAACTAGAGGTATTTCTATTTGAAATATAATTTGGAATTTATTTTGTACTGCTTTTATTTTGAATATTTTTTCATACAGATTCAGATCAGTGGTTGTTATTAGTTTGGCATTTGTTACGTATTTTTGTATTCTATTGATTTCTTTTATTATAAATTTTGGTTTTAATATGGATGTGTGAAAAATTCCTAATTTTGAAAAAGTGATTGCATTCTCAGTTGTGAGTGCTAATTCTTGAATATTATTCAATAAATGTCCAAGCTGGGTCAGCAGCTCTAGGATTTTGATGCGATGATAGTGCGTTAGTTGTTCGCTCCTAAGGCTATCAACTGTGTTACCTAACTCGTTTATTCTATTTATTATCGTGCCCTGATTGTGACTCAACCCTACGATCGTTTTATTGAACTCTCCGATTGCTTCTAGCATTACCGAATTTTGCGATTTAAAAAGATCATGAATTTTGTTTTGGTCTGTACTTAATATTTCTATTGCCTGATATATACGTTCGCCATCTTGTGAATCGAGATTGCCAGTTATTGATTTAAATATCGATCCTAGCCCATTGATTATGCCCCGTCTCTGTCTCTCATTGATGTTATCTCTCTCTAAGAATATCCTATAAAATGTATTGTCTATATTATCTATAGTAAAATTTAATGTTAGTATAAAATTATGGTATTCGTCGTGGTAATCTTTTGTCATAGACGTAACTGTGTTTATGTAATGTCTTTTTATTTGGTTATAGTCTTCGTGTAGTTGTGTCAGGTCATGTATATGTATCAAGTTCCAGCTGCTAGTCTCTGTGTATGCTGTACCTAATTTCTTTGGCAGCATACCTGGATTGTCCGTCAAGTCTTGTATTTGGGCTGTTATTCCTGTGGCAAGGAACCTGCAAGACGTAAATTTCTTAGATGTGCTATTGTCTGTTCGTCATTTTTATGGTTTATTAGAATAGCTTTGTTATGTTCTAATAAGGATATTATTGAATAGGGTCCTGAAAAGGGGTTTTTATGTTTTTTATGAAATCCCGGTGGTATCTGTTTGTATACCACGTCGCCTTCCTTGAACGGCTGGTTCGTGTTTTTGTTAGTTCGTTGTAAGGTTTTTTGTTTTGACGTTTCTATGCGACTTCTAACAATTTCGTAGATGATTTTCATAATTTCTTTGTGTTGTACGTTATACTCTTGCGTAATTATTACTTCCGGGTCGTAGTTAAACATTTCCGGTATATAGCCGAATATTAAGTCGAATGGTGGTTTTAGTGTTTGTGAGTGTATCGTGGAATTATAGGCGAATATACAGTAGGGTATTAATTCTATGGGTTTCATATTTTTGAATTTCTCCTTAAATAATCGATAATGTTCAATGATGGTGCTGTGAAATCGTTCTATGGGTCCGTTTGATTCGGGGTTTTGGGGTGTTGTGGTGTGCAATTCTATTTGGTATGTCTCTAGTAGTTCTTTTACTACTAAATTCGAGAATTCCGTTCCTGGGTCCGCAATTAGGGTTTTACACGCTCCGTACTGTGAAAAGTATTTAATTAAGTTTTTTGCAATTTCTGTAGCGTTTTTGCTTTTGATGGGAAATGCTTGACCGAATTTACTGAATGGATCCAATATGGTTAAAAATATTGCTCGTTCAATTTGGAACGTATCTACGTGGAGTGTTTCTAAAGGTTTGGATGCTGTTGGAGTGTGTTCTAATGCTATCTGTACCGGGTTCCTGTTATATTTGCACGTTTTACACAGCTCACACGTTTTTACATATTCTTCTATGTGTTTCTTTAAATTGGGGTAATAGTATTTTCTCTTTATTCTTAAGTAAGTCTCCTCAGCCCCGCGATGGTTGGACTTACCCTGATGATATTTGACTATCATATCCGTTAGCTCGTCTTCCTGGATTTCTTCCCTCATTTCTAAACATCTATAAAATTTTGGTGACTCTACATTATTAAAGTTTTTGTTGATTGCCGAACTGACTAGTTCGTAATCTTGTTCATTTACGAAAAGGCAATAATATTTTCTTTGTGGTAAACAGTATTCCTTTATAAATTTTTCTATTTGATTGGGGTCATTTAAATTAAAGTTTGCATAAATAAAGTTTCGTTTGTCTTTCCTTACTGAGAATATTTCTGGTTTGTCTGTGTTTTTAAAGACTATTTGATTTGTTTTACTGTTAATAATTTCTTCCTCTAATATTGGTATACCGGGTGCTGAGTAAGAATCCGCATTTGAATTAGCTGTTTCGTCCTCGTTTATTTCTATTACACCTTCGTCGTCCTCTATTTCTATTATTTCTTCTTCCTCGTCGACATTATTGGCCATTGATTGGTTGTCTATATCTATGGGGTGGATCTCTACTCGAGAAAGGGCGTCCGCTGCGCAATTCAGCTTTCCTTTCTTGTATTCAATTTTGAATTCGTATTCTTCTAATTTTAATCTCCAACGGAGTAATTTTGAATTTGGTTGTTTTAACGAAAATAGCCATTTTAATGGTTTATGGTCCGTATATATAGTGAATTTGCGTCCGTATAAGTATGGACGGAAATAATTAGTTGCCCACACGATGGCTAGCAATTCCTTCTCTATGGTGCTATACCTAGATTCGGTTTCGTTTAAGGTACGACTGGCATAGGCTATCGGGTGGTCTGAATTGGGTTCCCCTTGGCTTAATATGCCCGCTATCGCCACGTTTGAAGCGTCGGTTGTTAGTATAAAATCCTTAGAGAAATCGGGTGGTATAAGCACGGGTGAATTCATTAAAATGTCTTTACATGAGTTAAAGGCACCAATGTATTCCTCGTTATTAACGTCTATTTTAGAATTCTTTTTTAAACACTTGGTTAGTGGTTTCGTGACGTGTGCGAAATTTTCAATAAATTTTCTGTAATATCCGACTAGTCCTAAAAATGATTTAATTTCTTTTTGGGTTTTTGGTATCGGGAATTTCCTTATTGCGTCTAGTTTCCTCGGATTCGGACGGATCCCGTCTGGGCTTACAACGTGTCCCAGAAACTCGGCTTCCTTCTTTAGGAAATCACTTTTGTCTAGCTGGATCTTTAAGTTGCTTTGTCTGAAACGTTCGAATACCAGTTTTAGTTTCTCTATGTGTTCTTGTAATGACGTGGAGAAAACTATGACGTCATCCATGTATACAAGGCATGTTTGGCCAATTAGACCCTCTAACACGTTCTGCATGAGCCTGGAAAAGGTCGCTGGAGCGCCTGATAACCCAAACGGCATCCTAGTGTACTCCCAGTGTCCCGTATCGGTGGTAAACGCCGTTTTTTCTATGTCCCGGGGGTCCATTTCAATTTGGTGATATCCAGAAATCAAATCGATTGTCGAGAAATATTGAGCTCGTCCAATTTTGTCCAGTATTTCATCTATTTTGGGAATTGGGTGTCTGTCCGGTATTGTTTTCTCGTTTAGTTTCCTATAGTCCACTACAATCCTCCATTTTTGTTTATTTGACTTGTCTAGTTTTTTTGATATGACCCAAATGGGTGAACTGTATGGGCTGTGACTTTTCCTGATTATTTTTTGCCTTAGCATGTCATTTATTTGTCGATCTACTTCCGGTTTATGTATGTATGAATATCTATATAATTTAGAATGGACTGGTATGTCGTCAATGGTCCTTATTCTATGTTTTATAGCATTTGTGTGCGTCAATGGTTCGTCCTTGTTTAAAAATATGTCCTTATATTCTGATAACAAATTAAATAACAACTGTTTTTCCTCATCGTTTAAATAATCTACGTCTATTTGTTCCATTATAATGTTTTCGCAGTTAATCTGTTTTTGCTCGCTCCCTGTATGTCGAGTATTCGTATTATATGGTTGAATTGTCGATATAACATTATCTTGTGTTATAGTAGGCGTCCTTGAGCTGCGCTTACGTTCATCTGTAACGTGATACTTATATTGGTTACGTAATCGGCTAGTCTGTAGGTTCTGCGGTGTTTCATAATCTTCGTCCTTGTGCGCTAACATGTAATTTACGAGTTCAAGTTCTCCATTACAATTGAAGTACTCTTTTGTTATGATACTGTTTGCAGTGGCTGTAGTATCTGGGTCTTGTGAACCATCTGCTTTGGCTTTTATTCTTGCCGGTTGATTGACATTGTTTAATTGAGGGTATTGAATTTTAATGATTTGTTTACCTAGATGCATGACTTCATTTTTAAAATCTATTCTGGCTTCATTGTCCCTTAGGAATTGGATCCCAATGAGACCTGAATATAAAGGGTTAAAGTCGAAAAGGCAGAATTCTTGTGCCTTGTTCGAAATTGATTTAAGGGTGATATTTATGCGTTCTGAGTGCGTCGAAGTTCCGTGCGGGGTCCGAATAATGAATGGTTGTGTCCTTATTTTGTTTGCGAAATCTTGATGGGCTATTATTGGGTTTAATAAATTTTTCGACGATCCGCTGTCTATCAATAATTTTCCTCTAATTCCTTTAATTTCTATATATGGTAACCTATTTAAATCATTAATATTAAGTACATCGACTACGTGTCGTGTTGGGAGGTGCTCGCGATGGGAAAATTTCCGTGTTGGTTATCGTATTCGTCAGCAGGTGAATTTCCCTGGCTTGCCTCATAATTTGCGTAATTTGTATCGTTTGTTTCGTATTCTATGCTATTTGATTCGTAACCCCCGTTGGTTACGTTGTAATCGCTAAACTCTGTATTATGTAATGGGGCTGCTCGTCTTTGTGACAACCTCGTATTCGAGCTGTCTACTTCCATTGGCTCGTGATAGTTCCTATTGTTAATTATAGGGTGTTGTCCCTGTGGGTTATTAAAATTCTGTCGTCTAAAATTGTTTGAAAAAATAGTTCTATTCATAAATTGCGGATTTTGTCTATTTTGAAAATTCGTTTGATTATATTGCGGTCTATTTTGTTGCTGAGATGGTCTAAAATTAGGTTGAAAGTTTGTTGGGTTATGTTGTTGGTTATTGTGTTGTTGAAAAGGTCTGAAATTAGGTTGAAACGGTCGTTGAAACTGCACATTGTTAAACGGTGCGTTATTTTGTCTTGGAAAGAATTTTTGTCCGTCTGACCTATTCTGATTAAAAAATTTTTGTACTGTTTTGTCCCTATAATCGAAATTTTCTTCTGCGAATACAAACTTTAGGGCATCTTCTATGCTTCCTGGTGACCTACTTCTTAGAGCTAGACCTAACGGGTTCCTAATTCCGCCTAAAAATGCTTTTAATGTTTGTTCCTGGTAAATGTTCATTTTTATTACTTTAACGCCTTCGTTCTGTTCGTTAGCTATTAGATTAGATATGAGTAATTGTTCGATATGCCTGCATCTGTTAGCGAATGCAAGGGCATCTTCCGCATTCCTTTGTTTCAAGGTGAATAGTTCTGCTAGTAGGCTACTAGAATCGCGCTGATCGCAAAAATTATCCACAATAGCGCTTCTCAAGTCGGTCCATGTGTTTATTATCTTAGTGTTAATTATAAGCCTCGCTGTTCCCGTTAGTTTTGTTTGAATGTAATTTAATAAGAAATGATTCATATATAAATTCTCGTTTGGCATATAAAATTGGTTCATTACGAGGTCGCATGACTTTAAAAAATTACCTACATTAGCTGGTTGCCCGTCAAATTCGGGAATAGCTTTTAAGAAAAATTCTTTGAACTGGTCAGTCATGTTGCTACTACTATTACTACTATTTGAATTAGTTACTGTTGCGATATTATCGCTTATACTTATCGATCTCAATCTGTACTCAATATTCCCTAAGCTTTGTGACTCGTCTTCTGAGTCTGACATATAATTATATCAATACACACACATACAATTGAAAAATATGGCAGGAAAATGTGAAATTGGATAGCAGTAAACAACTTACAATACTATGATGGTTTCTGCTCCCATTTGGCTGCTTGGTTATGACTTCTGCGTAACTTGGTTCTAATTGGTTATTGGGCGTCGATACGCTTAGAAATCGATATTCTTTCGGTTTCTTAACCAATACTAACGACTGCGCCACTTAACTTTAGCGTTAAGACAATTAACTTTTTTAAACAATTTATTATTACTTAAACACAATGATTACTTAATACAATAATGAGACAAAAATATATATATATATATAAGTGATATTAAAATGCTTGACACGCCATGTGCCAGACTAACTAGGAACAAGCAATGAACACTCCTATCTCGGTGCTTATCCTATTTATAGTCTTCCCCTCCAGGCGTGGCACTATTGTCTCTGGAGGTGACCTGGATCTGCTAATGCTGAATGTCACCGGAGATATTCCGTTCGCACTTGCTGGTTTTACGCCTGCATTCCTACAGGCGCCACTTCACTATTATGATGACACTGCGGTTTCTAAGGAGGCCAGGATACATTGTTGCACAATAGCCTGTTGTTGTGGCTCTATTTATCTCGCGTTCTAATCTCAGTTAGTGCCTTCACTTTTTAAAATTTTTTAGTCGTATTTCATTTTACCTTTATCTGATCAGATTGTGTAATTCCGATTAATTTTAGAGTTTTCCTATGACAAATTCAACTAGGACGAGATGGAAACTTTTAAGACTTAATTCAATTTGAATAGCACATCTGGTTGTCTGTTATTGCCCTAACTTAGTGAAACCGTTCCATACTCGAATACAGCCGTAGACTTTTCCCGTGGCTTCACAAGTGCTTGTTCTTTTCTGCAACCGATTTAAGTTTTTACTGGACGCAGCAAGTGCGTTGTGGTAGCGAATTTTCATTAAATTTTCAAATTTCAATAGCTCAGTTTGCTATTACCTAACGTTCGTTGGCCAGGTACCAGTTTTTTCGGGAACATTTTAAGTTTATTTTCGGAAAATTTGTGTACATTTTCAAACAATAAAGTCATTTTGATGAAATATGGTACATTGTTTCTAATATATAGGTTATACTGGTAACCAAATTTCATGCCTACTTTCTTAAAAAAAAGACATACTGGTTATTAAAAACATTTTTATGAAAATTCACTACCATAACGCACTTGCTGCGTCCAGACCTTCAATAATTCATGAACTTAAAAATTTTTGGAACTATAATTTCCCTCGCGAAGCCATTCACATGTTAAGATATCCGGAAGGAAAATTAAAGTTAATATCTCACATACAATTGCGGTGCGATGCTATATCAACATTTTTTTTTTGTAGTTAAGATAACGATTTAGACATCAAAAATGGTAATAACCACATCATAAAAACTGACCATGTGTTTTATTTCCTAATAGTTGTTGTTTTGTTTCAGACGCCATTAGTGAGAACAATCCACGCGTTATAGACGATTCGCGTGCAAGAAAATTGGCGACTGATCTGAAGAGGTGTTCTTACTACGAGACTTGTGCAACCTACGGCCTGAACGTGGAGCGAGTCTTCCAAGACGGTAAGCGATTATCATATCATCATTATCATTTTCATCATCTTCTCTCATGATGAATGTTCTGTTGTGGTGACTAATCTGATTGTTTTAGTCACATTTGGTCTTCTGCCCATATCTTCGCCTACTACGATGGTTGTAATTACTTGTATTACAATAATAGCGTGACATATTGTAACCTTGAAAATGATGTTAGCGAATTATAATGTGCCTTAGGAATTCGTTGTTAACAATTACGATAAAAACTTAAATAACTGGTAATGACGGCGTTTTGAAAATTGATACAGGTTAAAAGTAATTTTATTATTGCGGGTTAAGTAACCGCTGTTTTTGTCTCTTAAGTGTGCTTGTATTACACCAAAATATGAGAAACATGGAAAAACAAGTAAATTTAATACTAAACGTAAGAATCTATAAGAGAAAAAATGTTCGGGACGCAGCAAGTGCATTATAGTAGTGAATTTTCATTAGGATTGTACACTATTCGTAAGATAAATTATTAAAACTAATTATTTAAATTTAAATGTACCTTGATGATCGGTTTTAGAACCTCGGTGGTTCAGGGGTAAGAACGTGTGCCTCTGAACCGAAGGGTACTGGGTTCGATCCCAGCGCACTCCTTTCACTTTTTCAGTACAAACTGTACCATTAACATCAACCGATGTTCTGGCATTGTATTTGAGCAACTTGAATGTCTACACGTTCCGCCCTTCGGAGGGGGCGTAAAGCCGTCGGTCCCGTGTCCTTGCGATGTTGGGCACGTTAAAGATCCCTACCCTCCTTACAGAAAGGCAGGGGTTCGGCAAAATTCCCAGGATAGTGAGGTGAAACTGCTCCCTGGCGTCGGTGATTGGCCATAGTCGCGGAAATAGGCCGACGTTAAAGAAAAAAAAAAGATCGGTTTTAGAGGTCCCAGTTAGTGATTATATGAAGAAATTTCTATTTTCTGCGGAGTTAGAGAATTATAATTTCCTAGAGATATATGTCAGTACTGTAAGTCTCTTTAAAAAAAATGTGTTACAAATTTCATTAAAGTTACAAAAGTTTTCAAGAAAATAATTTATTATTTATCAAGGTAATGTACCTGCCAAATTGTAAATATGGCAGGTATTTTTCCTTTCAATTGCTTGGATGGCTTTGTTTTAGTCAACCCAATCGAACTAGTTTTCGCAAACAAAACAACAAAAAGGTTTTTTAAAACCAATTTGTGGTTATCCGCGAAGCGCATTATGTTATTTTTCTTTAATTTAGTACCCAGGCTGCGTTTACATAGGTTATACTATGGTTCAAGATTGAAGATTCTAGCTTAATAAGAAATTGAGTTATCGGAATTCAAATATTTTTACAATAATTCTCTACCATAATGTAGTTGCTGCACCCAGACCCTTTTCCACACTTATTTACTGTTGCCGTATCCACACTTTTTGAAAATGATGAAATTTGTAGCTCTCTATGTAAGACTGACAAACAAGGCAACCTCAATTTCATTTTTGGAAAAATATTTGAAACAAATGAAATGGGGAAATAGTTTAAACATAAAATGAAAAGCTTGATCTGCTGTTTTGTCGCAGGGGTTCTCCTTTCCTTCTGCATGCCAACAACCACTCTCAGTGCATAAACAACAATGTAAACAATAAAAAAATCTTAGGAACAACCCCCAAAAAAGTTACGGGGCCTGAGGTAAATATTGGGGTTCTGGGCGGGGTAAACAGAATTTTAAGGAAGTATAACTGCAAAATCGAATAAAGGCAGCTCATGGAGGTTCAACTAAGCTGTTTTTATCGCACTTTCCGCTCACATTTCCTTTTTATCTTCTTCCCCGCCCAACAACCCTATCCACTCCTGGTCCCGTAGCTTTCTTGGGGGCTGTTTGCAAGAAACTTTTCTGAATTAGCCCCCTGTGCTAATGTGAAAAATTACCAAAAATTTAATTTTTATGTACAAAAGAATTGTACCTGCAAAATTATAAACATGGCAGGTATTTTTCCTTATTAATCGCTTGGATGATCCGTTTTAGTCAAGTCAATCGAACCAGTTTTTGAAAAGGGAATAACAAAAATGGTTTCTTAAAACCAATTTATCGTTGCCTGTGAAGCTCATTGTGTTATTTTTTTTATTTAGTACCCACGCTGCTTTTATATAGGTATATAGATATATAGATATAGTATCACGCTGCTTTTATATAGGTATATAGATATATAGATATAGTATGTATCAAAACTGAAGATTCTATTTTAATGGGAAATTGAATTATCACTTTTTGAAATATTTTTACGAAAATTCGCTACCATAATGCACTTGCTGCACCTAAGCTCTTTTTAACACTTATTTACTATTGCTGTGTCCATACTTTTTGAAAATGAAATAAATATAAACAATATAAAACTTTGAAATTAAAATTTTAATAATTCATACTGAACATATGTTTATAGGTATCATTTAAACTACTTTATGGCATTAAGTACTTTCTTTTACCTCAAATTTGCCATACACTACATGAAAAAGTAAAAGTAAACAATCAGTACCTTATTCTAATGTATTATCGGATTAGCGGAGTCGATTTAGAGATTATCTTCTTCTTTGTTTATGACGTCGGTAAACAAAGAAGAAGAGGAAGTTAATCTCGAATTCGACTCCGCCCCTGCTGTCAGTTGGCAAAATAACAAATGACAAATAGTTAACTGGTGTTGTCAGATTAAACTAGGAGAAGGAGATGGCTTTATACGGTGAAAATGGGAAGCTTAATATTGATACATAATAAAAGGTAGTTTTACATTGTCTTTAAAGAAATCGAATCAGTTTCATTAAAATTTTTATTTGTCACTATATATTTTTCTGATATCTTCAGATTCAGATGGGAGTTTTGGCAAATGGCAACCCCGCTGATTATTTATTGTGGCATATTTTCGTAGCCTGTTCGTTTCAAATTTGATTTGGAGCTTTTGTTTGCAATAGCAACGTAACCCCTGACATATCTGTCTGACCTTGTCTAACATTATAAGCACCCATTCAGAGGTAGTTTCAGGTTATATCGTCAATTATTTATATTTTATTTAGTTATAACTCAAAATTTACTGAACCGATTAAGTTCAAATTTGGTATAGAGGACCACTTATACAATATCTACGTGAGTGTAAAGTTTTAGTTTACTACTTTTAGTGATTTGAAATACATTGCGTTTTTAAACAGGTTTTCGCATTTTTTTCTAAAAGTATTTGAGTGTCAAAACTGTCTAACGAACTCTTTCAAGCTATTAACAAAATGAAGGGAATTGCCAAATTTAGTTTCGATTGGTGAAGTATTTTTTGAGTTAACGTTTGCATAAACATTTCAACTGACCTTGTATTTGGGTTCTAGAGGCCCTAATCCGCGCTCATTTGGAGAAATTTTCGAAAAATCTTACCGTCGATACCTCTCTCAGTTAGTGAATTTTCTCAATCATTAACAAGACTTCTTTATTTCGGCTGTGTAGTTGCAATTAAAATTCTTTTCTTTGATTGTAGCTTCCTACTTTATGAATTGGGCCAGGTATTTTACAAGTTTTCTGCTTGGTCTGCCTCTTCCCTTTTTTCTAAGTAGGTGTCTTGCCAATCATGGTGTCAGAAAGTTATCGTCTCGGAATATGTTCAATAAATTTTACCTTCAGCCTTCCATTTTTTTTTTCAGCAAGCATATTTCTGCTCTTACCTTTTGTAGTACATTTTTATTCGCCTTTCTTTTAGTCTTGACATGCTTATTCAAACTCCAGCTCTCCACCCCGTACATTATAATACTTGTTGTGTGTGTGTGTGTGTTTTGTGAAAGGAGTATCCTGGGATTGAACCCAGTACCCTTCGGTTCAGAGGCACACGTTCTTACCACTTTACCACCGAGTCTCTCTCTCTCTCTCTCTCTCTATATATATATATATATATATATATATATATATATATATATATATATATATATATATATATATATATATATATATATATATATATACTATTGGGAATGCTTTCTGCAAGAGCACGTTCCCACATCTTGTTTCAGGGGATGAAATTGTTTCTACCGCCCTGGGCAAGGCTGAACTTTTGCCTCGTTGTTCGCC
Source organism: Tillus elongatus (assembly GCA_964006375.1). Lineage (NCBI taxonomy): Eukaryota > Metazoa > Arthropoda > Insecta > Coleoptera > Cleridae > Tillus > Tillus elongatus. Next base: position 79,062,787 of record OZ023262.1, on the reverse strand, counting down.
GACAATTCTACTCTCAACCCACCTCGAAATGTTCAACCACCAACAGTCCCCAATGTCGCGCATAAAATGACGGATATCATTTTCAAAACCAAAAAGGTACGAAATATGCTCTCTTCTCTTAATGCCAGGAAAGCCTCTGGCCTTGACGAGATCCCAGCAATTGTTCTCAAAAAATGCGCACCAGATCTTGCTCCTGTCCTGACACGTCTGTTTCAGATATCTTACAATAAAAGCATATTCCCTAGTAACTGGAAAACTGCTCAAGTACAACCCGTCCCCAAGAAAGGATCCAAAGCGCTTCCTAGCAACTACAGGCCTATTTCTCTCTTTTCAGTCGTCTCTAAAAAGATGGAAAAGTATATAAACACTAAAATTTCTTGAAAAACAGTATAATCCACGACAGGCAGAATTGATTCCGTCAACGCAGATCAACTGCCGACCTCCTTTCCTTTGTCACCCATTCTTGGAGCAAGTCTATGGAACTACACGGTGAATCCCAGGTTGTCGCTCTAGACATATCCAAAGCATTCGACCAGGTCTGGCACGCAGCGCTGCTTAATAATCTTCAGGCCTATGGCCTCCCACCAAAACTCTGTACCTGGACAGCAAATTTCATCTACAACCGGAGCATTTCTGTTGTCGTGGATGGCCATTCCTCTAAACTGTATCCAATTAATGCAGTAGTCCCTCAAGGTTCAACTTTAGCCCCTACTTTGTTTCTTCTCCACATCAATGACCTCCTCTCTAGCACATCCAACCCAGTTCACAGTTACGCGGATGACAGCACCCTCCACTCAAATATACAATATTTTAAGCCTGTCTCTTTAACCCAATTAGATGAGCATCGCAGACTCATGGAGGGTTCTGTCTCTGTGGATCTCCAAAAAATATTAGACTGGGGAAGTAGAAATCTTGTACAATTCAACTCCACCAAATCTCAGTCTTGCTTTGTATCTCATAAGAGATACACCAGCCCTAGACCCATCACAATCAACAACCAAGTTATTCAAAGTAATGAGTCCTTTTCACTTCTTGGCATTTCTGTGGATCGAAATCTCAATTGGCACCAACAAGTCACATCAATTGCAGAAGCGGCTACTAAGAAATTAGGTTTCCTCTTGCGGGCTCGCAAATTATTTTCACTAGTTAATCTCTATACCTTATATGCTTCACAAATAATAAGGCCAAACCTCGGATACTGCTCCCACATCTGGGGTGCCGCTGCCGATTGTACACTCGCTATTCCGGACTCAATTCAGAAAAGAGCTATACGTCTCATCGGTGATCCTACCCTCACTTAAAGGCTGCCATCCTTTGCCCACCGACGTGCCGTTAGTGACCCCCCCTCTCTCTCTCTTTTTTTTTATAGATATCTGCACGGGCACTGCTCAGAGGAGCTTTCTTCCATAGTTCCTCCACCTGCTGCCCCCCAACAGATCTACCAGGGGAACAGAGCGAATGCACCCTTTTACTGTCCAGGTCACCAGACATAGAACATCTTGTTATGCCCGCTCTTTTGTCCCGAGGACTTCCAAGTTGTGAAATTCCTTCCCGGCATATGTTTTTCCTTCTCCTCCGAACGCCAAACCTTCAAGTCCAAAAGCAACAAGATGCCTCTTTCTTCCTTGTCGACACCCACGGTACGATAGTATTTAGGCTGTGAGCCCTCGTATGTGTATATATATATATATATATATATATATATATATATATATATATATATATATATATATATATATATATATATATATATATATATATATATAACCGATAACTCAAAAAATATTTAACCGATTTTAATGAAACTCGGCAAGTGCCTTTCTTTTACTAATGGCTTGGATGAGTTCGTTAGCCAGGAAGATCCGACAAGGTTTTCTCGGGACATTTTGAGTTTTCTTTTGAAAAAAAAATTTTTTCCGAAATTTACAAAGATATTTTAATGAAATTATGGATATGTTGCCTTGCAAAAGACCTTACTACCCACCAAAATTCAACTTTCTAAGTTTATAAAAAAATGAGTTATTCAAATTTTAAGTTTTCTTTAGAAAACAATTTTTTCTCCGAAAATTACAAAGTTATTTTAATGAAATGTAGTGGACACGTTTCTTCAGGAAAGACCTTACTACGTACCAAAATTAAACTTTCTAAGGTTATAGAAAATTGAGTTATTCAAATTTGAAGCATTTAATAAAAAATTCACTACCATAACGCACTTGCTGCGTCCCGAATTTTTTTTCTACTATATAGGTTATACTGGTTAGCAAATTGGATGCCGGCTTTCATTAAAAAAGACAATATTTACTATTAAAGACATTTTTATGAAAAGTCACTACCATAACGCACTTGCTGTGTCTAGACATTTCTCTTATTAGTGATCAATATATAGAAAAGGTTTGGAATCATTTAATTCTTTTTATTTTCCCTTTGTATAATATACTGGGTGTTATTATTAACGTATGTATCCTCTACGGCTTGTTTTTACGAAATATTCATTGATAACAAATATCAACCTTTTTATAAATACTTATCAAGAAGATACTTGATAATTTCTCCCTTGCTGCTAGCCGCTGCTCTCTTTTTGCCATTCGCCTGTCGAAGCCTGCTGGATCTTGTATTTTATGTTATCTTGTATATAAAGGGCTCGGACAGGTGGCCAGGTAGTATAGTAGAATCGTCACAGAGTCCCAGTTCACATCACAGTGTCCGTTAGTAGTTATTTATATGGTGATGTCGACACGAGCGTACTTTGTTAGACAGTAGACAGACAGTCGTGTTTAAACAATTGCCGGGAATATAACTTTTCTAAAAAAAAATACGTATTTGACTTTGAATATAAAAGTGAAAAGTTAGTACAAAACGCGTGTGTAGTGTTGGCTTGCTCCGAGTGGTATTGTCAAGCTTTACAATAAAGTTTGATAATTTCATTGCTAAACTATAAAATAGACGTTAACAGTTTAGTAACATATAGGTAGTAGTGACGTACGTATTCGGAGCGAAAATGGACGGTATATTTTCGAATTTTAGATTCAAGAAATTGAAATTCAAACGATTTAGGAAGAGGTTTTTTAACGACCCCCTCAGAAGAAGTAAGTAATAATTGTATTCTTTTTTTTTGCAGTGAATTTGTGGGCAGGTACTTGTTTTGCATAGATTAAAATTTTTGTGAAACCTAACTTTCTAGACATTATACCAGTTTTAGTGAATTTTCTTTTAAACATTCACTAATGAGGAGTTGGCGACTTTTGAATTTAATATATATATATATATATATATATATATATATATATATATATATATATATATATATATATATATATATATATATATATATATATATATATATATATATGTATATATATAAATACATACATACATACATACATACACACATACATATTATGAGACCGATAACTCAAAAAAAGTATGGGCCGATTTTGATCGAATTTGGTAAGCACCTTCCCTTTACAAGTGGCTTTGATAAGTTCGTTAGCTAGAAAAATCGGCGCAGATCTGGTCAGGAAAATGTTGTTTTCTTTCGGAATATCTCCAGAAGTAACAAAGTAATGGCAACCAAATTTGATACGCGTGTTTGTATTATAAAGTCAACCATGTACCAAAGGTCTGCAAGTTAAAAGTATGGGCCGATTTTGATCGAATTTGGTAAGCACCTTTCCTTTACAAGTGGCTTTGATAAGTTCGTTAGCTAGAAAAATCGGTGCAGGTCAGATCAGGCCAGGAAAATGTTGTTTTCTTTCGGAATATCTCCAGAAGTAACAAAGTAATGGCAACCAAATTTGATACGCGTGTTTGTATTATAAAGTCAACCATGTACCAAAGGTCTGCAAGTTAAAAGACAAAAAAGTTTTAGGCATTTAAAGAAAAAAATTGTGGTTTTGCTCAAAACGTCAAAGTCGCTGTTTAAATCGTCAAAATTGGCAACATTTAGGCAAAGAACCTAAAACAAATACGTGTTATGTAAAGAAAATGTCGCAAAAAGAGTGTTCTACACACCCTTGAGTTTCGGCTTCAACCGTCATTGTCCTTTATTTTACTAAAATATTTCGAGAAGATTTATTTCAAATAGACTCTTTCTCTGGTGCTTTGGCAGTAGTTTTAGTTACAGAGTTTATGGCTTAACAGTCTATAATTTTTAGATAATTTTCGTAGAGAAAATTCGTTATTGAGAAGACCGTGACTTAAAAAGATTTCTTCAAATGAGTGCAAACTAGATCCTCTAGAATCCATATCCGGGTTTAGTTTTTGTTTTTATGTGTTTACATCTATATACAGGGCGACGCATTTCTATGGTAAAGCTCAATATAATTGTTATTATACAAGATACGAGAAAAAATTGGGTAATCCGTTAATTATAGGCTGTCTTGAGTTGCATCTTGCAAAATTATTTTGACTATCACAGATGGGCCATAAGTCGTTGGAGATACCTACAATTTTTTTTCGAACACCCTTGTGTTATTGCAGTTATTCATTTTTCATCGAAATATGATGCATGTTTGTAAGAAAAAAATTGAGACGCAGTAAGTGCGTTTTGGTAGCAAATTTTCATTCAATGCTTCAAATTTTAATAGTTGGCTAGGAAACCAGTTTTCTTGGAAACATTTAAAGTTTGTTTTCGGAACATTTTGGTACAAACAATAAGTTACTTTGATAAAATATGGTACATTGTTTCTACTATATAGGTTATACCGGTAACCAAATTGATGTTTGCTTGCATTAGACACAATTGCTATTACATTAACTTTTAAATGAAAATTCACTTTAATAACGTACTTGCTGCGTCCAGACTTTTTTCCTTGTAGTGGGACTAAGTGTCATAGTAAAAAAAGAGTGAGACTTTCTGGTTATGAATAATTTTTTTACACTTAGAACTAATGTTTGTACATTGTGACACTAAATTTTTATGATTTATATTTTTTATGCACGTTTTGTATATGTATTTAAATCATTGTTTTTATTGTACCATGTGAAAATATTAACTTTTTAATTCAAATGACAAATGACCCTTAAATTGACCACATAATCATAACTGGGAACTGCCATAATTAATGGCTTCTTCTGTAAATCATTATTTTAATTAAAAATAGGAATAACTCAGTGATGTATGTAAAATAGATATTTCATTAATAATTGTTGTTGCCCTTACTTAATGAAAACGTTCCATACTAAATACAGAAGTAGGACTTCTTCTCCGACTTCATAAGTGTTTGTTTTCTTTTGTGCAACCGGTTTCGACTTGTACGGAATCGTCAGGCAGGAAGAAAGTGAATTTATTTATTTATGGGCACATATATATATATATATATATATATATATATATATATATATATATATATATATATATATGTATATGTATATGTATATATATATATATATATATATATATATATATATATATATATATATATATATATATATATATATATATCACCGATAACTCAAAAAATAATGGGCTGTTTTTGATAAAATTTGGCATGTACCTTCCTTTTGTAAGTGGCTTGGATAAGTTCGTTAGTCAGGAAAATCGAATGAGGTTTTCCGGAAAAATTCTGAGTTTTCATTCGAACAAAATTTTTATCTCAAAAAATAAAAAAGATAACCATAAGTAGGTAGGTTTACGATGTGAAAAGTAAACCATACACCAAAATTTAGATTTCTATGTTACAAGAAAAAAAAGTTATAATAAAATATTTGGTGCCAGATCATTTCTATGAAAATTCACCATATTACCATAACGCACTTGCTGCCTCCAGGATTTTTTTTGATTAGACTACTACTGAATGTAATGTAATATATTCATTTGTGTCTATTCTATTTAACGTTATAATACATACTAATTTCAGTTTCTAACAACGGAATATAATATTTGGCGGATTTTTTAAAATTTAACCCCTGAAAAACTTGGATTACAATAATTATTCAACGAAACCGAATCTAAGCCCATTGAATCTGTAGTTTGCAAGACAGTTTTTAAATTGAATGTAGATTCTTCGAGTATATTGTTTTCTAAAAACAGTGGCGTACATTTTTTAATTAGCATTTTTTAGCTATCTCGTATGAACACCACTGGTTTCTTGGCAGGAAACTGGCATATACTATTTGATTGGGATAAGAAAAGCACATGTACCAAATTTCAGAGAGCCACCGCCTACTTGTAACACTAGTTTATAGCCAAATTGTATATTTTTTTCATCTTTCAACGCCCTGTATATCCCGAGCGAAGCCAACCGAGATGGTAGTTTATAAGAGAAACTGCCCTTATTTTTTGGCGACCTATACGTGGTTGGTGTTCCTCCATCATAAAGTGGACCACCCTATACGTGTTTCAGCTTTCCAGATTGATATTGAATATATATATATATATATATATATATATATATATATATATATATATATATATATATATATATATATATATATATATATATATATAATCTGCCACCAAACATGTTTTTTAATTAAATGCTTATAACTTTTTCTTCTTGCAACATAGAGATCTAAATTTTGTTATATTAACTTATATATTTTTAATTTATATAACGTAAATCTACGTACTAAATGTGGTTACCATAGCTACGTTATTTTCGGATATAGAAATTTTTTTCAAAATATAACTTAATTTTTTTTTCTGAAAACCTGGTTCGATTTTTCTGGATAACGAACTTATCAAAGCCACTTAAAGTATCTGCCAAATTTCATCTAAACCGGCCCATTATTTTTTGAAAAAAATTGTATCTCCGAAAATAACGTAGCTATGGTAACCAAATTTAGTACGTAGATTTACATTATATAAATTAAAAATATATAAGTTAATATACCAAAATTTAGATCTCTATGTTGCAAGAAGAAAAAAGTTATAAGTCTTTAATTAAAAAACATGTTTGGTGCCAGAACATTTGTATGAAAATTCAGTACCACAACGAACTTTCTGCGTCTATACTTTTTTATATTTGTCTCCAAGAGGTTAATTCTTCCATATGACATCAGAAGACAGCTTATTTGATGTTTTTATAGTTTTTTTTTAAACTGCTACTTTGCGTATAAGTAGGTAAACTTGGATTTCGTGTCTAGAATCTTCATTTAAATATGCTACAATGTGATATGTACACCACCTGTATATTGTATATAAATATATCTTTTCACTTATAGATTCGTATTTAAAACAAGTTAAAGAGGGATAAAACTAAGAAATTGTAACAAAATGAATAATCGACATTAGAAAGAAGGTTTTGTTGCAAATAAATTACAGCAGTTTTAACTGCGTTTGCTGAACAAATAAACGGATACATATGCATAAACATAAAAGCCTTGATATTGCGTTTTCTTACCAAACAATTGTAAACAGTTTCATATTTATTTAGCAACGTTTGCTGTAATTATCAAACTACTGTTTAGGTGTAAACAGATGTCAGCTTGCTTCTTCTGCCATTTCTAGTTTAGACAAAACAATATAACTTACTGTTGATGGGTATAAACTTTTAGGTGGTGATTGTTTTTTTTTTAATTTCTCTCAACTATGATACTTCTACAAAATAAATAAATGCACCCTTACAGAACATTGGGTAAATATTTTTATGAGACCACATCGACGATAATGTCCGTTGACGGCATGAGAGGTAAATACAGATGTAGACTTCTTCTCTGCATTTAGTATGGAACGTTTTCATCGAGTAAGGGCAACAACAATTAATTAATTAATTGTGTCGAGATGCATGATGATGATGACAAGTTTACATTGCATCGAATATATAGTATTGGTGGGGGGTGGGATTGAAACCCGCAGAAGCTCTGCGTTTGAAATATAAACATCCTGACAAGGGAAAAGTAATAATCTGAAAATATTGATAATTTCGGCTATTTTCTTGTTTAAACATGAAATTCTAATTTACGGTTTCAATTAGAAATTAAGAATAATTTCGTGTTTAAAACTCGAAATTACTAAAATACTAATTTCTGATGTAAATACAAAGTTTTAGATAATTTTGAGTTGAACACGTAATTATGTATAATTTTGAGTTGAAACACAAAGTTTTGTGTAATTTCAAGTTTTAAACACGGAAGTAATTAATGATTTCGTGTAAAAAGTCAAAATTTGCATAATTTCGAGTTTAAGCACGAAAATATAAATATAATTTCGGGTGTAAACTGTAATTTGGTGTAATTTCAAGCTTAAATGAGAAATTATGTATAATTTCGAGTTCAAACATGGAATTGTGTATAATTTCGTGTTAAAAACTGAAATTACATTTTTTTTTGCGGTGTGGTTGTTCTATTCCTTCACATTATCTTAAACAAGCACGTTGTTAAATACCTGTTAACGTTGTTAACCCCATAAATTAAGCACTCTTGATCTATTTATTTTTGTTATTTCTGCATTTCTGTGTTAAACTCTTCAAAGTAACTAGATAAGTCTATTAGCTGCCGCACTAGATAAACAACATATACGGTTGTAGCTCTTGGCCAAACTGTTTTCGAAAATTGTAACGGTTGATAAAACGTGATGTTGGCATCTCCTTACAGAACAAGCGCTGATTAAATGATTGCACAAAGTATCTCCAGCATCAAAAAATTAAGACATAAGCATCTGCAGGAAAATTGATGGCGATAATTTTTTGGAATTATGAGGACGTTCTTTGGAGTAAGTATTCACAGAAGAGGTCACCAGTTATCACAGGGCAAAAGAGTGTAACACCTGTCATGTATCTTAAAAGAAAAGCAACAATTACGCAAATATTATTATAATTCTTGTAATAGGTAGTCCGTAAAATACATTTTCATGATAAATGAAAGCAATTGATTATTTCGAAATATGTGCAAGAAATTGGCTAGCATTAGAAAAATGAAATATGTTTTATGAAAACTTAAAATAAATAAAAAACCGCGTGCTCAAGAATGCTTCTACTGGAACCTGTAGTGCAGCATACTTATAAAAGTCACACACAGTTAGTGGGATAACAATTTTTGATCGGTCGCATTGCTCAGGCATGGCATTTGTCAGTCATATCGCTCCTTTAGATAAGTGATACGAAAAATCATCAAATGAAACTTATATCTTTGAAGCTAATGTGTTTTATTTATTACAGCTTGCCAGAAGATAGTCCAGCAGCGTCTATCACAGTCGGCGACATGTCTTACCCCGACCAACTCAAGGCCTTCCACACCCAACAGTCACTTTCATCCTACTGGGGGAGCCTTGCCAACTACTAGACATCTTTCTCAACCGGCCCAGACTAACAACGGCTTCGCGCAGGTGACGCAGCAATCCGTCAATAATCACATGTCGCCTAGTCATAACCATACATTGTCACACAAGGTAAGTTTCTTCATTCAGTTGTTTCGAGAGAAAAAAAAACAAAGTTTTTGACTTTGGTAGAAAATGGATCTTTGACAGTGTCAGTTTAAAGCCTCCAACGATTAAAGTCTTTTTGTTTCTCATAGGTAATTGAACATTTGTTTTTTTTCTTTCTTAACTCAAAATAGTTGGTTCAGTATAATACAAAATCTTGCTACAAATTGAAACCTGAGTGTGTACTCCGGAAGGATCAGGACCGTCTGCTGTGGGACCTTGCAGTGGTTAACGACATCAGTAGACAGTTGCAAGCCTGACATCTTGCTTTCATCCACCATACAGTCCAGAGCCAGTAAATCATTTCCCTGTCAGAAATGCCAGAGAGAAACATCTAAAAAAACTTATGGATTTCTGTATGCTTGGGTATGAGTATTTGAAACAGGAATTCCGACAAGAACCACATAAGGATCCTATACGATTTTCCATATGAGTATACAGGTGTTTCATATGAAAATCCTCATAGAAACCCATAATTAAATAGGAAAAATATGGTAGCTTATATGGAATTACAATAAACTCTCTCGCAATAGTATGGAAATCCATATAGAATCGTTCCAAAATGGAAATCCATTATAGATCCCTATCATTCCATTTGAGCAATCTGATTGGCTGGAATCTGTAACAAAACTCCTGTCAGTAATTATATTGCAACATAACCTGCCATAAATGCCTATTATCTATAGTTGTATACATTAGGGTTAATAATTGTAAGCAGTTAATATATGTGATTAGTGCTTCAATCAGTGGAAATCAAATATGGACATTTCCACCAAAAGGAACGATATAAATTTTAAGGTTAGGTTTAAATTGAATTCCAAGATTTTGTTAATGGTAAATTTACATCGCAAAAGACTTACACAGAGTGATTCAGGTGAAATCCAAAAGAAAATGGGAGTTTGATATATATTTTTAAGCAGTTAATATATGTGATTAGTGCTTCAATCAGTGGAAATTAAATATGGAAGTTTTAAGCAAAAAGAAACGATATAAGTTTTGAGGTTAGCTTTAAATTAAATTCGAATATTTGGTTAATGATTGATATATATTTCGTTTTCTGTAAAACGAACTAGAACCTAATGGCGTTCTTTAGTAAGCAAAGCAGCAATGAAAATAACACCAATTAAACTTGAGATTTCTACCGACCTAAAATACATCAATGATGTTCCCTGCACACGTTAAATAGACCACAGGTTTAACGAATGTTCTTAATAGTTCAACTGGATAATTAATGTGAATAAATTAAATAATTCTGTACTTACAAGCAGAAACTAGCACCCATCAAAACTACGAAAGCACAAAACACATAAACACAAAATTTAATTTTTGTACAGTTGACAGTAACTCTCAGCGAGCCATATGCACCAATACAGATCACGTGAAAGTTAATCTTCTGTGAATCTGATTGATAATTTGAGGATGTCGTCATCTTATACGGATTTCCGTGACATATTCAATTATTTCATGAAATGATCCTTATAGAAACTAAACAATACCGCATAGATTACTTGATGGATTTCTATGTGGTATTCCTAGAAAAATAATTCCGCACAAATCCACATATAATTCACAACCCTTCCATACATTTTCCATTAGCCTTATAGAGACTGGTCAAGCCAAATATCCTTATACGTTTTAATAGTATTTCTATAAGCCATTTCTGGCAGGATTATATATTCATTAAACAGAATAGATTCCAAAACACTGCCCTGTGGAACCCAACAGGCAACTTCCAGTGCATCACCATATAAACCATTAATCTTGACCTGTTGCTTTCTACCAGACAAACAGCGCTCTATCGATTTCACTGTGATTCTCTTGCTCTGTAGCCTTCCAATTTTTCCAAGAGTGGTCAACGGTGTCGAAAGCTTTCGCCAAGTCAAAAAAACGCCGAGAGACGGTTGCATCCAGAGCTTTATATATTTATGTATTTCCGAAGTTAAGCAGGCATTACCATAATAACTCTTTATGTAAAATATAGTTTTCTTTCGGAAAATGTTGTATAGTGGAAAAAACAATATTGTTTTGATAAGACTACAAAGGTTTCCTTTATAACTAATTAAATGTTGTTGCTTTTATTTGGTGAATCTGTTCCATACTAAATACAGATATAGAGATGTCTTCTACGGCTTTACACGTGCTTGCTGTCCTCTCTGCAACAGGTTACAATGTTAAAAAACAATATTGAAGAAACAATCTTTGCCCGCACTTTCAATCAATTTTCTTTTCCATAGTTTTGAGTTTTTTTTAATCTGAAAATCTTTCCATTCACTTTGAAGTGTGCATGTTTTTTGCCTCCGGAGAAAGATTCAGGGAACTCAGCTTTTCAAAAATGTTGCATAAGTACGATAGTTTTATTAAGAAAATCTGCATTGCTAAAATCTTCTGCATCTTTGTGTCCTTCCCCTTTAAGGAAAATGCAAATTTTCTGCCGCAGTTCAAAGGTATGTGACAAAACATGACCACGAGAGAGCCATCGTGCACTGCTGAAATACAACAAAGACGAATATTCGGCTCCCATATCCTCCCACAGTTTAAAAAAAAACCATCGCGTTCAATAGACGAGTTCTAATAAAATTTACTAGATTCAGTACGCATTCTAACACGTGAGTCGATGCAGGACTCAGATGCTTTGACACAATCACTTCCCTGCGAAGAATGCAATGTGTCCACAGTGCATCGCCAGGAGCTTTGCTTCGAAGAAGTGCCTGTAATCAACCATAGCAGCTAGACATGGATCAATCCGCGTCAGTACAGACACCAATGCACCAAATGGTTTTCAGATATTCAGATATAGATGTATCAAGGATCTTCGCTTCTGCAGCGACATTTTTTACAAAAGAGCAGATCTTCTGCAATGTTATTACCATCTATGGACCGTAGATAGATTATCAAATGAGCATCCTTATTATTATCCGTAACCTCATCTAGTTGCAATCCAAATTCCATTACTTTAATCTTTTCAATCAATTGATCGTTAAGTTTATCTGCCACGTGTTGTATACTGCGATTAATTGTGTTATTGGACCAAGGCACTTTTGAAAGCAGTTTCCCAACCAAACTCACTTACCGTGATGTTCACCATATCTACAGCAGCCGGTAGGATAAGTTTGTCAGATACTACCAGAGCGTTGTTTGGTCTTAATACAATCTTGAAAAACAGTTACCTTGCTGTTCCAGTTCTTTCAACTTCCTGACAGCGAAATCTTGAGGTTTGTCAACCATGTAGTGGTGATTAATTTCTAAATCGCAATTTAATTTATTAGGGAGCATAAAATCTGGTGCCAAAACTTTCATACACAGTAGACATTGTGGTCTCTCTTCTCCGTTAATTTCTATCCATAAAACATAAAACCAAACTCTAAATATACATGATCATACTTATGACCTTTTCGTTTTTCACAGTCGTGCCGCTGGTCGAGGGCGTATTAGTACTTTCTTTATCTTCACTGCCACATTTATTTGTGTTCAAAAATAGGTCCATCACAAACCTATTGTTACGTTCTATGGGTTTCTGGATTTGTTGATTTACAAAACACAGCTTTCCAAACTACTAATTTATTATTACCAACTATTTTCCAACACCAGTGTCAACTAAAATATTTCTCTCCTCTATTATTAAATGTCTATAGAACTATATTCCACTATCGCCTTCTATGATCACTGCTGATTCGCTTAATACTCTATGATCAGTTTTACACCACACCGACTTAATACTGAACTAACTTACTCTGTGCACCGCTCGTCTATTTATACTGTCCATAGAGATTCTAGACCTTCTACACTATTCTACACCTGTCACTTCTGTTCCCTTCTAAAAATGTCATTCCAGAGTGTTCGCTCTTACCAACACACTTTATAATTTACATCTGACCATAGAAGCAACAGAGTCCATAAACTTAATTATCATAGACAAATGTGACACTATTTTTCAGACAATAAACGAGAAATAATATAATTTCTAAACGTCAAAAGGTCTGTGTTCTACATACTTTAAGGTAGAATTAAAAAGCCTATACTTCCAGGCAGACTTTATTATAAACCCTTACGCGTTTCGTCTTCAACCGATGTATTTTTAGGGAATACTACGTTCTGTTTTTGTACAAGAACTACATTATATAAGAAATTGGCACAGTTGGCATTTCATCAAATGTCTTCAGTGTTGTGGAAAATAACTACAGTAAAGGGCAAAATTCAAGCGTCCCCAGACGTGAGACAATAAAAAGATAGATATTAAAATTAACGTGTTTTAGACAGCTAAAGTGGAGGCCTGTGCGTAGCTAAGACGAAATTTGCGTCATCGCCTTTAGACTTGGATGATATGATTGTAATTTAATAATGTACAGAATTAAATTATATAGATCAGTTTATATCAACTTGAAACTATTTATGTATGCTTAAATTTTAAAGCTGATTATGTACGCAAGTATATATACAATCTTATAGCAGTGCCTGTGTTTGCTTCTTTGAACTCAATAATAAAGTTTGGTTTTTGTTGTAGGAGTCAATGAACTTTCATTCCTTTGGCAGTAGACAAGTTCATACATTATCCGCTTCAACACACCACATCAATAGGACATCTGACAAGACCGATCTGAGATCTTCAGAAGAAAAATGGAACTCATCATCTTCTACACTCGGCAGTCATGGCAGTTCACAAGCACTCGTAGTACAATCTATACCAACAGAAAATAATAATGTAGCCAAATTTGCAGCCCCTCACCCATTAGACAACATACCAAATAGCCAGAATAGCAGTTCAAAGGATGGAAAAGAATTGCATACACCTAGTTCAACACCTACCACGTCAAGAAAGAGCAGGAGGAGATCGAACTTATTCACACCATCAAAGAAAGGGGAGGAGAAACTGAAAAACGGTGGTGATTTCGGTAGTGGAAGGGCTATACCATTGAAACAAGGTTATTTATATAAGAGAAGCAGTAAGCCTCTTAATAAGGAATGGAAGAAGAAATATGTAACTTTGTGTGATGATGGTAGACTGACGTACCATCCTAGTTTACATGATTACATGGATGATATCCATGGAAAAGAGATCTCTTTGCAATATGTTACTGTTAAAGTTCCTGGACAAATACCAAGGGGCTCGAAGTCAATTATTACAGTAGCTGGAACTAATGGAAGTAGTATTAATGATGGTATTGGTGGACTCTCTATTACAGGTAAATATTTTCTATTACAAGTACAATCAAACCTAATGTTTTATAATGCTAGCTGGCATTAATTAGGAGTACAATTATTATTGATGAAAAGACTTTTGGTGGTTATTTTTAGATTAATTCCTAATATATTATCATTTTCAGGTAAAGATAAACGTACTACCGAGAAAGTTCTGCTTAGTGCGTTTGAAGCTGTTAAAGATCCGGGTTCAAAATACTCTCAAATTAGTGGTGATGAAGGAATGGTGCTATCTAACAGTAGTCAAGTGATAAATGGAGAAAATTTAAAAATGGAGACACCCAATGTGAAAAAGAGGCATAGGAGAATGAAAAGTAGTGGTATCAAAAGTTCTGAGTATGATGGTAAGCATTGTAGATTATATTTTGTTCCTTGACCGTTTTTCTATTATAATAACAGATAATAGAAACATATTGTAGCCAGATTTTTCAAATTTTGTTTTTATATAATATTTATAAGGGGATTGTCAAAAGTTTATGCCAAAAGTTTCCAAGTAGACTGTACTCCACGCGTGCTAGGAATAAAATAATAGGATTATTTTTCAGAATAGTCTTCATGCATTTTAACATGTTTATTACATTTGAATATAGTCGTAAAATGGTCTCAAGGTTTATCTGTAAAATATTGCCTGCTGAAGTTCATTGTTTTTAGCAAATTTTCTAACTCGAAGGTCTTTCTTGAATTTTGAAAATTTATAGTAGTCACTAGAAGCTAGTTCTGTGCTATAAGCTGTTTCAAACGCTCCTCAAACCTAGAGCCATTTCTTTGCAGCGCTCTGAATAATTGTAACGTTATAGACTGTGGATTATTGTCCAGAAGGCAGACAGCTCAGCTCAACATGTCTGTCTTTAATAGAGTTGTTTAATTTATGTAATACACGGCAGAAGACTCTCTGTTTACTACAGAGTTTCTTTTCTTAGAATGGATTAGGAAGGTTCTTTTCGAATCCCAAAAATTATTTGGCTCTGCCTTTTTAGTGAATTTTCGTAGAAAAAATTCACTAATGGGGAGATCCCGACTTTTGAATTTTGAAAACTTTTGTGCAAATAAGCGCGAACTAGGACCCCTAGAACCCATATCCGGGGTCAGTTTCAATTTTTATATGTTTATATATATATATATATATATATATATATATATATATATATATATATATATATATATATATATATATATATATATATATATATATATGTATGTATGGATGTATGTATGTATGTATCACACAGATAACTCAAAAAATAATGGGCGGATTTTGATAAATTTGGCATGTACCTTCCTTTTGTAAATGGCTTGGATAAGTTCGTTAGTCAGGAAAATCAGACGAGGTTTTCCGGGATAATTTTCAGTTTTCATTCGAAAAGAATTTATATCTCAAAAAATAAAAAGCTATGATAACCAAATTTGGTAGGTAGGTTTACGATATAAAAACTAAACTATACACCAACATTTAGATTTCTATGTTACAAGAAAAAAAAGTTATAATAAAATATTTTGTGCCAGATCATTTCTATGAAAATTTACTGCCATAACGCACTTGCTGCGTCCAGAGCTTTGGCTCATCCAAGGTACCTCCTTCCCATATTACCTCGGATAATCAAGGTTTTACTGTATAGATATATAGGTATATAAATTTGTATAAATCATATATATTTTTTTCATCAACTTATCTATTAATTTTTTTCAGATTCTGATGGCTATGAGTTCTACATAGTATCATTAGATAGTAAGCAATGGCACTTTGAAGCCTCTAGTTCAGAGGACAGAGACGATTGGGTAGCTGCAATAGAACAACAGATATTAAATTCGTTGCAATTAAATGAATCTTCCAAGGGTAAGAAACAGAATAACCCATTGGAAGCTGCAAGTATACAATCAATTAGAAGTAGAGTACCTGGAAATGGATTTTGTGTTGACTGTGATGCAAATAGTAAGTATTAAAAATTTGGCTATAATTGTAAAAAAATATTAAATCCTCTAATACCTTCGAGTAACTGCTTCTGTTGCAATGATTATAAAACAGAAAAAGCTGCTAGAAATATATCTTCTTTTTTTTACAGATCCTGATTGGTCTAGTCTAAATTTAGGAGTTTTAATGTGCATTGAATGTTCGGGGATTCACAGAAACCTTGGTTCTCATATTTCAAGGGTGCGATCGCTGGACTTAGATGAATGGCCGTAAGTATTTTATTTAAAGATGTCGGCTATACCTGTTTTATCATAGTATCTTTTATTTGCGTTAAAATCTTTGTATTCTCAAATATAGTAACACAATTTACAAAATAGTGTAAACGAACAATAAATTTAACATAATCACATCCAGTGATGGTATATATATATATATATATATATATATATATATATATATATATATATATATATATATATATATATATATATATATATATATATATATATATATATATATATATATATATATATATATATATATATATATATATATATATATATATATATATATATATATATATATATATATATATATATATATATATATATATATATATATATATTGTTACATTCTACGGGGTTCTGGATTTGTTGACTAACAAAACACAGCTTTTCAAACTACTAATTTATTATAACCAACTATTTTCCAACACCAGTATCAACTAAAATATTTCTCTCTTACTAAATGTCCATAGAACTATATTCCACTATTCGCCTTCTATGATCGCTTCTTATACACCAACACTTACTGCTGACTCGCTTAATACACTATGATCACTTATTCTACACCACACTAACTAACTCACTCTATGTACCGTTTGTCTATTTGTACTCTCCATAGAGATTCTAGACCTTCTACACTTTTCCACACCTGTCACTTCTGGTCCCTTCTAGAAATATTATTCCAGAATGTTCGATGTTACCAACATACTACAACAGACCATAGAAGTTACAAAGTCCATAAACTTAATTCTCATAGACAAATGTGACTATATGTATATATATATATATATATATATATATATATATATATATATATATATATATATATATATATATATATATATATATATATATATATATATATATATATACATATACATATACATATATATATATATATATATATATATATATATATATATATATATATATATATATATATATATACATATACATATACATATATATATATATATATATATAATGTTATAATGTATTGATGCAGAAATTATTTAGTCTGCAGTACAAAGTGTTTACACCTGCTGGCTAATGCCAGATGGCTAATGGACCTTGAATAATCTCGCTAAAAATCTGAAAGTATCCTTATTCTTTTACTTGCTTCGTTCATAAAGTTTTTGTAAATTTATTTAGTTGCTTCGTACTTTTTGT
The DNA here is from genome assembly GCA_964006375.1 of Tillus elongatus. Taxonomy (NCBI): domain Eukaryota; kingdom Metazoa; phylum Arthropoda; class Insecta; order Coleoptera; family Cleridae; genus Tillus; species Tillus elongatus. The sequence goes on along the minus strand of OZ023262.1, from coordinate 79,044,867 downwards.
GTTGTTACTATTTTCGCTTATGGCTGATCAGATATTTAATAGAAAATACGTTGTATTAGAGGAGTGGCAAACAGTAGATTCTTTACATAGGGTATCGTACTCAAAAGAAAAATGAGGAAATGACTTTATTAAAGAGAAGAAAAGATAGCTATTAAAGAAAGTCTGGATGCAGCACGTGCGTTATAGAACCGACTTTTCATTAAATTCTTTTAAATTAGAAAAGACATTGTAAAGTAAAAAAATTATATCGCCGAAAAGAATACGTTTGGTTTGATGAAATTCCATACACGTATTGCCTTTGTAAAGTTTTTGTTACATACCAATGTTACCAGAATTAGTTTTTCTATTTCAACAACACACCACGAGGGCTTACAGCCTAAATACTATCGTACCGTGGGTGTCAGCAAGGAGGAAAGAGGCAACTTGTTAATTCTGGACTTGAAGGTTTGGAGGTGAAGGAAAAACATGTGCCGGCAAGGAATTCCACAACTTGGAAGTCCTCGGGACAAAAGAGCGGGCATAACAAGATGTTCTATGTCTGGTGACCTAGACAGTAAAAGGGTGCATTCGCTCTGTTCCCCTGGTAGATCTGTTGGGGGCAGCAGGTGGAGGAATTATGGAAGAAAGCTCCTCTGAGCAGTGCCTGTGCAGATATCTATAAAAGAGAGAGGGGTCACCAATGGCTCGTCAGTGGGCAAGGGATGGCAGCCTTTGGGTGAGGGTAGGGTCACCAATGAGATGTATAGCTCTCTTCTGAATGGAGTCCAGGATAGCGAGTGTAGAAGCGGCAGCGGCACCCCAGATGTGGGAGCAGTATTCGAGGTTTGGCCTTATTTGTGAAGTATATAAGGTATAGAGATTAGCTGGTGAAAAGTATTTGCATGCCCGGAAGAGGAAATCTATTTTCTTAGTAACCGCTTCTGCAATTGATCTGACATGTTGGTGCCAATTGAGATTTCGATCCTCAGAAATGCCAACAAGTGAAAAGGACTCATTACTTTAAATAACTTGGTTGTTCATTATGATGGGTCTAGGGCTGATGTATCTGTTATGAGATAGAAAGCAAGACTGATTTTGGTGGAGTTGAATTGTACAAGATTTTTACTTCCCCAGTCTAATATTTTTTGGAGATCCACAAAGACAGAACCCTCCATGAGTCTGTGATCCTCATCCAACTGGGCTAAAGACATAGGCTTAGAATATTGTATATTTGAGTGGAGGGTGCTGTCGCCCGCGTAACTGAACCGGCTTGGATGTGCTAGAGAGGAGGTCATTGATGTGGAGAAGAAACAAAGTAGGGGCTAAAGCTGAACCTTGAGGGACTCCTGCATTAATTGGATACAGTTTAGCGGAATGGCCACCCACGACAACAGAAATGCTCCAGTAGGAGAGGAAATTTGCTGTCCAGGTACAGAGTTTTGGTGGTAGGCCGTAGGCCGAAGTTTATTGAGCAGCGCAGCGTGCCAGACCTGGTCGAATGCTTTGGATATGTCTAGAGCGACAATCTGGGATTCACCGTGTAGTTCCTAGACTTGTTCCAAGAATGGGTGACAAAGGAAAGAGGTCGGCAGTTGATCTGCGCTGACGGAATCCATAGTGCCTGTCGTGGAGTAGACTGTGTTTTTCAAGAAATTTGAGTAATTCGGTGTTTATATACTTTTCCATCACTTTATAGGCGACTGAGAGGAGAGAAATAGGCCTGTAGTTGATAGGAAGCGCTTTGGATCCTTTCTTGGGGACTGGTTGTACTCTAGCAGTTTTCCAGTTACTAGGGAATATGCCTCTATTGTAAGATGTCTGAAACAGACGAGTCAGGACAGGAGCAAGTTCCGGTGCGCATTTTTTGAGAACAATTGCTGGGATCTTGTAAAGGCCAGAGGCTTTCCTGGTATTCAGAGAAGAGAGCATCTTTCGTACCTTTTTAGTTTTGAAAATGATATCCGTCATTATATGTGCGACGTGGGTGTGATGACTGTGTGACCTCGGGTTGCATTGTGCAGGAAGCAGTGCCATGGTCTGAGCAACCAAGGGGGGCAGTGACTGATGCCTTATAGCATTCAGGTTTTGTAGTAAGAAGGAGATCCAAGGGATTTGAGCTATGTGTTGGGATGTGAGGAAAGTAGGTAGGTTGCTGAACCATGATGGCTAAAGAATTGCTGACTGCAAAGGCCTCCGCTGCTCTCCCTTGTGGATCAGTTTTTTAAGATCCCAGCCATTCTGTATTATCGACATTGAAGTCACCAAGAATAGTGACCTCGGAGGAAGGATATTCAGAAATCAGATGGTCGGTTTTTTCAAAAAGCTAGTCGAAGAGCTGGACCAAGTTGTCAGAAGGTGACCGATAAATGCAACACATGAATTTAGTTGCAGCCCTGAGAGTTTCATCCAAAGTATGTCTTTTCTTCCAGCTTCTAAAGTGGTTAGTCTAGTGCAGGGTAGATTAGAGGTGATTAGTGGTTCTTTTGGCACTGATTTGGGTTTCGGTGAGAAAGAGGAGTTGGGGCCTATTAGCGTGGAGGAAATGATGGATCGACTTCAGGTTAGAATTTAGGCCAGATATATTCGAGAGGTATATCTTAAATCTTAATGCCGGCGTCCCCTGCACACCCCTCTCCCTGAGATCTGAATGGAGGGGTATTTTATATCCGGAATCTTTTGTACAAGTAGGAGCCATCATCATTTTTCTTTATAAGGGAAACCAATTCATAGACCAGAACCGGAAACATCTGTTGGGACTTCAACGGGCCTCTTGATGCAAGGGGTGGTACCTCCTCAGGCGTGAAAAAATCCTTTACTATCACGTAAAAGAAAAGTCCACTACCACCTGCAATTTTGTTATCCACTTCTTTGTTTGAATGAAAATAAAATCAGAATCTAATTTTAAAAAAGTCAGAATCAGAATCAGAATCAGAACTTATTTTCTTAGGGTTTTAGATTGTGTATTTGGTTTTATATACGTTCCAAACACATCCTCTTAATTTACATTTATATGATAAATAATATTGCTATATTTCGTTTTATCATAAATTACTTACAAGTATCTTGTTTCTTTTCCAGGCCTGGGCATCTTAGTGTAATGTTATCGATAGGTAACACTTTGGCTAATTCTGTGTGGGAAGCAAGGACGCAGGGCCGCACAAAACCAACCCCCGCCTCATCAAGGGAGGAGAAGGAACGATGGATAAGATCCAAGTACGAGAGTAAAGAGTTTCTCCCACCTCTCTCTAGCACAATGTCAGTGGGCCAGCAGCTCGTGGATGGTGTGTGTAGCTCTAATATAAAAGCCATAATACATGTCCTGGCTGTAGCAACGACGGAGGAGGTTAATTGTTCGGTGTCACCTAGGGACCTGAGGACACCGCTGCACCTTGCCTGTGCCATGGGAAACCTAACTGTGGCTCAGCTACTGATATGGGTATGCATATTTATAATGAAATTAACTTAGTTAAGTAGGGTATTTTATAATTGCATGGAAAAATTACAGAGCTGCTCAGAGAACATTGTGATATGTATGACAAAGTTGCTATCCCAGCGCATAACTATTATGTTGTTTCGAACGCTCTAATAAATACAAAATTTTGTACATAGAGACTGCGTACAAGCAACCAACGAATTTTAAATCATCAACCCTATTCTGACAAAGCTGACGATTTAAAATTCCTCTAGATACGAGTAGTGTCTCAGTGATACCGGTCGTTAGTGGTTTATGGAGGTCTGGCCAGAATAAAAATTTGGAAATTTAGGATTAGATATAGTTGATGACATTCTCTTTAAATAAAAATATTTTCAGATTTCTAGCGCTTCCTGTTGTACCACAAGTTTATATCAACTTTGTTATTTTTCAATTTTTAGATGGGAATCATAATTTTGATCTTTTTAATTCAGGCTATGCCATGTCTATCTATTATGGTTTTTAAGAAAACAATTATTTTCCGATATTCTGACAGCTGGTTGACGTTTACAAAATGGGCTGTAACTCCTGCCTAGAAATAGATAGAAAATTAAGATCTACTTAAGATTGTAGTCTAAAGATCCCTATATTGGGGGTGTTCTTTAGAATAAAAATTTTTGCCTGATAATAATTCCTAAATTTATACTTTTCAACAATAGTAAAAAATATAAAAAAATATATTTTTTAATGTAATGACTTATTTTTGGTTATATGATCGAATTAGCGATAAAAATGAATCCCAAGTGGGATTACATGTTCCTATACCTGAACTAAATCGTTTTAAAGGGATTTAAAAAGAAAACGGAATATTTTTATTTTTTACCCATTATGTTGAAAATAGTATAAGTGCCTACTATAATTGATTTACCAAATGCCACGTTTTTGTTGCTTATGTTAAATGCTTTAACATTATTGCAAAAAGAGTTAAAATGGATAACAATAACAAAAATAAGCCTGGGTGCAGGAAGTGTACACATATATATATATATATATATATATATATATATATATATATATATATATATATATATATATATATATATATATATATATGCGACATACTTGGTTCTCGGGTTGAACCGCGTCCAGAATTTATGAAAACTCGTTTCGGCTCCTGTTTTGGAGCCATTTTCAAGAGCTAAAAGAAATATGTAAGGACACTCTAAGGCCTCAATCTGCCTACTCCTTAGAGCGGTGGATAAAGGTGGTTTGGGTGATTGTAGCTCGATTACGGGGCCTCAATCTGCCTACTCCCCAAATCTCGCCAGAGATCGTCTGTGAGGTCTCAGTGTGTTCAACTCAGTGTGTTCAACTCAGAGAGATCTGAGGCCTAGGGTTGACCACATAATTATTATTCAGGTAATCCATCGCATGCGGCACTTGTACCCATTTCATAACCCTTGCATATTCGCTCAGAGGAATGTGATTGTCTTCGTTGGCGATATCTTCGTCAGCAATAACATCTCCCGCATTAAATCAACTTTTTCATTTCTATGCTCAAAATGAAAACCAGCATGCCTGGAACAATTATGCACCGCTTTTTTGTGAGACACTTTTCCATGCACGATCAAGGAGACGAACACCTTCGAAGACATTTGTCGAAAATTGACACTGATTCTTATCCATGTTGTCAATTATCTTAATCAATTATTTTTTTAAATTAAATTGATAATTCCCTGATCTAAAGCCTGCAGTACAGCTGTCATATTAGGCGACAGAAAAACTTATCTGATGATCTTCAAACCTGTCAATTGTGGATGTGCCTCACAATTATCCACCACAAGCAAAATTTTTCTATTCTTTCTTTCCATTTCTCTATCCCATTCTTCTACTTCAGTTTTAAAAATATCGCCCATGCTTTTTTCTTAGCAACATTCAGACTTTTCCTCTTGCTGTCAATAGTGTTGGAATCACTAGCCTGAACAATAGAACTCTCACACTTTAAAATTGTTAATGATGTAGACGATGCAATACCCTACTGCCTACAAACATCACTTGTTTCGTTCTCGCTTTCACATGTTTTAATATCGACAATTTATCTTTGATGGTAAAACGTTTTATTTTAATACGGGATGTGGACATTGTGTAAACAAGACTTTATTCTAAGTCGAAACCTGCCTCACAGAAAAACAGAGCCACACAAATGAACAGTTGTGACGAACGTTCATTTCAAGTCGAAGAACCCATAAATATTTTCTCTTGTCCTATGTACAGTAAAATGTATTACCCATTAGTGTCATATCTCAATCAAACAACATATGCGTCTAGTCCTGGTGTGTCTGCTCATATTTTTTTAGGTAGAGAGGAAACGAAATTCACAGAAGGCGAGGCCCTCTTATTTACCTTCGCACATCTGTGTATCCCAATAAAAATGTGAACAGGTCAGAATTACCTCGCTAAATCTAAAATCCCCTAAGAAGAAGTCTTGTTAAATCAGAAACATTTTAGTATTGTCTCTTACACAAGTCCATTCATATCAACAAAATTTACTCGTTAGATGAGAAGTTAGTTAAATCTGCCACTCGTAAAACCCGGATCCTAGCGTATGTATCCGAGTAATATGAACGAAACTTGGCACATATCTTAATTGTATTAAGACCGTGGACGAGTTCGTAAAGCAGCTATAACGGACATTTTTTCCCCCAAAAATATACCAAAATATTTTTTAAAACACTATATTTTTGTAAGTATTAGAGTAACTGGAATGAGACTTTACGTGTGGCTAGAAATGGTGTAAATAAACCTATGTTGTGAATTTTAAGTAATTTGGTTCACAATATTTAGAGTTTTTTCCAAATTAAAAATAAAATCTGAAAGACGTGTGTTTTGAAACGACTTAATGTTAAAGTCCAATGCCTGGCAGACTGAGTGGTTAACTACTGTTCATAGAGTGATTCATACAACAGGTATAAAATGGTAATGAACGGTCACCATACAAAATAAATAACAGGCATAATACATACTACCCGAACCAACAATTGTAAAATCTCGGCCACAAATATCGCACATGACAGACGACATGAAATAAAAAATTTGCCAGGTGATTGTTTTTTGGGAGATTCAATAAATTTTTAAAATACACTATATTTGGAGCTTGATGAACCGCCCCAAATACAGTTTTAGACTGAAAGTGTAGTATAAGATAGTGGAAATGTAAACAAAATGATTTTAAAACAGTTGTTCTTTTACCTTTAAACTTAAACATTAGCTGTCACATAAGATCGAAACAGTCGCTGAATGTGTTTCAAGTGACAATTCTATTAATACTGTAATTAATTGATAAGTTTACTTTTAATATAATATAAAATATCCCGGGACATGAAGCCGGCGTTAAGTTTCATGTAAACAAAACGTTAGTTAAGATATCCTTAGATAGCTCAGTGGTAGCGTGCTTGTCTTCTACGCAGAAGGATACGAGATTGATTTCCGCTTGATGAATGTATGGTTGTTTTTTTGTTTTACTTTGACATTTGGAGAAACAATAGATTTTATACATTTTGAACAAGATCTCATTTTGGTTTGAATTGCCTGAATAACTTTGTCACCTTTGGGCTTGAAATTATAATTTTCACCAGATATTTCGTTATTGTTGATCTTGAAAAAAAACAGTTTGATTAGGTTGACTAAAACGGTTAATAGGGAAAAATAACTGCTACGTTTATAATTTGGCAGATCCTTTACGTTTCTCAAACATATTTGAGAAACGTAAAGGATCTGCCAAATTAGTTCATAAATTAAGTTTCCTTCTGCAAAGCTTTTGTAACTCTAATGAAATTTGTGATACAAGAGACTTACACTATCAATAGATATGGCAAAATTTAATTTTCTAGTTTCATTTGGGCATTTTGCTCAAAGGGGGTTGGAACACACGATTTTTTCATAACTGGAAGAGATCGATGACGACTTTTGAAATAATTCTTCAAATGCGTTTACTAGAGCCTTTAAACTCAATCTTCAAGGTCTTTGTAAGTTTAAAGTATTAATTTTAGTAATATGCCGTATAATAATAGTGTGCAGTTCTTATGAAAATTCACTAATATACTACTCACAAAAATTTGGATCTCATTATTCTATTTCTTGCAGCATAATGCCAATGTGAAGACACTTGACCAGGATGGCAGGACATGTTTGGCATATGCACGGGCAGCGCAGAGTATAGCGGCAAGCAAATGCCAATCCAACAGCTCACCAAGCACAGATTCTGCAACAGTTGCAGCCCGAAACCTTGTTGATCTCCTGATCTCATACGGATGCACGGAAGTGTCTTGTGTGCCCAGTAGTGGTACCTTACCTCGAAGAAGGGGCAGCCAGACGTTGCCGCAATTTGAAAAATTACCCTCTAGTGTTATATAAGTATTGTAACTACTAATCTGTTTGATGACTGAACCACTAAAGATACAGGGTGTCTGTTTTTGTTGTAACTTACTGTTTGTTTGTTGTCGAAAGATTAACCATGTCAATTTACAGTCTAGGTATTAAATTTATTTTTCGATAAGTTGCTTGCTTAATGTTGCAGGTAAGTCTAAATCTGACAATGTGTCTCATCCATGTTGGTAAAAAATTGTCTCTGAGGACTGGCACTTATATTTTGTGTTGACTGGAAATAATAACGTTTGTGACTATGCTTGAAAATTTTAAAGAGGAGCACTTTATGGTTGTAATTTTACAGTGTTTACCCTTGATACCTTAAAGCAATAAATAGTATTAGTTATTGTTTCTATCACATTAGTTTTTGGTTGAAGTTGATGCCAGTATATTCTGGATTTAATAGAATGAAGGTGTCATTTGGAAAAAATAAAAATGAAAGGAAAATAGAAAATTGACATGGTTTTAAGTTCTGAATCTCACAGTCAAAGAGCCTTGAAAGGCAAACAGAATAATCAATCTAACCTAATATTTTAAAATACCGGACAGTGGGTATCTATTTGTACTAGGTAAAACCGTAGTGATTTTTATATTGTAATATGTATCGTTTTTACATAAAATTAAAGTATATGTGGTTATCAATATTTGAAGAATTTGACAATTTGAATATTCTTTAATTTGTTATATGTATAATTCCAACAAATGAGGTTTGTTTTATTTTTTAATGCTATTGCGCTTTTCTTTACTGTGATTTATTTAATATTTAATTTAGTAAAGTTATAAAGGAGGAATTATATATATGTATGTAATATTATATAGTTATTTTTCTATCTTTAAAATTGTTCAAGTTATCTAGACCAAATAAATTTTTGCATTTTAGTTTGTTTCTTTTTTTTTCATACATTTTTTTCATCAGTAATGAATATTTGCATTTATTTTTTTTTAATTATAGAGGTGTGCGAGCACATGTTTTTTCGAACCAATTTATGAACGAACTCAAGCAAATATGTTGCTTCGAACCTTGGAAATAGTATGTCTAAGTCCACACTTGAAATTCGATCTTCCTAAATTCAAAAATGAACATCGAACTTACCTAAATTATTCACTCTTCATATACAATTTCCTTAAATACAAAATTTCAGTGCATGGTAGCACAAAATATTTGGTATGTAGAAAATATCTATTCTCTTTGCAAAAAGTTTGTCAAAATTGCAGGTTCATTGAGTGAAAATGCCTTCCGGTGCTGATGTTAATTGCGAATGGCTGCAACATTGAGTCAAAGATACAAAACGGAATATTGAAAACTTTTTTTAGAGTTCTGCATCTATATTGAAGCTCATTCATATATACTTTTTATCGTTTGCTTTTACCAAGACAGTTTTAACAGTCTTTTAGATTGAGGGGGTTAAAGTTGAACATGGTAGGTATATAATACCCAGTTGTGTTCTGGTTGAGAATGTTGTTCAACCCAGTATTTGCGGAAGGCAATCTGCTATGATCTTAATACATTCTGAAAAATTACATTACCAATTGCTATTGAACACTGCCATCATAATGTCGTCACCAAAAAAAGTCATTGGGATGTTGGGATATATAAAAAAATTAAAGCTGATTGTTAAATAGCTCTGTCAGGTCTCAATGTGTTCCACCAATTGTCAAAAATATGCATTAGTGAAATATTAAAATACGTTACCATGGGGTCAGAGTTTGAAGCGCCGCTACCAAATTAACAGGGCCTCTACTGAGTTACACGCTCGCTACCTTTGGCAACTTTGATTGCTTGTAACGTTTCATTTTGTACAATTTTTGAACAACGAACTTCGAACTATTTTGGAGAATTAGGTTTTCTGAACTTTGAAAGTCTTCAACATCACGGAGCACATACAATTTTTCAAACCGATAGTTCGGTACGATTTCGGGTTCAGTTCGAAATTTCAAAGCTTCGCACACCTCTACTTTTTTTAATTGCTTTTTCTTTTATTTAACATAACTTAATCAAATATTGTTAGAAGCATCAAATCTATTTCAACCCAAAGTACTATCCTATTAGTGAATTTTTATTTAAAAAATTCACTAATAGAGAGGTATCGATGGTGAGACTTTGCAAACATTTTTTCAAATGAGCGCGAACTAGGACCCCTATCCGGGGTCAGTTTGAATTTTAATATGTTTATATATATATATATGTATATATATATATATATATATATATATATATATATATATATATATATATATATATATATATATATATATATATATATATGTATGTATGTATGTATGTATGTATGTATGTATGTATGTATGTATGTATCCAACCGCTAACTCAAAAAATAACCAACCGATTTCGATGAAACTTGACAAGTGCCTTTCTTTTATTAATGGCTTGGATGAGTTCGTTAGCCAAGAAAATCGAGCAAGGTTTTCCGGGAAAATTTTGAGTTTTCTTTCGAAAAAAATTTTGTCTCCGAAAATTACAAATCTATTTTAATAAAATTTGGTGCATATATAGCCTCGGGGAAGACCTTACTACGTATCAAAACTGAAATTTCTAAGTGTATAGGAAATTGAGTTATTAAAATTTTGATTTTTCTTTCGAAATAAATGTTTTTCTCCAAAAATTACAAAGCTATTTTAATGAAATTTGGTGGATCTGTTGCCTTGCGAAAGACCCTGCCACATACCAAAATTCAACTGTCTAAGTTTATATAAGATTGAGTAATTCAAATTTGAAGGATTTAATAAAAATTCACTACCATAACGCACTTCCTGCGTCTCGAACTTTTTTTTTACTTCCATGTTACTGTCAGGTTATAAAGTTCACAAAATATAAATGGTGCTATGTCGTATAAATTTATTTAGGGGAAATACACCTACCCGTAAATTTTAAATAAATACAAAAAAGTAGAAAATGGTTTAACACCTTGGCTCCCATATGAATCACCGGTGATACACTAGATTTAGTCGCCTCTACACCGCCATAAGTTTGTGTAGAGTTCTGTTAGGGACCAAACATGCTCTCAAGTTATATGTATAGTTTCTACTCAACAAATCTCACCATGCCTACATAATATGTTATGTGCATTAGTTGGAAACTTTTGTTGTTAGATCTCCGGTGATTCACATGGTACATATGTGATCCATATCATTACTATTTCGACAGTATATTCCAGTAAAAGCATCGAAATACGAAGTGAAAATTTTAAAGTTATGCAACGAAAATAGGTACACTTTCTAAACAGAAATTTGTAAAGGAAAGGGTAATATGGCAACTGCTGAACGCAATAGCAATAAAGTTATTTTGAATTTAATGAAGGACTATCTCGATAGTGGACACACTCTAGTAGCAGACAACTACTATAAAGTCTGGTGTTTGCAAATTTACTACTGGAAAGAAAAACCCACAACATCAGTATGTTGTAAAAATATGTAAAAGAAGTACTAAGGGAAATCTTAAGAATGAACTGGCATGGTTATCGGTAACTGGAAAGATAAGAGATCGGTTAGATTTATTAGTACAAGGCATACGCTAAACCTAATCGAAAGAAAAATCGTAAAGGTGAAACAGTTTATAAGCCGAAAGGTATTATTTTCTATGAGTTTAAGATGTGTATAGACTTATCACATCAATTGGCTTCTTATTTTATTATTACTGGTCGATCTATAAGGTGGTAGCACAAGGTTGCATTTGAATATCTATTTGAGAGCCTCTGTGGTCTAGGGGTAAGAACGTGTGCCTCTGAACCAAAGGGTACTGGGTTCGATTCCCAGGGTTTTCCTTTCACTGTTTCAGTACAAACTAATAAATTAACATCAACCGAGGTTCCGGCATTGTATTTGAACAAGTTGAAGGTCTGCACGTTCCGCCCTTCAGAGGGGTCATAAAGCCGGTTGGTTCCGTACCCATGCGATGTTGGGCACGTTAAAGATCCCTACCCCCCTTACAGAAAGGTAGCGGTTCGGCAACATTTCCAGGATAGTGGTTTGAAACTGCTCCCTGACGTAGTCGCGGAAATAGGCCGAAGTTAAAGTAAAAAAAGAAATAAAATATCTATTTGGTACCTCCATCATTAATGCTCTCATCTTATATCAACTATCAAGCAAAGAGAAGATTCAAGTAGCAGATTTTAGAGAGGCACTTGTGATGGGCTTACTTCGTGACATTTGAGATAACAAAAAAAATAGTAAAACACCCAAACACATACTGAAAGACGTTGAAAAAAAAAAAACAAGACAACTTAAAACGAGAAAGCGATGGGTGTTATGACACAGAGTATATGTCACAAAAAAAAACCAAAGTAGCAGCACAGAAGGCTAACTGGTTTCCACTTTTTGCACAGAGTGTCCAAAAGCTCATGCACTATGGATTGTTTTCAAAAAAATAAACTAATATGACATTTTTCAACTAAAATATCTTTTTTTTTTTTCTTGTTTTAATTTTTTTTCTTCACATTTACGAAAAATAAAGGATATTCCTTGTCAACTTTGATTACTGTCTTATTTCAGCATGCATAACTTAACTAAAGTGAGTCACCTGTGATACCCATGTGTCCTATGTGTTACTTGGTTAATTTATATATCATTGCCATATTTTATTTGTCTACTTTTATGTACCAGAAATGTTGATGAATTAGATATAGTATTACATGATATCACCGGTGATACAGATTGTCCAAAAATGATCCATGTTTGTGCACCTGTGGTACATGTGGCATCATGAGGCAGAAACTTGGCTATAGCATTGATAGCAAATGTATTAAGGACATCCAGAAGATGTGTTAGATCTGTTTTCTGTACATATGACTCAATTGCAGCAATGGACCACATTCGTAACGTTAGGAAATTTCTTTCCCGCCGGTTGATAGTTAAATTTATTACCAGTGCTGTTATACAGTTTCGTTGCCTGTAGAGTTTGAATGAGGCAATTCTTATGCTTGAAACGACCAAGACTGAGAACTTTGATGTTTTAACTATCAATTTCCAGTTTTTGAGTTTAAAATAAGTAATTTTATTGTGAAATATTAATAATTGAAATTAATAACGAACGATGACCTATGTCAATGATTACTGGTTGACATTCCATCATCATGAATGTCATTTAACCTCCAAAAATTGCATGGGCTTACAAAGCTTCTTTGTCAGCATATAAGAGAAAGGAAAGGCCTCAAAAATCTGTCTAAGCTGACAACCTTTTCAGCAGCAATTTGCAAGTTTGGAAACTAGAATTTTTGCCTGGCATCATGAATAAAATACTTTACCAACAGGTATTCACAAAAATGGAAATGTGATTTAATTACCTTATAATACTCTTTATTTACCCATTTTATACAAGTCAAAAGTTTAATAATTAAATAATTAAGAGGGTAAATAAACAAGTAAACCACAAAGTATGTTACTGCTGTATGCGGTATAACAATTAATACAATTATACATTTTCACACAGTAAGCACTTGACAAAATAAAAGCTATACATGTAATTAATAAGGATAAAAACAGAGATTATAAAAATTATACAAGTGTATGAGTGGAGTAAATTGGCATGTGCAAAAAGATCCAGAAATTGATCCAAAGAGTTGCTCCTGAAACAAAGTTTGTTTCAACAATATAAAACAACACATCATATCAAACGGGTAACATGAACAACTTAGCAAATTGGATGTCATCAACTATGAACTTCAAGAACAAGTTAGCAAATTGGATGTCATCTACTACGAACTTCAAGAAATGTGTACAATTTATCCCCGTCACCACCCAGCAAAAGTCTACCAAACATCGCTTAAACTATTTATAGGAATCAGTTTCTCTAATATGTGAAAGTTCCTCAAACAATCTGGGCGCAAGGTAAGCAAGCTTCTTTGTGCTGTAGTCGTTCTCTTAAGTGGAACGTTCCTGTTGCTCATTTTAGTGCGCGTTTCATAGCAATGTTCCACTGTATTATGCAAATTCTTGTTTTTGAAAGCATTAGTAGGTACTCGAACAATATAAAGCTGTCTAATGTCGAGTTTTACTGTACAAGTTTCCCGAGGGGTATGTTGCTTCGCTCCCTAGCATTATTCTCAAGATTCTCTTCTGCATGACTCCCAAACCATTAATGTGACACTTGAACGCACCTCCCCATCCAAGTATACCATAATCTAAGTGTGATTTCACAAGTGCATAGTATACACTTCTTGGTTCCTGCAACTGTAGTATCTTGTTCAGATATTTAAATTTATGTGACACAGGTCGTAATTTTTCCATGACGCAATCTATGTGCAAGTTCCATCTCATGTGTTTGTCAAATAATACACCCATATATCTGGCAGCCTCAGAAGCGTCTATTTTTTCACCATCATTGAAAATTGAAGTGAGGTCCGGCGATGAAGCATTTCTAAATGAGAAGGGCAAGTAGGTGTTCTTCTTCATGTTCACTGTCAATGATCGACTGACAAATCAATTTTTAATCTCAGTTAATCCGAAATCTGCCCTTTGCCTGAGTCTGGTCCAGGTATCATCTTTAAAGAAAACAGCAGTGTCGCCGGCATAGCTAACAATCTCACCAGATATATGCAGACTGAATATGCTGTTTATATAAATTATAAACAACAGTGGTCCCAAAAATATTCCCTGTGGTACACCATATTTAAGTATTTGTAATGTGCTCCTAAAACTATTTACCTTAGTACATTGCAGCCCATTTTCAAGATAAGTCCGCATAAGCTCCAGTGCAACCCCTCTGCAACCCAAATTCTCAGGTACATTCAACAATTCCGCGTGGTGATCCACTGTGTCGAAAGACTTTGCAAGATCAACAAAGACACACATACATTGTTACTTTTTATCAAGGCTTTCGGATATAAGAGATGTCAATCTAGAAATGGCATCTGTCACTGAAGAGCCCTTTCTAAAGCTGTACTGAGATTTTGAGAGAACACTATTTTTTTTTTTCAAAAAATTTATAATTCCTACCATCAACATAGTTTCAACCATCTTTGTGAAATTAGTTACCAAAGAAAGCAGCTGATAATTAGTATACTGTGTGCTATTCCCGGATCTTTTATGTAATGGTTTTACAACTGTTATCTTAAATGAGCTGGGACACTTACCGACCTTCATTATCTTGCTAACTATATAAACCAGAGGTGAAGCTATACACTCCGCAACAGACTTAAGCATCTCTGCCATTATCCCGTCTACACCTGAGCGTTTTTTGTTTTTCAGATTCAAATTTATCTTTTCACCTCGTATTCACCAGTGGGAAAGAAAAGCAATGAATTAATTACACGCCTTTCCTGAGGTTGCCTCTTTTGGTTATTTATATATGAAATAATTAAAACTCTTTGAAGTTTCAACATCAGTACAATATTATAGAACATAGGTACCCTCTCTTCGGCACGAACTTCTCAGGTAAAAGATAAATGAATTGTTTTTTATGTTATGTTCAAATATTGTTGGTCCATTGTCTTTGTTTTTGTCTTAAAAGTAGCAACTACTAATTGTAAATAACCCCCATAAAGGTGCCTTCAAGTCATGTTGCCATATTTATTGTTAAATCTTACCTTACATACTTACCTTGGAAAACAATTATTTTTCTTTTTGTTATCACTTCATCATTAAGTCCATATTCCTGGAAGTGATTTCCTGTATTGTATAAAATTGGACTTCCTAATAAAAAACTGTAATGTGACAGTGTGATAACTCTGCACTAACGGAGAAGTGTGTCGATGGCCGTTCATGCCAGTAGAGGGGTGGAGGAAGAGAGTGTAATGAGAGGGTGCTCAGTTCAGGGCGCGCAAGAAGTTTACCGGAACTATTATTTAGTTAATTAAGTGTTGTACCTATGTTTTATTAGCTTATTATTAATATCAATATATGCATTTATTTATCTAATTATGCGGTGTGATGAATGAACTCCTAACAATCTATCCACCCTGTCATAAAATATAATTTTACATTTTCCTTATGTCATTTGTTGACTTTTCGCAAAGCCACCCAGCTTACCGCTTTCGAAGCAACGACCTTCAAAACCTTGCTTATGAAATTGAAGGTAGATAAATGCCCTAGCACAAAGGTATTTATTTAGTGAGTTAAGATAAGACCTACAAAATTTCTAAAATGCATGGTCCGATTCTTTTTAAAATTTTCTCATAGGCAAAGCTTGTCCGTGGTGATATTTTCATCCAAAATAAAATAATGTCTATAGATTATTGTTATATGTGTTTTGTTCATTTCTCAATTTATTTACTGAAAAAGACATTTTTCAAATCTATTTCATCACATCAAAAAAATATCACTTTTAAATCACAAAGTCTGTAATTTAAACTGCTGCCAAAACATTGCAGAAAGTGTCTATTTGAAATGAATTTTCTGCAAATATTCTAATTAAATAATGTGAGTTGTTGAAAAAGGAATTTGAGAATTTTTAAAACACATTTCTTGCATTATGTTGTTGTTCATAACCAGCCTCCGAAAACATTGTGAGATGTACGAGAGGGTCACCATGTCACCGTGCCCCCCTAATTTTATTTTTAAGTTACCTTTGGCAACAACGAAACAATTTGCGTTTCATAGAAATAAAGACTGTTCAAGTAATTTAATCTCTGTCCAAAAAAGCCTAAAATACATGATTTTATAAGGTATTGAATTTATTTAAACAACAATACAGGCTACACTTTAATAATTTTAACCAGAAAATCAGTTTTGCCAAAATTATTAGCCTGAGCTTCCACGGTACCAAGCGTTTTGGATTGTGAATTAAATCGTCATTGTTTTTGTTAATTTATGACATTTACTTTTTTTCGATATTGCTCACTTAAGTGAACAAGAACATATCAAAGTTTTAATGATGATCGGTTATGGTGATCGTAAAGGGACCTATAATGACGTTTGTTATTTAATCAATGAGGTTCACCCTGACTGGCCACCCCTTAACAGGTCTATGGTAAGCAGACTACACCTCAAATTGACTGAAACAGGGAGTGTAAAAGTTCGCCCCAAGTCCAGTCACCGTGTAACGGCTACTTCGGTTAAAAAGAAGCTGGATGTATTCCTTGCTGTACAAGAAACTCAGAAAACTTCTGCATTGAGACTTGCTAGAACGAACGAGATCTACAGCATATTTGACATCGGGAAAAGTATTTTCCCTATCAGTTTCATAACCTGCAAGAATTTTTTGCAGAGGATTTTGATAGAAGAATCAAATTTTGTGAACAAATAATTCAGATTACCTATTCAACAAAATGAAGATTTTTTAAACTGCGTTGTTTTCTCTGATGAAGCCGCCTGTTGCATTAATGGTAGTGTATAGACAGACACAATTATCGACATTGGTCTGACAATAACCCCCATTAGATGGAAGAAATTCATACCCAATATCCTATATATTTTTATAATTGAACCTATGGGCCAGAATAATTAGTCATCGTGTAATTGGACACTTCTTCCTTGAAGGGGCTTTAACAGGTCTACGTTATCTAAAATTATTACGAGAAGATATTATGTCCTGTAGCAGATAATTGGTTCAAAATGATTTCCCTAATGTCTGCTTCCAATAAGATGGTGCCCCATCTCATTTCAGTCGAGAGGTAAGGGAATACCTTAATGTGACATTTCCTAACCAATGAATAGGCAGGAGATAGCCCATATGGTGTCCAGCTAGGTGGCCAGATTTGTCTCCACTCGAATTTTTTCTCTGGGGGTAATTTAAAAAGGGTTGTTTACAATGATGGGCACGTGAATTTGGAACAGGGGTGTGACCAAATTGTGATGGCCTTTCAGCAAGTGCTTAACAGATCACTGCAATTCTTCATCAGTTTAACAAGAGGCTTTAGTATTGTCAAGAAGTTGAAAGGGCTCAATCTCTTTAATAAAGTAAGATGTACCATTTTTCACGAAAAGCCGATTGTTTATGTTCTTGACAAAGGTAACCAAAAAATAATTAATACCACCAAAAAGTACGCTGAATAAGCTTTTCAAATCGCATGGCCTATGTTGTTATTTAAGAAATTAAAGAGTTGTCACCCTCCAAAAAGGAAGTGCTTCAAGAAATATCGATTATGCTACTAAATAGTCTGTTATGCAATCTGCTAAATTTCGAGGCCGATGCCGCTCCCGGTTTAAATATTATGGCCATGTTGCCTTGCTTATGTTGCAAGCCTATATATGTTTCCAACAGATAACTCAGAAAATAATAAACGGAATTTGTATTTCGAAAAATAACATAGCTATTTTAATAAAATTTGGCAAACAGTTTGTTCTGGCAGGGTCTTTTTACTACATACCAAAATTCAAGCTTCTAAGTTAATAGCAAATTGAGTTAAAGTTTGAAGTATATAATGAAAATTCACTAACATAACGCACTTGCTGCATCCAACAAGTTACTACATTTGAGCTGTTTCGATAAAGCTCCTTCAGATATAAAATTTCCTTTTGAGTCATGAGTCTAAGTTTGAACTTATATAAAATAATACTAGGTTATTTGATTTCATGATTTCTCAAATGAATTTGAGCATCATATTAAATTTATGTTGGTTTAAATTGGAGGAGAATAATAAAATATATTGGAAAAAGGCACAAGGTCTTCTTGAATTGGTGGCAGTATATGGAAAGTATTCCATGAATTAAGGAACATTATGGAAAGCAAGAGAAGGTTGTATGTCAAAATTTAAAGCGTCAGTAATAAGTACACTTGGAGAACCCAACTCACCACAACACATCTGCTTAAATACCTGACGATCATTTCACTAACAAAGTTAGCGTCATCAGAGGATGTAAAATTAACAACTAAACATCAACTTTTAGATTACGTCTTAAGTAAAGACCGATAAAGATAGTGACGAAATCCCTAGCAAATTTTCTGTGTTGTATATAAATTGCCGAATGAGGTTTTGAACTTCCGTTATAACTTTACCTGCTGAGTTTCGGAATATCTTCTATGTCAAAGATAGAGTGTAAACAAAGGGCTATAAATCAATGGCGGAGCTCGGTTTAAGGAATTTTAATTTTTTATTGCCTTAAAAATATACTTTCGAATGCATCTAACTTCACTGGTTGTCTAACATTTTGGATAAGTTTCATATTCTCTTTATCTATGTGATGATATTGTTATCCAAAATATATTGTGCCACACATGATTCGTCTACACCACTGTGTCTCACCTGTGCCAGATGCTCCTTGAATCTTGTTTCAATGGTTCTTTTAGTCTGCCTAGCCTATTTAAGATTCCAATCTTTACAACTTATCTCATACATACCGGACATTTCAGTGCCTCTATCTTTATCTTTCATATTACCTAACAAATTTTTTAAATTATTTTTTGTTGAAAAATTTTGCTGCAAATCAGCTTTCTTAAAAATGCTCTCGGGACCCCTTTTGATACGCAGTTCAAATGGTAGGAAACAAACTATTCATTTTTATCTTTCCTAAATGCCATGGATTCCGCTAACATTTTCTCTGTTCTGTGTCTATTAATTAATTTTTCCACAAATCAATCCGAATATCCGTTGTGTTTAGCCACTTTTTTAATATCCCCTAATTCTCTACTATAACTTCTTTTACTTAAGGGAAATTTTCTTAATCTATTTACTAAGAAATTTAAACTCGCCGTTTTTGGTGTAAACGTATGATGCAAGTCATTTGGAATGTAAGTTAGAGTGGTAGTTTCCTTCCTGTGGACATAAAATTCAAGAGAATAATTATTTTTAATAACTACGGTCGATCGAGAAAAGGAATAGTTTACTGTTAACTTCCAATTCATGGGTGAATTTTATTGAATCAAATTGACAGCTGATTCTATTAATAAAGTCATCTACTTTGCATATGTTTGTGTTAAACACTGCAAAAATATCGTCCACATAACAAAAAACATACTCTAGGAAAATACTCACTTTCATTTGCTAAATTCGTTTCAAATCTAACTTATGAAAAGGTCTGCAATAAATGGAGAGAGAGGGTAGCGCTTTGCCGGGGCTCGGGCTTGTTAAAAAAAACTCATTGTTAAATTGAAAGCTATTTTGTTTTATAGAACAGTTTGTTAAAGTTAAATATTCTTTGCGAACCTCTTCACTTATATTGTTGAATTTCAACAATAGTTCTAAATACGTTAGCGTTTGTTTCGTGGGCACGCTAGGAAATAAAGACGCCACATCAAATTATATCAAAACCTCACCTTCAATCAATTTATCATTTTTAACTTTATTAGTAAATTCATACTCTGATGACGCTAACTTTGTTAGTGAAATGATCGTTGGGTCTTTAAAAAGATCTGTTGTTGTGATTTGGGTTCTCCAAGTGTACTTATAAGTGCTTATCGCAAGTTCCAATCTTCACTTAGTGTCTACTGGTCAACAATTTGAACTCGAACATTAGGAAAAACTATTTTTAATATTACATATCGTGCAAGCACAAAGTTAACTTGATTTACATTATTATCACTAAATAAATAAATAGTTCCGGACGTTAACAAGTTGTAAAGAGTGTGCATGTGAATATAATGTAAGATGTCCTATTTTACTGTTAATATTGATTTATTAAACAGCATCCTGTATCATAAAAAAATTACCAGCACTGACTAATGTATAAGTGTATTGACGTTGTTATAATCATGTGTAATTGCAGTTGAACAATCATATAAAATGTTTCATACACCAACACTTCTGTATTCAGTATTTTATGGTTTAAATGTCTTACTTGTCAGTTAACCTGTTTGTTTATTTTAAAATAAACTATCTAGGAAATAACCTAAATGATACACTTAACAACAAAAAACAAAAAGCAGTGTAACCCCAAAAACCACAAAAATGGTAACAAAGAGTACACTATGTGAAAATAGAAATTTTCTGGAATAGAAATTTTCAGGATGAAAAATAGAATATTTCATCCTCTGATAACGCTGACGTTGTCAGCGAAACGATCGTAAGGTCTTTAAAATATGTGTTGTGGTGGTTTGGGTTCTCCAAGTGTACTTATAGGTAACAAAGAGTTTCGTGCTAGATAAGTATTTCGACAAAGAACAGCTACCGATGAATGTCGAAATACGTATCTAGCGCAAATGTCTTTTTTACCATTTTTGTGTTTTTTTGGACTGATTTTGCTTTGTGTTTCAGTCTCGAAGCTGCAGTGTCCAACCTTAGTCTTTTATCAGAGACATTTAAGGTTAACGGTACTAGAAATAGCTGTACAAAAGTGGGGCTGAATTTGATAGGCCTTCAAAAGCCAGCTAATAATATTTCGGAAATTCTTCCACATTGGAACCACAGAGGGAACCTCTTAAAGGATGCCACAGCTAGGTCGGCCAAAAATGAATGGTACCTCAAGTAAAGCTCAGAACAGAGCACAATTCAACCAGATTGCATGCTTCTGCTATGTGCCTAATGTAGAAGTTAAAGGACATTTATCACTTTATTGCCCAGCAGGGTTATACCCAATTAAGACAGAAAGAAATTTACCAATGTAGGTATGCATTAGCACGGTCACCAATTAGCACATACTTCAAAAACTTAAAAGACTACAAATAGAATCAGTCTATACTTGGTCGTAGGTAAAACTAAAAGGATTACAAACAAAAACTGCTATGTGCGATTTTAATGACCTCATTCATACTTCAGTAATTAATGTCATATATGTTACCTATGTAGTTATAATTGATAACAGTGGTATGAATAGGTGATCTTATAAACATATTTGTTCTGCTAGTTGGAAGGTACAAAGTATCACAGCTTCTAGGTACAAGCAATTTTATCTGTCCAAGCAGTTGTGAGCAATCTAGCAAATTATTCTAAAGCTTTTATAGGAACCTTATAAAAGCAACCTTTCTATGAGACTACTAACGCCGCACACCTGAAGCAGTTTCAAATGATCAAAGAGGATATTCCCCTACACCTTTAAATTTCAAAAATATCAGACACCTCTGGATTGATTCAAGGCAACACTTCTGAGAAGTATAGTATGGAGAAAAAATTAGTGCTCCACCTGGTATATACAAGTGAAAAGTAAAGAGTTTTAAGTGCCACTTTATTACGGAAATTACTACAGTTTCTAATTATGCGGCCAAGCATACAAAGCGCTGAACTTGCCAGTTCCTATATCTGTAAGTTGAAAGCTAATTTGTTGTCAAAGGTAATAACCAGATCTTTTGTGGTTCTACAACTGGAGATCAATGGGGCATCTATATTACAATGATATTCGGTGCAAGATATTCTCTGTGAATATAAGACCACCCTACACTTTCACAAATTCAGGCTGTCAACTTTATTGCACATTGAAGCTCTATACGATCATCAGCTCCACTTATAGAAGGATAAATTTGAAGATAGTCACCAAAAGGAAGGTGAATGGTTCACAAAACAAGGCTCAGGTCGTTATTGTAAAGTAAGAAGAATAAAGGCCCAAAGTTGGATCCCTGAGGGACACCTGAAGTTGCGTAATAAGAAGTGGACTCAAAACTACCATAGAACACAACATTTAGCCTTCTATTCAAATGGGATCTAGATTTAAATTTATCAAGTGACACCATATAATCAATGGAACCAATTGCCTTGGCCAAGTCTATATAAATCACTTCAACCTAACTATCCTATCTATTAAGAGTATTAGCAATAAACTGTGTAATGCAATATACATTGGAGACAATAGACATCTCTTCCATGAAGCCATGGTGAACTCATGATTTTGACAGATTGGAGAATTTCAAGTACCTTAGCAAAATTGCATAGAATAGGAATTGGTCTGTATTTGGATATTAACGACCTATCGCCACACTTTATGATGCGAATAACCTTCGCTTTCTTCCAAACATTGGGAAAGGTCTCAGTCTTGAGGTCTAAGTTAAATATGAAACTTAGAGGTCTTACACACTAGCACAATCAAGCTAGCACAACCAAGAATGATGGAATTAGGTCGGGGTCAGTTGTAATTTTCTTTTTAATTTGAGACATGACTTCTCGACTTCATCAGCAGATAAATTGGACAAAAACACTGTAGGTGTTTTGGCCAGATTTGTTAGAGCTGGGAGCAGTATTAAAAGGTGGAAGCTATACATTCTGTAAATAACCTACAAGTGCATCAACTATAGATTCTGGTGTATCAAAAATGCCACCATCATCACCTTGCATCAAACCAGGAAGTTTTGGACATCGCCTTTTATTTTGGTTATATGACCAGAGTGATTTTACATCATCACCTATTGATGCCTCAACCCGATGCAAGTAGGCATTGTCAGTATTATATATTATACAATAGAACAATAAACAAACTGAGAATTACATGGATGAATATCAGTTGGGAGTGAGATCTGCTAAAGGAAAAGCTAAGCAAGGGGCCAGGACAATAATAAATAGGAAGCTTGAAAGGAATAATGATATACATGATTTTGTAGAGCCTGAAAAGTATTTAATAATGTTCCAAAAAGTTTTTTATTGGTTGTCATTACTTGCAGAAATCGTTCGATACTAGATAGAGACGTAAGCACATTTTCTCTGGCTTCACATGAGCTCCATTTTTTCTATGCAACTGGTTTTGTCAGGCGATGCTGCAAATGGCAAAACCATTTGCAGACGCGATGCCTTAGAAGACTAAACCAGTCACATAGATAAAACAAGCATTTGTGAATCCAGAAAAAAGTCTCTAGGTCTGTATTTAGAAACTAAGTCTTTTTACAATTTATTTCTATCAAATTCTATGGTTATTCTGATTTGCACGCTAGGGATTTGATCAGACTCAGTCGGGATCGTAAACCACCAATCTTGGAATGCCCATGTCTGGCGTTGCTTAACTATAACTAACACAGCACATTTCCAAACTGGGCCATCGAGGCGGCTATAATACTTTCTTTTTGTGGTGGAGTATAGGACTTCCACAAAGTTGTTCCATCGCACTCTATTTTGAGTCATTGCTTGTTTTCCACAATTTCTTGCTTCATTTAGTGGCATCTTCTTCCATGTAGTGACAAGCTGTTTCCGTGTTCGAATTACAATCCAGAGCATGGTGTTCCCTAACTGACAGGTGTCCACATCATTTTTGCTTGCACAGTTTTATATCTGTAACTACCTGCTCTACAATATTACCATTGTTACCTTGCTGCAGGGAAAGGTGGTCAGCTTTAAGCCTGCGAGGGGGTGCTCTCAGCGGGGAGTATTATTCGCTTTTCTTTGGTCTCCTCCTGGTGGATGATCTGCTGGACATCCTGTAACTGTGAGGTTGAGATCCAGACGTGTGCGGGTGATCTTGTCATACTGATTACAGGCAAATCTGAAGAGAAACTTTCAATAATTCTCCAAGAGACATAAACATAGTGAATGATTGGTGCCGGAGGGAGCAGATGTCTGTGAACCCCCACAAAACCATAATTGTCCCGTCCCGTTCACCAGAAAGAGAAGGTTGGATAAATTGAAACCACCCCCTCTAATGGGTAAGACACTTCAATTTATGGAACAGGCTAAATATCTGGGGGTTCCCATCGATAAGACGCTCAACTGAAATGTAAAGTTGGAGAATGTAATCCGCAGGGCCAAGTTGTCCCTGCGGACATGCCGAAGTATCTGTGAGAACAACTGGTGAACAAACCGACAGCAGATGTTTTGGCTCTATGTAGTGGTTATCAGACCAATGAGAGCCTATGGAACTATAGTTTGTTAGCACTTCGTGGTATCGCGGAGGCCAAACTGGCTCAGCTACAGAAACAAACATGTCTGATGATAATGAGAGCGTTAAGCAACACCCCATCAGTTGCTCTGGAAGTCCTCCTAAACTTCCACCTGTTTACATATGGTTGGAGAGTGTGGCTAGGTGGATTACGTACGACCTAAACAAATGGGGGATAGCATGCTGAATGCAAACAGTATGAAAAGACCTAGACTCTCGATGACATTAAAAGTTACGAGGTTGTTTGAATGATCTCAGATCTGATGCCTACAAAAATCTGCAGAAACCAGTTTTTCAAAACCGTTTATTGAAGGCAGATCTCTGCTGGAACAGGGGCGGTCGCAAAACTGAATCAGCGGCAGAAGCTGGCGCATATGGGAGCAGCAACTATATACCATGCAGAAGTATATGCTATCAAGGTGTGTGAGAGAAAAAATAAATATGACCGTTGCACACATAAATCGGTGAAAATATTTTCTGATAGCCATGCTGCTATAGAGGCACTTGGATTCCACTGTTGCAATTGTAAACGGTATGGAATTGTAAGACTGCCCTCAACAAACTGGACAGCTACAATCAGGTGTCGCTGGTCTGGATACCGGGATACTCCGAGGTTGCAGGCAAATTAGCAGACGACGCTCTTGCCAGGAGGAGTCCCGGGGTGAACTATATCGGACCGGAACTTGCACTGAGGACCTCGATATGCACAGTGAAACGCACCTTAAAGACCTGGACAGTTTGAAAGATAATCCGGCAATGGCAAAACCTGACAGGATTGGCACACTCGAAGGCCTCCATAAATGGCTTTTGAAAGTTAAGGGTTAAAAAAACTTCTAAAGTGCATCAGACAACAACTGAGAACTCTGGTCGGCTGTATACAGGATACGCTGCATTTCAAGAGCCTTCTTGCCCGTTATTTAGGGGTCATGCAGCATTGATACTCAGTTGCATTTATATCCTGGAAACGGGTTGTTCAAGGTTAAAACAATATGGGAGCGAAATAAGTGCCCCTGCACTATATAATACAAGCCAGTCCGCAGTTTTTAGTTTACCTATCCCTAGATCAGAGGAGGTCAAACACTCATTAATTCAGGGTAACAAAAATGTGTTTAACCATCCCTGTCTAAGGTTGAAAATACTGCAACGCCTAGAACTGTTCAAAAAGCGAACAAAATGTATCTTTTAGAAATAACGTATTACAATCTTGTTGAAATGTTTAAGGATTGGGTGGATTAGTTTTGGTGCTTATTCAGGTGGCGTCGGCTTGGTTGTTTATTCCTTTCTGCTTAAGAGTAATTGAATTCCAATTATTGTCTGCATTTTTTTTATATAGTTATGATAGCTCCATATTGACATTTTTCAATGTTGAGAGTAGTTTTCGATTTTAATTTTAATTTTAGTAATTGTTCCCTCTATTGTGCAAGTACAAGTAGTGCAGATTAGATTAATTGTGAGTGGGCTATTCCAGTCCCTCCACCGCGACCCTAGCTATATTGTGGCTTACATCTAATTACTTAAATTTTACCCATTAAATCCAACTGGAGGAATCGATATTTTTGTGGGTGAAAGTTGGTTTGAAAGGGTTCTTTAGGTTTTTTCCCGCTGTTGGAGTGTATTTCCATCTGCGCGAAGTCGCTTGCATGTTTCGAAGCTTACAGAGAGAAGGCCTCTGTCCGAGTTCGTCTGGGCCCGACGTCGGTCAGTGTTGGACTCGAGGCAGTATCATATGGAGTCGCGCTCCCGAGCAGCATCCAAGGTAGTTCGCGTTCCCGTTTGAAGCTCAGAGAGATAGCCTCTCGCCGAGTTCGTCCGGACTCGACCAGTGTTTGCTTAAATTTCACCCATCCAATCCAGCTTCCTGCAGGAGACGATATTTTTGAGGGTGAAAGTTTTCGCCCGCTGTGAGGTGTACTGTCATCTAAAATAAAGTCGCTTGCCGGTTTCGAACTTCACGGAGAAATAGCCTCCATTCGAGCTCCAGTAGACCTGACATGCGCCTGTACTTGACGCAAGGCGATAAACCACGTAATGCTGCTCCCGAACGCTACCCAAGCGAGGTCATTTGTCCGTTTCAAAGCGCACAGTGGAGGCCTCAATATGCAGGTGCATTTCACTTCTAGAGATCTGCACACCCTCCGGGTTAGTTTGGATTCGACACCAACCGGTTTACCCAAGGCGGTATCACTTTGAACTGCCCTCCCGATCGGCATCCAAGTGAGATCGTTTTTCCGTTTTGAAGCTCACAGTAGATGCCTCAACTTCTGGGTGTAAATCACTCCCTAGAGATCTCAGCTTCCCTCTGAGTTCGTCTAGACCCGACACCTGCCAGCGTTAAATTTCACCCATTAAATCTAACTCACTGCAGGACTTGATATTTGTAAGGGCGAATGTTGCTTTGGTAGCGTCCTTTAGGGGCTTTTCTCGCCTGCTGTCGAAGGTGTACTGCCATCTGAACGAAGTGGCTTGACCGTTTTAAAGTTCACAGAAGATAGCCTCTTTCGGAGCTCGTCTGGACCCGACATCCGTCAGTGTTTGACTCCCACGGAAACTCGCTCCAGGGCATCACCCACGAGAGAGCGTTTGCCTGTTTCGTAGCACACAGTGGAGGTCTCAACCTCTAGATGCATCTCACTCTTAGAGATTTCAGCCCTCGTTTGGACCCGACACCCGCCAGTGCTTGACCCAAGGCAATATCATTTGGAATCTGGTTCCCGATCAACATCCAAGCGAGATCGTTTCTCCGTTTCGAAGCCGACAGTGAAGGCCTCAACTTCCGGGTGTATACCACACCCTAGAGGTATCGGCACCCCACGGGTTCGGTTGAACCCGAGATCCGCCAGTTTATTATACCAGTTAGTCGCCTTTTAGGACATGCAGGAGTTTCTTGTGCCTATTCCTTACATCGCCGCCGGACCTCACAGGGGAAACAAGTAGTATAAGGCATTTTAGTTGTCAGTATGACTTTGTCAGAAACTTTGTCTCTAATAAAGCTATTTTTGGTTTGACTTGACATTCCGCTTTTAAAGATTTAGTTTCGTCACTATTTTAACTGGTGGATGTCACACTTTTAGTTTATTTATAAAACATCACAGGTGTTACCATAACAACTAAATTCAATTGCTTACTCGAAAGTTTCCTGGCTAACTAGATATCAATATACGCTTGTGTTAAGTGACATACTTGCCGTGTTGTTGTATTAGATATTTTATTGAAGAATTTCACTTTGTGCACTTTGTAGTTAAAATGTATTCTGAAGAGAATAGTAGTTATTTAATTTACCTAAATGAGAATTAGTAGTTAATATTATTTATAAGGAAAAAATGAGACTATCGTGTCAATTTTTGCACTACACCGCCATCTAATTATTGTTCAGATATAGTCTCTTATGACCCTTTATAAAGTGATTATATCTTGTAAGCGACTATATACAAAACTTTTCTATGTCGATTTGTAGTATTTGTACCTTTTAGATAATAGTTGGTTTATAGGCAAAATTAATTAATTAATTTATGATTGGCTCTTGCTACTTTTCCGTGTCTTGTAAATTATTTTATAAATACTCATAATCCTTTTTTGTTATAGTACTGTATATAATTTCGCCAAAGACTTTGTAATGGTTGTTTTGTATATATTGAACTAAATTGTGTACAGAAATTATATATGTTGTTTCTTCCTTACATAAAACAATGAAAAAATATATAACGCGTTTTATTTTTATACTTAGTAGGAACTTTAGTTCACCCAATCCTAACAGACGACGTTCGTCTATGGTCCAAATTTGGTCGGGATATCCCGGACCTTACTGGGACGTCCCAGGGATATGCGAATGGGGGGAGGGGTGGCCCATTGAAAACAGGTGGCAGTCGTAACTGCCAGGAAAATATTTTATCTATTAAATCCTAAAACGCCTCAATGTTGCTTGTGGGCGGTGGGTGATTAGTTGGCATATTACGCCATTTTTTTTAACTTCTGAAAATCAGTATTTTGTTGGAAAACTATCTTCTTGGTGTATTCTTAGTATAAGTACAATCAGTATCTACAAATCTGTCCTATGCTCATGCAAAAAATTAACCTGTCATCAAAATATGGGTTACCAAAAAAAATCTACATAGGTCAAACTTCTAGAAATTTTAACACCCGATACAAAGAACATATTTCTGCATTTAGAAATAACCACGCTGACAAATCTACATTTGCAAAACATATTATTGATACCGAACATAGACCTACAATAAATAACC
Organism: Tillus elongatus; assembly: GCA_964006375.1. Classification (NCBI taxonomy): domain Eukaryota; kingdom Metazoa; phylum Arthropoda; class Insecta; order Coleoptera; family Cleridae; genus Tillus; species Tillus elongatus. Next base: position 79,016,193 of record OZ023262.1, on the reverse strand, counting down.
GCATACAACCACAACATTTTTATAATGATCAACGTAAACTAGACTTTTTTACAGCTTTAGAAGTCAAAAGGCACACACACGACAATAACTACCTTATTTTAAACGAGCAAACTGATTTAATGAATTCCCCTTTCTTGGATATTCTTCTTTCTAATTAAATATGTCAAAGAAAATAAATTTAACTATTATTTCAAAAAAGTTGTAATAAAATAATGAGTTGATGTATGTCGATATTTTCGTTATATAGAGACTACTTTTATACTGTTATTGTTTAGTTATTTTATTGTTGTAACTGTTATCATAGTTATTATAGGCTAGTTCTAGTTTTTGTGTTAAATATTGACATACATCACATAGACATTTTGAAAACCTAATCTGTCAATTGTGTTCCATCTTATTTTCAATTTGATAAAGAATTTTGATCAAAACATCATATCATAACATAGCAACAGATATTTATTTGTGGTTGTCATGATTTCCTACTAATTCAATTTTAATCTGTCTGAAAATGCTGTCAAGCAGCGAAACTATAGTCACAGAAGCATTGAAGAACATCCTAGAACTTACAGAATTCGAAGGGCCACTTGCTCCTATTAGCTCACGCGCTGGCTACGTCCTTCACCTACAAAAACCAACAGTGAAGCCAGAGAAGTAGTCTCCAAGTCTGTATGTAGTATGGACAAGTTTCACCAAGTAAGGGCAACAACAATCAATGATATATATATATATATATATATATATATATATATATATATATATATATATATATATATATATATATATATATATATATATATATATATATATACCTATATATATATATATATATATATATATATATATATATATATATACCTATATATATATATATATATATATATATATATATATATATATATATATATATATATATATATCTGTGTGTGACTCTTACCGGTAGATATTAACGCATAATCAAAAATCTTTTTTTCAAATTTTAATAACTTTTATTTCCATTCACCTAGCAAACTCAATTACTTCTACAACGTCACGACGTGTGGAAGTATCGCATCGGCGACATAAATTTCAAAAATCTTTTTTCGCTTAAACGTCGAAAAACGTATCAAAACATATAGAAAACATGATTTGGAAACGAAAATTTTATTTGTCTGTCGGTCTGTCGGTCGATCGGTCTGTCGGTCTGTAGGTCTGTCTATTTGTAGCCAGGATAACTTTAGAACGAATTGATATATCGTTTTCTAATTTGGTATACTGTTAGCACTCGACAAACGGTTCAGCTTGTTTTTGGGTAAAATCGCTTTAGTGGGTAGGGGATGAATGGGGGTGATTTCGTGAAATTTGACATTGTTTCGTTAAAACTCGAGTCATATAACGTTTTAGGGTTTATTTATTAGAAAACTTTTAATTTAATCAAACATCTAATATTCTGTGCTGAAATTAAATTAGGTGTTGAATAGGTGGGGGTGAAATATTGTTAAAAAAAATCGAAATTTTTTTCGAAGATATTTTTCCAACAAAATACTGATTTTCAGAAGTTAAATAAATTGCGTAATATGCCAAAATTTCGAATTTTATTTTTCGCTAATACGGCGTAAAAAGTCGCAAAACATATAGAAAACTTGATTCTGGAACGACATTTTTTTTGTTTGTCGGTCTGTCGGCATGTACATATGTCTGTTAATAGGCGCAATAACTTTAGAACGAATTTAGATATAAGAATAATAATTGTTTTATTTGTTTTGACGTTTTTACATGTCCTCATACAATACATACTATTTTCTTATTATTTTCTTATCCACTAAATAAAACACAAATCTTAGGGCATAGTTCAGCCCCATACCATAGTATCCGCAGCTCTACCACTTAAACGCCATTAAATTGTTAGTGCCAAGCCATTTAGTTAAGTTAATTATTAGCGAGCCTTGTCAGGGGGACACTTTCACATGCATCCATACACACACACACACACACACACACACACACACACACACACACACACACACACACACATGCACTGCTCACACAGCTCCTATACGCAACGTACGTCGCACACATATTCAAACACACAGAGTCACATATTTCTACACTCACCACCCCGCACCCAAGCACACCCACCTACTCACCTAACCCCCACACCCAGCGTACGCTAAAACACTCACACACGTACCCAAATACTCCCAATACACATATTCAGACACCTACCTTCATGTACTCCAACGCCCCTACACAGCCCCATATGCACGCATGCATAAAACGTTCGCGCACTCAAACCCAGAATCTCCCACATATTTTTTCTCCTATTTTTAAGACGCTAATCAAGCATCCACCGTAACATGTGGTTTTTAAATTTACTAATGGTCATTGCTTTTATATGATTTGGTATTTAGAGCAAGTCCGAAAACTGGTATGGAGAGAAGATCCTTTCTTCGGATATTCACATTATGTATATCGGTGCGATACCTAATTTTCCTGTGAAGGCAAGACGGTGTCCCTTTTCTGATGATAGCATGGTAGAAATATGATCTCCGCAATAGGAATCTACCCCTCATGTCCAACCATTATGCTTCCCTGAGCTTATCGGAGATGTAATCAAATTTATGAATTATATATATATATATATATATATATATATATATATATATATATATATATATATATATATATATATATATATATATATATATGATATGGGGACATGAGGACAAGAGAAGCGCTGTTTAGCCTACAAGTGTTGTGCCAGAAGTGTTACGATCAGCACAGGGACATATTTCTCTGTTTTGTCGACTTTGAGAAGGCCTTCGACCAAGTGAAATTGATAGACGCCTTACGAAATATAGGTCTAGATGGCAAGAGCTTAACATTAATCAAAAACTTATACCGGTACCAAGTGGCCAAAATTCGAATAGAGGGCGAAACTTCTAACAGCATAAATAATGGGAAAGGAGTAAGACAGGGATGCGTATTGTCTGTCACCCATGTTGTTTAATCTGTATCCCGAGCTACTGTTCAAAAAGGCTCTTGAGAAAGTTAATGACGGTATAAAAGTAAATGGCGTTCGGATAAACACTATTAGATACGCCGACGACACCGTATTAATGGCAGATACGGATACTGGCTTACAAAATATTCTATATCAGCCAAATGAGACATGTTCGGAATTTGAAATGCGGATCAACGAGAGGAAAACGAAAATAATGGTAATGCAGAGGAGACAGAATGTACCTATACCCTTCATTATAAATAATAATATATTACAACAGGTCAACCATTATAAATACTTGGGATGCTGGATAGACAGCCAATTAAACCCAGAAAAATAAATAAATTCCAGAATTGCACAAGCCAAAAGCAACTTTACAAAAATACGAAGCCTTCTTTGCGATTCGCATCTCGACATAAACTTAAGGTTAAGGTTATCAAAATGCTACATATGGTCAGTCCTTCTGTATGGAGTAGAGACATGGACCTTAAAAATGACGAGCATGAATAAACTGGAAGCTTTCGAGATGTGGGTCTATCGGCGCATACTAAAAATACCATGGACAGCAAGAGTGCGAAATAAAGATGTCTTACGCAGAGTGAACAGAGATAGAGAACTTCTCCAGGTTGTCAAGCAGAGGAAGACAGCATATCTGGGCCACTTATTGCGCAATCCCAAATATTATATCCCCCAGCTCATAATTAAAAGTAAACTAGAGAGGAAAAGAAGTGTGGGCAGAAATAAACTGTCATGGCTGAGAAACATAAGATATTGTACAGGTCTGGGCTTTGAGGACTTGATGAGAGCGGCGGAGGATGGAGAGGAGTTTGCTGTTGTAGTCGCTAACCTCAATTAGGGAAGATGACACCCAAAGAAGAATATATATATATATATATATATATATATATATATATATATATATATATATATATATATCTATATATATATATATATATATATATATATATATATATATATATATATATATATATATATATATCTATATATATATATATATATATATATATATATATATATATATATATATATATATATATATCTGAAACAGGCGTTTTGAAGCCTCTGCACTTTCCCCATAGTCTCCATATCCAAACAGCCTGAAAATATTTCTGCACAATATTTTATTTGTGGTAAAACTAATGTTTCACAGAGGTGTTTTTTATTCTGTGTATGTACATATTGCCTGTGGGGGTACAAAAGCTTCAATCCGCCATATGTTCAAACATCACGAGAAATATACCCGGTATCCAAAGGTGTTATCCATTACTAACCCTAAGTTCGGAATCGAATCTACGATCGGTATAATGTCAGTGCCGCACCACACCCTTTTTTATTTCCCGAACATGTCTATCGTAACGGAAAATTATTGCATTCGTCTCTTTTGGATTAAAATGCAAAAAATTCATCTCAGAAAACCTTCTTAAGTTTTATTTTAGCTCAATCAACACTTCTTTCAACTTATTTTTAGGAAATTAACAGTAAACCCGAGTATCATCACCATACATATGTATTTTTATATGCTTAGCGCACTCAGGGAACCTATGGGTATATGTCGTAACCACAAGAGGTGAAAGTATGGATCGCTGCGCTGAGCTATGCAGCATCTCACAGGGTTCCGATAAAATCCCTCCAATGCATTGCGTACGTGACTGGAAAAAACTTTTCAGCAGCTTTAGTGCCACCCCCTGAATACCCACACTTTTCAAAATCGTGATCATAGTCTCATGACCATGATTGACTGTATCAAACGCTTTGCTATAGTCAAGAAGTATTAGAACAGTAATACGACCCTTGTCAGTTGCATTTATTATGTCGTCATTGATGGACGCAAGAGCAGTTGTGCAGCTGTAGTCCTTTCTAAAACCCAACTGGACCGCCGGTAGTATGTTATCTAAGTTTTGCCTTAGTTGCCTAAATAACTGAAAAGATTGGCAGAATGCTCAAAATTCTGAGGGAATAGTAGGCCCTAGAGGTCTTAAAATTTGGAATAGGTATACCAATTGCGCGTTTCAACAAGTCCGGGAAATAGCACGCATGAATACAGGAATTGATAATATTTTTCAAAACCTTCAGTAACAAAGGGCAGCACCAGTGTACCATTTTAATGCATATTTCATCCATTCCAATCGCACCTCTCTTAATTTCCTGCAAACATGATGCAATGATATCTCCCAGTAAACACATGTTCGTTAATTAAACGTTTAAAAGGAAACTGCTACCTTACGTTTAATTTTGGTAAAAATGTCGCCCGAATAAACATATAATTAAAACAATATAAATACGTTTTTTATACATGTAGGTTTTAACGTTTAAATATACGTTTTTCTTACATGTTTATTAACAAGGATTTTTTACAACGTTAATTTAACCATAATCTGTAATAGAGAATATACGTTTATAATTACTGTTTTTCAACGGGAATTTGTAACGTTAAACTACTTGCCGTTAATAACGTAAAATACACATTTTTTATACATGTTTATTAACAAGGGTTTTGCAACTTTGATTTAACCATCATCTGTTATGAGGAATATACGTTTATAATTAATGTTAATCGACGGGGATCTGTAACGTTAAACTGCTTGTATTAAGGACGTATAATAAACGTTTGAATTACAACTAATACATACCTACCAAATGATAGTTTTTCAACCCAGCTGACAGCAGAAGATGAGTACGATTAATTTTTTGACGATGGCAACTTATAGGACAAACGATCATTAGGTGTATAAGTGTCAAATTGGACTCCATTGCGGTGTAGATACTTACTTTAAGTGCTCATTGCTCATCAAAACTTCTAACTTCTGGCTACTCTGCTAAACTTTTTAAACCTACCATTGACAAATTATTATTTATGTTTATAATTTTAAATGGGCTTTATAAAAATGGATTCGATCACAAGTCAAATGTCAAATAAAAATAACTTTATTTAAAAAACAAAAATATATTTCAAAAAATTTATATTTCATTATCAAAAAACTAAAACCATATTCTAAAAATATAACAAGCTTCTTCAATTATAGCGTCTTAATCATGAAATAAAAAAAAATATATTTCCTAAATTGTTTGTCAACTTCTCAAAAAAAAGTATTGCTCCATTAGTTTTTTGCTGTGGACATTCTCGAAGTAGCTTATTTCAACCAATCCTTAACAGCACAAAAGATTGCTATGTCGCTTCTCTCACGTTGGGGAAAATTTAGCTTTGCAGCATCTAAAATTATAAACTAATAAATGTAAATAAATAGGTCATGAAATTGTGATTACCATATACTACTGCAATTAGTCTCGTGGGTTCGAATATATATATATATATATATATATATATATATATATATATATATATATATATATATATATATATATATATATATATATATATGTGTACATGTATCGTGCAAAATAAATTAAACTGGGGAAAATAAACAAATACAATTTATAAATGCTAAACTCATAGCTAAGCATTATTACTCTCATTCGAAAGTTTGATTCACGAACAATCAAAATACAGGAAAAAAGGTGTATTCATAAACGTTAGATATACCGTCTAATCTCTCAATAAAATTAAACTTGAACATATGAGAAAGCAACCAACATGGCCGACTTTAAACACGCCGGATAAACTCATAAGTCCCAATTATTTATTCTACCTAATAACGTTCTATAGCAATCAAAATACCAGAAATGTGATTAACTTCGACAACTGTTGAAGACAATTATTACATATTGTGTTACAACTTACCTTGACCTAACTTCGAGACATAAAACTTGACACTTTGAGCTGCACTAACTGTACCTATTTCCAAAATTTTTAAGGAAAATCGCAACAGGATGATAATCATTCTTTGTAGATGTGTATAAAACAATTATAAATTATAGAACAGACTACCATTCACCATAACATACAAGCTTTACGTACTGAATATAATATTTAATAACATCTAAGTCTAAAGACCACGTTACACACTGCACGCCATCACGTCACCTGTTCTGTTTCTATTTCTATTCGTTGTTCGTTCAGCATGCGCACAAACACTTACTAATTTACAAGGACATAAGTAGTTAACTAGAATATTAAATCTGTTTTATGTATTACACAGTGGGATGCAAAAGACAAAATAGCTCCTTTTAAAACATACACGCATCGTCGAATACCTCTCATATTGATTATGTGACAAAACATTTTAAAAAGCCAGGAAAAAATGTAACCTATAACTATAGGTACATAATATAATATATCACATAAAATATCTTACGCTTAAAAAATATCTAGTAAAATACGTCTATTTTATGTATGAATCCCTACTTCATGCATGCATTTGATAGGCGAACTGTGATGAAACAACCTTTGAATATTATGTTTGAAAGGACTTAATTAATAACGTCTTTTACAATGACAAATTGTTTCGTTGCTTTTTTTTACAAAAATTAGGAAAATAGTTGTTTTAAATATAACGTTTATATCACATAACTATCTTCCACTCCAAATGTCTGATAAAATACGTGTATTTTATGTATGAATCCTAACTTCATGTAGGTTTTTGGTAGGCGAACTGTGTTGAAACAACGTTTAAATATTATACTCTTCATCAATAAAGTCTTTACAACGAGAACATTTTTACGCTTTTTTTTCACAAAAATTAGGTAAATACCTGTTTTACATATAACGTTTATACCACACAAAATATCTTTCGCTTATAAAATGTTTAATAAAATACATATATTCAACGTATTAATCTCAACAAAACGTAGTTTTTTAATAGGCGAAATGTGTTGAAATAACGTTTAAATATTATATCTAAAACTCGTCATAATTAACGTCTTTACAACGAAGAAATGGTAACGTTGCCTTTTTAGCCTAGAACTCAACGTTACTTTTTATAACTGATAACGTTTTTTCAACGGTCTTTACGTAAAATAGACGTTTATTAAACGCACATGTGTTTATTGGGCTTCATCCACAGTTACAGAACTTATTACTCTGTATTATTATAATTAGCATTATATAACGTCTCAAAACAACAATTGTTGCCTCTCACGCCGTGGGACATTCGGTCCACCTAGTTTAATTATTTCGTTTGGATTATTAATATGGGACGGTATAAGTTTCTTGCGTCCCCGTTGCAGAGGTTATGTCAAGTAGAATGTCCTTTCGGCACGTATCGGATTTGTTGTACAATTTCTTAGTTTTTTATATGCTTCATAATCAGCCGTGTTAACCCTATACTTGACAATTGTGACATATGTCCGAAAAACTTTTTTTGTATTTTTTTCTTGTAATGGGGTTAAATATTAAAGAAAATGCAGGAAAAATTTTTAAATTTTATTTTACAAAAAAATGTCTCAATGTATACCATAATATACAGTGCCGTCTATACCACTGAACACCAATATATTGTATATGTATGCATTAATATACATTGCCAAGTATGGTGTTTAATAAGGAATGTAATTATTTTTATTTTTTTACGCCAAAAGAAGTGTTCCAATTTTTTTGTCAAGCAGAGATTTAAATCGCATTTGGTACAATACACTTATGTTTGGCCATTTTTGCAGAATTTGCATCTTTGCATTTTATTTCGGTATGCTGGAAAATGTCCAACCCCATCATACCTCACCTCATCAGATGGTCTGTGAATAACAGGTTTTCTAATTTGCCTTATTGATGTCTTATCGAGGCTGCATGAAGGTCTGCCTTTTTTCCCTTGTTTATACATAATGTTGGATAAATGTATCAGCTACATCTACTACCGACTCCAACCCTTAATTCATTTGAAGTCATTATACACCACTCTAAATACCTGCTCCTTAAGAAACATTACCACATGTATACAGAGGAAAAGTGCACAGATATATCCAAAGAAGATATCATGTGTCATGAAAATAACTCAGCTGGCATTCAAGAAGACCCACAATGTGAAGTCAAAATGTTAAAATTTATGAAATACATTACAAATTGTCATCAAATTCCAGTGGAAGTAATCAACGCCAAAGCCCAAAACTTAGAGAAGAATCAAAGGCTGATATTATCTCCGGTATCTACAGTAGCCGTCCGAAAATTTTGTAACGATCGAGACGACGTACCCCTCAAAGGAACATATATTTCGGAAGTAAACACATAGTGTGAAGTGCAAATTGAAGACATTCGTATTCAAAGTCGTCAAAGACTTGAAACTAAATATAAGCATATTGAACTTCTTATTAGTGAAAATAACGAAACATATAATCCCCAATATAAAGTAAATTTTGAATCTCTTAGGTTACATTCAATTAAGTTGGAGGAAATAAATAATATACAAAAAGTTCTTATTGAACAGAAGGAAGAAAATAGTGATATATCAGATAATGTTCCAATACATAAAGTTAGGTTTTGAACTACATTAATTTACATTGTTATTGCATTTGTCATTTTCTACATTGTTTATAAATTTATTGTTAAGAAAAAGAAATTATCAAAATCAAACAATTCCGGAAAAATTAATCAAGATATAATAATTTAAATTCAGTTTTCAGATTATTCTAGCATTTTTTATCCAAACTCAATGCTCGAATCTGGCAAAGGAGGAGTTATATTATGTCATAACGCAGTATCAGCACATTTAATTCACATGTGTTGTTTATCCCATTTAGGTTTCTTAGAACGTTAAGATAAATTATATTGTAGAAGGAATTAGTGTGCAGTAGAATAATTATATGTTAGCTTAGCTTATAGTCTGCTTTTGTCGTGTAAATTTGTGCTTTATATAAATAAAAATGTTTTCAAGGAAACTCCCCGCACTCAAATTTATTTGTCGCGCAAAAGAGTGAAGATACCTACCTCATTAAGGTTGATGAAAAACATTGCCAGTATTTGCTCAAAAGGAATGTAAATACCATAGCCTAATTTATTAAAGGTTTTATCCTTAGGGATTCAGAGCTTTATTATGAAAGCTTGTACGGAGAGAAATTCTGAATACATTTTCTTAACGGGGTGTAGAGACAGCTGATCTGTGTGCCCTAGTGAACGAATAAGAGCCACGATGAGAGAGCTTATGAATTTTGTATATCCAGTATGTTTTGCTCGATATTCCCCGGTTCGAATAAAAACAGACAGTATCTGATATACGAGTATGGTAGTTTTGTGCCCTAATCAATTATTACAAACGTAAATAAAAGGATATGTGTTTTTCCTAAAATAGTATTTCTTTCTTATCTGTTATCATACCCAATTTTACATAATATCAGTCATAAGCACAATTTGGAGAACCCAATTGATCACAATAGAGTTTTCAGACCTGATCGTCCTTTCGCTGGCAAGGTTGGCAACATGAGAGATAAATAAACTAAACAAATAAAAGCTAGTACTACTATTTATTACTGAATTTTCTCTAAAAAAATCACTAATGAGATGATCGCGACTTTTGAAGAAATGTCTTCAAAAAAGCCAAGGTCAGTTTCAGACTTATATATATATATATATATATATATATATATATATATATATATATATATATATATATATATATATATATATATATATATATATATATATATATATATATATATATATATATATGTGTATGTATGTGTCACCCCGATAACTCAAAAAATAATAGGCCGATTTTGATAAAATTTGGTGAGTACCTCCCCTTCGCATGTGGCTTGGCTAAGTTTGCTAGCGAGGAAAATCGGACTAGTTTTTCCTAGAAAACATTGTGTTTTCTTTTGAAAATTTTTTATATCTCCGGAAGTAACAAAGCTATGGCAACAAAATTTGATACGCGTGTTTATATCTTAAAAAAACGATGCACCAAAATCTTGATCTCTATGTTAAAAGAAAAAAAGTTATAAGCTTTTAAAGAAAATATAGTTTTTCATCTTAAAACGTTAAAGTCATAGCCATTCGAAATGTCAAAATTGACATGTTCTAGATCAAGAACCTAAAATGAATACGGTTATGTAGTCGAAATGTGTTACGCTCTCGATAATGAAGAGCTAGTACTTTTTCTAATGTGTATTTATTCAAGGTGTCTATTTGTGGTTGATATCTCGAGGTGGTCTTCACATGGATCTAAATCCGGACGATAGTTTGGCTAAGAGTGATATTCACCTCCCTGACCCTAGCATAGTTTATATATCCTTGAGATTTGTAATAATTAGAGACTTAATTGGATAAAGAATACACTATACCGTTTTATAACAAAGATATAAATAAATACCTACCACATCATAATGTTGCTTAATCCAGGGTCTTAAACTTTTGAGCTCCCCAGATTTAAACACAGTAACTTTTTCTTTAAATTTTGAGAGACAGCCGAGACGGCTGTCTAGCAGGACAGACAGCTGCCAGACAGCTGTCTCGCCTGTCAGACAGCTGCCAGCCGCCATCTTGGATGACGTCATCTCAGGTTAGACCCGCTACACAGTGATGCCACTGTGACGTCACTTCGCGCATGCGCAGTGTGGGTGGTGGCTCCAGAACATACCATCTATACCTACTAATGGGTCTAACTCGAACTTGTTTCCGAGAGATCGAAAAGAGGCGACACAAAACTGAAGTCAGCGCAGGAGCACACATTTTAAGAACTATTGCTAGTATTTCATCGGATCCTGATGCAGTTTTGATGCCTACATTTTTCAATATCTGCATAACAGTACCATGTCTGAAAAATATTTCACCCATTGATGATTTCACAGATGGAATATTTCTTTCTTTCCTTGTGGATTTGAAAAGCCTTTAAATTATTTAACATTACAAATCATTTTTATTAGGGGGTTTTTATTTAGTTTTTTATATGACCATGTCTCTATTGCGCTTTTAACTCTATCTTTAGAATCATTTTTGTCCAAAATCACGACCTAACTACCTTTATCTGCTTCAACATAATAACAATCTTTCTCTCGCAATGGTTTAACTGTTTTCCTTTAATTACAATTTTGGTTTTTAGTGGACTTCTTTTACCAGCAATATTTTTTTCAATATTAGCAATGACTTATACTATATCGTCCTTTTGTGACTGTAAACCGAATCTCAGCCCCTTTAAGAAGTTGATCTTATTTTTATTAAAATACTGCGAAGAGAGATTTTCTGACAGGCCATTTTTTTAACAACTGGTTTTTCGTTTTTAATTGGACATTTCACTAGTTTTTTTTTAAATTTTATTTTGTACAATACTTTTCTCAATTAATTTTGCGACAAACTTAATGACAAACATCTACCACTTTGCCCTACCACTCTAAGTTGCATTCCGAATGCCCACATCATACGTACGCACAAAAAATGGCGTGTTTAAATATTTTAGTAAATAGGTAAATATATTTTTCTTTAAGCAACAATAAATATACCAAAGAATTATGGTATATTAAGAACGTGGCTGAATACAGCGGATACACTGCTTACCTAGTGGATAAGTTAAGTAACAAATAGAAAACAAAGAAAAGGTTAGCGGAATCAACGACCTTAAGAAATAGCAAGCGGAAAAAACTTTGTTTACCTACCATTTGAATCGCGAATCACAAGGGGTCTAGATAGCATTTTTAAGAAAGCCAATTTTCAACTAACCTTTTCGAAAAAAATTACTTTAAAAAATTTTCTAAAGTACCTCAAAATATAAGGATAGTACCGCCAAAATGTCGGGGATCTATAAAATATGTTGTAAAGATTGTGATCGTAAATACATCCGACAAACAAAAACATCTATCGAAGTTAGATTAAAAGAACATTAGGAAAACTAAGATACGGTACTATAGATAGATCTTCCGTTGCCCGACATATTTGGGATAATAGTCACTAAGTAGATAAAGAGAATCTAAGATTAATAAAAAATGTTAGACAACCAGGACAACTAAACGCTAGTAAGTATATATATATATATATATATATATATATATATATATATATATATATATATATATATATATATATATATATATATATATATATATATATATATATATACTGCTAAATATAGTAGTAATAAAAGGTGTATGAATTCGGCTCCGCCGCCTACGGCCAGTTTGTTGGTTGACCACAGAAGCAGGTTCGATAGATAATAAAATAATTCAGGTATTTCCGCTAAACGAAATTTGTGTTTTGTTGAACCACCCTTAAACGTTCTAGAACGACTACCCACACAAGAATATAAACAGTGTTGTAGATGTAAGATATTTAGAATTGTTTATCCTCTGATGACGTTAATTTGTTTAGTGAAACGATCGTAATGTTTTTAAAATGTGTTGTTTGAGTTCTCCAGGTGTAATTGAGTATCTTCTATGACATCGGAAAGTGGCGACATAAGTTTTAGGTCAGTTAACAGATTTGCTAACATTACCACTTGACGGTGCTTTGATTTATATTTTTCTATAAGCGCTTAGTTGTGTGATGTTTGAAATTAGATTTTTTCGTTTCCGACTTTCTGGCTGAAACAGATGGTGACCTTTTATCAGCAAATCAAACGTAAAGACATCAGCCAATTAAATAAAAATGTGGGTTTCAAAGGCGAGAAAATAATGCAAGGAGAAACAAGGCCTGACACTTTATTTTGTACAGTTCTTAACTTTATTTGTACAAACAGAAGAAAACGGTAAATCTTAAATAACTAGCTAATTTTGACAATTAACAATATTTATTCATTTCTAAATTAATGATATTATATTTACAAAACCTTGCTAGAGCTTAGAAGCTATTTAGAAAATGATACCTACATTAGAATCGGTTTGGAAATTTTTCTAGAAAAATCTATTTACTTTCTTTAGGCTTATGATAAAATTTGGATAGAGTATGAAAATTGTGTAATCACTTTTGGTCTCATTTTACCATAGTGCATTTGCAAAATACACTTAATATTTAAACCAATTGGTTACACGCAAAACACTATTTACAAACATAGTTTTTACTTATGGTTGTTTTACAAAACGAATTAGTTAATTCATGAATGTCTAGCCATCCAAAATTACATACCAATAATATACAAACTTAAATGAAACATCTTGTAGGTACACATTTTTAGGTAAGTTGTATAACTAAATTGAAATATTGAAGCTTGTGGCGAAACTTCGTAGAAAAATATTATGAAGCGATCACGACATGACTTTTTTTTTAATGAGCGGAAGTCTGAACCTTAAAACCCATTTTCAAGGTCAGTTAAAATTGTTATATGATATATATATATATATATATATATATATATATATATATATATATATATATATATATATATATATATATATATATATATATATATATATATATATATATATATGTCTCACGGTGGCGGCCAATTACAATTATTTCAGAGACTACATCGCTTGGAATTTTTAAAATTTGGGAGACAGTGTTTGCGCGCATGCCCTACTCAAGTAAGTAATGGCGTCCACGTACCACCTCCGGTTATACCGGAAGTTGATGCCATCTTCGTTATTTTAAATAGAACATCTTGTATAATATTGCGTCTTTGGATTCGGCGTAACGTTTTAGGTGGGCTTCCATCAAGTTTCCTGAATCCTAAGACTAACCGTTTTCAAGATATTTCAATTTTTTAAGAAATAACCAAAAACTTAAGTTAAAACCGTGTGCGCTTTACAATGAGAAAGATAGCTCCGAAATAAGCACAGGAGGACTAGCTGGATCCCTAGGCTTTCCATATACACTTTCAAAGTAGCTTGGTTGCATACAAGGTTGTGGAAATTTAATGCCGAGTTTAGTTAAATTCAAACCTTCAAAAGTCGTTTTTTTCAAATGAAAAATCCCGTATGTTTTTCCATATTCTGTTCCATTTCGAACGATATTTTTTTCGGTCTGTTTCCTGGGACTAGTTTGGAACTGCCAGAAGGGAGTTTAAGAAGGAATTACGACGGAGTAAACGAGCTGGTTGGCACGCCTACTGCGGAGAAGTTAATTCCCTGCCGGACGCAGCCAGGCTGGTAAGGTACTCAAACAGGAGTCAGGCAGTACTGTAGGATACTTAAGGAAACCGGACGGGAGCTGGACCAGCACCGACGAGGAAACCTTGCGACATCTCGCCAAAGTTCACCTTGCGGGCGGTGGATCCGTCACAAGGGCTGCCGACCTGGGCCGGTGGACGGTCCCGAATGCAGACTGGCAGCTGGCGGAAGGGGTGGTCACAGATGGCTATATAACCTGGGCGGTGAACGAGTTCGCTTCATTCAAGTCCGCAGGCTGTGATAGGATCTTTCCGGCCCTGCTCCAGAGGGGCCTAGATAGACTGCTTCCAAACATAAGGGAGGTCTTTCGGGCCAGCCTGGCGTGGGGATATGTCCCAAAGGCCTGGCGCCGGGTTAGGGAGGTCTTCATTCCCAAACCTGGAAGAAAGGACTACACGCTGGCCAAGGCGTACATGCTAATCAGCCCTACATCCTTCTTGCTTAAGGCATTTGAAAATATAGTAGACAGGTTTATGTTGGGAAGGATCCTCAGGGATCACCCCTTCCATAAAAGTCAGCACGCGTACCAGCGGGGGAAATCGACGGAGACGGCGCTCCACACTGTGGAAAGGGCCCTACACTACGGGGAGAGCACTTTAGCTGTGTTCTTCGATGTTGATGGGGCCTTTGATAGGTCAAGGACGGATACGGTCTGTGCCGTCCTACAGGATAGGGGCTCGCCGAGACCCCTAATAAGCTGGGTGGGGAGCATGCTGGAGAACAGGAGAGTTTCGCTGACCTTGAGGGGCCGAGGGCTGGACGTTGGGGTGACGGGCGGCTGTCCTTAGGGTAGCTGCCTTTCTCCTCATCTATGGTGCCTGGTCATGGACGGCCTTTTGGAGCGGCTCTCCGAGAATGGATTCTACGCCCAGGCGTACGCTGAAGATGGGCTAGTTTTAGTCACCGGCAAATTCCCCGGTGTCGTCTGTGAGTGCATGCAAGCTGCCTCTGGCATAAACGAAAGGTGGTGCGGTGAGCTGGGACTCTCGGTAAACCCGGCGAAGACAGAAATGATCCTATTCACCAAGAAGAGGAATATGGAGAGGTTTAGGGCGCCCGTGATGTTTGGAAAACCTTTAGCTTTAGTGCGGGAGGTCAAATATCTGGGGGTGGTCCTGGACTCCAAACTAACATGGAGGTCGCAAATAGAACGATTAGTGAGGAAGGGAGTAGCGACCCTCTGGCAGCTGCGTCGAGTGATAGGGAGGACCTGGGGGCTTAACCCTCGGATCCTTCATTGGAGTTAGACTGCGATCGTGAGGCCGAGGATACTCTATGGGGAGTTGGTCTGGGGTGGGGTGTAAACCAAACCACTACCAGGAAGCTGGCCAAACTCCAAAGGCTGGCAATCCTGGGTATCACAGGCGCTATGAGGACGACACCCTCAGCCGCGCTAGAGGTTTTCCTGATGTATCAGAAGAGAGGCTATGGCGTCGCATCTTAGAATGCGAGACTCTGGAAACTGGTGCTGAGAGGGAGCAGTAATGGGACATGCAATAGTCGCCAAGGAGGTGGAAAAGGAAGTTCCGATTTCCGCCATCAAGGTACGGAATACTGAGGACGATATTAGGTTGACTAGGCCATATACCCTCAGGATCCCTAGTAGGGATCAGTGGAGAGAGAATGAGGCATTCCAGCCCGCAAGCCTGGTCTGTTTTACCGATGGATCGCGGCTAGAGGATCAACAATCCTCCGGGGCAGGAATACATCGAGGGCCTGGGGGTGCGCGAGAGCTATACTCTGGGCGCATATACCACGGCATTCGAAACGGAGGGGTACGCTATCCTGTCCGTGGCCAATAGACAGGATGTGAGGATGAGCTCCGAGAAATGTGTATACATTTGATCAGATAGCCAGGCGGTCCTCCGGGCAGTCTGCGCGGCCAGAATCAGGTCAACACTGGTTCAGGAGTGCGCTGACGCCCTCAAAGCACTAGCCAAGACAAAGGAGGTGCAACTAGTGTGGGTTCCGGGACACTGTGGCGTATCGGGGAATCAGGTAGCGAATGATCTCGCAAGGCTTGGTTCCCGGCGGCCGTTCTGTGGCCCGGAACCTGCGATAGGCATAAGTAGGAAGATGGTCTTTGTCGCCTCAGACAGGTGGACTGAGGAGACCATGGAAAGGCACTGGGGGTCGGTTGGTGGCTGTAGGCAGGCGAAGGACTTCGTGGAGGGGCCGGACAGAGATAAAACTGTCTGGCTACTCGGTAGGAGTCGATCTACACTTCGCCACATCCTTGGGGTGCATCTACTACCTGTGTGTATGCGAGGCTTTTGGGAGTCTTCGAGCAGAATTTTTCGGTTAGAGGACTCTGCAGAGGAATCAGGTAAGTACCGTCCAATTGAAGACCGTCACGGCCTTCATTTCGAGGTCGAGGCGACGGAACCGAGGAAGGGTAAAGCATGGTTGCTGGGTTGCTGGGGTGGGCAAAAGGGGCCAATTGTTGCCTACTTGCTTGGCGTTAGCCTTCCTACTACTACTACTACATTTCCGGGACTACGGCCAATCACCTACGCCAGGGAACGGTTTAACCTCACTATCCTGGAGACTTTGCCGAACCACTGTCTTTCTGAAGAATTTTCCGAAAATCTCACCATTGTTACCTCTCTATTAGTGAATTTTGTTAATGATATTTCACTAAAATATATTATAAGGTAAAACATTTGAAGACTAGACGTTTATTAACAATTTTCATCCTGCGGTACCATAATCAAATATTGATATAACTATTCATCATTTATACAACCCACGCTACTCTTCCAACCCTCTCACATCCTGTGGTCGTCCCAGTGGGCATTGTGAAGCCGCCTACTCCTCCAATGACACTGACTGCCCCCACGGCTCCCTGGGAGTCGGCGGGGGGCGCTGATCAGTCCGGATCATATTTGCAATCTATCCTAAGAAGGATAAATACCGCTATGATGGTCACTACTGAAAGTGACAGTTCCATGGAGGCCAATATCACCAAGTCTTGCTCTTCGTCAGTTTCCAGGAAGTTACTGTCAGCTATGTAAACATCTTCTTGCCAGTAAGTCAAAACTTTGGTGGACTGAAGGATTAAGAGACCCATAAAAGTGCAGGCTGTGGTCCAAAGAATTGTTATGGGTATAGCTATTTTCACTGATGGCCCTAGAAATCTTAGACTCGAACCTGGCATGCATGTTGATGTGCGGTAGCCGCCAAAGCCTTTTGTTGTGTGGATACTTGCCGCTGGAACAAACATAGTTATTAATTAATGAATCGCATAAAGTAAGAAAATTTGCGTTCATACACTTTTGTTGTTGATAAATATATGTAGTTATCAACGGTGGCCGTATATACGCTTGTAAGCAATAACAATAATGCTGGTGGTCTAGAAATTGGCACTTATAAGTTTTCCGAACCTCCAAGTAAAATATATTTGTCTTTAGAGCTTCAGATTCTATAAAAGTTGATGCTATCTTTGTTTTTGAAATAAAATACTTGAAATGACTGTTAGCTTATTTTAGGCTTAAGTCAAATTTAAGGGTAAGTTTATAAATATAATGCGATACGCAAGATGTATCAGCTAATATCCATTTTTATACGAATTCAAAAAAGTCTACACTGAGACAGTGCGCCATGGAAGCAAATTTTTATAAAAATCTTTGAAATCCTAAATAAATGCACCAAAAATTTAGGTTTTCTTCCAGAAAATTCGAATTCCGGATGAAAATAATAAAGTTGTAATGATAAATTTGATACACATGGTACCTATATAGAGACACCCTACTTCTTGTCTCTCTCAAATTTATTGTTTAGACAGTACTCGTTATTTTCAAAATTTACAAGCATAATTGCTAACATCCACAATCTGTGTTACCTCAACCCGAGCAAAACGTCATCCATAGAGCCAATACCACCCATCACAGCTCACACCACACATCCCATTGTATCTGAAATCCCCATATACCCCGCACTTTGCCTTTGCGTGATAATAAGGGAATTTTTCACGCCCGAGGAGGTACCACCTCTTACATCAAGGGGCCGGTGAAGTCCCAACGGACGTTTCCGGTTCTGGTGTATGAGTCTGTTTCCCTGATAAATAAAAATGATGATGGCTCCTCCTTGTACAAAAGATTCCAGAGATAAAATACCCCTCCATTAGGATCTCCGGGAGAGGGGTGTGCAGGGGGCGCCGGCATCAGGATTTAATATATCCTTCTCGAATATATGTGGCCTGAATTGTAACATGAACTCCGTCCACCATTTCCTCTAGGATAATAGGCCCCAACTCCCCTTCATCACCAAAACCCAATGCAGTGTCAAAACAGCCACTAATCACCTTAATTCCTCGAGGTATGAGCTCCTTACTTCCTTTAAATTGCATGGAGGCGTGTGCGCATACGTCCGTAGCATTCTACCCTGCACCAGACTCCCCAATTTAGAAGCTGAAAGAAAAGACATACTTTGGCTGAAACTCTCTCTCAGGGCTGCAACTAAATTCATCTGTTGCATTTACCGGTCGCCTTCTGACAACAACTTTCTCCAGCTCTTAGACTACCTTTCTGAAAAACCGACCATCTGATTTCTGAATATCCTTCCTCCGAGGTCACTATTCTTGGTGACTACTTACTTTCCTCGTATTTCAACACACATCTAAAATCCCTTGGATATCCTTCTTACTACAAAACCTGAATGCTATAAGATATCAGTCACCACTCCCCTTGGTCGCTCAGACCACGGCATGGCCACTGCTTCCTGCGCAATGCAACCCGAGGTCACACAGTCATCACACTCACGTATCGTTTGGCACTACAACTCCGCAAAGTGGGACGAAATGCGGGATTACTTTTCCTCATTTCCATGGGCGTCTGTCTGCTTCTCTCATCCTGACCCCTCTGATATCTCACAAAACGTCACCGAAATTATTCAAGCTGGCATGGAATTATTTATTCCACGTACACAGAAAACCTCTTCAGCCACTCAAAAGCCCTAGTTTTCTAAATCCTGTGACAAGGCCAGACTTGAAAAGGTCAATGCTCACAAAACGCTTCTACACAATCCCAGTCAAGAAAATCGTCAAGCATTTAACGACCCAAGAAACCGCTATGTCCGCATTCTTTCTGTGGCAAAAAAACTCGTTTAATAACCACATCAAAAACAAAGTCCTCTTAAGCTCCAACGGCGGCAAATTCTTCTGGACTCTTGCTAAATCTATTGGGAATAATTTCTGCAAAAGCACGCTCCCACCTCTTGTCTCAGCCACAGACTCCCATTCTGGAAAGATTTACATTTATAGTCGCATACCATGGTTCAGGTGGGGACCAGCTATAATTTTCTTTTCAGTTTTTATTCTATTAATAACCGACGTAATTACCTAATTATTTTGCGAATTTTCTACAAAAATATTTAAATATTTAAATTCATTTTGATACAAAAAGGTAAGAAATAATTAATTTTATGGGATTATCCACGGTTACATTTTCATAATATACGAGTAGTTGATAAATTGTTTTCACAAATGTGAAATTAAAATTTAAAGTGACAGAGTAAAGAAATGTTCTTATTTTTCACAGCTTTTTAAAAATTCAAGTATTTTTCTGCTTATATTTTTTCTTTTATCCCACTGGTTCAAGTTTCCCAGAATTATTGAAATAAAATGTTTACATTTTTCTTTCTTTCATCTGAATATTATGTATTCTTTTAGCAAATTTTTGAGTAAAAAAAATAGTTAGTCAATTTTTGCGCAATTCTTTTTCTGTTTCTGTAGAAAATTGCAAAATTTTTCTGAAACTTTGGTAATTAATATTTTATAGTATATAATATTCAATAATATATAATTATTCAATAATAATCTCCAAAAAGTTATTGTAAATCAAATATTTTCGGATTTTCCTGAAAAAATTGTTTGCAAGTTTTCACGCAAAATTTTTTTTGGATGCTTCGTCGAAAAGCTTTTTGTGAATGATTATATTTTCGTAGGTGGGTACTTAAATAGCCTGAAGAGGTTAGCTGGCCAGGAAAATTGGACCAGGTTTTCAGGAACATTTTAAGTTTATTTTCGGGAAAATGTTGTACTTTTTTAAACAATAAAGTCATTTTGTCAAAACATGGTACATTCTTTCTACTACATAGGTTATACCGGTAACTGTGATGTCTGCTATCAAAAAAATAAAATACATTTGCTATTAACGCGCCTTAACGCACTTACTGCGCCCAGACTTATTTCTTTTTAACTTACAGTTACGTTTATCATCTTTAAATTAAGTAGCAATTAACTATGTATATTGCTTTTTCTTAGGACTTGAAATGTGCTGAGTGGGTAATATTCTAGCCTAAAGCATGAAAGCTGAACATACAGAAATATATTTGTAGAAAGTCCTCTTAATAGCCGCCATTTTTACTTCTTTTTGTTTTGCCATATTAGCAGGCAAAATATTAAAACGCAGCGGAGGTCAGCGTGAAGTTGATGTAATATTTCAAATTTCGTTTATGATAAAAATGTAAATTTTCCCGCAGAGAGAAAGCTCTACGCAAAAGTAAGGATAAAAGCCTAAATATGACCCTTGTGCATAGTGTAATAAATTGAGTTACATTAATAAAAATTAAAGTCAGAATATCTCAGTTCTGAGTAACGCCAGCTTCATAGCCGTATTCAGCGACTGCTATATAAATAAAATCATACAGTACAAGTTTGTAACTTTGAATAAATTCATTAGTCAAAAAAGTCTGGAAGTATCAAGTGCGTTATGGTAGTGAATTTTGTAAAAAATATTTTTAATAACAAATATGTATTTTTTAATGAAATCAGGTATCAAATTTGGTTACCAGTATAACATGTGTTATAGTAGAAACAATGTTCCATACTTCATCAAAATAACTTAATTGTTTGACTACAAAGAGTTTCCTAAAATAAACATAAAATGTTCCCGAAAAACTTGTTTAGCCAACGAATCTTAAGTTAGATGCAAATTAAGCATTTAATGAAAATTCGCTACCAAAACGCACTTGCTGCGTCCCGAATTTCTTTTCACAAAGAAGTATTATATTTCGATAAAACAGAGGTGTTCGATTTAAAAACAGAAAATTTGTATCACCAACTACTTATGGACTACGGTGTGATTGTAAAATAAATTTTACAGGATGCAGCTCAATACAACCTATAATTAACAGAGGTATACAATTTTTTTCTTGTATATTGTATATTAACACATATATCGAGCTTTCTTCTACGATAATTCCCTAAAAATTATAGACTATTAAACCATAAACTCTAACTACCAAAGCACCAGAGAAGGAGCCTATTTGCAATGAATTCTCTGGAATTATTTTAGTAAAATTCATTAAAGACGCAGCAAGAGCGTTATGTTTTTGATTGAAAAAGTATAAAAATTTTCCAAAGGTAAATTAAAAGTTTTCCCAAAAAAAAAACTAGTCTGACTTTCCTAGCCAACGAACCTATCCACGTAATTTACACAAAAACCACATCAAACAAGACAAATTATTCAAAGAAAGCTTTTTGACAGAAATGAAAAAAAAAATACATGTATATTGGTAAACAATCTGTTTCAGGTTAATTCGCCATTTTTTTTACAAAGATTTTTTGACGAATAATTTAATTGAAAACCTCTCTAAATGCGTCATGTACGTGGGACTCCGCTTTCCATCGGTAAAAACGCCGCATCACAACGTTCGATATGTTCCAAAATGTGAAAGGTTGAAAAACAATTGAAATAACTCGAAAACGATGGGCGATATAAATGTTTTCTCCTTACAAGCATGCCTTAAAATTGGATAAAAAATGCAAAAAACGCTACAATAAATAGGCTGTTCTATTAAAAAAAGAACACTTGATTCACCAACGACCTACGGGCCAGCCTGGAACATAATTTTGTAAGATGCAGCTCAAAACACCCTATAAATCACTATTTTACATTAAAAAAGCACCACCCTGTATATATCTAAACATGTAAAAATTGAAATTGACCTCGGAGGCGCCTAGTTCGCACTCCTTTGAAGAAATATTTTCAAAACTTTAAAGTCGCGCTCTTTTCAATAACGATTTTTTTCTACGAAAATTTGCGAAAAAGTATAGACTATTACCACAAACTCTATAACTGAAACTACCGCCAAAACGTCAGAAGGGGTCTATCTGAAATTAATTTTCTGCAAATATTATAGTAAAATGAAGCACAATGATGGTTGAAGCTGTAACTACAGGCTTTGTAAAACACATTTATTATGACGTTTGCTTTACATAGCCCGTATTTGTTTCAGGTTCTCCGTCTAACAATTGCAAATTTTACCTTTTTGCGCCAAGAAAACTTAACTTTTGTCTATAATATACAATAGATCTTGTTATCCACATAATATATTTTGGTTTTGTGCATTTATCTGGTCATCAGTGGCACCCAAACATTTTTTTTTTAATGTCTATAATTTTTTTTCCTTTCATCTTAGAGATCTGAATTCTGGCGTGTAGGGTAAGTTTATCTGGTTTTCCTGGCTAACGGACTTATTCAAGCCACTTGCAAAAGGAAGGCACATACCAAATTTTATCAAAATCGGTCCATTATGTTTTGAGTTATCGGTAGGATACACACACACACACACACACATATATATATATATATATATATATATATATATATATATATATATATATATATATATATATATATATATATATATATATATACAAACACAGATCTTCTCATTAGTGATTTTTTTTAAAGAAAATTCGAAAATTCACTAAAAACGCCTTTTTAAATGCTGGAACACGTCGATTAGTATTTTAAGTTGCAGTCATTAAGAAAATATTATATAGCCTTGCTTATTTATTTTCCAAGAACTAAAATATTTTTCAGGTGTGATTTCTACTCCAACCAATGGTTCTTTGTATTCAATACGTCAGAAGTTAAATCTTTTTTACTGTCAGCTAATGATATTCTTCTTAAAATCCTCTAACAAAAAGACAAGACGGTGTTTACCAAATAGCGAACTTTCTTTGAGAATATTTAGTTGGATAGGTTAGGTAAGGTTACAATTTTGGCACTTTTCACAACAAAAAAGTAACAATATGTTGCAATGAAACATCTTAAGAAGTCCCGGTTGAATTTTCATATTTTCGGTCATAGCCACCTGAGTATGACCAGATATCTGAATATCTGCAACATGTAAAATAAAAATCAATATATTTCGGAAATGGTGGGAGAAACGTATACGAAAGTGTTACAAATTTCAAAGAGATTTTGATGTGCAATAAGACTAAGCAGTGAAGCCAGAGAAGTAGTCTCCAAGTACGTATGTAGTATGGACCAGTTTCACCAACAACAATCAATGACAACAAATATAAGTGGTTTCTTTTGAAATTATTAGTTTATGAATTCAATAAGTTGCGCTAGTTGGGCACTTAGTATAAAACGCTCTGTATAATTTGCTGAAACCAAAACCACGCTTTATTGAGAACTGAGCTTCCTCAGTCTCCTCACTGAGGCAGAATGACTAGGAGCGCAGATATGTCTTATCAAACACAGAAGTGACATTTTGAAAATTTTCGAAAAAATCTCGTGAGCGTCGAATTTTTGACCTATGGTGCCTTGATAAGATTTGATGTAGAATTTGATACCCAATCCAAGAATGCAATATTATATAAAGTGGTCTATTTAAAATAACGAAGTACACAGCACTTCCGGTTTAAGCGGAAACGCTATGTATTTCAAGGTAATTTTATAATAATGCACATTTTTTCCTTCGAATTCAGGCTAGAAAGTCATAAATTTCTGATAAACGTGACCCGCCAAACACCCTGTATACTTTATTACAAAGTTTATCCATAAACGACAAACTTACTTTATTCAATCGTAGACTCATTTTGGTTGCAGTTGCTGGGAATCTCGGTTATTAGTAAAGATAGAAACTTGCGGTTTTTGCGTACCTTAGCTACCCTTTGGGAAGCTAAACGTGCCGCAAACAAAATTGTCAGAGCTCTCTTAGCTTCCGGGCTATGTTGAAAATATTGCATTTTCAGGTACCTACCCCTTGTATTTCAGTTGTCCGACAACTTATGAAAAAATTTGGACGCAGCAAGCACTATAGTAGTGAAGTTTCATAAAAAGGTTTTTAATAGCAAATATTTGTTTTTTTTAAAGAAAGCAGGCATTTAATTTGGTTACCAGTATAACCTACATGGTAGAAATAATGTACCATATTTCGTCAAAATAACTTTATTGTTTGAAAATGTACAAATATTTTTCGAAAATAAACTTAAAATGTTCCCGAAAAAACTGGTTTCCTATTCAACGAACCTTAGGTTAATAGCAAATTGAAATTTAAAGCACTTAATGAAAGCTCGCTACCATAATGCACTTGCTGCGTCCCTAATTTCTTTTCTTACAGACATGCATTTTGTTTCGATGGAAGATGCAAAAATGCAATAATATAAGGCGTGTTCGATTAAAAAAAAAGAAATTTTGTATTTACAATGACCTATAGGCCACCCTGTAATTGTAAAAATATTTTTATAAGATAGAGTTTGGGACACCATTTATTTAACGTATATAATTTTTTCTCATATCTTGTATAATAACGGATATTTTGCGCTTTACCGTAGAGATGCGTCACCCTGGATATATGAGAACAGATAATAAAACTGAAACTGACCCTGGATGTGGATTCTAGGGGGGCCATATTTCTCGCTCGATTGAATATATCTTTTCAAAATTTGAAAGTTGCGGTCTCCTCATTAGCGAATTTTTTCTACGGAAATTCGCTAAAAATTATAGACCACTAAGCGAAAAACTACTGCCGAAGCATCAGAGAAAGGGGCTATTCGAAATGAATTTTCTGGGAATATTTTTGTAAAATGAAGAACAATTACGATTGAAGCTCAAACTTAAGGCTTTTTAAAACATTCTTCTTGCTTTTTATCTACGCAACCCGTATTCGTCACAGGTTCTTTGCTTAAAGGTTGCCAATTTTAACGTTTTAAATCGCGACATACTCTTTAAGAAGAAAAAAACCATCAAAAGTTCTCTTTTAAATGCCTATAATTCTTTTTTATTTCAACTCAGAGGTCTAAATTTTGGTAGATGGTTTACTTTTTATGGTATAAGCCTGCAAATTTGGTTGTCATAACTTTGTTATTTCCGGAGATATTAAAAATTTCCGAAAGAAAACACAAGACTTTCTGGGAAAAACTGGGCCGATTTTCCTCGCTAACGAATTGCACTTGCAAAATGAAGGTACTTACCAAAATCTATCAAAATCGGCCTATTATTTTTTGAGTCATCGGTGTGATACATATACACACACACACACACACACACATATATATATATATATATATATATATATATATATATATATATATATATATATATATATATATATATATATATATATATATATAATTGGACATTACCTAAGGAGTGATAGCTGGCACAAACATAAGGCAATTGGGCTCAACATCTCTTAGTAAAATGTTACTCGTTTTCGTTTTACAGGGTGTTTAAATAATTTTTCTTAAAATTAGTTTTTCAAATATCTTGAAAGTGGTTAAACATGTTATTATGAAATGTGACATAGTATTATTAGGCATGATGCATAGCAACACTGGTTCATTAACATGGTCATAACTTTTTGTCCAGCCTGTATGCACACTTTTGAGCAAATATAAAGAAAGTCCATTTAGTTTTACATAAAAAAGTATACCCTTTTAAAGTGGAAAATGTTGACGGTTCAAAATAAACGTACTTTTTCAATAAAAACCAAAAACTTGTATTTACTTTGTTGCTAAGTATGTTATGGTAGCAACTATGAACTTGTTTACTATAACTTGTCATAATCGACTGACATTAAACAGGCATCTTTAATTGTCATCTTATTCTTGTTATTTGCGTTAAAATTCCGCGACATAATGATTGCTCAAATTCACAAATGCGAGATATGGTGTGTCTTTATGCCCAGGAAAATTTTTGTTCGCGCAGAGCAGCACATATCTTTATCCCGATAGGAGGCAACCAAACCATAAAACTTTTAACGCACTGTAGAATAGATTAGGTGAAACTGGCTGATTTCACCCCAAAATCAGAAATGCAGGAAGGGCGAGTGTAATTGATATATATACTGGTATGGAAGCCTAAATCATAGCTCGTATTGTAGAAGACACGGAAACCAGCACGAGATGTGTTATTGCAGCAACGGGTATAAGCAAATCTGCGGTGTCCAGAATCATACGCAAAGAAAAGCTGCATCCATATCATTTCACTCGAGTTCAGCAGCTTTTATCGCAGGACTTACCAAGAAGAATTCAATTTTTCCAGTTTATGTGAGAACGCTATTTAGAGGATCCAATATCCTACAAGAAAATTTTATTTACTGATGAAGCCTCATCCACCAGAAGAGGTATGCGATTGAAAATCGTCATGCTATTCAAGAACATCATCTTCAACATGAATTTTCAATAAACATTTGTTGTAGCATTGTTGTAAATTGTTTTCTGGAACCATTTGAACTGCCACGTAGGCTCAAGGGAGCAACGTATCTCTTGTTTTTGAGAGATAATTTACCGATCATTTTAGAAGATGTACCTTTAACTTAAAGGAGTGAGTCTTGGTTCAAGCATGATGGTAGTCCACCACATTACATCAGAGATGTGCGAAATTATTTAAATGAAATGTACCCTCAAAGATGGATTGGCAGAGGTAGTGTGCACCCATGGCCAGTGTGTAGTCCCGACTTAAATCCGCTAGATATTCACTTTTGGGGTTATCTAGGGTCACTGGTCCACGTAGATCAAATAAATAACCGCCAACAATTATTGGAAAAGATCGTACGGGGTGTTATGATACCAGAGCTGAACAAAATTCATTTTTAAAGTAAGAGATCATTTTAATAAACGAATGAGAAAATTCATTGCCGTAAATGGTGAACACTTTGAGCACTTACTCTGATTTCTTGTTGTTTTGCTTCTAAAGTTGCAGTTTAATGTCAGAATAATTTAATTAGGTAGAATAATGCAATTGGTAACAATCTTTCCGATATCCATTCTGTTAACTATTTCTTCTCAATTAATAGTTTTATAGATGTTATTTTATTTAAAACATTTGTTGAATTTTAGAGACAACTATACCGGAATTGCTCGAAGATGTTCCTTTCGCGCTTGTAAAATAAATAAATTTTTAACAAGACGGGGCTCCTGCATACAATTCTCAAATTGCGAGGTTATTTCTGGAGAATAATTTTCCAAATCAATGGATTGAAACCACTGGGCATATAAGATGGCCCCCTATGTCCCCAGCCTTGTCTATATTGGATGTATTTCCATTTGGATATCTGGGGAATAAAATGTACAAAGTTGACTAGGATAATATCCAAGATCTAGAAAACGCAATAAGAGAAAGTTTTTGCTATTTGCAAAATCATTCCGTTGTTTTGCTTAGTTCTTTTAAACGAATAGGAGAACTATGCGAAGCGTGCATACAACAAAATGGAAATCATTTTAAACAGTTCTTTTGATTTACTAGATTACTTAACGCTTATGTTACGACTTTCAAAGTTGGTGTTTACTGATAGGCTTATTGAATAATAATTATTTATTAATGTTATCTCTTTTTGTTACATACATCTAGGTATGTAGCACTGTTTTGTGGAAAATTAGCAATAGAGATATGGATAAATAGCTGTTATTAAATGTGTGTGTTTTGTTTCTTTAATGTCGGCCTATTTCCGCGACTATGGCCAATCACAGACGCCAGGGAGCAGTTTAACCTCACTATCCTGGAAATTTTGTCGAACCCCTGCCTTTTTGTAAGGAGAGTAGGGATCTTTAACGTGCCCAACATCGCATGGACACGGGACCGACGGTTTTACGCCCCCTCTGAAGTGCAGACAATCAACTTGCTCAAATACAATGCCAGAACCTCGGTTGATGTTGATTTTACTGTTTGTACTGAAAAAGTGAAAGGAGTACCCTGGGATCGAACCCAGTACCCTTGGGTTTAGAGGCACACGTTCTTAGCCCTGAACCACCGAGGTTCTTAGCTGTTATTAAATAATCATCTCAATTTATTGGTAGCATATGGAAGTAAATAAACAGCAGTATTTTTTGGATGGCCAGCTGCAAAATTTTGAACGCGAATTATTAAAATTAGGATTTTTTCGTTGTTTATTATTGAAATAGACCCACACTGTTATATGATTTTGAAAAGCTTGTGAAAATGCAAATTAATGACAAATATACATTGTTGTCCCATTTAAAGAAATCAAGCATTGGTCAATATTTCAAGAACAGTAATCTTTAAAAAACTAACGACGCCGCTAGATTCTACGAGAAAGTTCTAAAACGATTGGTGTTCACCTTTTTGACAAGTTTCCAGAGAACTGAAATACAAGGGGTAACTGAAAATGCAATATTTTCAATATCGGCCGGTAGCTCAGAAGCTAAGAGGATATGACAATTTTGTTCGCGGCATCTTTCGGTTCGAAAAAAAAGTAGCTAACGTTCATGAATACCGCAAGGTTCTATCATTAGGTACTAATAACCGAAAATTGCCACCAAAATGGGACACCTGTACGTTATTTTACCGAGTATGGTATGCGTATACACTTGAAAAAAAAATTCATTTAAACCGTAATTTGTTCTGTTACTAAACACATAAAATAGTAAGTGTCGGTTGCAGTAGAAATTGAGAGCCACCTTTTTTATTGCGCAATGAAGATAACATCAGTGATTTCCTACTTTTATAGCAATTTCTTATTTGCCAAAGCCTAAAAGACCAGATAAAATCAGGTAAGCTTCAGATACGGTAAGCTGACGTCGGATTGCCGTTTTATACCTTTCTCCTTTAATTTTCTACTGACTTCCTTTAACACGATTTTCTAACAAATAGGTACAGCAGACCTGTTCTTTATTCGTTAGCACGAGCAAAAATTCTGTTTGATGTATAAAAGGTACGAGTAAGTTATGTTAAGGTGGAAAATAGGTTCCGTCTTGCAGAATATAGATAGATAAGCTAGTAAAGTAAAAGCTTTAAGGTACGCCAAAATATCTTTATGGCGAATTTTTCTAGAAAAAATTCACTTGTAAGGAAATTCCAACAAGGTTATCAAAAAAGTTCTTGAAATAAGCGCAAACTAGGGGTTTTGGAACGCGTATCGAGAGTAACCTATAATTTAAATTTTTTCGCACCAATGAATTTTAAAGAGTACTTGTAATAAATAAAAACTTCGGGACGCAGCAAGTGCGTTATAGTAGTGAGTTTTTATAAGAATTGTACACTATTAATACGACATGTTACTAAAACTACTACTTTATATTTAAACAGACCTTGAAGATCAATTTCGTAGGTCCTGGTTGAGTTCATTTGAAGAATATTTTCGAAAATCTTAGCACGGATATCTCTTTATTATCATAAAAAATATTTTAATCTTCTGTTCTAGCCCCGTTGAGAATAAAACTTTAAGTTCGGTATATTTAGGTAGTGTAAGCCTCTTTAAAAGTTACTGTAAGTCTATCTAAAAGAAGTCGGAACGCACCAAGTGCGTTATGGTAGCGAATTTTCATAGAAATTAAAATGAAAAAATTATTATTATTATTATTAACAGTTTACTTTGTGAAAATTGGAACCTGTGATGAGCACTGATAAGTACAAACTCAAATCACCACAACACATATTTCAAAAACCTGACGATCGTTTCACTAACCTAGCTAGCGTCATCAGAGGATGAAAAATTCTGAATTTTTTCCGTTTCCAAAAATGCCACACTTGTTACAGTTATTATACAGAGTGATGGTTTTACAAGCCTTTAAAATAAATATTGCGTTTTATCTGAAATCTACGAAAAAAGGAATGTTTCCCAAAGTCGACTTTGGAATTACAGACAGCAACACTTACAAACCGGGGGAACGATGGCATTTGTTTCACCGACAACCATAAACATAAATAACACGTGAAAATGGATACACGTCCGATATTATGTTCAAGAGGTAAATGTTTCCTAGACATCGCGCTAGAATACACACAAGCAGAAGTGGATACAAAATATCATTCCGCTTTTCGTGTTATTAATACCATTGAAACTATAACTTCTTTCTCAAAGTTGTTGCTTAATGGTCTGTACGGCTTAAAAGCCTATGGGTTCTTCAGAGGTGGTCCTAAAGCAACTACATCTCTAACAATCTATTTAATATTACGAATGTATTAAGGAAGTTTTCGCAGAATAACAGAATAATCCTACGACTGAAATTTGACTATGATCACATCGATAACCGAGTAAAACCCTTCCAACTGTGACGATCAACAAACAAATAATGATTAACATTTCTTTTAAATAAGTGGGCAATAAAATTGGTAAAAGTAAGATGTTAGCTTTACTTGTCAGTGTAACAAAAATTTTAAGGTTACACCTGGTTTGAATGAAGAATATTGATCTCAGCTAAATATAGAAAAATAGCTTAGTGTCAATTCTTAATATTAAATCTTGTTTCAGAAAACTTTGCTCTGAAAGATAGGCCCAAGGGGGTCACTAAGAATTATTAATCTTGTTAGCGAATTTTCATTAAGAAAAAATTGTTATTAGAGAGGTTGCGATGACAAGCTTTTAAAAAAATTTCTTCATATGATCGCGAATTTGGGTCCCTAGAACCCAAAACCAAGGTCCATTAAAATTTATATATGTTTATATATATATATATATATATATATATATATATATATATATATATATATATATATATATATATATATATATATATATATATATATATATATATATATATATATATATATATATGTGTGTGTGTGTGTGTGTGTGTGTGTGTGTGTGTGTGTGTGTGTGTGTGTGTGTGTGTGTGTGTGTGTGTGTGTGTGTGTGTGTGTGTGTGTGTGTGTGTGTGTGTGTGTGTGTGTGTGTGTGTGTGTGTGTGTGTGTGTGTGTGTGTGTGTGTGTGTGTGTGTGTGTGTGTGTGTGTGTGTGTGTGTGTGTGTGTGCGTGTGTGTGTGTGTGTGTGTGTGTGTGTGTGTGTGTGTGTGTGTGTGTGTGTGTGTGTGTGTGTGTGTGTGTGTGTGTGTGTGTGTGTGTGTGTGTGTGTGTGTGTGTGTGTGTGTGTGTGTGTGTGTGTGTGTGTGTGTGTGTGTGTGTGTGTGTGTATGTATTATCCGAGCGAGAATTAAAAAATTACTTAACTGATTTCAATAAAACTTGGCAAAACTGTTGTTCGGGCGGAAACCGAGGTCGAGTTCGTTAATAGGTCTTTACGCTCAAGTTTTTCCGGTAGAAAATTGGGGAAAACTTTTTGTAAACGCTATATTTTTGTAAGTATCAGAGTAACTGGAATGATACTTTACATGTGGCTAGAATTAGTGCAAATAAACCTATGTTGTCAATTTTAAGTAATTGGGTACACAATATTTAGAGTTTTTTCCAAATTAAAAATAAAATCCCAAAGACATGCGTAGTGGTTAAAGGCCAATTCCTGACAGACAAAGTAGTTAACTGCCACGCGTAGTTTGATTCATACAACAGGTATAAACCATACATCAACGGTAACCAAAATAACTATATACCAGGCATAAACATACTACCCGAACCAACAATCGTGAAATCTCGGCCGCAATTATGGAAAATGACAGACGACAAGAAATTAGAAATTTTCCAAGTGATTCTTTTTATTTTAGGTTAATGAGGGAATAGGTTATTTTTCGATTAATAATTTTAGTTTATATGTAAAGCTTGTAAACTAAATTATTGCCGAAAACCACAAAGTTGTTTGATCATATTAGTTGTCCAAGACTCTATCCGATAAAATTTGTTATGTTATTAAATTAAGTCTTTCA
The DNA here is from genome assembly GCA_964006375.1 of Tillus elongatus. Classification (NCBI taxonomy): domain Eukaryota; kingdom Metazoa; phylum Arthropoda; class Insecta; order Coleoptera; family Cleridae; genus Tillus; species Tillus elongatus. Next base: position 78,983,475 of record OZ023262.1, on the reverse strand, counting down.
CACAAGAAGAGTACGTATGAGTACGTATGAAATCGACTGTTAAAAATTGTTTAATATTGCAAAATTTGAAAATAAGTGAATTCTTTATTTAAAATCGAAAGTTAAAAATTAATAATCAATATATAAACCCTGGATAAATAAAGATTTCAAGCGAACAGCGATACCACGTTGAAAAAAAAACCGATTGTCGTGCGATCACCGAAGTTAAGCAACCTCGGGCATTGCCAGTGCTTGGATGAGTGACTGCCTGGAAGTACCGTGTACTGTTACCTCTTTTTAAGGTAGTGACATTTCTGTTATGTTCTTATTAGCGAATTTTAATTAAAAAAATTAAGCGTGCTTTATTTTTAAAATGCGCCAATAGAGAGGTATCGATGGCGAGACTTTGCAAAAATTTTAGATACCATGCTTTAAAATTATTGTACATATTTGTATTGTACCTTGTAAAAGGTATGTCAGAAATAAATAAATCAATAACTATATATATATATATATATATATATATATATATATATATATATATATATATATATATATATATATATATATATATATATGTATATATATATATATATATATATATATATATATATATATATATATATATATATATATATATATATATATATATATATATATATATATATATATCGACACGATAACTCAAACAGTTATTAATCGATTGTGATGAAACTCGGCAAGAATCTGTATTGCATTAATAGCTTGTATGAGTTCGTTTTTCAGATTGGGCAGCCCGTCTGTTATTTCAAATTTAATTACAGTAATTTAAGTTTTATGTATTTTATTAGCAATTTTTTGTGTAAAATATATGTCAGTTTTCGCAGAAATCATTTTTTGTCGAATAAGAGTGAAATGTTAGTAATTATCAAGCAGTTTAATAGACTATGTGAAAACTGGAACCTGTGATGAGCACTAATAAGTACACTTGGAGAACATCCAAATCACCACAACACATATTTCAGAGACCTTACGATCGTTTCGTTGACAATGTCAACATCTTCAGAGGAAGAAAATTCATGTCAACAATGGCAACATCTTCAGAGGAAGAAAATTCTCTTTTAAATTTTCTTCCTCTGAAGATGTTGACATTGTCAACGAAACGATCGTAAGGTCTCTGAAATATGTGTTGTGGTGATTTGGGTGTTCTCCAAGTGTACTTATTAGTTTAATAGATTATTGTAAAAAAGGTGTTTGCAAATTCACATGGAAAACCTGTTTTCGAATTTTCTTGAATAGTTATTTGTTTAGCAAACTGTGTAAAATATTTTAACCTAGCTAATTTTCGTAAACAGAATTGTATATAAACTTTGTGAACATTTAAGCTGATTTTCGTAAGAAAATGGGTTATTTTCGTAAAAGGGGTTGTTTGCAACTTTTTGTGAACTTTTTTAAAAATTTGTGTCAAAAAGCTTTTTGTGAATAATTATATCTTGGCTAGTGTAGTTTTTGTGTAAATCGCTTGTATTGGTTCGTTGTCTAGAAACGGATCAGTTGTTTCGGGACAATTATATTTGTTTTCGGAAAATGTTTATATTTTTTGAACAATAATGTGTAACACGATTTTACCTTGTTTACATGGATACCTTGGCCTAATTGTTCTCCATAGAAGCATGCAAGGTACGCCAGCCCTATCGGACGAGTTTTTCTAAACAAAAAATAATTTTTCCGAAAAAAATTTGTATCTCAAAAAAACAGCAAGTTATTTTGATTAAATTTGGTTGGTATGTTGCCCTCGTAAATACCTTACTCCACTAAAACTCAACTTTCTAGGTTTATAGAAAATTGAGTTACACAAATTTGAAGCATTCAATGAAAATTCGCTACCATAACGCAATTGCAGCGTCCCGAAATTTCATCTTGTGACAAACCGTCAAGGATTTGCGCTTAATTCTTCAGATTCCTTATTTTTGATTTATTTTGACACTTGAAGCAACAAGAGTGCACAGATTTCATGCATTTTGAACAAGATCCCATTTTTGTTTAAAACGCCTGAATAACTTTGTCACCTTTGAGTCTGAAATTATAATTTTCAGCAGACACTTTGTTATTATTAATATTGAAAGCACCGGTTTGCTTAAGTTGACTAAAAATCATTCGGGCGATTAATAAAGAAAAATAACTGCTACGTTTATAATTTGGCAGATATTTTACTTTTCTAAATATGAATTAAGTTTCCTTCTGGAAATCTTTTGTATAACTTTAATGAAATTTGTAATACAACATTGTTTGAAAGAGATTTACACTATCTACAGATACAGCAGAATTTAATTCTTTAGCTTTATAGAAAATTGAGTTTGGGGCATTTTTCTCAAAAGGAGTTAGAACACAAGATTTTTTCGATATGAGATCGATGGTAACACTTTTGAATTTTTTTTTGAAATGTACGCATACTAAAACCTCTAAAATCGATATTCAAGAGTGGTGTAAGTTTAAAGTATTAACTTTGCCAATATGCCGTATAAATATAGTGTACAATTCTTATGAAAATTCCTTCCTATAACGTACTTGCTGCGTCCCGAAATTTTTTCAATTTAATATTGATAAGTTGATTATGAAATACATTGTGCAGTACTGATGCCATGCTGTATAAGTGTATTCTATTGTTTTTTTTTCAGTAAATTAAATAATTGTTTATAAATATATTTATCTCATTTTTTTTTTCTCAATATGTTCGCGCCCCCCATCTAGTTTTATCACTGGCCCGCTAAGCGGGCGCGAACCACATGCCTTTTTCCCTATAGGCTTGGCAGTTAGTTATAAATTTATCAAATTTGTCATTAATCGGTCTTACAGTTCCTAACAAACGTCGCACAAGTCTATAATCTGGATTGCTGAAGCGGGGACAAACTAATGGGAAGGCAAACCGCCCTTTACTCACGATACAATACGAATTTCCACACTAGTGCTGAATTGAAAGCTCAAAAATGGCCCCTTTTCCAAATACTAAATATTACGTGTATCATTAGTGCAGATTACTATCCGCAGAAGTTACAAGATACAGTAATTCAACATTATACAACACCACAAATTGGAGGCTATAAAGGTCTTGACATGAACGTTTAATCAAACGGCCATGTAGTAACAACATCATCTAAACGAAAAATGTTAGCTTCCATATCATTTTAATTTAATGAAATGAAATATGAGGTCATATACAACATTTTAGCTACTACAAGCACATATTTTGTAGTAATCGTAAAATGTTTCAGCGTCCTGGAACGAAATTCCTTGGAAGGCAGCAATAAAATTTTCAAGAGTGTGTCCAAATATAGAGAATGCGGTAAAATCCAGATGGTCATACTTCATCAAAATATCATCTTTAGTGCCTGGATATAGCGTATGTTTCTTGTGCTATTTTATGAATTATACAAAGTTATACAAGGGTATTTTATTAGTTTGTCGTCATGAAATATCTGATGAAAGCAAAAGTCTGCAACATATATGTGCAGCATATAGCTTTAGCTATTTCCTGTTGAAAGTAATCATGGTCCAAGCTTAAAAATATTGTTTAGATGAAAGTTGAATATATCAGGCAGTTATATTAACAAAAACAATTTCGGGACGCAGCAAGTGCGTTATAATAGCGAATTTTAATAAGAATGGTACACTATTATTATACGGAATATTAGTAAAGTTAATACTTTAAACTTACACAGACCTTGAAGATCGATTTTAGAGGTCCTAGTATGTGCACATTTGAAGAATTCTTTCGAAAGTGTTACCATAGATATCTCTCTATTATCAAAAAAATCTTGTGTTCCAACTCCTTTTGTTAAAAATGCCCAAAACTCAATTTTCTATGAAGCTAAAAAATACAATTTTGGGCGATTCCATAGCACCTATCGGTAGGCGGTTAATAATCCTTAATTACCAGGATACAGGATATTTTATTGATTTTACCTATTTTTGTCTTGGCACATAACTTCTGAACCACTAGGTATAAAGAAGCAAAATTTGGCGTGTATATTTTGCTCAATTAGCTATACCGGCTTCTCAATTTAGCGGACTCAAAATACTGGTCAGGTCAGAAAAAAGGGACCGAATTGCTAAATTTTAAAAAAGAACACCTGTAACAAAATTTGAAACACGTTTCAAAATTTAGAAGAAGTATAAAGAAATAAGAAAAGCAAAGTTCATTTTTAAACGGCGTTCTCAGTTTTCTGTTCACTTTTTTTGATGAAAACAAAATAATGTCTCTTTATAATTGACTACAAGTTAACAAACATGTTTATGTATAAAAAAAACAAACTATTCATACAACGTAAGTCTTGAAAACTATTCAATCATTCAATTCAAACCAACAGATTTATAAACTACTTTATATATATTTATTTATATATATATATATATATATATATATATATATATATATATATATATATATATATATATATATATATATATTAAGGGCAATGCCGCAAGGAGACAACTGCATACACGTGTTTTAAGCTTATTAGCTATCATCAGTACGGCATAGCCAAGTGATGATGGGAACACTCTGGATGAAGCAGCAAAAATACACGGAGTCACAACAGGCAACCGGTACACTTTTGCAGCAACATTCAGCTGACCCTCAATTTGAGGGCGACAACCAAAATCGCCGCGGAGGCAAAAAAATCACCTGCGTGAGCATCTGCAGCGCAGGAGTAATACTATTTATAACAGGATAATTAACACGGCGTTTCTGTATACTATACAAGCAGAAAGGTTAAGGGCAAGGCCGCAAGCAGACAACCGCATACACGTGTTTCAACCTTATTAGCTATCATCAGCACGGTAGAGCCAGGTGATGATGGGAACACTCTGGATGAAGAAGCAAAAATACACGGAGTCACAACAGAGTGTTCCCATCATCATCTGGCTATACCGTACTGATGATAGCTAATAAGCTTGAAACACGTGTATGCGGTTGTCTCATTGCGGCTTTGCCCTTAACCTTCCTCCTTGTATAGTATACATAGACGCCGTGTTAATAATCCTGTTATAAATAGTATGACTTCTGGGCTGCGGATGCTCACGCAGGTGATTTCCTTGCCACCGTGGCGATTTTGGTTGTCGCCCTAGAATTGAGGGTCAGCCGAATGTAGCTGCAAATGTGTACTGGTTGCCTGTTGTGACTCCGTGTATTTTTGCTTCTTCATCCAGAGTGTTCCCATCATCACCTGGCTATACCGTACTGATGATAACTAATAAGCTTGAAACACGTGTATGCGGTTGTCTCCTTGCGGCCTTGCCCTTAACCTTTCTCCTTGTATAGTATACAGAAACGCCGCGTTAATAATCCTATGTATATATATATATATATATATATATATATATATATATATATATATATATATATATATATATAAAGGTATCGCATCGATAACTAAGAACATAATGCGCCCATTTTGATGAAATTCGGCAGGTACGTTCCTTTTGTGAATGGCTTGAATAACTTAGTTAGTTAGAAAAATCGGACCAGCTTTATCGGAAATATTTTGTGTTTTCCTTCGAAGGATTTTTGTGTCTTCTAAAATAACGATGTGGCAACCAAATTTGGCACGCAGGTATCTCTAAGAGGAAAGGAAATCATTTCTATGAAAAGTGGCAACCATTACGCAAGATAACAATAGCCAACTCATACAATGTATATAAGAAGTACAGATCCCGATTCAACACCCAAGGTCGCTGACGAATGGGTTAATTAATAGCAACGCAATTAGAAGGATAGACTATTCATAGATGGGTAAACAACTAGACCTTCAAATCAGCAACCAGCCACATGCCAGGATCACCTCCAAGACTTCAACCTAGGTGGAAACCACCTCTCGGTCCACGCCCCACCAGAGACTATATATGGAAGTTACCAGACTACGGACGGACATTCCTGCATTGTTATGGCTTGAGTCTCTTTTAAGTTGTCATAATTTATATTTATCTTTTTTTGTTATTATTCATAAGTATTTTGTGTAACTATAATCAATATATTCTTTTAAAAATTCAAGTGTGTTAATAAGAAAGTTAACTCGCACTTGCTGTCTCCAGATCTTTTTAAAATTGGAAACCGTCCCTTGCTGATCGGTGATATCAAGTGCAAAATAAAAAAATATTTTCGCATAATTTTCAGAAAGTTTGATGGAGAGTTATGGTTACAGTAAAACCAGATGAAAACTGATGCTTTCATCATGAAATCACTAATATGAGAAATGAGTATACTTACGGTAAACGTGTGCTATAATAAATTTTCCTCTAAAAGTTTCATAACGCAAGTACTTGACCTATAAAAGATACTCGGGCCACGGTGAAATATATAACACTGATTTTCGTGTAATAAGTATGCATGAGAAGCTTTTTCTTATAAGAACAAAGCTCAAGATATGCCAGAGAGCTTCTCTGATAGCAGAAGCGTGAGGCCATTAATTGATCCATCAAGACATTTTTCCACTCCCTTGAATGTAAAACTTTTTAAGCTTGTAAAGCATTGAGATACCGAGGCTACTTTCACTTTTATCTTTTTGTTGTATAATATTAAATTACTTTTATATTTATAAGTACATAAGATGCCGATTTATTTTTGGTGATTTTTTTTAATCTCGAATTTAGATGGCTATTTGCCATTCGCACATTCTTCCCCGCTCCTAATGTTAGTTACATCAGTCGTATTACTATTTAAAGTGGGTTGACTTGGTCAGATCATTAGGTTTGACTTACATTTTTTTATAGTATAGACATACATATACACACATATTCTTACTATTATACATTGGTATAAGGCTTCATGTCTTAGGGGTCTGACTAGGCAACTTTAAAAAGACACACAAAGAGACCCACGAGAGAATGAGGAAATAATAGGCAGACAGTAGGACCTTGTAATTAATCACAATACTATTATAAAATGGTTATAAAATATCAATATACAGGGTGGCGCATTGAAAACGAAACAGACCGATTTGCGTCCAGAGTATTTTTTTTAAGAAACGCTAAAACACGTCAATTTTAATATTGAGGGGGACATGTTTTGACATAAAACTAAACTTTGTCACATCAACCCCTTAAGAGTGGTGATAACAACCCTTATATTTTAAATAAGGAACATGGTCGAGTGTTACATCATTTGAAAGCTCTTTCCTTTCTGAATTCAGCAACTCGTTTAAAAATTATTCACAGTTGAAGATGCAAAAACGCATTTCACTCATTCCGATAAGAAATGTGCTGATAGTCAATATTTTGTTGATTTGTAAACAAAAAATTGACTATCAGAACATTTATTATCGGAATGAGAGAAATGCGTTTATTATTTCAGTTTATCGGTCGGTTTGATACTTGATAGTACTACCGAAAATTAATTTCACAATAGTGTTTTCTGTAGAAGAAAGTTGAAATAATCACTCTTTTTTTTTTCAAAGACGATGACTGTGCCAACCGTACCGCAAATTTGTTTAATGAACGACATCCGAACAGACATGTTAACAGAAAATACATTTTGGAGTTAGTTGCAAAGTTTCGACAAAGTGGTTCAGTAGCCAACAAAAAACGGGATCCTGAACGTGAATTTCCGGTTCGAAATGAGACTTATGAAATTGAAGTTTTAGGACAAATTGTTGCAGTCCCAACTTTGAGCACGAGAAAATTGGCCACCGTTTCAAACATTAAAAGAAGAACTATTCAACTATTATTGAAGCATCATAAATTTCACCCGTATAAAATTCATCTTGTACAACAACTGAATGAAGATGATTTTGATAGACGGCTGGAGTTTTGAGAAGTTATGACTGCACAAATAGCTGATAACGGGAACTTTCTGTTCAATATCTGTTTTTCAGACGAGTGTACGTGTTTATTAAACTCTACAGTCAATAGTCATAATTGTCGTTATTGGGCAGATAATAATCGAAGAAATTTTCACGAAGTCCACACTCAAACTCCACAGAAATTGAATGCCTGGATTGGCATTTTTGGAGACCGTTTAATCGGACCAATTTTTCTTGATGGCAATTTGACTGGCGAAACGTATTTGGAGTTACTAGGAGATATCGTTTACCCTCTACTAATTGACATTGTTGAAAATTATGATCGCTATAAAGAAAATCAATTAGTGTTCCAAGAAGATGGAGCTCCTCCACATTTTTCACAACGTATTAGGGAATTTTTGAACAGAGGGTTTCCAGGTCAATGGATTGGGCGTACAGGTGCTATTGAGTGGCCCCCTAGATGACCGGATTTAACTCCTTTATACTTATTTCTATGGGGATATTTAAAGAGTCTCTGGAAGAATTACAACGACGCATTGTTGAAGAATGCCGTCTAATAACTCAACAAATGCTCCAGATTGTCAGAGCTCGTTTTGAACAAAATTTGTACATTTGTATGGAAGCTGGTGGTCAACAATTTGAACACCTACTTAACTGAATAAACATTTTTAACGTTGTTTTGGTTTTAATTTTTTTAACAAACAATTGACTAATTAGTGCATTTCTTATCACAATGAATGAAATACGTTCTTGTAAATCCAACTGTGAATAATTTTTAAACGAGGTAATAAAACTTCCAAAAAAAATCAGTGTGCTGAATTCAGAAAAAAAAGCTTATAAATGATGTAACACTCGACCCATGTTCCCTATTTAAACATAAGGGTTGTTATCACCACCCTTAAGGGGTTGATGTGAAAAAGTTGAGTTTTATGTCAAAACATGCGTCCCTCAATATTAAAATTGACGTGTTTCAGCGATTATTAGAAAAACAGTTTCTCTGGACGCAAATCGGTCTGTTTCGTTTTCAATTCGCCACCCTGTATATGTACACACATATAAAGATTACCTAAATATTAGTACAGCTAATTTCCATTCATCCAATCGTTTATATTACATTAGGGCAGTATCTTTACAAACATATATTTACACATCAACAGCTATACAAGCAGAGTAATTTACTTAGCTCCTTACTACTGTTGAGCTGTAGTTTTATACTTTAATTTTCAAATTGCTTATATGTTTAGCAAGCAGTCTATATACTTCTGTATTAGTGAATTTTCTTTAAAAAAAATTAATGAATTTTCTTTAAAAAAATGATGTGAATTTTCTTAAAAGAAAAGTTCACTAATGAGGAGAGCCTGTCTTTTGATTTTTGAAAAAAATGTCTTCAAATGAGCGCGAACTAGGCCCCCTAGAACCCATATCCAGGGTCAGTTTCAGTTTTTATATGTTTATATATATTGTCATGTTAGGTGGTAGTGGACTTTTCCTTTACGTGATAGTAAAGGGTTTTTTTCACGCCCGAGGAGGTACCACCCCTTACATCATGGGGCCGGTGAGGTCCCAACGGACGTTTTCGGTTCTGGTGTATGAGTCGGTTTCCCTTATAAACAAAAATAATGATGGCTCCTCCTTGTATCAAAGATCAGGGAGATAAAATACCCATCCATTCGGATCTCCGGGAATGGGGTGTGCAGGAGGCACCGGCATGAAGATTTAACATATCCTTCTTGAATATATGTGGCCTAATTCTAACCTGAACTCCCTCCACCATTTCCTCCAGACTAATAGGCCCCAACTCCTCTTCCTCACCGAAACCCAAATCAGTGCCAAAACCGCCACTAATCACTTGAATTCCTCGGGGTCTAAGCTCTTTACATCCTTTAGATTGCATAGAGGTGTGTGCACGTCCGTAGTAATCTACCCTGCACCAGACTTCCCAATTTGGAAGCTGGAAGAAACTACATACTTTGGATGAAACTCTCTCTCTCTCTCTTTCTGAGGGCTGCAACTAAATTCATCTGTTGCATTTACCGGTGACCTTCTGACAACAACTTGTCTAGCTCTTCGACTACCGTTCTAAAAAAATCGACCACCTGATTTCTGAATATCTTTCCTCCAAAGACGCTATTCTTGGTGACTTCAATGTCCATAATAAGGAATGGCTAGGATCTTTACAAACCGATCCACAAGGGAGAGCAGCGGAGGCCTTCGCAGTCAGCAATTCTTTAGCAAATATGGTTCAGCAACCCACTTACTTTCCTCGCATCCCAAATCACAGCTGAAATCCCTTGGATCTCCTTCTTTTTACAAAACCTGAATGCTATAAGACATCAGTCACCGCCCCCCTCGGTCGCTCAGACCACGGCATGGTCACTGCTTTCTGCGCAATGCAACCCAAGGTCACACAGTCATCCCACCCACGTATCGTTTGGCACTACAACTCCGCGAACTGGGACGAAATGCGGGATTACTTTTCCTCATTTACATTGGCGCCTGTCTGCTTCTATCATCCTGACCCCCCCCCTGATATCTCCCAAAACGTCACCGAAATCATCCAAGCTTGCATGGAATTATTTATTCCACGTACACAGAATACCTCTTCAGCCAATAAAAAGCTCTGGTTCTCTAAATCCTGTGACTAGACTAGACTTGAAAAGGTCAAAGTTCACAAAACGCTTCTACACAATCCCAGTCAAGGAAACCGTCAAGCGTTTAACGACCTAAGAAACCGCTATGTCCGTATTCTTTCTGAGGCAAAAAACTAGTTTTATAACCACATCAAAAACAAAGTCCTCTCAAGCTCCAGCGGCAGCAAACCCTTATGGACTTTTGCTAAATCTGTTGGAAATAATTTCTGCAAGAGCACGTTTCCACCTCTTGTTTCAGGGGATGAAATTGTTTCTACCGCCCTGGACAAGGCTGAACTTTTTGCCTAGTTGTTCGCCGGCAATTCTACTCTCAACCCACCTCCAAATGTTCAACCACCACTATTTGTGATTCGCGGTTTAAATGGTAGACAGACAAACTTTTTTCTACTTTATCTTTTCTGAATGTCGTAGATTCCGCCAACGTTTTCTTTGTTCTGTGGCTGTTAGTTAAATTTTCCACTAGGCAAACCGAGTATCCGTTATATTTAGCCACGTTGTTAATGTACTCTAATTCTCTGCGATATCTACATTAACTTAAGGAAAATTGTACTAATTTATTTACTTAAGAAATTTAAACTAGCCGTTTTTTGTGTAAAAGTATGATTTGAGTGTAGCAAGTGCGTTATGGCATCGAATTTTAATAGAAATGATCTACACAATTTTTCTATGGAAATTACATACGCACCAAGAAAAAAAATACTTGTATGTAATACATAATATAATACTTGACAACCCGCTTAATTAGTTTTCGATAGGCCAGCCTGTATATCTAATGCATTATTTGCCTAAGTGCGGTATCAACATTTTATTTATTATTTCATATTTTCTACAAAAGCCTTCAATTTATTCTTGGCAAATAGAGTGTCATGAACATCTGCCACTACTTAATAGACTAAAGACGAGCGTCTATATAAATTTGAATTCAGACGGAGAGCGTATACCCAACATTATTTGAGGCCAGCAAAATGTCAGGCACGGATTCCCTTATACTGTTGCGTACATATCTTGTGCTCGACACATTATTTGTATGATAGAACGACGGGTTATTTGTTTTTCCTTTTCGTAAAATATGGCGGGGTTAGTAATATCTTTAGTTATTACCTAGATCTTCCTTACTTGAATTAAAAAGTCCTGAAGCAGCAAATGCGTTATGGCAGTGGATTTTTATAATTATCTGGCTTATCTTTAAAAATTTAAGTTAATGAATGAAGAAAATTTAGAAAAACTCTGGACGCAGCAAGTGCGTTATGGCAGTGAGTTTTCATAAAAATGTTTTTAATAGCAAATATATCTCTTTAATGGAAGCAGGCATCAATTTGGTCACCGGTATAACCTATGTAGTAGGAACAATGTACCATATTTTATCAAGATAACTTGTTTGAAAAAATACAACAAATTAGGTTAATAGCAAACTGCGTTATTGAGTTTTGAAGCATCTAATGACAATTCGCCACCAGAACGCACTTACTGGGTCTAGATTTTTCCTACATACATGCATCATGTTCAAAGAAATTGTAGGTATCGCCAACGACTTATGGGCCATCCTGTGATTGTCAAAATAATTTTATAAGATGCAGATCAAGACACCCTACAGGTAACGTTTCCAATTTTTGCTCGTATCTTGCATATTAACAATTATATTGAGCTTTACCGTAGAAATGCGTCATCCTGTATATATGTAAACAGAAAGTCAACCCGGATATGGATTCTAGATTCTAGGGGGCCTTGTTAGCGTTTATTTGAAGAAATCTTTTTAGAATTCCAAAGCCGCGATCTCCCCATTAACGAGTTTTTTTATACGAAAATTAGCTAAAAATTATAGACCGTTAAACCATAAACTTAACTAAAACTACTTCCAAAGCATCAGAGAAAGTGTCTATTTGAAATGAATTTTCTGTCATAACTGCCAGGAAAAGATTTTTTCTAAAAAACCTGAAACACGTCAAGTTTGCTTGTAAGGGGGCACAACTTTTGATGCAAAAACTATAGCCTAAGCTTTACCCTCCTAAGCGGGGGTGCCATCCCTCAAATTTTTTTAAATGGGAATAGGGGTTTTGTAAGAGCTCTTTGAAAAGAGCTTTTGATCCCATATAGATTGCTTCTTTATTTTTTAAAGTCGGTCTATTCGTTTAGAAGATACGTATTTTTGAAATATCACTAATACATATCCCTAGAAATCCTTAATGCTTGAGTTGGGCCTGACCAACGCATTCTTACGTTATCACAAGACATATTTTGCTGAGGTTTCTCTGGAGCACCTTAATTCAAATGACTTTTGGTGAATTCTCGTTAAGAAAATTCACTAATAGAGAGGTATCAATGGTGAAACTTTTGGAAAGTTTCTTCAAATGAGCGCGAATTAGGACCCATAGAACCCAAATACAAGGTTGGTTGAAAAGTATATATATATATATATATATATATATATATATATATATATATATATATATATATATATATATATATATATACGTATATATCCAATCGAAATTTGGAAATCCCATTCCTCTTGTTAATAGCTTGGATGAGTTCGTTAGATATTCCCCTAAAGAACCCGCCGCTAAATATCAATAGAAGTATGGTAATGTCTTATACGCTCAACCTTCAACCCCTTAGAAACCAATATTTACTCACCGCTAAATATCAATAAAAGTATGATAATGTCTTATACGCTAAACCTTCAACCATTTTCCGGGTTAGTTTCAGTTTTTATCAGGATGACACATCTCCATGATAAAGCTCAATATATCCGTTATTATAAAAGATACGAGAAAAAATTGTGTACGTTAATTATAGGGTGTTGTGAGCTGCTTCTTATAACATTATTTTTATTTTTCCAATCACACGGTGGCTCATAAGTCGTTGGTGATACAAATTTTCTTTTCTTTTTTTTTTTCAAACATGCCTTATATTATTGCAATTATGCATTTTCTATCTAAACATAATGTATATGTGTAAGAAAATAAATACAGGATGCAGCAAGTGCGTTATGGTATTGAATTTTCATTAAATGCTTTAAATTTCAATAGCCCAATTTGCTTTTAACTTAAGCTTCGTTGACTAGGAAGCCAGTTGTTTTCAGATGCGTTATAATAGTGAATTTTTACAATAATTTGGCTTTCTTTTGAAAATCTAAGAGTTATTGATTAAAGGAAATTTAGAAAAATTAATAGAAACAAAGAAAGTAGCTCTGTAGGAAAATTTCCCGATATCGAAAAATGAAGAGCAAAAGACGAAAAACATACAGTAAAATCTTTCTAACCGTAAAACAAATTATATATATATATATATATATATATATATATATATATATATATATATATATATATATATATATATATATATATATATATATATATTATTTATTATTATTATTTATTATTAAAGTTATACAATGCATCCCACAAATAAGCTCTGCTTGTACTTGTGGTGACACAATTTTGTTAACCATCCTCTTTCCAAGTATCTTCTGTCCAAATGATTTTAATGAATGTCACTTTTTAATTTTTCTTTTTCAGCTATTGACACTCCCACCAACGCTTCCACAGTAGCTATGAAGATTGATATTCACTTTTATTTAAACATTAACATTAATTTTAACTAAATCTTTTCAAAAAATACAAAATTCTCCAGCAACAAAAATTTTGACATTTCTACTTGACAGTTATATTATGCCATATATATATATATATATATATATATATATATATATATATATATATATATATATATATATATATATATATATATATATATATATATTTATTTATTTATTTACTACAAATACTCAACGGTTCTACTACAAAGTTCTACTAATTACCAAGCAGCGATGCAACGTGTCTCATCTCAGACTCACCACAACACAATATGTCTATTGACTGATGCACGCTGTTATAAATGGAGCACGATCTGTAAATCGGTGAGTTAAGCCTAAGGTCCTAGGTGGCGGTAGATAAAAGAAGTCGTGTCTTCTATAAACCAAAAACTAACTATTAAATAATAATAATACAGCTATTCGAGAGAAAGACTTGTGCGCAATCAAAATTTTATGAAATACTAAAAAAATATATCTTTCAACACATATATAGAGTCACACGAAGTATATTGTAGATATTGACTTTAAATTTGGCAAAATGCATGTTTTCAGCCTGACACAATACAAATTTTCACCTTTCATGCTCCTTACCAAGGACTCAAGACATATATATGTATATGTGTATATATATATATATATATATATATATATATATATATATATATATATATATATATATATATATATATATATATATATATATATGAGGATTTTTAGATCACGCGCATTCCTATATTCAGCATCTTTGCATTTAGAAGTATGATTTATGATTGTCAAGGTGTATAAATATCATAGATAGAGAAATGTATAATATAATATATGTATGTATACAATCCCAGATTCAGACAAGCATGAGTGACAAAATCAATTTGGAAGATGATAAAGAATATGGAGATTCTTTGTAAGAGATTAACAATAAATAGAGATACATGACTGTCTGCACCTGACAATATGAACCGTTCTCAGATCTCTAGAACACGAGAAACACATCCACATTAACAGGGTACAACTTCACCCTGTGATTACCCTAATCTAATCACTGGCTACACTACCGTCACCCAGCATCCAGTCCGCGACATTCTAACAATACTAGCCATTTAATACTAGAGGTAAGTCCATGTAATTCTAAGCACTCTCCAGCACTGCACATTACACATGACTTTAACCTGTACAATAACGTTTATAATATTTTAATTAATTAATTAAACAATTTTTGTTTATCTATAAACTTACAAAAAATAATATCGCGCCATATTGATCCTTCCTTCTCATTATCTAGTCCCTACTGTTTGCTTACATATTAAAAGCCTCTCAATACTTTTGAATACTGAATAACCAATGCTTTATAATAAGGAAAAAACAAAAGAAAAGTATAAAACAAAGTACTGAGAGAAACTGAACAGATCGAAATCATTCTGTCAAGAACATCATCTTAATAATAAAAAAATAAAAAATCATGTAACAATGCTAACTTAACCTAAACAAATATTATAACTAAACTGTCAACTATTCCTTAATTAACTTAAATAGCTTAAATTTATTTAAACTACCAGAAAACATCAAATAAATCTACTTATCAATTGACCACTTTACTTCTTCGTTGCGGCTCTTCTTGTCAGCCTTTTCTCACTAATATTGTTTTCTCTCGCAGCATCTGTTGGCAGAGTTTGTGAATGCTCTGCCGGCTGGTATGCTTCAAGTAAGGGTGAGTCTGCCCGTGGGAGTGTACTACCTTCTGATAATGAACATCTGATGCTGTGTATCTGATCTCCGTCCTCCGGCTGCTCCTCTAACGTATCCTGAAGTTGTTCAGCGGTGTATACTTCATCATTTACATAGAGCTTATTTCCTCTAATTGATGCATTTTGTTTTCTGTTCTTAGCTATTTTTAAATGTTGAACCAGTATTTTCCTTCCCTGCTGTTCCTCTCTTGTCAGGTCGTGTGAAATAAATATTGAAGTGCCTTTAAGTTTATGAGACTGTTTCAAAATCTCTACTTTTTTTAAAAACGTTGATAGTTTTTACGACCTTTACTTTTACGACCTTTTTAGTTTTGCCAAATATGTCCACACTATTCACATCATATCTTTCCAGGTTAACTTCCAATATTTCCTTAAACTTCTCTGCAATCATTTTCAAGACTGTGTCCCTATTATTACTATCAGTGGCCAGTCCATGCACAATAATGTTATTTCTTTTGCTTTTCTTCTCTAAGTATTTAACTTTGCTCTGTAGCTCCTTGTTTTCAGCTTCAAGGTACTCTATCTTTTTATTAGCTATTTCAACTTCATGTCTAAATAATCTAAATTGATCTTCTATAAATGCCTTGATTTCCTTTTTGTTAGAATTTATTGCCTTTAGCAAATCATCATTTGATATTCCAGTTGATGCACTCATATTATATAGCAATTAAATTTAACAAGACCCAATATAAACTATTTACAGTGAAAACCATGTGTGTACCCACCTTTAGCTAAAACTTTCATTTGTTATCTCGATAGTATTTTGTTAAATATAACAACTTTTAAGCGACATGGATTTTTAAACAGTCTTGTGATTTCTTGAAATTCGTTTTATTAATTTGTACCAAGTCAATTTATTGCATTCTTTCACACAATATGTAGTCCAGGCACTATGACACTATGTAAAACACTTTTTCTAAATTATCTACACCTAATACCCGAAGAACAGACTCTAATTCTGTCACACGCCCTTGGAAATATATATATATATATATATATATATATATATATATATATATATATATATATATATATATATATATATATATATATAAACTCCATTTCAGGGCATCCGACCTTTAAGGGCAGATAAAGCAATTACGAATGTTCTTGGCTATACCATGCTTTATATATTTTGTGTCAAATTGACACTTTAACAGAAGCCAATAACTTAACTATAGTTAACTGGAGGAGTATCAGAAGGGATCACATCAATTGTGGTGCTTTGTGACCAGGCCTGGGCACATTGCACATAAGACATTCACATACACACATGAACAGCAGCCTCAAATCGGCGTATTTACATAGCGTTTTGTTAAAAACATAGTTAGATTATTTAAAAAGGCCGATTTGACTCTCAAAATTGGCATGCTTAACTTCGTATTGAATTCCGAAAACCAGAAACCAAGGCCTAAATATTGTAATGAACTGGTGTGAGACAGAGAGAATTATTGTCAATCCTCATAAGACAGTTCTTGTCTCATGTACGAACAAAAGAAAACAACATTTTAAAGCTTCTAGTCTGAACCTTCCTAAACTAAAAACTGAATATGGAACACGCACTTAGAAAAAGCTCTTTCGAGAGCCACAGTGGCAAACCGGACTGGCGGTAGACTCGCAGAAAGGACATGGTGGTTGAGTCCCAGGATGGTATATTGGATACACCAAACTGTGGTTAAACTCATGGGCCCCAATATGTACACTTGGAGAACCCAAATTACCAAAACACATCTTTTGAAAGACCTAACGATTGTTTCACTAAGAAGGTTAGCGTCATCAGATGCTAAAAAATTCTTACTACTCACTTACAACCTTGTTAGTGAATCGTTAGGTCTTTAAAAAGATGTGTTGTGGTGAGTTGGGTTCTCCAAGTGTATGTTTTCCAGTGCTCATCACATGTTACAACCTTCACTAAGTGAATCATGTGCTCCATATACATTTATAGTAGGGTAGTGGAACCAGTTTTGGACATGTACCCAATAATGGACATGTAAGACTTTTGCGCATTTAAATAAGCATTTACGTTAGGTACAGATTTCTGTAAACTCTACAAATCGTTCTCTCAACCTTATAAACTGTAATTTCGTTAACACTAGTTATGACAGATGTCGCCACTATCTAGAAAAGCAACATTTAGGTATCAGTTCTCAAATTGGCGCCAAGTTAGTGAATTTGTTAGTGATAGACTTAAGAAAGACAATCGTTTTCTTAAGCCTTAATAGCCGCAATAATTTGTTTATTTGAAGTTTACAAGTTATATCTAATTCCTAGGGTATGTATTTAACTAAATATAAGCTTTTTTCGACTGTGCCTCGTGTTTTAATGCTTTTAGGTTAGGTGTCCAACACTGGATCACATAATCCTATCAAGAACCTTAAATGGACATACTGTCCATTTAAGGAAAAAAGATGTTTTAATAATATTTACTGACCCGCTAGCTAGAAATTTATATTGCTTTCTTTTGCTATAAGTCACACACTTATCTAACAACCGGATCCAGTGTTGGACAGGATGTCCATCAAAGGGCATTTGAGTGTGTCCATTACTGGTACCAGCAAGAATGTGATTTTTATTCTTTTTTCCAGATTCTTTTGTTAAATATGGAGAAGAAGCAGTTCAAGAAATATACTCCCGAACAAATGGCTGAAGCTTTAGCAGCTGCTAAGCTTGGTATGCCCGTTAATACTGCCAGCAAAAGATTCAATGTGCCCCGTATAACATTAAGAAATAAGTTAAAGGGCATAAGCCCTGAGGTGTGCAATATGGGTCCTCCTACGGTACTCTCAGAAGAAGAGGAAAGTCGCATTATCACCTGGATTGTTGATATTGCAAGAGCTGGATTTCCAGTAACCAAACAATCCTTAATGGACACAGTCGCAAAGTTAATTAAAGAACTCAATCGTGAAACTCTATTTTCTGACGGCATTCCGGGGAAAAAATGGTTCAAATCTTTCTTAAAAAGACATCCAAATATATCGTTGAAAACCTCTGAGAAGCTCACTGGTTATCGAAATCAGTTAACTGAGACTGATATACGCAATTGGTTTAAGGAGGTTTCAAACTACTTTGAAGAAAACCATTATAACGAAATCTTAGAAAATGGAAATCGCATATTTAATTCTGATGAGACAGCTATTTCGTTATGTCCTAAAATGGGAAAAGTACTGGCACCTAAAGGAGTCAAAAATATTTATGATGTTTCTAAGACTTCAGAAAAGGAAAGCCTTACAGTTCTGTTAACAGTGTCAGCCTCTGGAAAAATTGCTCCACCTATGGTAGTGTATCCATATAAGAGAATCCCCTCCGAAATAGTAAACAGTTTTCCGAAAGGTTGGGGCCTAGGTAAGTCAGAATCGGGATGGATGACGGGAGAGGTTTTTTTCGAATATATGGCGAATATTTTCGAACCGTGGCTAACAGAGACCAATGTAGAACGCCCTGTAATATTTTTTGTTGATGGACACAAGTCACATCTAACATTACACCTAAGTATGTTTTTGCGAGAAAAACAGATAATTCTAGTAGCATTTTATCCAAATGCGACACATGTGTTACAACCTTTGGACGTTTCCGTGTTTTATCCGTTAAAAAGTAAATGGAAATTATATGTCAGAAAGTGGCTAACAGAACATGAGAACCGACTAGTAATGAGGCAGAATGTTGCTCCACTGCTAGAAAATATTCTAAACGATTTTTCACCAGAAACCATTGTAAACGGTTTTCGAGTTTGTGGGCTTTTTCCGTTTGATCCAAATAATGTCGACTATTCTAAAATGATACAGAAGTCAAATGGAAACGAGAAAGAGGGATATGACAAAACATCTAACCAAACTCATCACACAGTTCAAGAGATCAAAAGTTGTTTGAGCGTTCTAGAATCGAACATTCCACTGTCAATACTTAAAGCTATGAAAGAGCATCCTGAGGAGGAATGGAAGGGACCTGAATCGTCAAAGGATTTGTATGATGTTTGGAAAAAGATGATCAAATTGACTAGCATGTCAGTTTCAAATGAGACTGAAAATATAATTGAAACTGTAAATAAGAACAACAAAGAATCATTTGAAATTCTGCAAGAAGACGAGAACGTAGACATACATGTTGAAGAGGCCCAAGCAATTGAACTTGACAAAAATGTTAAGCATACTCCAGACTTGGCAATTCCCTCAACGTCGAGAACCAATGTTCCTGAAGTGAATATTATGTATTACCATCCAGAAAACCAAACTAATGATCAACAAATTGAAGAGACATTAGCAGAGGCACATACGCAATCGAAAGAATCCCCTTTGAAAAATACCTATTTTGGCCTAAAGATGAAATAAAAAGTAAAAAAAAAGTACAAGAAAGATCCCGTTCGGTCATTACATCTGACTATTGGTTAAACGAGCAGCGTAAGAAGGAAAACTTTAAATTAGAGAGAGAACAATTAAAAGAAAATAGGAAACGAGCTAGAGAAGAGAAACGACAAGAAAAATTAAAAAATAACCAAACAAAAAAATTTAAGAAAGCTGAAACCAAAGATAAAAAAGCAGCACCGAAGAAAGTAGAACAAAATAATAAACTGGATTGGAAATGTAGCAAATGTAGACTGGCTTGGAAAGATCAGCATTTTTTTGAGAGGAAGGCAAAATGGTTAAGTTGTATTAGTTGCCCAAATAAGGTTCATAAGATCTGTGTTCCGATAAAATATATGGATTCACTAGGTTTAAGTACCTGTGATTCTGAAGACGAATTACAGTTTGTGTGTGAAGACTGTGGAATTACTGTAGACAGCAATGACGTAAATGAAGATTGGGACAACGAAACAGACGAAGATTAAAAGTTAGACAAAGTTATTAAGAATACTTCTGTATTTCATGTAGGCTTCTATCTGTATTACCGCTAATAATTCACAAATAAATAAATAAGTTCATCATTCACGTGCATACATTCCGATTCTAATTTTGGGTATCTACTACCTATACAGGTATATCAAAAGTAATATATTATAGTTGGGTACAAAGGGAGGTTGGGTGATGAATGTCCACAAGCAAAAAAAACATTTCAAAAACTCACTTATCTAGGAAAATGTGCTCCTACCTTTGTATATTAGGTACTTACATATCTTCCTACACATGACATGGCAGTAGCTTAACTATATGATTGTCTACCTTTATTGAAAAAAATAGATTTAGAAAATGATGTCCATTACTGCATCCATGAGTGTCCAAATTAGGAACGAAAAAAAATTGGGGTGTCCAACACTAGAGCAATGAACATTATTAGAAGAAAAATTAGTTATCATATATTAATTTAATTTTGAAGATCGCAGATATTGAAGAATTGAAAGTATATAACGAGCTGTATTTATGTATATAACTTAATCACCCTAACCTAATTCAAAGATGTATTATGGCTATTGGAACCAATAGTAAACCTTAACTTGTCCATCACTGGTTCCACTACCCTATGATGGACAAAAACGTAACAAGCCTTAGCACAAAGCAACTTGCAAAAATTGCAGAGGCTGACCTCTTGGAATAACAGAAGCTACTGCATAGTACCCTACAGCTGCAATAGAGGAAAGGCTGAATATAACTGCACTGCAGATAAGAGTAATGAAGAAAGCAGCACCAATCGCCTCGAGACTATTGCAAGCAGACAAGTTCAAACCAGAAAACTTGGTTGGCCACTTGAAGATCCTGTAAACTATTCCATTCGACAACAGCCAGCTAAACTAAACTTTATAGTTTTATTTGACGTGGTCATAAGTCACCGCCAAGCATGGGACAGAGAATGTGAAAGACTGACAAACAACTCATCCGTATGGTGTACTGACTGGTCTAAACAAATGGGGGGAGCAGGACTGCGAATAAGAGGAGCTAACTTCAGACTCGCTAGGTCCCTGGCAAAACTTCCGCCATCTTCCAACCAAAAATGCTTGTTATAAATTTCTGTGTACAGAAGTGTATACAAAGAAAACTCAGAAGCTGAGATTTATATATTTTTATCAGACAGTCAGATGGTACCAAAGACTCTGAAACTTTTTAAGGCCGTGTCTAAAGTGATCTAGAACTGCAAAAAAATTATTAAAGCAACTGGCTGTAAACAACAAAGTAAGTTTTATTTGGACACCAGGGCATCCAGGCATTGAAGGAAATGGTCAATTTATGGTCCAGAGCCCTATTGTGGCTTGACAAAAAGCCGTGTTAGTAGAATTGAACTTAATATGCTGTAATACTGCAAGAAAACGCAGGCTTAGGGCAGGCTAAACGGTTCATCATAGACAAGTCTTAGCTGGACTTGAGTTGAACTGGAACGACTTGAGAATAAGCACAGGAATTTTCACGGGACACTTCTCAGTAAGGATCACATTATTGAGATGGGAACGGGGGAAACAACAGAGTTCTTGCTATGCGATTGTATAGATCAGTTTTGCAAAAGGCTCAAAATAGGTAAAATTGGTTCCAAAAAGATAGTAGACTACATACAAAATCTGAACTTTTTGGACAACTATTAGGCAATAGAGCCATGTGCAAAAGATCCATTAGCGTCGCGGCGCTAAGAGGCCCAAGGCCTATGCAACTTACTAGGCAATATACAATCTACAGTCTAGCTAGTGGTCTTAATCTATTTGAAGAAGCTACATCGCGGCGAAACATATGCCATCTAACAATAATAATAGAGTGTATCTCTACAGTCATTTCTTTTACTGATAAATTTAAAAATGGGCTTATGTATACATTTACATATGTATCAGCCATCATATCCTTTTCATTAAAAATAATAGTTTATTAATTTTGAAATAATGATCCCTAAACATTAACCTTTAACTCTCTTCTCCACATCAATGACGTCGTCTCTAGCACGTCCAACCCAGTTCACAGTTACGCGGACGACAGCACCCTCCACTCAAATATACAATATTCTAAGCCTGTCTCTTTGGCCCAACTAGATGAGGATCGCAGACACATGGAAGGTTCTGTCTCCGTGGATCTCCAAAAAATATTAGACTGGGGAAGTAGAAATCTTGTACAATTCAAGCCTACCAAATCTCAGTCTCGCTTTCTTTCTCATAGCCCTAGAACCATCACAATGAACAACCAAGTTATTCAAAGTAATGAGTCCTTGTTGGCATTTCTGTGGATCGAAATCTCAATTGGCACCAACATGTCACATCAATTGCAGAAGCGACTGCTAAGCAATTAGGTTTCCTCTTCCGGGCTCGCAAATCCTTTTCACCAGCTAATCTCTATACCTTATATACTTCACAAATAAGGCCAAACCTCGAATACTGCTCCAACATCTGGGGTGCTGCTGCCGCTTCTACACTCGCTATCCTGGACTCCATTCAGAAGAGAGCTATACGTCTCATTGATGACCCTACCCTCACCCAAAGGCAGCCATCCCTTGCCCAACGACGTGCCGTTGGTGACCTCTCTCTCTCTCTCTCTCTCTCTTATATAGATATCTGGCGGGCAGTGCTCAGAGGAGCTTTCTTCCATAGTTTCTCCACCTGCTGCCCCCAACAGATCTACCAGGGGAACAGAGCGAATGCACCCTTTTATTGTCCAGGGCACCAGACATAGAACATCTTGTTATGCCCGCTCTTTTGTCCTGAGGACTTCCAAGTTGTGGAATTCCTTGCCGTCACATGTTTTTCCTTCTCCTCCGAACCTCCAAACCTTCAAGTCCAGAATTAACAAGTTGCCTCTTTCCTCCTTATCGACACCCACGGTACGATAGTATTTAGGCAGTAAGCCCTCGTGGTGTGTTGTTGAAATAATAATAAAAAACTACTGACCATGGGTCAAATTGACCCCAGCCAAAATTCATCCGAAATTATCTAACGAACCGAGAGCGATCATCGTCTGCGCTGAACAGTAGCTTCAAATTAGTTTGTGTTCAACCTCCTAGAGTATCTGACCTATGTGTTACTGTTTAAGAACTTCGGCAAAATTACGTATCTTGGTCAATTTCACACATGATCAGTATTAGTGCACGTGAAAGCGTTCATCCCGTATTACTATCTGCTTTTTTTTCTTTGCTACCGTGCCATTTTGACTGAGACGGTATAACATCTAAGAAAGTTTTAATAGTTTTAACATCGCCTTAATAATACACAGCAAATACCTAATGGATTAAAAAGGTTTTATGGAGTTTCGTTGTTATCCTTATTACCGTAATACCTTACTAGCCCTTCTCGAATGTTCTTCTTATACATTAAATATTTTATAGAGAAATTATCTGAACACAAGGGATATCTAACTGAGATAAATATTTCCTGAAAAATAAAGTTTTAAAGACGCAATAGCTTCATTGTAAAATACTAGAGAATGATCTCATTGTCTAATGGCCTCGCTGTGAAATACGCGTGTGTTCAAAATAGTTAATAAAAACCAATAAGTCTCCCAATAAGATCTAACGGTAAAAAGAGTGACATAATATTCTGGTATTTTAATTTTCGTTAAAGAAAATTATTCGATAAATAAGGATTTTGCTTCACATAAAGTTGGAAATTGATGGGACAGGTCGACAAGTGGGGAGACGCCGACAATCGAACCGCTACCGTTAAGCAATAAAATACACTTGACAGATACTGGTCGAGCAAAACCGTTGGAAGTACAGAGGTTCGACTGCAGTCTCTGCAGAAATCAGCGCGAAAAAGATGCATCTCTGTATCTCTCTCATACACATAGAGGCAAATAGATAACTAAAGTGACAGAAGACATCTGGCGGCAACGTTGACGCTGCTATCACACCGGTACTGCTTACTTAAACGGGTGCATAGCCTGGCTCGCTCTCAGTTTACCGATAGCCACCAATTGGGCAACAACTGCAGCTGACTGTGGCATTACTCTGAGTTTGTCGGCGCCTGTCAAGAGGCAACAACTGCAGCTGGCTGCGGGTTACGCTGCGATTTTCGGGGTTGTCAAAATGGCAACAACAGAACTAACATCCAACTAACTATCTAAAAATAAATGCCGCGTCAACTTCAGATTGTAGGTGGTCTAGAATAGATAACAACTAATTACCGCTCTATCTTAGTTTTTCGGTGCTGGTCAAATGCACAGCACAGTGAATACCTAAGACAAGTTGCGCGTTAAGTACAAGATGGGTATGTGATATAGCTACTGCAGAAAGAATAGTGTCTATGTAAAAGATTTTAGTGCCGAAGCAACAGTTTTTTTTCAATGTAACAAGTTTAGTTTCGTTCTAACAGCTTTCGCTGCCACCGTAAAAAATTTCACTGTCGTTGTGATGCGCTTTTTGTTTTCACCTCTGTGTCCACCTATAACCTGAAAATCAAATTGTGAGCTTGAGAGCTACAATTTATGGCTGGTATCTAGCTTTGCTGTCTAGAATTCATCAGGAGTCCAGATTCATCTCAACCCTCCGAGGCTAACGTCACACTAGATTAAGGTGTGCTCTTCATCTAGCCCAGGTCCAGTTCAAGGCTTTATAAGCCTTACGCCAAGGGGTCTCTCATGGTTCAAGATTGTTGGATGCTGATGATGTCTGGGAGCAAGTGGTTCCTCTTCTAACTTATGCGAGTGAGTAGAAACTTTCTTTTAGATCACTTAGATATTTTTTAATTATGATACAAATAACATTCAACGAAAGTCAGTTTAAGCCAGTCAGTTTATTCAAATTTCTCTTTTAAACAGTGACGTTGTTGTTAGGACCATTTCTTTATGTGAATTATATGCTGTAGCTTACATATATATATATATATATATATATATATATATATATATATTATTGATCTCAAAGTTGCTGCATTTTGTTCTTATCTAGTGTCAATCCATTCATTAAATTTCACAACACAAATACTTACATAAATGTATTAATTTCAGTATTAGGCTCAATTAAACAAATATCATTTTGCAAACAGGCACGCTATTCTGGCAAAATTAACAATTCTATCTGGCTAGAAAAAATAATATAATAAAACAATACATATTTATTTAGATTTCAGTCATTTTTGATTTACCAATATTGTTTCTTACTTGTCCATTTCTTATATTTGTTTAGAATTTACTGTTTTCAATTTCATAAAACAATGCATACAATGCCATGCCAAATTCATATATGACTAATAAATATTGATATTCGTATTTTACTTCTGTTTTTGATTTAACGTTAGTTCCTCAAATAAGTTCCGATAAGTGCAATTTCCGTATTTTAAAGAAAATAAGTTTAAGCTTATCGAGATACCTTTGTTTAAGAACTTTTATCGAAGAGCCAGAGTTGTCTATTGGAAGTTTTAGAAATATGAGATTTTCGGTTAAGACTAATACCACCGTAAGTATGTAGTATGATATATATGTGACCAACGCAGTGATTTACTAATTTTATTTTTATATAGCTATCAAGAATAACCTTGTCTTTACTGAATAATTTACATAAAAATTTTGTTTCACCTCTGGCAGGTTAATAATAAATTTGAAGCTTAGATTGACGGGGTTGCTGGTTTACATCTAAATAATAAAGGTAAGCCAAAGATATTACTACAACTACTACTACTGCACATCACGAAATCCTCCAATTTTTTTTGTCAGATCGGTTCACCCGCTGACCCTAATTTTGATCGGACCGTTATCAGATGGTATGAAGAAGATGAAGAAGATACTAATGATGTTGAATATAAGCTGTTAGATCCAGATTTTGCAATTTACAGCTATCACGACTCTACTATCAATCAGCTGACTACGAAAATCGAGTAAATTTAATCTAGGAAATATAACTGGAGGTTCTTGGTTTTCTTCCAATGAATTAATTGAAGAACTCAGAAAACGTGGCCTTATTTATGTTGTTACCCTTCACAAGAATGAAAAATAAATCCCCATTTAGTTTTTGCCGACAAGAAATCGTCTTATTGAAGATGTATGTTATGGTTTTATAAAGAACAAAACAATTATATCTCATGTCCTAAAACAAAACCAGGCGGTAATACTAATATCATCTCTACATTATGACGAAAAACAAGATTTGCTGTGTGGGAAACCAGATATAATTGCTTCCTACAACAGTACTAAAGGAGGAGTTGATTTCCTGGATCAGAAAAGCTCTCTATATTCTAGTAATAGAAGAACACAGCGCTGGCCAATGGCCTTGTTCTATGCAATATTGAACACATCAGCCGTAAATAGCTACATCATTATCAATGCTAGCAATATTGACAGATTTCAGTTTATTGATGAATTAACATATCAACTTAGGGAACCGCATATTCGACGCAGCTAATAGCAATAAATAAATAATATTTAGTAAAACTTTGATGTTACCAGTCTTAAACAGAAATGACTTACCCGCTTGTCATAAGCATTTCTGCCATTTTCTTCAATATTTTTAAAGAATTCTATACTTTTTGGTATGTTCAATTACCAACCGGTTGTAACTAATATTGTACAACTCATGTACAGTGCTGTACGAGGTTTGTTTTATCGGAGTATAGCGTAATCACATTTTTTATTGTTTTAGATATAATAACCCCAGCTAACACAAAAGAAAAACAGTGAAATTTGATATACGTCGTGTACTTGAAGAAACTGAAAAAAGCCTGGACGCAGGAAGTGCGTTATGGAACGAATTTTTATAAAAATGCTTTGATTAGCAAATATGTCTTTTTAATGAAGCAGTCATCAATTTGGTTACCGGTATAACCTATATAGTAGAAACAATGTGCCATATTTTATAAAAATAACTTATTGTTTGAAAATGTACAAACATTTTCCGACAGTGAACTTAAATGTTGGTTTCCTAGCCAACAAATCTTAGGTTAATAGCAAATTGAATTATTGAAATTTGAAGCATTTAATGAAAATTTGCTACCAAAACGCACTTACTGCGTCTCGATTTTTTTTCCTTACAAACATATTTCGATTAAAAATTCAATAAAATAATGGTG
This sequence comes from Tillus elongatus, assembly GCA_964006375.1. NCBI lineage: Eukaryota > Metazoa > Arthropoda > Insecta > Coleoptera > Cleridae > Tillus > Tillus elongatus. Next base: position 78,955,840 of record OZ023262.1, on the reverse strand, counting down.
TCCAAAAAAAATTGTAGTGATCACCAACGACTTATGGGCCAGCCTGTGATTGACAAAATAATTTTATAAGATGCAGTTCAAGACACCCTATAATTAACTTATACAAGGATATAATAATTATATTGAGTTTTACCGTAGAAATGCGTCACCCTGTATGTATGTAAACAGATAAAAACTGAACGTAAACCCTGATATGAGATTCTGGGACCTAGTTTGCGCTCATTTGAAGAAATGTTTTTAAAATTCTAAAGTCGCGGTCTCCTCATTGACGAATTTTTTATACGAAAATTAGCTTAAAATTATAAACCATAAACTTAACTAAAACTACCGCCAAAGCACCAGAGAGAAAATAACTAACCTGTTGCATATCAGCCCTTTTTGTAAAACTTCGATCTTTTATATCTGTTGACAAACATCACAAACACTGTTTAGTCCACCCACTAACATGAATAAAATCATAAAGGAATAATTTGCACTTGTATATTAAAATTCCCAAATAACACAAATAATTTGTCAATTGAAATTGAAAACAGATAAACGGATTTATTAATATACGATAAAGGTCAGTTACAGCGTGTAGCTGACCTGCGCAATGATATGAAATGTTCCGTTGATAGGTCTCATATACCTATAAACCAGTTTTTACCATTGTCAATAAAAAGCGGTGATAATAAATATAAATGTTTCAAATTTGAAAAGCTCAATTTCATGTAAACCTAGAAAATTGAGTTTTAGTGCATAGTTAGGTCTTTCCGAAAGAAATATGTGCACCAAATTTCATCGAAATGGATTTGTAATTTTTGGAGGAAAAAAATTTTTTTTTTGAAAGAAAATTAAAAGATTTTCCCGGAAAACCTTGTCTGGTTTTCCTGGCTAACGAACTCATCCAAGCTATTAATAAAAGAAAGGCACTTGCGGAGTTTCATCAAAATCAGTTAATTACTTTTTGAGTTATCGGTTGGATAAATTTGAAATTTTTTTTGCAAAATCTCACCGTCGATACCTCCCTATTAAAGAATTTAAAAAAATAAAAAGTCACCAAATTACCTAGAAATAACCCATACAGACGAACATAGAACCACCTCATTTTTTGAAGCCGGTTAAAAATAATGTATCTATATCAGCTGCTTCGGTACTACCAAAAAGAAAAAAATGTTACCTTTTTCACAAAAAGACAAAAAAAACATCTAATGGGTGTAGAAAATGTTCGCGACACATATGCGATCAGTGTTCCTCAAATATTTGCAGAAATTGTTTGTAACTGCTAGATCAGCCGAATGTATATCACATGTCTAAATACCATGTCAGTTTTTTTATTTTAGAGTTCATTTTTTGTTATATTCAATTTTATGTCATCTTTGTGTTTTGGAAATATTAGGCAAAAACAGAGAAATTTTAAATAATATAAGTTTTTAAGGAGGTGTTTTACAATTATGCTTGTGTGTTTTTTGTTATACCTCCTTTTTTGATGTACTGTTAAATTTTATACATAACATTGATGCAACTAAAAGAATTATAAGTTATTATTATTTTTTAACTGAAAAAATAGGCCATGGGTCAACTTGACCAATGGTCAGCGTAAGAGGGTATAAAAGTATGCTTAGTAGAAACATATTATGAAAACTTGCTACACTAACACACTTGCTGCGCCAGGATTATTTTTAATTGAAATTAAAACATATACCTACTTTAAGTAAACATGTTTTGAATATGCAAAGATAAATGAACTTGTTTGTAAGTTTTTCAAGCACAGCCGGTTGTGACATTGATTGCACTCTTTTTCGTATCTCTGATACAATATAACATGTAAAAATAAAACGAGATCTTTCATTCGCAGTTAGTATGTGCTTTGTTTGGATAAACATGTCATAAATTGTCATCGTCACAAACATAACAAAGTTTCAGCAGTTTTACAGTGAAATGCTTTGACCTGGAACTGAAAACATTTAAATCATATTTTAGGATGTTACCTGTTTTGGGGAAATAGAACATTAAAAAACTGGTGTCGTGCTTTTTATTTTGTAATTTATTTTATGGAACAGTTCACACAAACACATTTTTCAACAGACAAAAATTGTTCTCTATACAGCAGCGATTCATAACTTGTGGGGCGGGCCCTCATAGTGGGGCGCGATGAAAATCTGGTGCACCAGCATATTGATAATAAAAAAATTATGACAAATATATTACCTATTAATTATTTAATTTACTGAAAGAAAATCAATAGAATACATTTGTATAGGATTGTAAGAGTACTACACAATGTATTTAATAATTAATTTATCAATCTTTAATTTAAAACAAGGTTAATAATTATTACTGACCCTTTGACCTACTTGCAGAGCAATGTTTTTCGAAAGAAGGTTTAATATTGTAAATTGACACTCGTAAGTTTTTTTACGTATTTAGCTGAGATCAACATTTTGTCTTCAAAGCAGCCACCGCAGGAAGTCCGATTTCGGAAAAGTAGGACGTAAAAAATGGTAATACGTTACGAAATGCTCTTGTTTTCAGTGCAGAAAACTCATCGTCCAACCCTGCCCAAAATTCAAAGAGCGATTTATTACTAAATTGTCTTTTGATTTCGCCACTTGCCGTGAGGTCTATAAAGACTTCTGCTTCGGCAGTTGAGAGATCTTCGGGAGTATTTTGAAATGGGTCACTAATCCACTCGTACTATCAAGTTGAATTAAGCAAGAAAATACCTTTTAAAATGCTTTGCCAGCATGGCTAATGATTTTCAATGGATACAAAAAGAACTTCCACATGTAATTTAGGCTTGTAAGTTTTAACACATTCATACATATATGCGAAATTTTCACATTAAAACCTTATCACTAGTATCGAACATATGTGTGTTTGTTCCTTGGAGTTGAAGATACAAGGTATTTAATTTATCGAATATGTTGACCAAGCAGTTCAATTTCATTACAAATAAATCATCTCGAAACTTCTCGGTTTTCGGTCGGTTTTCCTCTTTTAGAAAAATGGCGATTTCTTTTCTTAATTCACAAACACGTTGCAAACATATCCCACGTGATAACTAGCTTGCCTTGCAATAAAATAGTGGCGCTGAATGTATTGCAGTCATGATATTACAAAGTGCAGAAAACATTCTTTTTTTAAGGGTCTCATTTTTAGATAATTTACTACGGTTATCACCGTCGTTAGCACAATTGCAGACCAGGATTTGCTTATTTGGAAGCCAGAGCTTCTCTGTGAATCATGCAATTTGTCCAGATGCACTGTGGAGATTTTTGTTTCACACGTGTTTGTCTACTTTGGAGTCTTCCCGACATTGCACGAGGACCATCGGAGCATATTCCGACGCAGTTTTTGCATTCTATGTTTCACTCGTTTAGAAAATCATTTAAGATAGCAAATAATGCAACTGCTGTTGCTTTCAATCCTATTGGTTTGCAGAATAGTAGTTCTTCTGCTGCTGTCATACCACCACAAAATTGAACATAGGCAATTCAATGAGAATTTTTATTGGTATCAGTTGCTTCATCAAGCTAAGTTGAAAAAAATTGTCACGCAACTCCCCGAAAAGCTGATGCTGTACGTCAATTATATCACCAATTCATCGGGCAATCCTTTGATAGGGGTATGGACTTCAATTGTTTGGCAAAATTATCTCCAAACATAGTTTTTCCGATCTCAATTACAGCTGGCAGAATAAGCTCTTTCCCAGTTGTGTGAGGCTTTTTACAAGCTCCATCTTCCTGTGTTTTTAAAAGGACCCATTTACAGAATTCAACACGTTGGCCGTTATCACTGGGCTGTAAACTATGGATAAAGTGATAGGCGAAAGGTCTCCGGTTGTGTTTTTTGAATATTCTGTGAATGGTTGTTGATAAACCCAACTCTCTTTGACAATCCTTGAGACATGAATTTGGCTCAGCAGCGAAATATGACATTGACTTCGTTTACCTCATTATCAACACTTCGCTTCAGTTTCTCCTTTTGGGGATAAAACTCCCGCAACTTGAACAATTCTTCAATAATCTCTTTACTGGGTCCGGGCTAAGCCTCGGTCTATCTGGATACTTTTCGGCGAAAACACGACATATGCGACCAATTATTCGATGATATTCACCATACATAATTAATAGCTCCATAAAATCACAGTTTGGTCAAAATGGTCAATTTTAGCACTACCAAGGACCCATTTTGTAATTCCGATAACAAACTTCACCGCGTGCACTTCAAGCATACAAACGTCAGTTGGTTGACAAATTAAATACCAAAGGCTACTATTGTTACAAACCGTGATCCGAATAAATATGTATTTATCACAAAAACGGTTCGATTTTGGTATGCCAACGTAAATCGAAAGAGATTCGAAATGCCAATTAACTTAGCTAATAAAATACAGGCTGCCCCGTTTGAAAAACACAAGTTTTGATCAGTTTAATTTTGTCAAGTTGACAAGTCAATTTATACCATCCTCTATGTTCCAACGCAAAACTGTAACACTGTGGTGAAGGTACACATACTGGTGTGTTGTATGCAGAAGATGAATTTTGTAGCTTATTTTTCCTTCAAGTTATCAGGTATAAAGTATAACTAGGATTCTGTCAAAATTTTCGAAAAAATGAAATATTTTGAAAATGGTTAATTTTAGATACATAGTATTCTTGTAAAACTTTACCTTAAATTACGAGTAGAATTCAAAATTATATTAAAAAGTGGCATATTACGTTTAAAACAACGAAGTTGATGGATAATTCCGGTAAAACCGGAAGTTTCACGTGAGAAAAAATATTTTAGTTTAATTGGGCTTTGCCAAAAACCTGGGAATCTAAATTTTCCGAGTTAAAATCGGTTCGGTTATTGAGAAACTTCTAACAGAAACACTTGGCGCCTCACTCTGTATAGTATTATAAATTTCATTATTAATTGAAATTATACATTATATCGAACAAAAAGTTATGTTTGTGTTTGCACTAGGACACAACTTTGAACAGCCTCTTCCTAGACGTATAAATGTCAAGTTATCTTGCTCTGTTACGTTTTTATTTTCAACAAAGTTTTTCTTCAGCTGCGATTTCTATTCCCACCAACATTCTTGTCGCAACCGTGGATATTTAGAATCCATTTAATACAAAAACCATTCCTTGTTTTAAACCAAAACTTCACACACCAAAAACATTATTGTGTAGTACACAAATTTTGACACTCTTCGGACACTAACCGTTTGCAGATAAGTAAGAATTTATTACAATAGGATAAGCAATCTGCGACAGTTCATTCTGTTTCTACATACATACTACTACACTACAGGTTCTAACAAATTTCATAGTTTTATTTTCCTTATGATTTTTGCAACGTAGTGATTTAAGTAGGCAGACCCGTACTTAGATAGTGGTTGGTTTTTATTAAGGATATTTATTATATTTTGAGAGAGAAAACGACAAAAATTTAAATTTCGATTTATCCCCGATTTAAAATTTGGATCAATCTCTCAGCACGAATAATCCGCACACGAATAATCGAGAGTATACTGTGGATATATATATATATATATATATATATATATATATATATATATATATATATATATATATAGGGTGGCGCATTGAAAACGAAACAGACCGATTTGCGGTCAGAGAATTTTTTTTAAGAAACGCTCAAACACGTCAATTTTAATATTGAGGGGGACATGTTTTGACATAAAACTCAACTTTGTCACATCAACCCCTTAAAGGTGGTGATAACAACCCATATATTTTAAATAGGGAACATGGATCGAGTGTTACATTGTTTGAAAGAGATTTCTTTTCTGAATTCAGTACACTAAGTTTTTTGGAAGTTTATCAACTCGTTTAAAAATTATTCACAGTTGGGGTTGCAAGAAGGTCTTTCATTCATTGTGATCAGAAATGCACTAATTAGTCAATTTTTCGTTAAAAAAAAAACTAAAAAACTAAACTAAACGTTGAAAAATGTTTATACAGTTAAGTAAGTGTTTAAATTGTTGACCACCAGCTTCCATACAAAAGTACAAATTTTGTTCAAAACGAGCTCTGACATTCTGGAGCATTTGTGGAGTTATTAGACGGCATTCTTCAACAATGCGTCGTAGTAATTCTTCCAATTACTCCGGTTCTGTTGCGTAGATTCTACTCTTTAATTGGCCCCATAGAAAGAAGTCTAAAGGAGTTAAATCTGGTGATCTAGGAGCGTACTCAATAGCACCTCTACGCTCAATCTATTGTCCTGGAAACTCGCTGTTTAAAAACTCCCTAACACGTTGTGAAAAATGCGGAGAAGCTCCATCTTGGTGAAACACTAATTGATTTTCTTGATCGCGATCATCATTTTCAACAATGTCAATTAGTAGAGGGTAAATGATATCTTCTAGTAACTTCAAATACGTTTCAGCACTCAAATTGCCATCCAGAAAAATTGGTCCGATTAAACGATCTTCAAAAATGCCAGTCCAGACATTCCATTTCTGTGGAGTTTGAGTGTGGACTTCCTGAAAATTTCTTGGATTATTATCTGCCCAATAACGACAATTATGACGATTGACTGTAGAGTTTAATAAAAACGTACACTCGTCTGAAAAACAGATATTGAACAGAAAGTTCCCGTTATCAGCTATTCGTGCAGTCATAACTTCACAAAACTCCAGCCGGCGATCAAAATCATCTTTATTCAGTTGTTGTACAAGATGAATTTTATACGGGTGAAATTAATGATGCTTCAATATTAGCTGAATAGTTCTTCTTTTGATGTTTGAAACAGTGGCCAATTTTCACGTGCTCAAAGTTGGGTCTGCAGCAATTTGTCCTAAAAGTTGGATCTCATTAGTCTCATTTCTAACCGGAAACTCACGTTCAGGATCCCGTTTTTTGTTGGCTACTGAACCACTTTGTCGAAACTTTGCAACTCACTCCAAAATGTATTTTCTGTTAACATGTCTGTTCGGATGTCGTTCATTAAACAAATTTGCGGTACGATTGGCACAGTCATCGTTTTTGAAAAAAAAGAGTAATTATTTCAACTCTTTCTTCTACAGAATGTACCATTGTAAAACTTAATTTCGGTAGTACTATCAAGTATCAAATCGACCGATAAACTGAAATAATAAACCGCATTTCTCTCATTTCGCTAAGAAATGGTCTGATAGTCAATTTTTTGTTTACAAACCAACAAAACATTGACTATCAGCACATTTCTTAGCGGAATGAGTAAAATTCGTTTTTGCAAATTCAATTATGAATAATTTTTAAACTACTTGATAAAACTTCAAAAAAAAATTTGTGTGTTGAATTCAGGAAAGAAAGGTCTTTCAAATGATGTAACAGTCGACCCATGTCCCTTATTTAAAATATAATGGTTGCTATCATCACCCTTAAGGGGTTTATGTGACAAAACATGTCCCCCTCAATATTAAAATTGACGTGTTTCAGCGTTTCTTAAAAAAAATTCTCTGGACGCAAATCGGTCTGTTTTGTTTTCAATGCTCCAGCTTGTATATATATATATATATATATATATATATATATATATATATATATATATATATATATATATATATATATAGTCTGTTAGGTAGGTATATAGGCCCTTTTAATTAGATCTAGTAGCTACCTTTCTTTTGTAAGTGAATTGGAAACTTCGTTAGCCAGAAAAACTTTTTACATCGGAAATTTTTGTATCCTCGAAGACAACAAATCTATGGCAACCAAATTGGCGCAATAGGTTTATGTTATAAAAAGTTTTTTATGTGCAAAAATTTAGATCTCCAAGTTAAAAGCAGAAAAAGTTATACGTATTTATGAAAAAAAGAAATAGGTTGCCGCTGGAGGTCAGATCACTGCACCATACCACAATATTGAGTTATATTAGAGCCAAATTTTAATTTTTCTTGGCGCATACAATTTCCGTAGAAACCATTGCCTAGATCACTTCTATGAAAATTCATTAACATAACGTACTTGCTGCGTCCAGACTTTTTTGGTAGTATCAACTAATTGAAAACGTTTTCAAGGGCTGTGGTGAGAAGCCTACGATTCACTTTCTGCGTTAACTGGGGCTGCTTTTAAATCATTTAGGTACCATTCCTTTTTACGCCTTTGTTTCAAAACATATCAAATAACAAGAAACAGCATTATTTTATTTAAAAAAACCTTTCTTGCAATTTATTATAAGGAAATATACAAAAATATGATATCCAAAAATAAACCTCTGTCAAATCTCTGAGCTATTTTACTGCTGACTTAAATCTAATAAGGTTTTTAGGATGAAAGCTACTTCTTTCAATTCTTTGTTTCTTTAGCTGGTCGCGTGGAAATCAATTAAATTTGTCTGAAAAATGCTAGCCCAATGTAGGAGTTCTTTATGGAAAGTGGCAAGCAATAAATGCTTAAAAGCTTTCCTGTACAAGACGAAAGAATCTTGCTCCAAGGAAGAATAAAAAACAGAGATTACCTGATAAAGTCTTATAGATGAGACGGCATATCGTCAATTTTTTCCCCGGTTATTAGGTTTTATAACATTTCCTACGATAATACTTTTTTCTTACATTTAGGAAAATATCTTTCAATCTTTTCGAGGATGTTTTAAGGTAAATGTTTTTTCAGATTGCTTAGTATTCCAGAAATAAAAGTTTTAAAGCTGTTTTCCTTTAATTTTTGTTTCCATAAAGCATTATGATTTTAATTATTCCCTTTAAGATATCTTTGCCTTCTGTAGGCAAACAAGACTGCTTTATTTTCTAATTGTTATCACCTACATAACATGTGTACTTTAATCACAGTTTTGAGCAGATATCTAATACCACCTATATTGTTTAACTAAAAAAATCACCCCATTTCCCGGTAATAAGATGGAAATGTTTATAAACAAATATTGATTATCATTAGTGAATTTATGTACCAACGGTATAAATAGATGTTTATGCCCCGAGAGCGACGATTTTACAAACCAGAGGGCCTCCGGCCCGAGGGTTTGTAAGTCTCTCGAGGGCATACAACTCTATTTGTACCAGCGGTGCGTACAAAATTTTATGTCATACTAGTCATACCAAACAATGAAACATGAATCACCGTTTGCTGAAGGCAACCTAACCATCACCGGATCTTTTCGGAACTGTCAATTTTATGTTAATTCGACTAAATAATGTTAATCAAATATTTATATATTACTTTTATTCCATAATTTCATTAATAAAGAAGTCAAACAAAAATTATTTGTCTTTATGTGCACGCGGGCTATAAAGTGTACGTTACGTCAGCGCGGGCCGTAAAGTACACTTTATGGCCCTTGGGCATAAAGTAGACAATTATGTAGTTGGTAACTAAGCAATAAAAACACAATAATGAACTAGTATGACAAAATAGTAGGTATTAGGGCACTTGAGGCAGACAGGTAGTGGGGGTAGGAGTGGGGGTACCCCCACCCCTACCCCTAGTGGCGGAGCCCCACCCCTAGTGGGCGGAGCCCCACCCCTCTGGGCGGAGCCCCCCAAGATGGCGTCCAAGATGGCTTCCAATGTAACCTGTAAACATTCTAAGGTCATTGACCTGTTATGTCTAGGAAACTTGGGCCAGACAGTGACGTCACACGACTTGGGCCAGACAGTCACATTCCAAAGTGTAAGGGAAATTATTATTTTTGAAAAAAAGCCACATGGAGTAGGTGAGTTTCGAACCCCGGGCACTCAGACGGGAGGCAACGAGGCTAACCACTGAGCTAAGCAGATGCTTGTTAATTTATTGTTTTAGGCTGGTATATATACGACTTTTAATTACAAACAAACCATACATGTAACAATTAAAGTTTTTGTTATTATTAGACACCGGGACATTCAGATGAGGAACGACTACCTTAACCGTCGCGGCTAATCAAGCACTTGTTAATTTATTGTTTCAGATTTGTATATATACGACTTTTAATTAAAACAAACAATACATGTAACATATTTAAATATTTTATTATTATTAGACAATTGAATGATTCACAAAATAAGAATTAATATGTTTTAATATTATATAAATGTGAGCTGGAAGATAAAGCCCTTCTTACATTTAATGAGGGAATATCAAATCTGTAAAAATAACACACAGAGGTCGTTGGCAAACAAAAGAAGGAAGTTCAGAAACAAAATAGACAACAGGTTCAAATAGGAAACCAAACTTAAATATCGTAGAGACAATAGAGGTCGCTGGCAAAACAAAGAAGGAAGCTCAGAAACAAAATGGACAACAGGTTCAACTCTTAAAAATAGGAACTTTTTTAGCCATATGTGTGGGCGCGGCAAGTAGTTGATTTTATTTTGAAAGAGATACAGGTTCGATTCCTGATATATGCTCCTTGATATGGTAGCGTCAAACAAATACAAAGAGGTACTGAATAACTAAACAGTAAGCTTAGAAACAATGGTTGGTTACAGGTTCAATTCCTTTCTTAAGCTAACCCCCACGTGTTTAGTGTCATGTTACTCGTCTAAGTAAGCAGAATTAAAAAATGGCGACTAAAATAAGATAAAAAACTTAAAACCCTTATCGCGGAAGATCCGTGAGATGTACGATAGAACCAACACATGCACGGTGTTAAGGAGGTCAAATCAAAGTGGAATATACAATAAAATGGCCACTTCCGGTCTAAACTTTAAATCCTTATATCTTTTGAACGGAAAGTGATAGAAAGGAACTGACTTTAAAAATATATTGTTTCGTAACAAGCTCTACAAGAAAATGAGATAAAAAACTTTAAACCCTTATCGCGGAAGATCCGTGAGATGTACGATAGAACCAATACATGCACGGTGTTAAGGAGGCCAAACCAAATTGGAATATACAATAAAATGGCCACTTCCGGTCTAAACTTTAAATCGTTATATCTTTTGAACGGAAAGTGATAGAAAGGAACCGACTTTAAAAATATATCGTTTCATAACAAGCTCTACAAGAAACTGAGATAAAAAACTTTAAATCCTTATCGCGGAAGATCCGTGAGATGTACGATAGAACCAATACATGCACGGTGTTAAGGAGGCCAAATCAAAGTGGAATATACAATAAAATGGCCACTTCCGGTCTAAACGTTAAATCGTTATATCTTTTGAACGGAAAGTGATAGACAGGAGCCGACTTCAAAAATGTATGTTTCGTAACAAGGTCTACAAGAAACTGAGATAAAAAAACTTAAAACCCTTATCGCGGAAGATCCGTGAGATGTACTATAGAACCAATACATACACGCTGTTCAGCAAACCAATAAAATCAATAAAAATGTTACTTCAGGTTGACACTTCCGGTATAGCCGTTCTTAGAGCTACATACATGTGTGACACCTCAAAATCATCGTCTTGTTGAACAGAAGAAATATAATATTTAAGTAAGTCAGAACAAGCTGTGTTAACACCTAAAAACAACACACTCTCTCTTAGACTTAATGAAGTTACTTTCAGAGAAAATTTCAACCATACCAGAAAGAACAGTATTCAATAGCGTATTTAAATGTTGACTACATCAAGTGATGCGTGCTACAGACAAATTTTAGTACACCCTCTTAGACTTATTGAAGTTGACGGTACAGGCAGCTGTCAAGCGTAGGCAACGTCCACAAACTATAATGAGTTTAATCTAAAGTGAATAGATATTTTTATTATTTGAATCCATTGGAGGCTAGGGCCTTATAAAACGTATATAAATTTAGTAGATATCATGGGTTATTACAAATGGAAAGTTTATTCTGAATGATCATTAAACAAACCTGGATTAGGTTTAAACAAAGACTGAACTTAAAATTTACATGTTGTATATATTTTTGTGTATGGTATAACAAAAGCTGGCAACAAGGCTTTAACACCTATAAACGTAAGTATATTTAAAATATAACCTTTAGATATGTTTTTCTATTCTTAAAAATATCCGTTAACGATTTTATAGCAGAATGTTTTTATAAACATATCATTTCCTGCAAATGATTGCTCATTTACCAACATAATTTCCCCTCAGTATCGGAGAGTGATATCATTTCCTGCCGTTCTCAAGTTGTAAGCTTATTACGGTTTCCGGTGTAAGTGCGGACAACGCCAGTAGAAAACCATAAAAATCTGTGCCTGTTTACCATAAGACCACATGCATATTTAAGCAAATACAGAGATATGACACACCAAGCCATATAAAGACATGCAAAACAAGTTACATATTAAGCTAATAGTGGGGGCCTCAAATTAAAACAAAGCTATTTTGTTTCAGCTTCGGTACTCGTAACAATGTACTTATATAAGCTCGATCCTAGAAAAATTCAGTCTACCTTCGACCGCTAGTGTGAATACTACTCGGGCTGGATCTATCTTCGACCGTTAGTGTTAATACTGCTTAGTTTTGTGCCAGTTAAATTGCCATCGTCCGTGTTGTGTGTGCCACGCTTTGGTTGTAGTACCTACTTAGAGCACCTTTTGCATCATCAGGTATCGTTTAGTGATTTAACTGTACTTTTTGTAAGATAGTGTAAAAACAATCATTCGCTAATTTGTAAACCTTTTAAGTGTTTCGAGCAGCTTCTTTATAATGGCTTACCAAATCGTTGCCGATACGTGCAAAACCAACCAAAAATATAAGTTGACAAGGCGTAGTGTTACCTTTAAACTTAATGACATCCCCGATCATGTTAATGACCCAGAGAAGTGGGTCAAGTGTGGCATCAGGGATATTGTAGCCCGCATAGTTGAGGATGTAGATCCTAAAGACAGGGTAGGGTTTCTCTTTACATCGGAAGGTTTCGACAAGGGGGCTGCACACTTGGCATTCAGAAAAGCATCAAGTGTGACTTTTGAAAATATTTGGGACCTGCTAGGACAAATATATCAAAGCAATTCGGAGGGCTTTCATTCAAACACATTCAGAATGACGATGACTCAAGTAAAACCGCTCACAGGGGCTGGCAGAACAAATAAATATACTAAGTTTGAAGAGGAGTGTTCGCAGAGAAGAGGAATTGTAACCATTAATAATTCCGATAATCTCTGTCTCGTAAGAGCTCTAGTTGTAGCCATAGCTTATGCCATAAACAGTCCTTATATAATGCAAATTAGAAGAAATCGTCAGAAAAGGCAGGATATTGAAACGGCTAAATTGATCAGCGAAGCAGGTGTTGAAATTTCAGAAGCAGGGGCCAGCTTGAATGAGGTGAGACAATTCCAAACCCATCTGACCGAATACAAGATCACGGTGTATGAATATGGGTCCAAAGGTCGGACTGTGATGTTTGAGGGGCCCGATGCTCCCCTAAAAATAAACTTACTTCATCACAACAATCACTTTAACGTTATTACAAATTTAAAATCTGCCTTTTGCTGCAGCTATTATTGCGAGTGGTGCCATGTGCCATATAACAATAAAAAGGATCATCGATGTGCCGCCACATGCCCCTGCTGTCAGCAGAGCCCACCTTGTGAAAAGACGCGTGAGGAAATAACTTGTGACGACTGTCGTCGTAGGTTTAGAGGTCAACTTTGCTACCAGGCACACAAAACCGCAGGGTCTCATGGTCCGACAAGTGTTTGTCAGAATGTCAAGCGATGCTCCGACTGTCTCAAGACAATTACAGCTGGTCGAAACCATGTGTGTGACGAAGTCTATTGTAGAGTGTGTTCTAAACATCAACCTGCTGGCCATTACTGTTATATAAAGCCTGATGAACGAGAGCCAATAACAGATGGTACGTTGTTTGTATTTTACGATCTAGAGACAAGACAAGATGAAGTGGGCCCCAATGGTGAAAGGATACATTTACCCAACCTATGTGTGTTTCAACAACGCTGCGACCTCTGCATGGAGCAAGATGATGACGTGCTCATATGCTATAGATGTTGTGCGAGACGTCAAGTTTTAAAAATAAAACCTTTGGAGAGGTTTGCAGAATACGTTCTGGGTGTTGCACCGGCTTTCAAAAGGTTAGTGGTAATTGCGCACAATGGAAAGGCTTATGATCACCAATTTATTCTAAAACATGTGCTGGAAAAGACAGATCTCAAGGTTGATTTGATTATGCGAGGTACCAGCATTATTAAAATGAAAATAGGTAACGTAATATTTTTAGACTCACTCACTTATTTTCCGATGCCATTAGCTGTACTTCCTAAAGCGTTCGATTTGGGGCCTGAGCTAAAGAAAGGTTACTTCCCTCACCTTTTCAACACCCTGGCTAATACCAATTACAACGGTCCTCTGCCAGAAGTAAAATACTACGACCCAGATCACATGAGTGAAGATAACCGTCTAAAACTTATTGAATGGCACAAAGAACATCAAAATGACAACTTTAACATGCAAAGAGATTTGATCGACTATTGTGTCAGTGACGTCGAGATCTTACGGAAAGCCTGTTTAAAATTTCGAAAGATGTTTCTGGATGAATGTAAGGTGTGTCCGTTCACAGAAGCATGCACCATAGCCTCTGCCTGCAATCTGGTCTTCAGGCGCAACTTCTTACTACCTGAGAGCATAGGCATTATACCCCGAGGAGGCTATCGAGACTGTGATAAGCAGTCAAAGATAGCCACTCTCTGGCTGATATACGAGGAAGCACAGCGTGGTATAAATATCGGGCATGCTGTAAAGAAGCCAGAGGCTTTGGTAGCAGGTGTTAAAGTTGATGGTTTCTGTACAGAGACACAACAAATATTTGAGTTCCATGGGTGTTACTACCATGGCCACACATGCCTAAGTTCCAAAAGAGACGATCCTCTTCACGACGACCCTTCCGACACTCTAAACAACCGCTATGAGCGTACTCAGGCAAAAACAAATCGTTTGAGACAGAGGGGTTATGAAGTTGTTGAGATGTGGGAGTGTACGTTTCGAGAAATGCTTGAAAAGAACGCACCTTTGAAAATGACGCTGGAGACAAGTCCCCTATTAGCCGCCACAGCTCTCGAACCACGTGACGCTTTCTACGGAGGCCGTACGGGCAACTGCAAGACTTACTATCAAGCAAAACCCGGAGAAAAAATTAAATACGTTGATGTGTGTTCACTGTATCCCTATGTTTGCAAATACAACGCCTACCCCATAGGTCATCCAAAAGTTCACATAGGTGATGACTGCAAACATCTAGACCTCTCCAATATGAATGGCGTCATCAAATGCAAGATCTTGCCTCCTGAAAATTTATATCACCCTGTACTACCAACTAAGATGAATGGTAAATTAATGTTCGTACTGTGTCGTACATGTGGCGTGTCTATGAACCAAGGTGCCTGCGAACATACCACTGAACAAAGAGCGTTGGTTGGTACGTGGGTGATGGACGAGGTAAAGAAGGCTCTAGAAAAAGGGTATGTTATGCTTGAAGTGTATGAGGTTTGGCAGTATCAAATAGAGCAGTACGATGTGACCGAGAAGACCGGTGGTTTGTTCACTAAAATGATGAACAAGTTCATTAAAATGAAGCAACAAGCAAGTGGTTGGCCTTCAAATTGCATAACAGCAGAAGAAAAGGAGGCATATATTGACGAATTTTTTGACAAGGAGGGGATTAGGATGGAGTTTGGAGAAATCGTGAAGAATCCTAGGCTAAGAGCTTTAGCTAAACTGATGCTCAACAGTTTTTGGTATGTACCATGTTTCTTTTCAACACACATACATACACATTAAGATGTGTATGTATGTGTGTTGTAGACTTGTAGCCACACACTTTTAAATTTTAACATGTCGTACAATAAGATTTCAACTTACAGCAGTAGCACATACATATACATACACAAACATAAACACACACAAAAAATCACCAGCATCTGTAAATATATTAGGTAAGATTCGAAAAATTGCATATTATTAATTGTTTGCTACTGTGCAAGAACACGTATATTTCACGGAGTTCCATCTGTAAACTAAAAACCACCAGCTAATCTGGCCGTTCACCTTCCATATCAACCGGAAGCCCGGCGATATCAGTTTGTGTAATATTAAACGCTTGAAATAAAAACACGTTTTGTTTACATGTGATTTAAAAATCGACCTAATTTTTCATTATACATACAAGTGATTTATATTAATTATATTGATCAAATTTAATACACATATTAGCTACCTTTGACGAGTGGTATATATTTATTACTTATTAATTAAATTTAAATTGATTTAATCAGATCAACCTAATTTTTTTTTCATTATACATACAAGTGGTTTATATTAATTATATTGATCAAATTTAATATGCAGATTAGCTACCTTTGACGAGTGGTATATATTTATTACTTATTAATTAAATTTACATTGATTTAATCAGATCGACTTAAATTTCCAGTTTTCTGAACATCTAAATACACACACTAAGATTTGAACTTGTAACCACAGACACCCACATTAAGAGATTTTAACCTGTAACCACACATACATTAAGAATTAAATTTGTAATGTAGGTACTCATGATTGTATGATTTCAGGGGCAAGTTTGGACAGAGAGAGAATCAGTCAAAAGTTGACATCATTAGACAACCACATCAACTTGAAGAATTGCTCTCAAATCCAGCGATTGAAGTCACAAATATACATGGGGTCAACGAGGATACCCTCATCGGTAGCTACATTTATAAGGATGAAGCCGCCGACATTCTAAACACCGTTAATGTTTGTATAGCAGCCTACGTTACAACACATGCTCGTTTAAAACTCTATAGTTATCTAGAGAAGCTTGGAGACAGGGTTTTATACTACGATACAGATTCCATAATATATGTTTCTACACCTGATGAGTGGGATGTACCAACAGGAAATTCTTTGGGTGAAATGACAGACGAACTCGAAGAATATGGGCCTGGAAGTTATATAGTTGTATTTGCTTCTGGAGGGCCAAAAAATTACAGCTATATTGTATTCAGCCCCAGGTACCATACATACTTTATGGTTTGTAAAGTAAAAGGTATACGGTTAAGCTATAATACCCTGAAGCTTGTGAATGTATTTAGCATGAGTGACATGATTATGGCTATTGAATCGATAGAACCTATTCCGATAACCAGTATGAATATACGAAGGACAAAAGACCACCAAGTAGTAACAAGGGAGGAAACTAAAATATATAGGCCAAAGTCTGAGAAGCGTAAGTTTGATGAATCATACTGCTCGCAACCCTATGGTTTTCAAGAAAAACGTAAACTCGACGATAACGCCGATGCTTCCTCTTCATCAACCTTTCAATAGCTTACGATATAAAGATTTATCGTAACATCCACACATGTTTCCGTTTCTTAAGTTTCAATGCAGAGAATATAAAAGGGTCTCAAAGCCAACCATAATCATTATTCGTTCAACTGTCAAACAGTCAACATGCCTAGTTGTTTCTTCGGAGGTCCCTGTTCCTGTTCAGAATGTCAATCAGACGCTAAAAAACCTGTCTGTCAAATATGTAATAAGGCAGAAGGCTATGAGGTAGGTTACGAATTAACAACCGACAGAAAGGGAATCTCTGGTTATAATTTCACAACCTACTGCAAAGAGTGTTACCAGAAGAAGGTGAAAAGAACTTTACAAGAACGCTGAGTCATTCAAAAGCAAGAACTCTAAATTAAGGTTCCCATTCGTCATCAAACAAATATAAACGAAAAGCACCCCGCTAAAGTTTCAGTCTTTAACGAACAGCCAAGGTGAACACACTATATTAGCACGAGAAGCTCCCACTGAGTATAGGACGAGGTTAAACTTCAATTCTTGTGACAGTGAAAGGTGAACATTAAGACTAAAAAAAAAAACACCCGTTTTGGTTTCAGTCTTCAGACAGTGAAAATACCGTTAAAATTTAGTCTCTTAATCGTGAAGTGAACACGAAAAACTTCGGTTGTGAAAGTGAACTCTTGGAAACAATGGCATTCCAAATACTTGAAGACACAGTGAATTCCAATAAGAAGTTTAAATTTGATAGACGTAGTGTTTGCTTTAGACTACAAGATATACCTGACGATGTCAACGATCCAGAGAACTGGGTCAAAGATCGTATTAAAGATGTTGTGAGCCATATAGTCCATGATGTCGACCCCGAAGACAAGGTAGGTTTTACCTTTAACTCGGAAGGTTTCGACAAGGGGGCTGCCCATCTCCCATTTCGTAAAGCAAAGAATGTTGTTTTCGAAGACGTCTGGCACCTACTGAGCAAGATATACCAGAGCAAAGGATCCGGTTTTCGTTCTGATACATTTAGAATGACAATGACTCAGGTGAAAAACCGGTAAGCCTTCATCACATATCAATCATCATAGTGAAACCATGTACCTTACTATCTTTAAGCCTCTAAATGTTTATATGAGTTGTTCAATATAATGTCATTATTCAAAGTTGATACATAATAAGATTTTGTAAAAAGCCTTCAGCATTTAAAAACTAATTTTAATGTCTAATATAAATATAAATTTAAACAGTTTTTAGTTTGTAATTGTACTAACAAACTCATAAGAAGTGGCACCTAATTGCCGGTCTCAAAAAATTATATATAAAACAGAGTTTTGCCTAATAATCAGAAGCTCTGTGTTTGAAAAAAAAAATCACAGCCAAAATGAGTAGGTTAAATATTGGGGGTAGAGTTATCATATAACAGCCTGAAGAAGTTATGTGATTGAAAATAACCATTTTTCATAGCTAAATTAAGCTTAGGACGTTCAGTGTTGTGAATAAAGTGAAAATAACCATTTATCACAATCAAAATGATTAAGCTCTATGTTATTTGGTACCCCACTTGTAATAACTGAAGAAGTTCTGTGCTAAAATGAAAATAGCTATTTACCACAGCCCAAAATGAGTAAGCTCTATATTATTTTGGTACCTTCTGTAACAACCTGATGAACCTGTGTTAGTAACATCGGTCAGATGTCTTTTTACAATTACTTGTCACTTTTATGGGTAATTGTTTTTATTCTCATACCTACTCTCATATTTTACTGTAATCAAATAAAAAAGATAAGAAGGAATACAGCTAAAAGCTGTTAAAAAAAAAAAAAAAGAGCTTGCCATGAATAAGTAATTTTTAAAACTAGGCTAAAAGTTCTGCTTATATGCAAATAAAATGACGTTATTATTATTAAGTATGTCATAAACCTTATGAGGTCTTTTGCTAAACTATTACTTTTATATTATTACATTTTTTTAACAAGACACCACTTTCACATTGAAGTTTGTGTCTGTCGGTTTTTTAAAATATAGTGATATTGACGGCGCGAAATTAGTCTTCATAGGTAATAGTAAATAAAAAATTTAAATTAGGTTAAAGTATGGCTTTTACATTATATACCTTAATATAATGAAAAACTTTATGAAAATTCACCAATATATGCATTATCAGACAATTGAAATTAAAGTGTTGCTCATAGGATATCTTAAATAATAGGTTTATTTCTTTGAATAGTAGTGGTTCGTTGGCGTACAGATACTTAAAGGAAACACATGTCTTTAATTTTTATTATACTTAAGCATTATGAATAACTTAATATGTGGAGATTTAATTGTTTGCTTTTTTAATTACTTATATAAACCGCGGCAGCTGTTAAAGTCGAGATAAGCTGTTGTTAGATCGTCCGGACGTAAATAGTAAACAAAACTAAAGCAGATAAAGTTAACACTGGTAGCGAATTTTCAGATAAATTTTCTGACGCTAAATATTTGTAAACGTTTACATAAATAATCTGATACAAAATATTTTAGCATTGTTTTTGCTATATAGTCTCCTCTTAATATCATAAACTTACCAAATTTGTTTATCATAGATTTTCCTAAATTAATTTTCTGGCTAAGACACAATCGATTCATTGATATGGTTCATATATAAAACCAACCTCGCGCTCATTTGAGATTTTTTTTTAAAACCAAAAGTCAGGATCTCCTATTAGTGAGTTTTTCTAAGAAAATTCACCAAAAAACGCTACAGTTAAATTATGTTGCAATAGATGTTGTAACTTTGCGTGTTGATAAACATGGACAAAAATTATTTTGTTTAGCAATTAAAAATAGATCTGGCACCTTATAAACTCCCAATTTAAACTTATATACTTTTAGCATGTCCAAATATAATAAATCTCAATACAAAGTCTCAAACTATACAAATGATATCTTATAAAGCTTCTAAGTGCGTGTTAATTATCAAGTCATTTAACTTTAAAACACTGATTTTCTAAGATTGTACCAGGTATGAAAAAGTATATGTTTTCCTAATTTCTGTCGAATTGTTTTTCATATTTATCTACAGGTGTACATTTAAAATCCAAATATGAAAAATTCTTTAAATGTACACATATCAAAAACCCTGTTATATTAAGTTTTTAGATAATTTCACTACGTTCAGCAGTGGCTCCACTCTACATGTAACTTAACCATTTTATGTAAGAAAAAAATCCGTGTTTGCGTATATAAGCTATCAATTTTTCCAGTTTTTCCTATTGATTTCATTCTTTCCCCTAAACTGTATTCTCGTTGTAAACTGTTTAGTAGTTAAGATGAGATACAGTGAATCGTGCTCGTTACAAGTGAAAAAAGAGTGCTTTACGCAGTGAAATTCACAAATCTAAAGTGTGTGAACCGTGGGAAGTTGAACAAGTTTATATGTTAACTCAAGCTTTTAAAAACAGAATGGCTACCTATCGTATTAGTATGGATGGTAGTGATATACGTCTTGCCATGGAAAGTGTGAAGCATAAATTGTTTCATTTGATGGAGGCTGCTTTAGCCAAACACGATACAGTTAAAATGAATCTAGAATTGTTTGGTTTGTATGTGCTCCAAAGTCGAAATAAAAAATAAAGTCACTAAAAATAAAAAATACAGGATGGTGCGCAGTAGCGTTACCTTCATGTAACTTAAGCATTTTATGTAAGAAAAAATCTTGTTTGTGCATATAAGCTCGGAATTTACCAGTTTTTTCCTATTGTTTTTCATTTATTTCCCTAAAAACTATATTCTCATTGTATAATGTATAATGTATAATGTATATATTAACAATGAAACAGGCCAATGTCACCTGAATGACACAGGGATGTTTATGTACGTCAAAAAATTAACAATAAGAACGACAATAGCACACACAATAAGCATAACAATTAAGGAAAATTTTTCCTTAAATAATACAAAACAAAGATACTTATAAAACACACTTATAATGTCTATAACGTTCAAAAGATAAGAGCTGCAGAATCCAGATCCAATTCCAATGTAAACTGCTTACTAACGCTTTGGGTCTGCCGACTGCCCACTATAATTCAATTGTTTTAATTAAATATCCTGACCAAATTAAAAACGACTTAAGAAGTTATGACTTTAGATATTTTGAAAATTAAGAGAAATGGTTTTAAACAACAGGTTTAAACCTTTTTAGCAGTTATTACATAGTTTGAGTCAACAATCCTCTCACATAAAACGACTGTAGCAATTTGCACTATTAAAACATGTCAACCATATGAGTCTTTATTGACATGCATGTTAGATTACCAAACACTACCAAAAGTTACAAGAGCTGTCTTATTCTAAAAACAGGAGATCTCTTAATGTATAGCGTGTATTTTCTCGCTTTTTTAATGACAAGGTTGTTACTTTCCGCTGTTGTTACGAAAATGCTGTTTCGGTTATATTATTTTACTTGATCTAGACAACAGGAAAAATTAACTTACCGTATAAAGAGGGGTGGACGGTTTTGCGACAGTAGTCATCTAGATACAGACGTGGCTGGTATAAATACAGGGGAAGTGATCAGTTTTGCGACAGTAGTCTTCTAGAGACAGACGTGGCTGGTATAAATACAGGGAAGTGATCAGTTTTGCGGCAGTAGTCTTCTAGAGACAGACGTGGCTGGTATAAATACCGGGGAAGTGATCAGTTTTGCGACAGTAGTTGTGGAGAATCCTATAGAAGCTCTTGATAGAGAAAATAGCCAAACAGTTATGTACAAGTTACTGTTAATTATATGTGTGCTAAGTGTCTCCTTTGGGGAACATATAAGTGAAAAAGACAGAGAATTGGCTCTCAAGTATCTCGTCAGATATGGGTACTTAAGAAATGGTGCCTTTAACAATAGTCAATCATCAATGTTACAAAATACACAGCCTTTCAAGGATGCTTTGAACATGTTTCGCGTGCTTTACAATTTAACCGAAAGTGAGAACCTGACTATTTCAGACATTACCCTGATGAAACGTAAACGATGTGGTGAAAAAGATATAGGCAACATTTTCTTAACTTCACAGCCTATATGGAAAAAGAAAACATTAAAGTGGTACATACATCATTCAGATCCTTTGATACGTCTGATAACACAAAAAGCATTTAAACAATGGGAGCAATATATTGATTTGAATTTTGTAAGAACAAACATTTATTCCGAAGCTGATATAGGGATAAGTTTTTGCGACAACAACCATCGTTACTTGTTAAAAGATCAACCATGTGGATATCCATTTGGCGATTCCGTTTTAGGACATACTTATTTTCCGAATGCTGCCAACACTCCAATTGAAATCCATCTAAGTAGTAATAAATCATGGAACTATCAAACATATACATCGGAAGGCAATGACACGTCGTACTATTTAGTGCTTTTACATGAACTAGGACACGGTTTAGGACTCACTCATGCTTACGACACAAACTCTCTTATGTTCGCTTATTATGGAAACAGCATGTCTAATGACGATATTCAACGGGTTCAAGAATTATATGGACAACGTTCTACTACAACTACAGCGAAGACAACAGAGACTACAACGAGGGTGGCAAAGACTACCACAAGGTCGACACCAAAGACGACCACAACAGCGAAGACAACAGAGTCTACAACGAGGGTGGCAAAGACTACCACAAGGTCGAAACCAAAGACGACCACAACAGCACCTAAAACAATAACCAAATCAAATATGGACTTGTGCGATTATATAGACAAGATCAGGCCTTTAGTTATTATTAACCATAACATGTATCTGTTTTATAAGAAATGGGTCTGGGTTGTACCATTAGATAATATGAAAGGTCCCTATACAGAGCCAAAACTTCTTACAGATTGGTTTCCATATTTGAAGGGTTCTTTTAAAGAAATTAGACATGTTTACCAACGACCTAGTGGAGAAGTGGTTATGTTTACCAACGATGGAACCTTCGCCCTTGTTGATTTTCCTAGCATACAAACAAAACACATTGCCAAGTTCCGTGATGTCAACTATTTAGGTGCTTTACAGTTTGACAAGATAAATGCGATCGTAAATACGTATACAGGAAAAACCATAATATTTCACTCGGATAACATGTACGAAATCGTTAGTGAGTCTAGAGCTGTGTTTTATAGGCAAGAAGAAGGCTATATACACTCCTTTTCTCCCGAATTCCCTGCTAAAATAGATGGAGCATTTAGGTATACAAATGGTCGATTGTATGTGTTTCGGAAAAATAAATATTACGAATTTGATGAGTTTTCCAATCAGGTAGTTAGCATAGGCCAAAAGGATTTATCGATATTTGGTATCCAATGCCCGAGCCGTAGTCTGTACGAACAACTGAGACTCCTATTACAGAAGATTGTCAACTATACAGAGAACGATCAACAATCAGATGTTGAAGATTATGATTATATATAGAGTACAATAAGTATAACCTATTAATAAATATTATTTTGGCATTAACGATGTTTTCATTGTACCCTTAAGTTTCTAATATCATCCTTTTCCTATGAAATATTTTTCACATCATTTTATACAAAATAAAATATAGCATGTGTAATCAAATCTTTGTTTGCGATGTTTGTATCTTTTTCGTATGACTTTAAGGTCATTCAACGGAAATAAAACCGCTAACGGAGCATTGAGACCAACTCACAAGGTTATTTCAACAGCTGTGAGCAAAATATGTTGGCTAACAAGGTTAATTTCGGGGAGTGCTAAGTATAGCCGTAGTTGGAAGCGATATCGCGGTTACCACTAGAGGTATTGTTGCCAGCTCTACTTTCAACAGATTCTTTAAATCAAACCGATTTCAATAAGACTTAAGAATATAAATCTTTTATTGTACGCATGTACATTTGTTAAATTTGGATTCTGTTTACCTAGACCAGTGATATGACACCAAACATGTAGGACTTTAACCAGCAAAAATAAAAACTGATTAAGAGCATGCGCCTCACAATATATTTAAATTGTAGGCATCAAGACGTTTTAAGTAAGATCAAACACGTGGAGATTGAGTCATTAAAGAAAAAAAATTATTGGGCGCCTGCATCCCACACAATATTTTAAAATTCTAGATGCTAAGACGATTTAAATAAGACCAATACTGGTGTTTCTATACGCCTACTGCTATTTAAAATTCTAGGTAACACATCTGTAATAAATATATATTTAACCAGCAATCATAAAGGCTAATTTTTCAAATTCGTCCATATCAGCGTGTAATATCATAATTTGTTAAACTCGTTATATAGACACCGAATGTTAAATAAATATTTATGGGATTACCCAGATTTTTCTCACTGTCGAACGTCTTGTCAATATTAAAGATGTTATTGTTGTCTATTTTTAAAATTAGTTAAGGAGGTTGTATAAGAAAATTTGCTACAAGATATATTTTAAGAGTATATTACTTACTAGATATTCAAGTTTTGTCTTAAAACGGTCCTCTCTGGTTTGTTTATAGCTATACATTTTTCTTGACGTATTGCACTAAAAAAAACAGACGTCTGCCACACCTTACACGCACGCTCATAATCAGACTGCATAATGTGTTCACCTCTTAGATTATCATAAAATCCAGACTGTGATGGAAGCTTAGTCTCATTTAATTTATCAAAGGAGTCTACATACGAATATGGAGAAAAATTATTAATTAACTGCTTACTACTTTGAAATAACCCCGTTAAAATTTTGTTGACAGCGCCCAGAATAATTGTAAAACTAACTTTGTA
Organism: Tillus elongatus; assembly: GCA_964006375.1. Classification (NCBI taxonomy): domain Eukaryota; kingdom Metazoa; phylum Arthropoda; class Insecta; order Coleoptera; family Cleridae; genus Tillus; species Tillus elongatus. The sequence goes on along the minus strand of OZ023262.1, from coordinate 78,930,958 downwards.
TCCTGAACTAGGCCAGTAAATTCTGATTATCAACCCGACTTCCGTTCTATGCGAGACAGCGTTGTCAGTTTGGGGTTAAAACCGTTTATCTTAGCTTGAGCAATGTTGCCATATTTTTCCTTCTTTTACTCGGATATATATTATTAACAGACTTGTCTAAATGTTATGTCGTATTTGTTTAGCTTCAGGTTAAGTGTATATCACTGGTATCTCAGGTTAATATCTAAGCTTTCCAACTGGGTTTGGTTAGGTTGTGTTTAGTTTTTTATATTAGAGTTTTTAATTTTTACGTTTAACAAATATAAGCTATTACCTACGTCTTATGAGTGTCACGTATAATAACAATTATATTTAGCTTTTTGCCATAGAACTGTGTCATCCTGTATATATGTAACCAAAATAAAAACGGAAACTAAGACCTCCCCCCTAAGAGTGAGCTTTTCTATGAAAATTCACTAAAATGGAGACTGTGACGTCAGCTCGAAAACCTAAATAATATCGTTCTTTTAAATTTTACGCTAAACGTATTGATATATAATTTTTAAATGAATGCAGAATGAGTCGGAAGCTGATCCATCTTTGAAAATATTTGTATGCTATGAGGCGTTATTTTGCTATTGAAATATTCCAAATCTAACCACGTCAAGAGTTTTAATCTCAAGACAGTTAGTTAAGAGTGTTGTATGACTAAGATTACTCTTGAAATATTTAGGATATCGGTATTCCGGCTACCTAAATGCTTCTTTAGCTGACAGTTGTAATAGACAATCAACTCTTTAGTTTTGTTATTTCCACCCATTAACACATAAAGCTACATCTCAAGACAGTTAGAGTGTTGCATGATTAAAATTACTCTGAAACGCTAGTGGCACCCATTTTTACCAAGTATGTAGCAGCTGTAGGTACCAAGTCAACCCCTTCTACTTGTTGTTGTAATAGACAATTAACTCTTTGGTTTTCTTATTTTATATCTCATAAACATAAAAGCTACACTTCAAGATACTTAGTTTAACTGGTCACATGGCTAAGATTACTCTGAAATGATAGAGATGTGTTGGTTTAGGGCAATTGAAGACTATTCTTCAAGACATATTTACTTTGGTTTGTTAGGTACGCTTGACAGCTGCCTGTGCCGTCAACTTGTAGTAGTAGTAGTAGTCAACATTTAAATACGCTATTGAATACTGTTCTTTCTGGTATGGTTGAAATTTTCTCTGAAAGTAACTTCATTAAGTCTAAGAGAGAGTGTGTTGTTTTTAGGTGTTAACACAGCTTGTTCTGACTTACTTAAATATTATATTTCTTCTGTTCAACAAGACGATGATTTTGCGGTGTCACACATGTATGTAGCTCTAAGAACGGCTATACCGGAAGTGTCTACCGGAAGTAACATTTTTATTGATTTTATTGGTTTGCTGAACAGCGTGTATGTGTTGGTTCTATCGTACATCTCACGGATCTTCCGCGATAAGGGTTTTAAGTTTTTTATCTCATTTTCTTGTAGACCTTGTTATGAAACGATATATTTTTAAAGTCGGTTCCTTTCTATCACTTGTCGTTCAAAAGATATAAGGATTTAAAGTTTAGACCGGAAGTGGCCATTTTATTGTATATTCCAATTTGATTTGGCCTCCTTAACACCGTGCATGTATTGGTTCTATCGTACATCTCGCCGATCTTCCGCGATAAGGATTTGAAGTTTTTTATCTCAGTTTCTTGTAGAGCTTGTTATGAAACGATATATTTTTGAAGTCGGTTCCTTTCTATCACTTTCCGTTCAAAAAATATAACGATTTAACGTTTAGACCGGAAGTGGCCATTTTATTGTATATTCCACTTTGATTAGGCCTCCTTAACACCGTGCATGTATTGGTTCTATCGTACATCTCACGGATCTTCCGCGATAAGGATTTAAAGTTTTTTATCTCAGTTTCTTGTAGAGCTTGTTATGAAACGATATATTTTTAAAGTCGGTTCCTTTCTATCACTTTCCGTTCAAAAGATATAACGATTTAAAGTTTAGACCGGAAGTGGCCATTTTATTGTATATTCCAATTTGGTTTGGCCTCCTTAACACCGTGCATGTATTGGTTCTATCGTACATCTCACGGATCTTCCGCGATAAGGGTTTAAAGTTTTTTATCTCATTTTCTTGTAGAGCTTGTTACGAAACAATATATTTTTAAAGTCAGTTCCTTTCTATCACTTTCCGTTCAAAAGATATAAGGATTTAAAGTTTAGACCGGAAGTGGCCATTTTATTGTATATTCCACTTTGATTTGACCTCCTTAACACCGTGCATGTGTTGGTTCTATCGTACATCTCACGGATCTTCCGCGATAAGGGTTTTAAGTTTTTTATCTTATTTTAGTCGCCATTTTTTAATTCTGCTTACTTAGACGAGTAACATGACACTAAACACGTGGGGGTTAGCTTAAGAAAGGAATTGAACCTGTAACCAACCATTGTTTCTAAGCTTACTGTTTAGTTATTCAGTACCTCTTTGTATTTGTTTGACGCTACCATATCAAGGAGCATATATCAGGAATCGAACCTGTATCTCTTTCAAAATAAAATCAACTACTTGCCGCGCCCACACATAAGGCTAAAAAAGTTCCTATTTTTAAGAGTTGAACCTGTTGTCCATTTTGTTTCTGAGCTTCCTTCTTTGTTTTGCCAGCGACCTCTATTGTCTCTACGATATTTAAGTTTGGTTTCCTATTTGAACCTGTTGTCTATTTTGTTTCTGAACTTCCTTCTTTTGTTTGCCAACGACCTCTGTGTGTTATTTTTACAGATTTGATATTCCCTCATTAAATGTAAGAAGGGCTTTATCTTCCAGCTCACATTTATATAATATTAAAACATATTAATTCTTATTTTGTGAATCATTCAATTGTCTAATAATAATAAAATATTTAAATATGTTACATGTATGGTTTGTTTTAATTAAAAGTCGTATATATACAAATCGGAAACAATAAATTAACAAGTGCTTGATTAGCCGCGACGGTTAAGGTAGTCGTTCCTCATCTGAATGTCCCGGTGTCTAATAATAACAAAAACTTTAATTGTTACATGTATGGTTTGTTTGTAATTAAAAGTCGTATATATACCAGCCTAAAACAATAAATTAACAAGCATCTGCTTAGCTCAGTGGTTAGCATCGTTGCCTCCCGTCTGAGTGCCCGGGGTTCGAAACTCACCTACTCCATGTGGCTTTTTTTCAAAAATAATAATTTCCCTTACACTTTGGAATGTGACTGTCTGGCCCAAGTCGTGTGACGTCACTGTCTGGCCCAAGTTTCCTAGACATAACAGGTCAATGACCTTAGAATGTTTACAGGTTACATTGGAAGCCATCTTGGACGCCATCTTGGGGGGCGTGGCCACGCCCACTAGGGGTGGGGCTCCGCCCAGAGGGGTGGGGCCACGCCCACTAGGGGTGGGGCTCCGCCCACTAGGGGTGGGGCTCCGCCCCTAGGGGTAGGGTGGGGGTACCCCCACTCCTACCCCCACTACCTGTCTGCCTCAAGTGCCCTAATACCTACTCAAAATAATTTTTAATTTTGAAAAGATTTCAAGTCGGCACCAACTAACCCCCCCCCCCTATGTTTACAAATATACAGGTGGCGCATTTCTACGGTAAACCTTAAGTTATCCGTTACTATACAAGATACGAGAAAAAACTATATAAATTAATTTTAGTATGTCTTATAAAAATGTTTTTACAATCAGAAGATGGCCCATAAATCGTTTGTGATACCTACAAATTTTTTTTCGAACATCCCTTATATTCACTATGTGAAAACTGGAACCTGTGATGAGTACTAATAAGTAAACTTGGAGAACACCCAAATCACCACAACACATATTTCAGAGACCTTACGATCGTGATGTTGACATTGTCAACGAAACGATCGTAATGTCTCTGAAATATGTGTTGTGGTGATTTGAGTGTTCTCCAAGTCTACTTATCTCTTATATTATTGTATTTTTGCATTTTTTTTATCGAGATATGATGCATGTTTGTAAGAAAAAAAATCGTTACGCAGTAAGTGCGTTTTGGTAGCGATTTTCATTAAATGCTTCAAATTTTAATAACCCGATTATCTATTAACGTAAGGTTCGTTGGCTACGAAACCAGTTTTCTCTAAAACATTTTAAGTTTATTTTGGGAAAATTTTTCTACATTTTCAAACAATAAGTTAAATTGATAAATTTGGTACATTGTTTCTATTATATACGTTATTTCGGTAACCAAATTGATGCCTGCCTGCATTAAAGACACATATACGCCATTGAAAACATTTTTATGAAAATCCACTTCCGTAACGCACTTGCTGTGTCCAGACTTTTTATATGTTGTGTGAGGGTTGTTAACTATGGGTTTACCACAACACCTAAAATTTGGTTTGTGTATATTTAACTGGGGGGATTTGAGTTCTAGTTGTTTTCTTTTATTTGTTGGATTACTAATAATAGAGGAGAGGGTTGCAAGCAGTCATCAATTTGGTTACGGGTATAAAGACGCTGAAAGACGTCAATTTTAATATTGAGTGGGACATTTTTTGACATAAAACTCAACTTTGTCACATCAACCCGTAACCTGTTGCGTAAATTCTACTCTTTAAATGGCCCCATAGAAAGAAGTCTAAAGGAGTTAAACCCGGTGATCTAGGGGGCCACTTAATAGCACCTCTACATCCAGTCTATTGTCCTGGAAACTCTCTGTTCAAAAACTTATTAACACGTTGTGAAAAATGCGGAGGAGCTCCATCTTGTGGAAACACTAATTGATTTTTTTGATGGCGATCATCATTTTCAACAATGTCAATAAGTAGAGGGTAAACGATATCTTCTGTTAACTACAAATACGTTTCGCCACTCAAATTTCCATCATGAAAAATTGGTCCGATTAAACGGTCTCCAAAACTGCCAGTCCAGACATTCAATTTCTGTCGAGTTTGAGTGTGGACTTCGTGAAAATTTCTTGGATTATTATCTGCCCAAGGACGACAATTATGACGATTGACTGTAGAGTTTAATAAAAGCGTACACTCGTCTGAAAAACAGATATTGAACTGAAAGTTCTCGTTATCAGCTATTTGTGCAGTCATAACTTCACAAAATTCCAGCCGCCGATCAAAATCATCTTCATTCAGTTGTTGTACAAGATAAATTTTATACGGGTGAAATTTATGATGCTTCAATATTCGCTGAATAGTTCTTCTTTTGATGTTTGAAACAGTGGCCAATTTTCTCGTGCTCAAAGTTGGGTCTGCAGCAATTTGTCCTAAAACTTCAATCTCAGTAGTCTCATTTCTAACCGAGAATTCACGTTCAGGATCCCGTTTTTCGTTGAAACTTTGCAACTAACTCCAAAATGTATTTTCTGTTAACATGTCTGTTCGGATGTCGTTCATTAAACAAATTTGCGGTACGGTTGGCAGTCATCGTTTTTGGAAAAAAGAATAATTATTTCAACTATATCTTTTACAGAATAAACCATTGTGAAGTTAATTTTAGGTAGTACTATCAAGTATCAAACCGACCGATAAACTGAAATAATAAACCGCATTTCTCTCATTCCGCTAAGAAATGTTCTGACGGTCAATTTTTTGTTTACAAACCAACAAAACATTGACTATCAGCACATTTTTTATCAGAATGAGTGAAATGCGTTTTTGCATATTCAACTGTGAATAATTTTTAAACGAGTTAATAAAACTTCCAAAAAAATTTGTGTGTTGAATTCATAAAAGAGAGAGATTTCAAATGATGTAACACACGACCCATGTTCTCTATTTAAAATATAAGGGTTGTTATCACCACCCTTAAGGGGTTGATGTGACAAAGTTGAGTTTTATGTCAAAACATGTCAAAACCTGTTTCAGCGTTTCTTAAAAAAATTTTCTCTGGACGCAAATCGGTCTGTTTCGTTTTCAATGCGCCACTCTTTATACATAATCGGGTAAAGATAAACCCCTAAAGGTGACAACTATCATTTCTATATTAACTGTCGTTACCTAATTATCTTTATCTTTTATAGTTCGCAATATACGCTTAACACAAATTATTTGATATGCATCAGTTTTAATATTAATGATTAAGTCTTCCTCTGACGGCGAGGTATCTACGTGTCTGAAGATTGCTTTTTTGACGTGAGGTGTTGTGAAATGTATGAAATTAGATTATTTAATTGAAAAACCTTATGACCCATAAGAAAGTTAGCTGCCTCAGAAGATTTAATAGTAATTGTCACACGATTACGTCCCACAGATTTTACTTCTATTATACGTGATTGTATATTCGTTTCTAATTCGTCAAGAATTTGTCCGACTCTCATTGGATCCAGTCTCCCGATATTTAAAGACTAATGTTCAACGTAAACATAAAAAGCTCCGAGGTCTATAGAGCGATAACGATTATCTATATTAATATATCGTCTTTCAGTTTCCTTCAGTTTATTTCTTATCTCTTTATTTTCATTGCTATTAGCTTTAGTAGTTGCTTGCTCACCTACAGTATTTCTAATATTTACTCGTTCAGATATTTCTATACAGGAATTTTTATTTTTGCTCACGTGTCCCATGTTTGATTTTGTTTTTTTTTATTTGCTTGATTCATTTACTACCTTATCTTGTTTATATTCCAGATTCATATCCACATCCTTGCCGTTGCTATCGTCGTCATCAATACTAGTCGCTTTTTCCTGACCCTCTCCAATCAGAAGGCTCACTTATTTTATTAGTATCCATCGCACAGAAACATAAAAGTTTTAAAATATTCCGTATCACTACGCTATGACCCGGACTATTTTCAAGTAAAAAAAAAAGATTTTGTTAATCGTTTTTTTGAGTATATTCAGTGGTTCTTCATTTGTTCACGTTTTGGCATATATTGAACATTGTGATACGTCATTTTTACCAAAAGATAGCAGGGTTTCAAGAAAACGACGCATCCAGAAAATTATTGGTTTATATTATTCGTCGAAAAAATCCAGATGTCATATACAGACCATTGTCCAATGATGGCAGAATTTGAAAAAATTCAAATTGCCGTAATTCAATTTTTTGTAATGGAATAGCCTGTATTTCATGTTTTAGGAGTGACGGAGACGTATACTGCTCAAACTTTTGTACTAAACTCACTGTAACAATCTAGTTTTGTGTCTCTGGAACCCATTTCCATGGTCAGTTAAAATGTTTATATATATATATATATATATATATATATATATATATATATATATATATATATATATATATATATATATATATATATGTGTGTGTGTGTGTGTGTGTGTGTGTGTGTGTGTGTGTGTGTGTGTGTGTATCCAACCGATAACTCAAAAAATACTTCACTGATCTGGACTAAATTTGAGAATTACCCTTATTTTGATAATGGCTCGGATGAGTTCGTTCATAAAATATCTCAAATTGTCTAAGTGATTGAAACGAAAATTTACAACTTAAAAGAACATAGACAGACGTGGTTGTGTACCAATTTTCAAGCCGTTTTATCAAAGGGAAAAACAGTTATTTGAAATAAATAATAAAATAATCCTCGACATCACTTCAGATTCTGTAATGCAATGTCTACAATGTTGGACAAAGACAGATGACGTTATCTGTAGTGCTATGCCATTTAAGTAAATCGTACATAAAAATTTAAACAATGGAAAATATTGCAAGATGTCAGACTGGACAACATTGTGAGAGATGCGACAGGGACGCCATCTCGGTGCAGGAGCAGGCAGTATGTTGTCACGACAGCTCTAGTTTACACAAATTTTTATAGATCGAGCTGTGTACAATGTACAACCAACTAACAATTTTGTAAATTGTCAGCCTTGGACCATTTCTTTCCTAATAGTGGGACAAAGTTTTCGTCCAAAAGCGCTAAATTTTAGCATGGGAATGTATACTAATAAATTAATTTTGTGATTCAATTTGTTTAAAAGCAATCTAGAACGACGTTTCATAATGTATAAATATTAAGCTGCCCACTCTTCACGTTCACGGTATTTAAAATTAAAAGCCATCTCTCTCTTTCTCCTAGTTTAATCGGACCACACGTAGCTATTTGCGACAGAGAAGCCTGTACGCTTTGCGCATCGGTTAACCTCGAAATCGACTCTGCTGATGCTAATTGCTAATACCTGATTAGGATTTTATAAAATAGAACAACTAGGTTCCTATAATTTGAGGTTAATACAAAAAGTAGGTAAATAATAACCCAACTTTTAATTTTAACCTAACTTAAACAAAATGACTGTAGTAGTATATTATGATTGTAACGTCCAATGAAACAAATATGAAAGTTAACTGCATTTAGATTGCAGATATTGAAGTTATTACTTAGCGAGTTATTTAAAACAAAATTATTTTAAGAAGAAATAAAGTACATATATCTCTTGTTAAAATTATATAAACAGATGTTTATGTTAAATTATTAAAATATAAATTTCAAAATTTTGTATTGTTTATATTTACTTGATTTTCATAAAGTACGGACACAGCAATAGTAAATAAGTGTTGAAAAGAGTTTAAGTGCGTTATGGTAGCCAATTTCCAAAAAAATATTTTAAATGGGACAACCCAATTTCCCATTAGACTAGAATCTTCGGTTTTGATACAGAGTAAAACCAATATAAAAGCAGCGTGGATACTAAATTAAAAAAAACAAAACAAAATGAGCTTCCCAGATTACAAATTTGTTTTAAAAAAACCTTTTTTGTTATTTTCTCTGCAGAATCTGGTGCGATTGAGTTGATTAAAACTGATCATTCAAGCGATTAATATGGAAAAATACTTTCCTGCCACCTATAATGTCACACATTCATTCCGCTTGTAAATAAAAATTAAATCTTCGGTAAATTTGCAGATTAGCACATACAGGGTGTTTAGAAAAACGTTTTCATGAATATGCTTAGAACCCCTTCTGGATGTCCAAACCACAAGAATAATTTCTTGCAAACAGTCCAAAAGAAATCTACGGGACCAAGAGTGAATATGGGTGCTGGTCCAAGAAGAATATAAAAAAGAAATGTGAGTGGAAAGTGCGAAAGAAACAGCTTAGTTGGACCTCTTTGAGCTGCCTTTATCTCATTTTGCAGCTATACATCCTTAAAATCCTGTTTACCGCGCGCAGAACCTCTGTATTCCCTGCTAGTCCCGTAACTTTCTTAGGGGTTGCTCCAAAGGAATCTTTCGTTAAAATATTTCAAATCCGATAGCTAAATAAATTTCTCATTAAGCAAGAATCTTCAATCTTGAACCATAGTAACACCTATGTAAACGCACCGTGGGTACTAAATTAAAGAAAAATAACATAATGACCTTCGCGGATAACTACAAATTTGTTTTAAAAAACTTTTTTGTTGTTTATTGTTTGCAAAAACTGGAGGGGTGGACTAAAACAGAACCATCCAAGCAATTAATAAGGAAAAATACCGGCCATATTTATAATTTGACAGGTACATTCCGTTTGTAAATAATTAGTTTTTTCTAAAAAACTCTTTAACTTTAATGAAATTTGAACAAAATTTTTTTAAGACACTTGTAGTACATACATAATATATCTAAGACCAAATTTGATTTTTTTAGCTCCATATAAAATAGATTTTTTTTTCAAATAATTTCTAACTCGGACTCTAAAACCAATATCCAAGGTCCATTTAAATTTAAAGAATTAGTTTTAATAATATATCTTAATAATAGTGTACAACTCTTATGAAAATTCACTACTATAACGCACCTGCTGCGTCCCGACATTTTTTTGTTCATTCAGAGCTAGGACCTTTTTCGTAGATTTCGAAAAACAGCGATCATTCCACTCAACGTCGCAAGGAGAACCTTGCAATTTTAGTGAATTATCTTAAAAAATTCACTATGGGGGAGATCCGGATTTTGGAATTAAAAAATTTTTTTCGAATAAGCGCAAACTAGGAGACCTAAAACCCATATCCGGGTCAGTTTCAATTCTTATATATATTATATATATATATATATATATATATATATATATATATATATATATATATATATATATATATATATACATATATATATATATATATATATATATATATATATATATATATATATATATATATATATATATATATATATATATATCTCACACCGATGACTCAAAAAATAATATGCCGATTTTGACCAAATTTGGTGAGTACCTTCCTCCTGCAAGTGGCTGAAATAAGTTTGTTAGCCAGGAAAATCGGCCCAGACATTTTGTTTTTCCTGGTTAATATAACCTAACTCTTTTTTGCCTAAATATTATAGTAAACTTTACTGGCGTGATTTTAAAACTCTTGTAAGAATTACTTCTTTTTCTCGCTAACAGTAGTAAACTATTTTTCATCATAGTGAAGAAAATATTAATTTCTTTGATAAAGTAATACTGATCATATTATTTGCACATCCATTTGTTATTTAATTTATTAAGTGGATCGAAAAGTAACTTTCATTAGGCTTTTTTAGATTCATTGCCTTTCAAAGGAGTCATCTCATTTTTGGTGTGAATCATCAATTATCTTTAATGCATATTGACAGCTTCTGTTATCAATCTCTCTCAATGCTTCTAGGGTGCTATTAGCTAAGCACTATCTAAAGCCAGAGGCGTCTTTTCATTTAGGAAGTAATTTATTATTTGGGGAAACCAGTCGATTTTCTTTTGTCAAGCAGTGTCGGCTACCCAATAAAAACTGTTTAAATTGATATTTATCACCTTAATTTTTGTTTGAACTTGACCTGCTAGTTACGATCAATCTAACTTATGGCAACGGGTTTATTTAGGATAAACTGAAAGACAATAATTTTTGACTACAGTATTTTCATTAATATCATTTCTGTTTAAATTAGATTTTTATTAGGTTACTAGTAAACCGTCAATTGAAAAAGTCTGTGCGTTATGGTAGCCTATTTTCACAAAACCTTTCAAATCCCACAAATCTCAAAAAATTTTTCTGAAAAGAAACTGTTTTTACCTAAATAATAAAGTTGGTTTAATACTCCATACACAAAAATTGAGTTTCTGGATTGGGAGAAAATCAAGTTATTTATATTCGGAAAAAAAGTTTACGTGAAAATGTCTGCCAATTTTTACCACTGGTGTTATAAAGTTTATCGATTTATCCATTTATTGACTGAAGTGTTTTAAATTTTTCCTCCAAAAAAAAAAACACAGTGTAGAATCAAGACGATATAGCTTCTTTTATTACAACATATAAAATATTGCAACCACACACACACACACGCACAACAGAGAAAAAGAGATAAAGAGAAAGAATATATATATATATATATATATATATATATATATATATATATATATATATATATATATATATATATATATATATATATATAGGGTGAGTCTATGGAGTAAAATAAGGGGTGTATTTTCGATAAAGTTTTTCTTAAAACCTCTTCTCCTCCAAGTTACAGCCCTTTGAAATTTTGACAAAAAAAAAAGTTTTCATTAAATTTATCCGTTATGGAATAATTTTAAAAAACAAAATTTTGGAGATGCATAAGGCTAACAAAATGACAGTTTGAACAGGATTTTATAACCCTATAATGTTATCACAAGAGGGTGAAAAAACCTACCCTTACATTATTTTTTATCAGTACTTTTTATTCTGTGTACCGTTTTCTATTAAAAGAAATGATTCAGAAAGAAGGATTCATTTATCAACTTTTTTATATCTTGACATTTTCTCATAAAATCACAAAAACATAAAATAACTGTAAATTCGTGTGACATCGATCTGAGTAATATTTTATTTTTTTGTGATGAAACTAACAATTTTATGAGAAAATGTCAAGACATAAAATTTTTTTTAAATGATCCCTTCTTTCTATATCATTTTTCTTTAATAGAAAACGGTAAACAATAAAAAGGACTGAGAAAAAATAATGTAAGGGTAGTTTTTTTCACCCTCTTGTGATAACATTATAGGGTTATAAAATCCTTTTAAAACTGTCATTTTGTTAGCCTTATGCATCTGCAAAATTTCGTTTTTTAAATTTATTCCATAACGGAGACATTTAATGAAATTCACAGGGCTGTAACTTAGAGGAAAAGGGGTTTCAAGAAAAACTTTATAGAAAAGACACCCCTTCTCTTTCGCCAAAGAATCACCCTGTATATATATATATATATATATATATATATATATATATATATATATATATATATATATATATATATATATATATATATATGCATATCTATCTATCTAATTGTATCTTCCGTGTTTTTATATATTGTATAGTTTTTTTATTGAATATTTTTAGGTGTTTATATAGTAAATTATGTATTTTAGGTAAATAAATGTGTTTTAATATATATGTAAATCAGTGACTGTTTTTGTATCTAAGTATGTTGGGTGCCTTTTGTTTTGCTCAAAATGAATGTAATATTATTTTATCAAGAATGTCTATATATTTTAGGACACTCGCTACAGCAAAACTATTAGTTCTCTTAAATGTCAAACTATATTCTTGTTATAGCTTTTAGTCTATGGAATTTCCTTTATGGTATTATTTGATGTATAAATTTTAAATATTTGTATCTTATCCAGAGAAAATTCTGATAGAATAAATACTTACCTGTTGCTTTTTAGTGAATTTTCGTAGAAACAATTAACTAATGGGGAGATCCCGACTTTTGAATTTTGAAAACATTTTTGCAAATCAGCGCGAACTAGGACCCCTAGAACCCATATCCTGGGTCAGTTTCAATTTTTATATGTTTATTTATATAGATATATATATATATATATATATATATATATATATATATATATATATATATATATATATATATATATATATATATATATATATATATATATATATATATATATATATATATATATATATATATCACACCGATAACTCAAAAAATAATGGGCCGATTTTTGATAAAATTTGGCACGTGCCTTTCTTTTGTAAATAGCTTGGATAAGTTCGTTAGTCAGGATAATCGGACGAGGTTTTCCGGGAGAATTTTGAGTTTTCATTCGAAAAAAATTCTTATCAGAAAATAATGTGCCGATTTTAATAAAATTTGGCATGTACCTTCCTTTTGTAAATGGATTTGACAAGTTTGTTAGTCAGGAAAATCCTCCAAGGTTTTCCGGGAAAATTTTGAGTTTTATTCGAAAAAAATTTTTTTCTCAAAGAATAATATGCCGATTTTGATAAAATTTGGCATGCACTTTCCTTTTGTAAATGGATTTGATAAGTTCGGACAAAGTTTTCCGGGAAAATTTTGAGTTTTCATTGAAAAAAAAATTTTCTTAAAAAATAAAAAATATATGATAACCAAATTTGGTATGTAGGTTTACGATATAAAAAGTAAACTATACACAAAAATTTAGATTTCTATGTTACAAGAAAAAAAAGTTATACTAATATATTTTGTGCCAGATCATTTCTATGAAAATTCACTACCATAACGCACTTGCTGCGTCCAGGCTTTTTATTTATTTATTTATTTTACCACAGCTATCTTGTTGAGTCTCTCCTTCTCTACAGGGAATATTTTAATAGTTGGGTTCCTAGAGACGAAAATTCTCACACTTGCAGCTTCTATGGTGCTGTTGCTGAACCTATTTACTTTACTTTATGATTTCTTAGTCAATGGATATACGTGACAGCGTTTATAAGAAAGAAATATGCTTTTAAAATTTTGAAAAAAAAATATTCTGATTTATTGACTTTGTTGTTGAACTTATTTATAAAACTTTCTTTAAAATTATTGACCTAATTTTGGATTCGCTCTATTTATTAATAATAAAAATATGACAGCTCTTATTATGACGATTACAAATTTGCTTACTATTATTTAAATGTGATGTTTAAAAATTGACTCTATTTTCTTTGACAAATCCAATTAGTTTAACTTGTGATATCAGTTACCATGGAAACATCGCTTTGCTAGCTTTGGTAACCAAGGAGATGTGATCTTAAAAATGGTTACTATGAATTTTATCTGCTCACTTGAAACTCCCGCGAAGCGCCCTCTTTTGGTATCTTTCTATTCTTCCTACGTTAACTCTGATTTTATTACTATACTTTGGCAAAATTGTTCCTAAATGTCATTTCCATTCCAATTTGACAGGTTAATATACTAATAATGGTTGTTTGCATTCATGGGCTGGCATTGCACTGCTATCTTATTAATATTTGATGAAATACCTGGAGTTCAGACTGCGGCGTCTGTTGAGATTTTCCACTGCTGACTCTTTTCTCGCTATACGTACTGCAAACCTTGCTTGAAGTTCTTCAACGGTTATATATTGGTAAATACCACGTTTCCATTTCACTTTTACTGTTATTCTAGTGTTTTTCTAAATTTTTAAACGTTTTTTTACTAATCTGCACCCTGCTAGCTTCTTGCTTGGTTCAGGTTCTTGTTAGCAGTTCCGTTCTTAATTCTCCCGGAAATTAAAATTCGTCCCTTTTGTTTTATCTGACGGATCAAATCTGCTAATTAGTGTTTAAAATTGCTTTTCAACCAATTAATGTATCTGTTTCAGATGAGTCCAATCCCATAACAGATTTTGCAAAATGAATCAAGAGAAAGCTACTTCCCTTTGATCATACTTAATTAAATAACTGGATTTAAAGTCAGGTTAGTCAAAAAAATGTTTGTATGTTCAAATTTCTATTCCTACTCCTATTCATTTTCATTAAATGTCAAACCTTACCTATCCTTATTATTAATAACAAATTCTTTTTTTTAAATTACTAATTCCCACATTAATTTCGCCGCGTCCTGAAAACATTACACTTCCATCCATTCAAGTCATACAAAGACGTTTGCTTCGAGATACGCCCTGACTTTTGCGAGCGTTTCGAAGTGATAATTGCTGGAAACCCGAATATCACAGAATATCACGAAGCTCACTTTTACCCGTCAGGTTTTGTTAACAAACAAAACTATTGTTATTGGACGACGAAAAATTTTTAAAGCAACTGCACAAAGTACCGCTTCATAGCAAGAAAGTTACTGTGTGATGTGCAGTATCCGCTTTTCAAATTTTTGGCCCGTTTTTTTTTTGAGTAAAATGGAACTGTTACATCACAATGTTATCGGCATGGATTGAAAAAATTTTGAACAACAGGTTCGTAATATAAGTGTAGATATCCGAAGAATATGGTGTCAGCAGGACGGAGCAACTTCCCACAGTGCTAGGGAGTCTATGGAAATTCTATGTGGCCGGCACCGTCACCGGATCTGTTAGCTTCTAATTTTCTTATAGGTCTATCTAAAGAGAAAAGTATTCGTTTGTCCACCTCGAACTTCTGAACAACTGAAGCATGCTATTCGAACATAGATCAAGCGAATACGACGACACAGAAAATACATACGTCTTTCTCCTTAACCCTGTATATGTTTAAGTTGGGAATTTTATGTTTTTGAGTTGTGTCAAAAACTAAGTAACGTCAAGCATAAAAACAGACTGTCCTGTAGTTTACGATGCCGAGTTATATAACCGTACGATATTCAAAAGAAAGCAACTTCTTCATATCGGTTTAACGTGTTAACATTAAGAATAACAAAGCTTAATTAATTGTACGTGATGAACGAAAATGTCAAGAAGGGTTGAGCTTTTATCCTAAAGCGTGTGTACAAGAAACTTGTAACATAATCTGTGCTTGAGATTTTAATTAGGTTATAATTATTGCATGGGAGGGCTTGACGTTAGTCACTTGATAAGCTTTCCCAACAACATACCTCACGTTTTAAATACATCTCGGGGGATTCCCGAAAATCTTATCTGTTGTGCCATGCTTTACTCATTATTGTTCCTTGCGGGTATTAACAACGTGCGTTTAGGGTTAGTTCTATATGCGATCCATTGTTTTCATTAAATTACCAGTAATAACACTACGTTAGTCTAAACGATCAGGGCTGGCGCAGCGAAAACGAAAAACGATTTTTCATATTTCCAGTTATTAAAACCGCAATTCTTATTTCGAGGGGGAAACGTTTTCCCAATATTTTTAACCCTGTCAGTTCTTCTCTCACCCTAGCAAGGGTGAGTTCCATCCCTAAAATTTTAAACGGAAAAAGGTATTGAGTGACGCCTCATTATGAAGTTAATCAAATTCTCCTTTAACTATTTTTTTTAAACAATTCTCCACTAATGAGGAGATCGCGACTTTGGAACTTGGACCCCTAGAACCCATATCCGGGGTCAGTTTCAATTTTCATGTTTATATATATATATATATATATATATATATATATATATATATATATATATATATATATATATATATATATATATATATATATATATATATATGTATGTATGTATGTATACATATGTATCACATCAATAACTGAAAAAGTAACCGACCGATTTTGATCAAGTTTGGTAAGTACCTTCCTTTTGCAAGTGGTTTAGATAAGTTTGTTAGCCAGGAAAAACGCCAAAGTCACGATATGAAATGCCAAAATTGGCTATATTAAGGCAAATAACCTGAAACGAATACGAGCTATGTAAAAAAATGTCGCAAGAAGAGTATTCTACAGACCCTTAAGTTTCAACTGCAACTGTCCCTGTCCTTCATTTTACTAAGCTATTCCTATCAAATTCATTTTAAATGAACCCTTTCTCTGATGCTTTGGCAGTAGTTTTAGTCAACTTTATGGTTTAACGATCAGTAATTTTTAGCTAATTATCGTGGTAAAAATTTGTTAAAAAGGAGACCGCGGTTTTAAAAAGTCTGGACGCAGGACGTGCGTTATAGTAGGCAATTTTCATAGAAATGATCAATTCCTAGTTCAGAAACTAATACAACATTCTAAGATGCGTTTTCTTAAAAACTACTCAACCGACTTTCAAAAACTGATACTTTTGAAAAAGATAATTTGATTAGCTTAAAAATGACGTGTGACTCAATACCCCATTTCGTTAAAAGTTTAAGGAGTAAAATTCACCCCCGCTAGCATAACGAACTGACAGATTTCACATGAAGAAATATCTTCCTCCTCGAAATAAAAATTCACGTAGATGAGCGATATTTTGATAATAACGGGAAATGTGAAAAATCGGTTCTGATTCGTTTTCGCTCTAGCATTCTGTATCTATAAAATATAACATAAATTAATCATTTCGAAAAATTAAATAGTTCGTAAAAGTTCTGGGACATGTCAATTTATTATAAAAATTTATAATCTTGACTACCTTGATTTTTCCAAAACATTCGATTGAATGCCATTGACGCGCCTCTGTGTAAAGTAAAAGTCATCTTGCGAAATTGGCAGATACCTGCTTTCTAGATTCACGCTTTCCTGGGCAACCGAAATTTTCGTGTACGTGTAAATGGTGCATAGTACGCTCCCCAAATCTTGCTGACTTGTGTTCTCCAAAGCTCAATTCTCGACTCGTTACTGTTTCTTGTATTTATCAGCGATCTACCACTGATTATCAGTCCTGAATGCTCCAAGTGAAATTTGCCCGAACCGTGCACCGACATTGATTGATAGTTCGCTGCTCACACTACCTCTTTGATGTAAGAGATACTCCAAAACTCGGTAGGTACAGTTATAACGGTATTTTTAAAAGGACTTCCGGCGACAAAATCATATACGCAGAAAGTTTGCCTGTGATTCCCCCCTCTCTAGATTACGCGCCTTTTACCCAAAACGAAGTATAAGTATAATGTGTAGTAGTTAAGTAGTTTATAATTTTTCTTTATTAGTGCAACGATCGTCAGGTCTTTAAAATTTCTGTTGTGGTGATTTGGGTTCTCCAAGTGTACGTATCTAAATGCGCTTCTTTCGTTATCATCAAGTTGTATAATGATCCACTGGGTCACCACAGTCTGATCCAGGAAGACTTCCTCAGGCTAGAAAACTGGTGTAAGTAATTACATTTTCTCAACGTCTCCAAACATCTACTCTTTCATATTGCCAAAAACAATCTCAGAAACGTCTTCGCGACTAAAGACTTCATCTAGTCTGCAGATATTTTCCATATTTGTTCCAAGGATAATCTTATCCTGTGCATCATCCCTAAGTCTTTCCTCCATATTAACCATGAGCGTACTAGGCTTGTACACACCACCTACATTAAACATCTGATGAAATATGTGGGCGCGCTTGTTATCCAGACCTATCAAGAGACAGTTAAGATAAGTATACTTAGAGAACCCATTATCAGCACAACGTATCTTTTTAAAGCCCTGACGATAGTTTCACTAACCAGGTTAGCGTCATCAAATGATGAAAAATTCTAAACTGCTTACTACTAAACATAACCGTATATGTAGAGACCGATACCGAGTGGAAGACTAAAGCGCAGGCAACTTTTCTGTGTATTGTACTTGTATTGTCGGACGAGGTTTTTGAACTTCCTATATAACATAAACTGGCAAGTTGCGAAATATTTTATCTGTATCAGAGACAGAGGCCAAACAAAGGACTATAAATCTGTGGCGGCGCTCGGTTTAAGAAACTTCTGTTTTTTATTGCCTTAGAAATATAAATACGCATCTAGCTTCACTGACTGTCCAACATTTTTGATCAGTTTCAGATTTTCGTTATCAATGTTGTGGCTATTATCCCATGTGCCACGCATGACTTGTCTCCACTACCGTATCTCAGCTGTGTCAGATGTTCACGAAATCTAGTTTCAATGGTTTTCTTAGCCTGTCCAATGCATTTAATAATACAATCTTTACAACATATCTCATAGACACCCGACATTTCAGTGGTTTTTTCTCTCTCTCGTATTACCTAACAGATTTCTTAAATTATTTTTGTCGAAAAAGTTAGCTGCGAATCGGCTTTCTTAAAAATGCTCTCGAGACGCCTTGTGATACGCGGTTCAAGAGGTAGGCAAACAAATTTCTTGTCTATTTTATCTTTCTCACGTGTCGTGCATTCCTCTAACATTTTCTTTGTTCTGTGTCTATTAATTGATTTTTCCACTAAGTAATCCGAATATCCCTTATATCTAGCCACGTTTTTAATGCACTCTAATTATATACTACTTCTACTTTTACTTAAGGGATAATTTATTAACCTATTTACTAATAAATTTAAACCGACGGTTTTTTGTGCAAATGTATGAGGTGAGTCATTTGGAATGTAACATGGAGTGGTAGTTTCCTTCATGTGGACATCGAATTCAAGACAATCATTATTTTTAATAACTGGTACATCTAGAAAAGGAAGTTTACTGTTAACTTATAATTCGTGGGGTGTTATTGAATCAAATTGACAGTTTCGTTTTGTAATAAAATCATTCTCTTCGCATATATTTGTGTTAAACACTGCAAAAATATCTTTGGATCTAATTTCCTTCTATACTAATAAGTATACCTTGAGAACTCAAATCACCACAACATATTTAAAAAAAACTGACCCTCGTGTCACTAACCAAGGGAGCATCATCAGAGGATGAAAAATTCCAAACGTTTGACAACTGCAACTGTGGTTATATTTTGTGCCGGTACTCGTCGTTGGATGCTTGAGGGTGGTTCAAACAAATATACTTTCACTGCATGTTAATCGGAAAGTTCATCTATTCTAATTCCGTTATCTTTAATCGCACGATTTTTTGGCATCTTTTGTAAAGTGGTCGATAAATAAACTATGCATAAGTAAAAGTGCTGAATTCATACAAGTATTTTTTTATAAAAAATTATGGTTCTTCAACATAATGAGGCAGTATAAATCTCTTAACCTAAAAAGATGATAAAAACGTTGAGCTGTTCTTCTGTTTTCTCTAGGAGATCTCTGTGAGTCATAAAAGGGTGACCAAGTCTCAGTATTCTGATAACTACACCTTGTTTTTGGTTTGTACCAGTAGGTAATTTGGTCTTTGCTATAACTGTATGAAATTGGTAGAGGTTTGTGCTCAATGTCGACCACTCTTCCAACAACTTAGTAAAATTTTGACGATTATAGAGAACTAAAAGGTCGCAATTCATTGTAAATTCAACTTGTGTTCCATCCATTATTTGTTTCTCTACTTGGAAGGGGAAAGCTACGAAAAGGATTGCAGATTCTGAAAAATCTTAAATACCGTGGAGCAGAAATTTTTCCATAAAACTGACTAACGAAAGGCAATTTATTCAAGGTCTAGTGTAATGAATATTTGGAATTTGACATTATTCTCACTGTTTGCTGCTAAAGTAGCTGTTCTTTTTTTAGGTGGATTGGTAGATCGTGGCCGTCAACAAGTAGTAATGTTGTTGGGTGAGTTCCAAAGGCACGAAGTGCTAATCTTACAGCAATATTTATAATGGTGCTCAGAGCCTTCAAAAGATTTTTAAAACAGAGTCTATTTTGAATCTTATGAGATCTTTATATATAGTCATTAGCTGTCCTTTGTCTAGACCCCAATCTTGCTGGGATATTGCCTTGTGAATATCGATCCTAATGGCAGAATCTTTCTTGAAGTTTTGAATATGGCATCGCCAAGATAGTTTTCTGTCAAGTGTTAGCCTTAAAAAGTGCTTTTTGTCTACCACATTTAATTTATGACGTTTTAGCTCAAGCGTAACATTGTGTGAAATACACGATTGCCATGTGAAAAGCATCACACAAGTTTTCTGAACAGATAGTGCAAGTCCAACACTTAAGCACCAAGTTTCTATCCTACCAGTTCTTTCTAGGATGATTTTTTTAGTGGTTAATTCATTTTTACCTTTACAAAAGATTACAATATCATCAGAATATAAACATATTTGTACTGGTGGCTTTACCATTTTTGTAATATCATCTATTGTACTTAAGAAGAGTGTAGGGCTTAGCACTGAGCCTTGGGGTGTAGCATCAGACTAAAGGTTTATGATGTTGCGTCGGCCAATTTAACGTTTGAAATACACTCTAGTATGTTACCGTGACATAAAACTTTTATAATTATTATATAAGTGATACATATTTACTTCTGAAAGTATTTAGCTGTGTGGTTGTCTAACATTTTTGATCAATATTGAGAACGTGGCTGAATATGACGGATACACTGCTTGTCTAGTGTAGAAATTAATACGCAAACAGAAACCAAAGAAACGGTTAGAAACCAACGACCTTAATAAATGGGAAAGAAAAAAACATTGTTTTTCTACCAATATAATCGCTATCACAAGGGATCTAAATAGTTTTTTTAAGAAAACCAATATGCAAATAACGTTTTACACAAAAAAAAACCTTAAAAACTTTACTTGGTCACCCAAAAGACAAGGATAGCAGCAATAAGATGTCGGGGCTCTATAAAATAAGTTGTAGAGATTGTGATCTTAAATACGTAGGGTAAACTAAAAGATCTATTGAAATTGGATTCAGACAATATTAAGCACAACTAAGATAGGTACGGTACTGTAGATAGGTTCTGCGTTGCTTCGTTGTTCGCCGGCAATTCTACTCTCAACCCACCTCCAAATGTTCAACCACCAACAGTCCCCAATGTCCCGCATAAAATGACGGATATCATTTTCAAAATTTCAAAGGTACGAAAGATGCTCTCTTCTCTTAATACCAGGAAAGCCTCTGGCCTTGATGAGATCCCAGCAATTGTTCTCAAAAAATGCGCACCAGAACTTGCTCCTGTCCTGACTTGTTTGTTTCAGATATCTTACAATAAAGGCATATTCCCTAGTAACTGGAAAACTGCTCAAGTACAACCCATCCCCAAGAAAGGATCCAAAGCACTTCCTAGCAACTACAGGCCTATTTCTCTCCTTTCAGTTGTCTCTAAAGTGATGGAAAAGTATATAAATACCGAATTACTAAAATTTCTTGAAAAACACAGTCTAATCTACGACAGGCAGTATGGATTCCGTCAGCGCAGATCGACTGCCGACCTCTTTTTCTTTGTTACCAATTCTTGGAACAAGTCTAGGAACTACACGGTGAATCCCAAGTTGTCGCTCTAGACATATCCAAAGCATTCGACCAGGTCTGGCACTCAGCGCTACTTAATAAACTTCCGGCCTATGGCCTACCACAAAAACTTTGTACCTGGGCAGCAAATTTCCTCTCCAACAGGAGCATTTCTGTTGTTGTGGATGGCGATTTCTCTAAACTGTATCCAATTAATGCAGGAGTTCATCAAGGTTAAGCTTTAGCCCCTACTTTTTTTCTTCTCCACATCAATGACCTCCTCTCTAGCACATCCAACCCAGTTCACAGTTACGCGGACGACAGCACCCTCCACTCAAATATACAATATTCTAAGCCTGTCTCTTTAGCCCAATTAGATGAGGATCGCAGACTCATGGAGGGTTCTGTCTCCGTGGATCTCCAAAAAATATTAGACTGGGGAAGTAGAAATCTTCTACAATTCAACCTCACCAATTCTCAGTCTTGCTTTCTTTCTCATAAGAGATACGCCAGCCCTAGACCCATCACAATGAACAGCCAAGTTATTCAAAGTAATGAGTCCTTTTCTCTTGTTGGCATTTATGTGGATCGAAATCTTAATTGGCACCAACATGTCACATCAATTGCAGAAGTGGCTGCTAAGAAATTAGGTTTCCTCTTTCAGGCTCGCAAATACTTTTCACTAGCAAATCTCTATACCTTATATACTTCACAAATAAGGCCAAACCTCGAATACTGCTCCCACATCTGGGGTGCAGCTGCCGCTTCTACACTCGCTATCCTGGACTCCATTCGAAAGATACGATACGTCGTATCGGTGACCCTACCCTCATCCAAAGGCTGCCATCCCTTGCCCACCGACGTGCCGTTGGTGCCCTATCTCTCTTTGATAGATATCTGCACGGTCACTGCTCAGAGGAGATTTCCTCCATAGTCCCTCCACCTGCTGCCCCCAACATATCTACCAGGGGAACAGAGCGAATGCACCCTTTTACTGTCCAGATCACCAGACATAGAACATCTTGTTATGCCCGCTCTTTTGTCCCGAGGACTTTCAAGTTGTGGAATTCCTTGCCGGCACATGTTTTTCCTTCTCCTCCGAACCTTCAAGTCCAGAATTAACAAGTTGCCTCTTTCCTCCTTGTTAACACCCACGGTACGATAGTATTTAGGCTGTAAGCCCTCATGGTGTGTTGTTGAAATATAAAAAAAAATATTTTGGATAATAATAACCACCTTGATAAATATAACTTAAAATCAATCAAAAAGGCCGCCGTCTATGTACAGTTTATTGATCAACCACCTTTCAAAAGATGCCAACAAAACGTACGAATAGAGATATCGGAATTCACATAGAAGGACTTTTTGATAAACAAGCAGTGAAAGTTTGTTTAGTGAAACGATTGTAAGGCTTTAAAAAATGTCTTGTGGTGATTTGTGTTCTCCAAATGTATTTATCAGTGCTCATCACAGGTTCCAATCTTCATTTAGTCGGTAGTAGATTATAAGCTTCTAAACACGTTGTCATAATACCATTTTGTAGAAAAGTTTTATACGGAAACTTCGCAGTATCAACATGTCCAATTAACTCATTGATATTATTATAGTATTGATTTTGTATGTGTATACAATTTAATGAACTAATTTACTACTTTTGATGAAAACAGCAAGTGACCAGATTTTCAATACCTTAAAACTTTCAAGGTCAACTCTGAAAGTGAAAAGTTACGACTTTTAATTCTTTTGTTTTCTTCCAGTTACTTTCAAATAACAGACCAAATTATTAAATGCAAATAACACAAAAGTTTAGACTGCTGAACTTTGTAACCTATAAAACGAAAGAATAAAATATCTGGACGCAGAAATTACGCTATGGTAGCAAATTTTCATAGAAATAGTTTTAATGTTGAATATGATTTTTTTTAATGAAATATGCCATCAAATTCAGTAGAAAGTATAAGTTTTATAGTATAAACCTTGTGCCATACTGTATCAAAATAACTTTGAAAAAGTATAAAAATTTACCGAACATAAACTTAAAGATTTCCCGAACTTTCCTGGCCAACGAACCTATCGAAGCAATTTAAACAAAAACTACACCTGCCAAGATAAAATTATTCACATAACATTTTTATGAACATTCTCTGCCATAACGCACTTGCTGCGTCTAGACTTTATTTTAAATTCAAAAGTCGCGATCTCCTCATTGGTGATTTTTTCTACGAGATTCACTAAACATGGTGAATTTTCTTGAAAGAAATTGTTTAAAAATTTGCATGTAAATATTTGTTTATTCCCGTCAGAAAACTTTGTGAAACGATTGTAAGGCTTTTCACTGTTTTCTGACAGAAATAAACAAATATTTACATGCAAATTTTTAAACAATTTCTTTCAAGAAAATTCACCATGTTTAGTGAATCTCGTAGAAAAAAATCACCAATGAGGAGATCGCGACTTTTGAATTTAAAATAAAGTCTAGACGCAGCAAGTGCGTTATGGCAGAGAATTTTCATTAAAATGTTTTTAATAGCAAAGATGTCTTTTTTTTGAAAGCAGTCATCAAATTTCGTTACCAGTATAACCTATATAGTAAAAACAATGTACCATATTTCATAATATTTCATCAAATGAAAAGCTTTTCGACAAAACTGCCAAAAAATTTGTTGCATAAATTTTTTTTCACGAAAATCCGAAAACATTTTTTTTAAAATAACTTATCAAACATTTATTGTTATGCCCTTTACTTCTGATACACAAAAAAAGTCTGCACGGAGCAAGTGCGTTATGGAAGTAAATTTGTATAAAAATGCTTTGAATAGCAAATATGTCTTTTTAATGCAAGCAGTCATAAACTGGGTTACCGGTATTATTATTATTATTATTATTATTATTATTATTATTATTATTATTATTATTATTATTATTATTATTATTATTATTATTATTATTATTATTATTATTATTATTATTATTATTATTATTATTATTATTATTATTATTATTATTATTATTATTATTATTATTATTATTATTATTATTATTATTATTATTATTATTATTATTATTATGTTTATTGCCTTAAATTATACAATATGCCTATACAAAAAGTCTAAGACTTGTGGTGTATAATAACATAATTTATAAAGTTTGATCCAGAATTCCTTGACAATTAGTGCATACCAAATTCAACAAACTTCAAATGTTGATTTTCCAATCAAAATTACCTTTTGCTGCATGTCTCTCTTCGGATGTTTCACCACATGCCTTTATTAATAATAAGTTGTGATCTGTCCATAATACTGTTTTGACTACAATTTATTTTTAACAGCCCATATTTTTGACAAAATTTTAAATTGAAAAGGTGACAAAGAATGATAAAACAAAACGAAGTAGAAACAATGTGCCATATTTTATCAAAATAATTTATTGTTTGAAAATGTACAAAAAATTTCCGACAATAAACTTTAAATGTTGGTTTCCTAGCCAACAAACCTTAGGTTAATAGCAAATTGAGTTATTTGAGGCATTTAATAAAAATTCGCTACCAAAACGCACTTACTGCGTCTCGATTTTTTTTCTTACAAACATATTTCGATAAAAATGCAATAAAATAAGGGTGTTCGAAAAAAATTGTAGGGATCACCAACGACTTATGGGCCAGCCTGTGATTGTGAAAATAATTTTATAAGATGCAGTTGAAGACACCCTATAATTAACTTATACATTTTTTCTCGTCTCTTGTACAATAATAATTATATTGAGCTTTACCGTAGAAATGCGTCACCCTGTATATATGTAAACAGATAAAAACTAAACGTAAACCCACATATGGATTCTAGGGGGCCTAGTTTCCGCTCATTTGCAGAAGTCTTTTTAAAATTCTAAAGTCGCGGTCTCCTCATTGACGAATTTTTTGTACGAAAATTAGCTAAAAATTATGGACCGTCAAATCATAAACTTAGCTAAAACTACCGTCAAAGCATCAGAGAGAAAATAACTAACCTGTTGCATATCAGCCCCTTTGTAAAATTTCGATCCTTTATATGTATTGACAAAACATAACAAACACTATTTAGTCCAACCACTAACATTAATAAAATCGTAAAGGAATAATTTGCACTTGTATATAAAAATTCCCAAAAACACAAATAATTTGTGATTAACAATCTAATACCATACGATAAACGTCAGTTACAGCGTGTGACAGACCTGCGCAATAATATCAAATGATCCGTTACCAGGCAACCACTCAATAATACTAGATCTCATATACCAGGTTTGCCATTGTCAATGAAACGCGGTGATATTAAAAATAAATGCTTCAAATTTTAATAGTTCAATTTTCTGTTAACCTAGAAAGCTGAATTTTTGTGCATAGTTAGGTCTTTTCTAAAGCAACATGCCCACCAAATTTCATCGAATTAGCTTTGTCATTTTCGGAGAAAAAATTGTTTTCAAAAGAAAACTCAAAATTTTTGCAGAAAACCTTAATCGTTTTTGCTGGTTAACGAACTTATCCAAGCTATTAATATAAGAAAGGCACCTGTCGAGTTTCATCAAAATCGGTTAATTATTTTTTGAGTTATCGGTTGGATACATACATATATATATATATATATATATATATATATATATATATATATATATATATATATATATATATATATATATATATATATATATATATCTATATATATATAGATATATATATATATATATATATATATATATATATATATATATATATATATATATATATATATATATATAAACATATAAAAATCGAAACTGACCCCGGATATGGGTTCTAGGGGTCCAAATTCGCGATCATTTGAAAACTTTTTTGCAAAGTCTCACCATCGATACCTCTCTATTAGTAATTTTTTTTAAATAAAAATTCACTAACACAGACTGTTCTAGTTGAACCAAGTGACTTACGAGAGTTAGATTTTTAAAAAATTAAATCACCATTTGAGACCGCCCGGTGCATGGCATCTCGACTTTTTCATGAAATAATGTAAACTAAAACCTCTCTGAATGCGCCATTTGCATTAAACTCCGATTTTTGTTGGTAAAAACGCCGTATCACATATTTTGATATGTGCGAAAAATGTGAAAAGTTACAAAACAATTGAAATAACTCGAAAACAAACATGCATTACAATTCGATGGAAAATACAAAAATACAATAATAAAAGGGGTGTTCGATTTAAAGAAGAAAATTTGTTTCGCCAACGACTTACGGGCCACCTGTGATTGTCGAAATAATTTTTATAAGATGCCGCTGAAATGTTTTCTATGCAAATTCGTTAAAACAGTGTTCTCCACGAAAATTTGAAAAAAAAATCGCAAAAATGTGCTACAAAATTGTATACAGAAATTCGCAATTTTTTTTTACGAAAATTCTCTAAAAAAGATAGTACTTCTACAAAAAGTTGCTAGTGAAACTTGGCCAAACATTCTTTCACACAAACATTATATTTAAATTATAAACTGTATCTTCTTGGTGCACTTTCTTAGAAAAAATACGCTAATGAGAAGATCGCGACTTTTGAGAGATCTGAGGCCTAGGGTTGAACACACTGAGACCTCACAGACGATCTCCGGCGAGATTTGGGGAGTAGGCAGATTGTGGCCCCTTAATCGAGCTACAACAACCCAACCCACCTTTGTCCACCGCTCTAAGGAGTAGGCACATTGAGGCCTTAGAGTGTCCTTACATATTTCCTTTACCCACCTTTGTCCACCACTCTAAGTAGTAGGCAGATTGAGGCCTCACAGTGTCCTTACATATTTCCAGAGAGATCTGAGGCCTAGAGTTGAACACAGTGAGACCTCACAGACGATCTCCGGCGATATTTGGGGAGTATGCAGATTGTGGCCCCGTAATCGAGCTACAACAACCCAACCCACTTTTATCCACCGCTCTAAGGAGTAGGCAGATTGAGGCCTTAGGGTGTCCTTACATATTTCCTTTACCCACCTTTGTCCACCACTCTAAGGAGTAGGCAGATTGAGGCCTTAGGGTGTCCTTACATATTTCCAGAGAGATCTGAGGCCTAGGGTTGAACACACTGAGACGTCACAGACGATCTCCGACGAGATTTGGGGAGTAGGCAGATTGAGGCCCCGTAATCGAGCTACAACAACCCAACCCACCTTTGTCTACCGCTCCAAGGAGTAGGCAGATTGAGGCCTTAGAGTGTCATTACATATTTCCTTTACCCACCTTTGTCCACCACTCTAAGGAGTAGGCAGATTGAGGCCTTAGAGTGTCCTTACATATTTCCTTTACCCACCTTGGTCCACCACTCTAAGGAGTAGGCAGATTGAGGCCTTAGAGTGTCCTTAAATATTTCCTTTAAAGATATATATATATATATATATATATATATATATATATATATATATATATATATATATATATATATATGAGTGTGTGTGTGTGTATGTGTGTATCACACCTATAATTAAACAAATTATGGGCTGATTTTGATTAAGTTTGGTGGGTACCTTTCCTTTGCAAGTGGCTTGGATAAGTTAGTTAGACACGAAAACAGGTGTTTCCGGGAAATTTTTATGTCTGCATACATAACAACGCTATGAGAAACAAATTTGGTTCACAGGTTTACATTATAAAATGTGTACTCTGTGCGAAAATTTAGATCTGTAAATTAGGAATAAATTATAAACATTTAAACAAAACAATTTGGTGCCACTGGTGACCAGAAAACGCACAGAACCAACATATTTTGTGTGGATAACAAAATTTATTCTATATTACAGACATATATAAAGTGTTTTGGCGCATAAAGGTCAAGAAATACCAGAAAAAGTAATTTAAATTTTTTATAGTTTTTCTTCCTCAAACGTCAAAGTCACGTTTTGAAACGATACAGTTGGCCATATTTAGACAAAGAACCTGAAACGAATACAGGTTGTGTAAATAAAATGTCGCAAGAAGTGTGTTTTACAAAGGCTCAAGTTTCAGGTTAAGCCGATATTGTCCTTCATTTTATTTAAATATTTGCAGAAAAGTGATTTCAAACAAACCCTT
Organism: Tillus elongatus; assembly: GCA_964006375.1. NCBI lineage: Eukaryota > Metazoa > Arthropoda > Insecta > Coleoptera > Cleridae > Tillus > Tillus elongatus. The sequence continues at coordinate 78,902,022 of OZ023262.1, read as the reverse complement.
TTTCTAATGCTTTAGAAGTGGATTTAGCTATAGAGTTTATAATTTATTAGTCTATAATTTGAAGTGAATTTTCGCGGAATAAATTACCTATTGGAGAGACCACCACTTTTGAGTTGTGAAAAGATTTCTTCACTTGAGCGTGAATTAGGCCCCCTAGAACGCATATCTGGAGTTAGTTATAGTTTCTTTCTGTTTACATATATACAGGGCGACGTATTTCTACGGTAAAGCTTAATATATCAGTTACTTTGCAAGTTACGAGAAAAAATTGTATACGTTAATTATAGAGTGTTTTGAGCTGCATCTTATAAAATTATTTTCACAATCACAGACTGACGCATAGGCCATTGGTGATACACATTTTCTCTTTTTGTTGAATTTTCGTAGAAAAATGAGGAGATCGCGACTTTTGAATTTTGAAAAAATTCCTTCAAATGAGCGCGAACTTGGTTCCCTAGAACACTAATTCATGTTTTTTCGAAGTTTCGTCGAAAAGCTTTTGGTAAATAACTATCTTTTACCCTTTGCCAAGTGGGTAAATACCAGCTTTTGCGGGAGCATTTTAAGTTTAGTTTTAGAAAATTCTTGTACGTTTGGAAATGATAAAATTATTATGATAAAATATTGTACCTACATTTTTTCTGCTATATTGGTTATACTGGTAAAAACATATTTGCTATTAGAACATTTTAATGCAATTTCACTACCATAACGCGCTTGCTAGGTGCAGACTTTTAATTAATGACTTTACCGCTTTTGAGTGTTGTAAAATTTGTATCAAACTACTACGTTTTACACAGTCCCCAACACCAAGGTCAGTTTTGAGCTTTATTTATATAAACATAGTGTAATGAGTTCTAAGAAAACTTGCTACTATAACGCACTTGCTGCGCCAAAACTTTTTTCCAATAGATAGCCAAATAGTTTCCATTTAAAGGTGGAAGTATGCCAATAAAATAACTTTTATGTGCTATTTAGATAAAAGCCTTGACGCAGCAAGTGCGTTATGGTAGTGAATTTTCATAGAAATGATCTGGTACAAAATATTATATTATAACTTTTTTTTCTTGTAACATAGGAAATTTTTGTGTATAGTTTACTTTTTATATCGTAAACCTACCTACCAAATTTGGTTACCATAGATTTTTTATTTTTTAAGAAAAAACTTTTTTTCAAATTAAAATGGAAATTTTTTCCAGAAAACCTCGTGCAATTTTTCTGATTAACGAATTTATCAAAGCCATTTACAAAAGGAAGGTACATGCCAAATTTTATCAAAATCAGCCTATTATTCTATGCGTTAAAAATTTTTTTAGAATAAAAACTCAAAATTTTCCCGGAAAACCTTGTCCGATTTTTCTGACTAACAAACTTGTCAAAGCCATTTACAAAAGGAAGATACATGCCAAATTTTATCAAAATCGGCCTATTATTCCCTGAGATACATTTTTTTTTAGAATGGAAACTCAACATTTTTCCGGAAAACCTCGTCCGATTTTCTGACTAACAAACTTGTCAAAGCCATTTACAGAAGGAAGGTACATGCCAAATTTTATTAAAATTGGCCCATTATTTTTTGAGATAAGAATTTTTTTCGAATGAAAACTCAAAATTTTCCCGGAAAACCTCGTCAGATTTTCCTAACTGACGAACTTGTCCAAGCCATTTACAAAAGAAAGGTACATGCCAAATTTTATCAAAATCGGCCCATTATTTTTTGAGTTATCGGTGTGATCCATACATACATACATACATACATACACACACACACATATATATATATATATATATATATATATATATATATATATATATATATATATATATATATATATATATATAAAAGATGAAACTGACCCAGGATATGGGTTATAGGGGTCCTAGTTCGCGCTCATTTGCAAAAATTTTTTCAAAATTCAAAAGTCGGGATCTCCCCATTAGTGAATTTTTTCTACGAAAATTCACTAAAAGCCAGACGCTTATAACAATAATGTTGTATCTAAATGCACTGTCTGGCAACAAGTCTTTTGATAGCTTCAGATTTATATAAAATATTAGCTACCTTTCAGAAATCATGAGTAAAGCACAACTAACCAAAAGAATTTCCTAACAACTTGTAACATGTAATCTCACACCAATAAATGTAGGAAGTTCCAAGCAGATACTATCTATTTTTAGATGAACTGTAATAAAATTTATTAGACGTTATACGAGTCAAGAAACTCAACAATGCTTTCGAAAACACTTTTTTGGTATTTACGTTTAGGCCGTCTAGTGATATATTGCGGTTTTACACAGTATTCTTTACGAGTGTAAGTGTTTTTCTGCGAGTTTTTGTAAGAGCACGAATCTCGTTACACTTTCTACACGATACTTCGCTATTGTATGCTTTATAATCCTTTCGGGACTCGTATAATTTTCGCCTGAAAACATACTGTGTAAGTTTAACTTTCTAAGTTACAAGTGGAGCTGATTACTTTAGAAGTGTATTTCTGATAAGAATAAAGATAATTTAGAAATCTGTTTGAGCTAAAAGGCGTTGGTTAACTAGAAGGATATCCGTAGATGAATTAATGAGCCGCAGTTACTGCCGTCGAAATCGCTCAAGGCTTGTCAGTTGTTTTCAGTATCTCGTTTTATTTATCTTTACGATAAGTGGATGGTGGTGAGTAATTGGTTTGCAAATAATTAAACGAGGTCAAACGGTTAATTTGGTATTTAGTTAACACATTGATAATTTGATTCTCCTTAAATAACAAGCAAGAAGAAAGGTAATTTCCACAGTAATGTTTAACAAATAACTGTAGGCTGCTAATGTAAATTTAGACTGAAACTGAAAGTCTTGGGCATTTATGAGTAATAATAACTTAGTTTATTAGGATCGACCTAATTTCTTAAATACTCATTCTATTTTGGCAGCACTTAGCTTATTTGAAAAATATTTTTGCTTCTCTAACTTGTAACCCTGCACTTTTGCGGCTGACTTAAATATCCAAATTTATATCAAGATTATGTTAACACCGGTCTAATTACACAAATAGTTGCCTTAATTAAAATTATATAGCAACAATTATTTGAAATTATTCGTATGAAGTTTTGTTATGGTAAAATTAATATTTAAAAGGATAAGTCGAGTCTTGAAAAATTTGGTTATCATAGCTTTCCTATTTTTTGAGATAAAATTTTTTTTCGAAAGAAAACCCAAAATTTTCCTGGAAAACCTGGTCCGATTTTCCTGGATAACGAACTTATCCAAGCCACTTACAAAAGGAAGGCACATGCTAAATTTTATCAAAATCGGTCCATGATTTTTTGAGTTATCGGTGTGATACATATATATATATATATATATATATATATATATATATATATATATATATATATATATACATATATATATATATATATATATATATATATATATATATATATATATATATATATATATATATATAAACATATAAAAATTAAAACTGACCCCGGATATGGGTTCTAGGGGTCCTAGATCGCGCTCATTTGAAGAAATTTTTTCAATATTCAAAAGTCGAGATCTCCTCATTAGTGAATTTTTTCTAAGAAAATCCACTAATAAAAATAACGTTGCCATAAAGTAAATTCCAGCTAGCTGAAATAACATTTCGACAAAATACAACAACTTTGTTGTGGAACAATGATACAATGGTCTATTTTTAGACTATGAACGCAACAGGCCATCAACCCAAAAGAGTTGAACACAACAACTTACAGTGTTGACAAAAAGACAGAGACAGAGCTACCAGGCCACTACTGGCAGGTAATCAGAGAGCAGAAAAAAACCGTTGTAAATTTAAGCGCAAATTAACAACTGTTGCACATCACCTATTTTTAACTACTTTTAAAAAATATATTTACTTGACTACCTAAACGAACATAGTGACTGCTACAAAAGTTACAATGAAATGAATAAAAAGCCAGATGTATTCTTACCACAGTTAGAACCGTAGACCGGTTTCGCTCTAATTAGCGCTCGTCGGTACGGTATACTAATTGTAGCGAGGACACACCTATAAAGTAATACGGCTATAGTAGCCAGCCTTACAGAACAAAGTGAGATATAAGACAGGAGTCGCCATCTCGTTGCGAAACCAAGTAGTATGTTGTCACGACACCTCCAAGTAACACAAAATTTTATAAAATAGAGACTGTGTACAACCAACTAACAATTTTGTAAATTGTCAGCCCTGACCCATTTCTTCCCTAATATTCCTATATTAGGAAAGAAATAGGCCAAGGCTGACAATTTACAAAGTTGTCAGTTGGTTGTACACAATCTCAAACTAATTTTGAGTTTGGATCTTTGAAAGAAAAAAAAAACCATTTTAATGTTTTGTGATCGTTGGTGGTGAATTTCGTTCCATGTATATAAGGCCTAAGTAGTTTACTGCCCACACGATGACTTGAAACGCTTTCTCAATTGTGCTGTATCTACACTCGGTTTTGTTAAGAGTCCTCCTAGCATACGGAGTCGGTTTGTTTTTGGTGGCCCTTGATTCAAGATAGCAGCTAGTGCGAAATTTGAAGCATCTGTGGTAAAAACGAAAGAAATTAAAAATCAGGAGGTTGAAGTATCGGACTATTCCCTGAAAGATATTTGCATGTTTCAAATGATTCTTTGTATTCTTCATTATTAGGGTTAATGGTAGCGCCTTTTTTTTCAGCCATTTTGTCAGTAGTTTAGTTACTTTTTCAAAGTCTTAATAACCTGCCTGTTGTATTCAATAAGTCCCAAAAATGCTTTGATCTCTTTGACTGTTTTTGGTATTGAGTATTTTTAATGACTTCGAGTTTACGAGGATTTTGTTTGATGCCTTCTGGCGTCACTACGTGACCCAGGAATTCAGCTTCTTTCTTTAGGAAATCGCCCTTGTTGGGTTATATATTCAATTGACATCTTCTAAAACTGTCAAATATTTCCGATGGTTTCTCTAGATGTTCCTGAAGAGCGGTTGAATATATAATGACGTCGTCTATATACACTAGACAGATTTTACCTATAAGGAAATAAAGGACATTGCTCATTAGTCATTGAAACGTTGCCGGGACGTCATTTAAGCCGAATGGTATACATAGATAACCGCGATGTCCAGAGTCAGTGGAGAAGGCAGTTTTCTCTACGTCATCCGCTTGAATTTCGATCTGATGAAAGCCATAAATTAAACCTATAGTAGATAAATACTGAACTATGCCAATCTTCTCTAATATTTTCTCAATTTTTGGTATTGGCCATCTATCGGGGATAGTCTTTGCATTGCGTTTTCTATAGGCAGCGACGAATTGTCACTTTTTATTTTTACTGAAATATTTTTTGGCACCACCCAGATGGGAGAGCACCAAGGTAAATGACTATTCCTAGTAACATTTTGGGTTAATATTTTATCTACCTGCTTTTCCACTTCCTCCTTGTGTACTCCAGGGTATCTATATAGTTTTGAATAAACTGAGATGTCGTCTTTTGTACGAATTCTGTGTTTGACAAGATGTGTTGATGTTAGCCGCTCGTTTTCCTTTGCGAGTATGTCAGAGTACTTTTGACATAATCGGGTGAGCTGTTCGCGTTCTTCGGTACTACGGTGTGATTTCCGTAACTGTGACATCTTGTCGTTAACGTGATTGTTATAACGATCAATATCTTGACTGCTATCAGAATCGTAATTATTTATTTCTTTGACATTTGGTGGCTGACTAAATCTACCGTCAATTGAATTAAATACTAAGGTTTCTTATATTTACAAAAATCTCTCCCTCTGAGGACTGTACTAAACAATTTAAAAGTGTAGTGTTATTCACAAATATCTCGTCTGTAATTCCGACTCCTTGGGCTTGTGGGGCTTGTTGACGGGTACAGTCATTTTTGTTTAAGTATATATCTCAACTGTATATTCATAAGGAAAAAATATATCCATAGTTTTATTACTCAGATATAACTTTTTATTATTAAAATCTATTACAGTTCACTTGGTCTATTCCCTTGAAATGGGAATGTGTTACGTGATTTGGTTAAAGATTGTCTCGTATTTCTAGTTAGTGTACTGGAAGTGTCCAGCGATTTTGGGAACCGACTGTTTTGAAACGTACTCTGTCGTGTTTTCTTGTCAGACGACTAGCGGTATCCGTTCTTTCGGGATTATTATTTAAATTTAAATTATTTGGACGATTATAATTTCCTCTCATTCTGTATCTATTTTAATTGATACTAGAATTTATGTTATCACTATCATTATAATTTTGGTGACTAGACTGTTCTAGCCAAATGAATTTTCAAACTATTCAATTAACTTTATGACAAAGTTAGATTCAATCTATTTTTTTTAAAATTTTTGCCAGCACCTATTTTAAACTATTTCTGCGACTATGGTCAATAACCAACGTCAGCAGGGAGTTTCATCTCGCCAGCTTAAGAATCGCTGTCCTTCTAGGCAAATAAATTATCTTTTACGTGCCCAACATTACACAATATACGGAAATCTTTTCCGAAATGGTTCCAAAAGAAGTTATCGGAACATACCTGTTTTTTGTCTCTAATATTTGGATAAATAGAATTAATCGCTTATATTCCTTTCTCTCTATCATTTTATGTATTATTTTAACATAGTAGACATTATTAAATGTTGTTTGCTTAATTATTGAAATTTCTTTTCCAAAATTGTTTTGGGACATATGTATCGAAAATGCACGATGTATCGTATAATGATAGGCTGGCAGCTTTTAAAACATTTCAAACATTTTAAATACCTGTACAAATACAAATGTAGCTTTTAAATTTAGAACACGACGCGTGATTGTTATTTAATGCGAAAGAAAAATCTTGTTTATTGACAAAAGCTGGAGTTCATAAATTGTACACATTGTAGCGCAATCTACATCAGCCAAACTTCTAGACATCTTAGCGCAGATTCAGTGAACACATCACTGCATTTAGAAATAACCACGCTGACAAATCTACACTTGCAGAGCATATTATTGATACCCAACATAGACCCACAGTAAATAACCGCATAGAACCACAAGGTTTTTGTAATGACAAGCGTAAACTAAACTTTTTTGATGCTTTAAAAGTAAAAAAGCACTTACACGACAATAGCTACCTTGTTTTAAATGAGAAATTAATAAGATTACTATTTCTTGGATATTTTTCTTCCTAATTTAATAACTCAATCAAAATAAATCCAGCTTTCTTAAAAAAAGTTGTAATAATATAAAGAGTTGATGTGTGTCGATATTTTCATTGTATAGAGTCTGTTTTATTACTGTTATTGTTTAGTTATTTTATGTTTGTAATTGTTATTATAGTTATTATTGTTATAGATTACTTCTATTGTTCAGGAACAATATCTTACAAAAAAGGAATTCCCAAGATTACATATTTTATATGATTATTTAGAAACAAAAGCAGTTAATTTAAATTGATATAGTTGACCTAGGTAGGATATTAATTATGTGTGTCAACGTTCTGAAAGGTCACAAGTTGCAATGCACTATAACTGCAAGTTGGCAATTTTCAATTACACAAGTATATTCGTATGAACATAATAATACGTATGTATTAGGGTGCAAATCCTTCTGGAGCAATTGAACTTTTGTTTATCTTATGTTTTAGAAATTTGACCAATACTGCACTCACTGCATTAGATGTGCGTCATTATTGATCTACATAGCTCATGTATATATTATATAGTTGTAAATATTACCGAGTTCTTTTATTAAAATAAATTTTGTAGTAAACATGTCTCCTACAAATTAGTATACAGTGTGATTATAATATCCATATCAGCTTTACTCCATTTACATATCCTTATTCCCTAAACCTTTATCTGTATGTTAAATTTTGACATATATCACGTATATATTTTAGTTTGAAGGCGTCGTCCGTCATTTCTCTTTCATTTTGTTTTCATTTTCAAAGAATTTTCCCTCAAAACATCATAACGTAGTAATTAACCTTTATTTTGTAGTTGTCATGGTTTCGTATTAATTTTATTTTTCTTCTGTCTGAGGATGCTGTCATGGAGCGAAACCGGTTTCAGAAACGTTGAAGAACATCTAGAATTTAAAAGGGCCACTTGCTCTAGTTAGCTTACGCGCTGGCTACGCCCTTCATTTACAGAAACGAAAACCAACAGTGAAGACAGAGAAGTAGTTTCCAAGTCTGTATTTAGTATGTAACAGTTTCACCAAGTAAGGGCAACAACAATCGATATATTGGTCAACAAAAAAATAGTGATTTACTGTATCCTTTTTCTACATAATTATATAATACAGTTGGAAAGTTACTTGTTTAGTTTTGTTTACCGGTGCTACAACAAAATAATATTACGCCATACAGGGTGCACCATGTGTCCTTCTTTGTATGGGTATATTTTTTACTTAAAGAGCTACAAGATTGATTGAATTATAGGAAAGTTGCGTAGTTATAAGATTAATAACATCTCATTCAAAAATTGCGAAAAATCAGCGGTTCTCAAAATATTTGAAAAAAAAACTGAAAACCTGTCAAAACCAAGAACGTTATTATTTCGTTATTCCTGAGAATTTTGAAAAAACTAAGTTCCACATTTAAAGATACATATTTATTCGTCCAATTTTTGATTTTTTTCGCCTACTAGATTTTGAGTTACCACCACCATGTCTTGTTTTTCTTATCGCCGCCATTTTAGAATTGTACATGGTAAGATAGAAAAAAAAAACGAAATCCAACGATATATAACACTTACTACTCTAGTTAAAAACAAACCCATAATAACATATTTTAAATTTGTATAGATGATTTATTTATAGATGACTGTTATGAGGTGGCATGTAACGTTTTGTCGTGCTTGATGTATTTTTCATTTCAACTGTCATTTAAATATGAGCAAGATTATGGCAAGTTACAGTGCAGAAAAAATGATATGTTTTGTATCTACATTGCTTGTGGTTGAAATGCTCAAAAAAGTGCAGAAAAATATCCAGAAAGAACGCAACCCAATTTCACAGAATTTCAAAAGATTACACAACATGTTTATGAGCACATTTTTTTGCAAATGAAACAAGAGGTATTAATGAGTTAGCTAAATGTTCTGGCAGTAATCTCTGTAATTGGTGGTACAAGTGGAACGACAACAACTCGCGTTTTGCAGAAAAATAAATACAAACCATAATAGATGACAATCAACATCCTATTCGGGGCTCTCCTTTTTGTACGTGGTTTTTAAATGAAAAAGAAAATAATGAAAATTTCCATCGCATAATCTTTTTGACAGGTCTAACTTTACGAATTGTGAATTAATAGACGCAACGAGGTATTATGGCATTAAGACAATCCTCATTTAATGCAACGAATTTGACAACAAATAAAATTTGGATTTAATGTATGGTGCGGTCTATTTGATGACCGAGTGGTTGGTCCAATTATTTTTGACAAAAAGTTAAACGGTCATCGTTTATTTAATTGCTTATACCTATTATTACGTCAGTTTAATTATTCAAAATTAAAAAGATTTTTTTATGGGTTAGTTCTTAACTAAAATAGTAAGAGTGAAACTTCGTTGGATTTTTTTAATCTGGCCATGTAAAATTTCCATATGGCGGCCATAAGAAAAACAAAGATGGTGGTGGTTACTCAAAATTTACTAGGCTAAAAAATTATAAATCAGATGAAAATGTATATAAATATCTATGTTTACATGTGGAGCTTACTTTTATTTTAAATCAACAGAAATAACGAAGTTATAACGATTGTTGTTTTTGACAGGTTTTCAGTTTTTTTTTTTCAAATATTTTAAGAACCGCTGATTTTTTCAATTTTTGAATGATATTTTAATAGGCGTAGCATTTAGAAACATTTTCTGATTTAATAAACCTTGTAGCTCTCCTAATAAAAAAGATACCCACACATAGAAGGATACTTGGTGCACCCTGTATAGTAACTTGGCTGTTAGATAGCCTACTACGATGACTGGGTTTTAAGCGTAATACGTTATTTTATTTAAAAAAATATATGTTTTATTTAAATTTAACAAACATATTTATGTAGTAATTTTTAATTGCTACCTATTAGAAAAATCTGTCAAAAGAAAGACTGTTTTTACCTGCAGCTAGTATTGTTGCACCTCCTGCCGGTATTCCAAGTCCTAGATTCATTTTTCCTTTTTCTTCAATGAAGGCCACAGTTCCAATTATTAGGAAGGAAATGCCACATACAATCTGCAAACAATACATTTCTTTAATTTATCTTAATATTTTTGGTAAAATAATGTTCTAATACTAACTAAGCTTTCACGTTTACTGGGAAGCTAAAGGAAATACCTTCTATAAAACAAAATGAATTTGTGAAACAAATGGCGATAAAAGACAATCTGACCCTATTTCAACACTTTTTATGTATTCTTTTTACACTGGACTTACAATTGTCCTAAAAAAATATCACAATCATAACCGCAGTCTTTAATCTAAGAACCATAATTATGTGTGAAGCCACAAGGTTCGAAAAACGTTTGATTTTTAGCGAATTAAAAAAAAATTGCTCATGAGGAGATCTGTGTTTATATATATATATATATATATATATATATATATATATATATATATATATATATATATATATATATATATATATCCGTGCGATAACTCAAAAACTAATGGACCGATGTTGATAAAATTTGGTGAGTACCTTCCTTTTGCAAGTGGCTTGGATAAGTTCGTTAGCCAGGAAAATCGGACCAGGTTTTCCCGAAAAATTTTGTATTTCCTTTCTAAAAAAATTCATATCTCCGGAAATAATAAAACAAGAGCAAGCAAATTTGGCAGGCGTGTTTGTATTATAAGGAACTCTGTACTAAAATATAGGTTTCTAGCTTTAAAGAAAAATAAGTTATGGAAAGTTAAAGAAACAAATTTTGGAGTTTTCCTCAAAACGTGAAACTCGCAATTTGACACTTCAAAATTGGCAATGTTTAGGCAAAGAATGTGAAACAAATACGGATTGTGGAAAGAAAACGTTACAAGAAAAGTGTTCTGCAAACCTTTAAGTTTCAGATTCAACCGTCATTGCCCTTCATTTTACTAAAATATTTACAGAAAACTCATTTCAAGTAGGGTCTACTTGAAATGAGTTTTCAAGTAGACCTTTTCTCTGATGCTTTGGCTGTCGGTTTAGTTAAGTTGATGCTTTCGCTGTAGGTTTAGTGAAGTTTATGGTTTAACGGTCTATAAATTTTTTAGCTAATTTTCGCAGAACAAATTCGTTAATGCATTTTTGCATTTTGTATCGAAATATGATGCGTTTGCGAGAAAAAAATCTGGACGCAGTAAGTGCGTTTTGGTAGCGAATTTTCGGTAAATTTGCAGTTTAGCTCCCGAACGCTTTTAAAAAAACTCTTTTCAGAAACCTGCCTAGACCCTTCCCTGGATCCACAAACCCCAAGAAAAATTTCTTGTTCACACCCCCCAAGGAAGTTCCGAGACCAGGAGTGAGTAGGGGTGCTGGGCGTGTTAGGTAGTAAAAAGGCAATATGAGCAAAAAATGCGAATAAAGCGGGCTTGAAAGCTCTCTTTTTCAAATCCTGAAGCCATATTCCCCTTAAACCCTGCATACCCCGCACAGCACCCCTATACCCCCAGGTGCCGTAACTTCCTTGGCGGGAAGGATTAAGAAAATTTTCTTATGGTTTATGCAGCGAGGGTGGTTGTATGCACGCGGGGGGAAGGAAAATCCCCACGACGAAGCAGCCACCCCAACCCCCCACGCCTGCCGCAAGTCGAACCGGGGGGGGGGTGTCTGCTTCTTGTAGGCATTTTTCTTCCCCTCCCTCGAGGGCATACAACCACTCTCGTTGCATAAACCCCAAGAACAGCTTGTTCATACCCCCCAAGGAAGTTACGTGACCTGAGGCAAATAGGGGTGCTGTGCGGGGTAGGCAGGGTTTAATGGGGATATGGCTTCAAATAGACAGCTTTCAAGTAGTTTTCTTCACATTTTCTGCTCATATTTCCTTTTTAATACCTATCCCGCCCAGCACCCCTATTCACTCCCAGTCCTGTAACTTCCCTGGGGGGTGTGAACAAGAAATTTTTATTGTGGTTTGTGCATCCAGGTGGGGTCCTAGTAACGCTTCTGAAAACAATTTTTTGAAAAGTGTTCGGGAGCTAATCTGCAAATTTACCGAATTTTCATTAAATCCTTCAAATTTCAATAACTCAATTTGCTATTAACGTAAGCTTTGTTGGTTAGGAAACCAACATTTAGGTTTATTTTCGGAAAATTTTTATATATTTTCAAACCATAAGTAATTTTGATAAAATATTTTACATAGGCTACACCGGTAATTAGATTGATGCCTGCTCGCATTTGCTATTAAAAACATTTTTATGGCAATTTACTTCCATAATACACTTGCTGTATCCAGACTTTTGAAAAATGTTTATATATTTTCAAACAATAAAGTTATTTCGATGAAATATGGTACATTGTTTCTACTATATAGGCAACCAAGTTTGATGCCTGCTTTCATCAAAGAAAGACATTTGCTATTAAAAATATTTAAAAAAAAATTCGCTACCATAACGCACTTGCTGCGTCCAGACTTTTTAAACATTATCTGGAATTTCCTTATATCTTTATTTAGAACAGGCAAGATAATAAAAAAATTGATAAGAAGTTATACGATCCCGGTACGTTACTCACCATGGCATTAATCGGATTAGAATCAAATGCCTTTAATCCCATTAATGCCATTTTTCGATACCTGGCAACACAAAATAAAATAATCCGAAAAACTACTTCGGTAACGCGCAGGTAGTGCTATTCAAAAACTTGGGGGTTGCAACTGTCACTCGAAGCGGGTTGAATGTAGGGCTAAAGTTTTAACGTTGCAGGATCCCATTCTTTAATCTAAACTGACGTGTTCTGGGATTTTTTTTAGAAATGTGCGCCATAATTGAGATACTGAATTTATTATATTTGTCTGTTAAGTATTGTATTTTAATTGCCGGACGATGTTTTTGAACTTACGTTATAACTTTGCCTGCCAAGTTTTGGAGCACTTACTATATCAAAGACAGAATGCAAATAAGGGCTATAAATCAGTGTCGACGCTCGGTTTAAGAAACTTTTGTTTTTAGTTGCCTTACAAATATAAATACTCTCGTACGCACCTAGATTTGCTGGTTGTCCAGCATTTTTTATAAGTTTCAAATGTTCTTTATCTAGGTGGTGGTTATTATCCCAAATATGTTCTGCCACGCATGACTTGTCTAAAACACCGTATCTCAGCTGTGCCAGATGTTCAATTATTTAAGTAGGTCTAAAGCTTACATAAATAAACAATTTTGTTGTTGAAAAAGCTGGCTCCAAAACGGCTTTCTTAAAACTGCTCTTTAAATACAGTTGTTGAAATGGAACAACATAAGTGAAGAGGTTTGCAAAGAATATTTAAGTTTAACAAACCTTTCTATAAAAAAAATATCTTTCAATTTAACAATGAGTTTTTTGAGCAAACTGAAGGCATGGAAATCGGCAACCTACTCTCTTCATTAATTGCGGACCTTTTCATGAGTAGATTTGAGACGTATTCAGAAAATGAAATTGAGTATTTTCTTAGAGCATGCTTTCATTATGTGGACGATTTTTTTGTAGTGTTTAACATAAATATATGCAAAGTAGATGATTTTATCAAAAGACTGGACTATATATTTGATTCAATAAAATTTACCCACTAATTAGAATTTCCTGTTCCAGAAACTTCCTGTTCTATATGTAATAGGTATTAAAAATAATGACTCTCTTGAACTCGATGTCCACAGAAAGGTAACTACCACTCTAAGTTACATTCCAAATGACTTACATCATACGTTTGTACAAAAAACGGCGGGTTTAAATTTATTACTAAATGGATTAATAAAATTTCTCTTAAGCAAACGTAGATATAGATAGAGTCGAGAATTAGAGTACATTAAAAACGTGGCTAAATATAACGGATTGTCGGATTGCTTAGTGGAATCAAAAAGGTCAAGTAGTACCTAAAAAAATTCTTTCAAAATGTTATAGTTTTTCTTCTTGAAACGTAAAAGTCGCATTTTCAAACGTCAAAATTGGCAACTCCAAGACAAAGAACCTAAAACGAATACGGGTTCAGTAGAAAAAAATGTGTCAAGAAGTGTGTTTTACAAAATCCTAAGTTTCAGCTTCAACCGTCACTGCACTTCATTTTACAAAAATATTTGCAAAAAGTTCATTTCAAATAAACGCTTCCTCTGATGCTTTGGTAGTAGTTTAAGTTAGAGTTTATAGTTTAATACTCTATATTTTTTAGCGAATTCTGGTAGAAAAAAGTCGCTATTGAGGAGACCGTTGAACTTTGAAAATATTTTTTCAACTGGAAACGAAGTAGGCCCCCTAGAACCCATACCCGGGGTTTGTTTCAGTTTTATCTGTTTACATATATACAGCGTGACGTATTTCTCCGGTAAAGCTCAATATACGAGTATAAGTTATTATGCAAGATACGAAAAAAATATATATGTTAATTATAGGGTGTCTGGAGCTGCATCTTATAAAATTATTTTTACAATCACAGCGCGTCCCACAAGTCGTTGGTGATACAAATTTTCTTTTTTTTTTAATCCGACACGCCTTATATTCTTGCATTTTTATCGAGGTTGCATGTTCGTAAAAAACAAATTCTGGGTGCAGTAAGTGCGTTTTGGTAGCGAGTTTTCATTATATGCTTCAAATTTCAACAACTTAATTTGCTATCAATCTAGGGTTCGTTGGCTAAATAATCAGTCTTTTCCGGAACATTTTAAGTTTATTTTTGGAAAATTTTTGTACATTTTCCAACAATAGGTACAGTTATTTTGATAAAGTATGGTATATTATTGTTCCTACATAGTGGTAACCAAATTTTATATCTGCTTTCAATAGAAAAAATGATATTCGCTATCAAAATCATGTTTATGAAAATTCACTTCTATCACACACTTGCTGCGTCCCGACTTTTCATTCCTCAAGCACTGGGATACGAGATAATATTCTCAACAGGTAAAATATCTCCACGTAACAATAAAAACTGATTTTAGTTGCAAATGGAAATAGCAGTTGTAGACCAGCTATTATAACATTCATGCAAGGAAAGCATAAATCCTGACTCAGTTCTGGCAAATAACTTTTGGAAATAAAATTTCTCTAAGTCGCCTTTTATGGCTGTATAGATCGTTAAGAAAAAGTACATACAAAGAAATAATAAGAAAAGACGTTAGCTAGTAAAGTTTGTGGTAATCCTTAAAGTAGTTATGAGACTACACGAATAGAATCATAAGTGAAATAAAAATATTATGGCGATTAAAACTAGTTAACGACCGGTCGAAAATAACAGAATATGTTACAGCTGGACTACGATCCCTGGAACTTAATTCAGAGCTCTATATTATTTATCTTGATACATTTACGGTTTTAGTGAATTTTCGTAGAAAACTTTCACTGAGGGAGTGATCCCGAATTCGACTTATGAAAAAAAATAATTAAATTAGCGCGAACTAAGACCCAAAGAACCCATAAGTCAGTTTCTTTTTTTACATGTATATACAGGGTTACAACTAATTAATTGCTCACTATTGGCATCTCAGTAACGGTAAGAGATACAGAGTTGGTTAAATTACCAAAAAGTTGCGCACATTTTAGATGATCCAACATCTGAAAACAAGTTTTAAATATGTCGATTCGTTTCTGAAATATTCTGAAAAAACTGAAAAACTGAATTTTCAAAATTTTACAATAAGTCCCTTATTATCAAAAATCGGCTCCCAATTTTTCTATGTGAGCACAATTTGATATGAGCAATTAACTGATAGCATCATAATTGATGTATCTGCTCTAAATTTTGCGCAGCGATAGTCAACTTTTTTTTCTCTTATGGCCGCCATATTGGATTTTTCATTTTTCAGACAGCAACAAAATTATCTTTTGAATAGTGTAACACACTTCATATTTTTATTCATAAACATTGTACAAATAAATAAAAAACTAATTATGGTCGCAAATATCAAGTAGGTATGTGTCATTAGTAGGAAAGCTATGCCGGTTCTAGACCACAAAAAATGCACATTTTCAAAATGCACAATTTTTAAATCCACACCCTAAATGCCTCCACTTTAGGGGGCGTGGCCACGCCCATTTACCTAAATCGACCAATCAGAGGCCACTTTTAACCACAAATACACCCATTTTCTACACATTTAGCTAATAAAATCGCTTCTCCCCTCCACTGATCACGCCCATCTGCACATTGGTCCAGAGTCCGGTGGGTACTGGACCAAAAAAGCTAAGGAAGGATTTTGCCCAAACACATCACATTTGGAGATGTGGTTCCGAGACACAAAAGCTAACGAAAGCTTTTAAGCAAAACTATCGGAGCTTTTGGAGATTAATTACTAAAATAATAAGCGGTTATCATCACATTGGTTGAGATGGTATGAAGTTTCATCACACAACCTTTAATCTTAAGAAGCTTAATGATCTTTAGGGAAAACTAATGAGTGTTGTATCGGAGCTTCATTAATTGATTGGCTTTCATGTTGCGGCATCTTAATGAAAGCTTTGGTCTTTAGCGATAGAGAAGTGTGAATCTTAATTAGATGCAGGAATCATTGAAGAGGACTATATTATTTAAAGTTACGTCACCTCAACCTTTAGAGCCGTCAAATGAGAGTGAGGTTGATAAGCGAGAATAATTGTATTGGTCGCGGACTCCATGTTAATTAATAAACTAATAAGTGGTTATCATTACATTGGTTGAAGACTCCATTATTTAAACTTACGTGACCACAACCTTTAGAGGCGACAAATAAGAGTGAGGTTCATTTTATTTGTCTTAATGAGTAGAATTCAAAAATGGCGACTAACGCTTGTGCAGAAATGAGATAAAAAACTTAAAACCCTTATCGCGGAAGATCCGTGAGCTGTACGAGAGAACCAACACATGCACGGTGTTAAGGAGGCCAAATCAAAGTGGAATATACAATAAAATCACCACTTCCGGCCTAAACTTTAAATCCTTATATCTTTTGAACGGAAAGTGATAGAAAGGAACCGGCTTCAAAAATATATCGTTTCGTAACAAGGTCTACAAGAAAATGAGATAAAAAACTTTAAACCCTTATCGCGGAAGATCGGTGAGATGTACGCTGGAACCAATACATGCACGGTGTTAAGGAGGCCAAACCAAATTGGAATATACAATAAAATGGCCACTTCCGGTCTAAACTTTAAATCGTTATATCTTTTGAACGGAAAGTGATAGAAAGGAACCGACTTCAAAAATGTATGTTTCGTAACAAGGTCTACAAGAAACTGAGATAAAAACTTTAAACCCTTATCGCGGAAGATCGGTGAGATGTACGCTGGAAACAATACATGCACGGTGTTAAGGAGGCCAAATCAAATTGGAATATACAATAAAACGGCCACTTCCGGTCTAAACTTTAAATCGTTATATCTTTTGAACGGAAAGTGATAGAAATGAACTGACTTCAAAAAGATATCGTTTCGTAGTAAGGTCTACAGGAAAATGAGATAAAAAACTTCAAATCCTTATCGCGGAAGATCGGTGAGATGTACGATAGAACCAATACATGCACGGTGTTAAGGAGGCCAAACCAAATTGGAATATACAATAAAATGGTCACTTCCGGTCTAAACTTTAAATCGTTATATCTTTTGAATGGAAAGTGATAGAAATGAACCGACTTCAAAAATGTATGTTTCGTAACAAGGTCTACAAGAAACTGAGATAAAAAACTTCAAACCCTTATCGCGGAAGATCGGCGAGATGTACGATAGAACCAATACATACACGCTGTTCAGCAAACCAATAAAATCAATAAAAATGTTACTTCCGGTAGACACTTCCGGTATAGCCGTTCTTAGAGCCACATACATGTGTGACACCTCAAAATCATCGTCTTGTTGAACAGAAGAAATATAATATTTAAGTAAGTCAGAACAAGCTGTGTTAACACCTAAAAACAACACACTCTCTTAGACTTAATGAAGTTACTTTCAGAGAAAATTTCAACCATACCATAAAGAACAGTATTCAATAGCGTATTTAAATGTTGACTACATCAAGTGATGCGTGCTACAGACAAATTTTAGTACACCCTCTTAGAGTTATTGAAGTTGACGGCACAGGCAGCTGTCAAGCGTACCTAACAAACCAAAGTAAATATGTCTTAAAGAACAGTCTTCAATTGCCCTAAACCAACACATCTCTATCATTTCAGAGTAATCTTAGCCATGTGACCAGTTAAACTAAGTATCTTGAAGTGTAGCTTTTATGTTTATGAGATATAAAATAAGAAAACCAAAGAGTTAATTGTCTATTACAACAAGTAGAAGGGGTTGACTTGGTACCTACAGCTGCTACATACTTGGTAAAAATGGGTGCCACTAGCATTTCAGAGTAATTTTAATCATGCAACACTCTAACTGTCTTGAGATGTAGCTTTATGTGTTAATGGGTGGAAATAACAAAACTAAAGAGTTGATTGTCTATTACAACTGTCAGCTAAAGAAGCATTTAGGTAGCCGGAATACCGATATCCTAAATATTTCAAGAGTAATCTTAGTCATACAACACTCTTAACTAACTGTCTTGAGATGAGGCTTTATGTGTCATTGGTTGGAAAAT
The DNA here is from genome assembly GCA_964006375.1 of Tillus elongatus. Lineage (NCBI taxonomy): Eukaryota > Metazoa > Arthropoda > Insecta > Coleoptera > Cleridae > Tillus > Tillus elongatus. Next base: position 78,883,321 of record OZ023262.1, on the reverse strand, counting down.
AAGAAAACTAAAGAGTTGATTGCCTATTACAACAGTCAGCTGAAGGAACATTTGGGTTATCGGAATACCGATATGCCAAATGTTCCAACCGAAGGAGCCCACTTAGAGTCATCTCCAGGGGCTCGGAATACCGATACCCTAAAAACGGACGCAACATCTCAAGTAACACCAGCAACAGCTACATACGTATTAAACATTGGTGGACTTTGGTATGTTTGGTATTAAATTCGGTTTGCTACATAACCATTCATTTTTATGAAAAACTCAACAATTTTTATTTCTGCGTAAGCGAATTTAATCAGAAATATAGAACCAATCTTCAAGAAACCGAAGTAAAAAGAAAAGAACATTAAGAACAAACATTCCGATACCGAAGTGATCCTAAACACACCATATGATGCAAATTCTGTAAATCTCTTTAACAGAAGAAAAACAGAAGTGAAACACCGTAATACAAATAGAACCGACGTACATAACAGATGTGTCTGAGGAGAAACGTATTCAGAACCTTATTGAGTTTACTAAGTTTTAAGTATACGAACATAACAGTCTATGTACCAACCAACCAGGGCAACACAACTAACCAACCAACCAACCAACTGTTTTTGAGGTGTAGCCTTTATGTATGTATGTAATTTAATTTTCGATAGTGTAAAATAAAATTAAAAAGTGTGATATATGAAAAAATAAGAAAACCAAAAGATTTAATTGCCTATCACAACAAGCTGACGGAACAGCTGTCCCAACGGAATACCGATACCCTAAATATTTCAACGGAAGGAGCTCACTTAGAGACATCTTCAGGGGCTCGGAATACCGATGCCCTAGAAGTGTCGGAAGCAACATCTCAAGTAACACCTAGAACTGCAACATACTTGGTAAAAATGGGTGGAGCTCAGATTGTAAACGACTTGATAGGTGGTACATATGTTTGCAAAGATTTCATTCTAAATTTAGCCTGTTGGAGATCCAATCATTTCTATGAAAAGTGCAACCAACCAACCAACTAACCAACCACCCAACCAACCAACCAACGTTGAGGGGCGTAGAGATAGCAAGCTACCTACAAGTGGCCCCTCTGAATATATGTGATTTTTTTTTTTTTTTAATGTCAACAACACACCACGAGGGCTTATAGCCTAAATACTATCGTACCGTGGGTGTTGACAAGGAGGAAAGAGGCAGCTTGTTAATTCTGGACTTGAATGTTTGGAGGTTCGGAGGAGAAGGAAAAACATGTGCCGGCAAGGAATTCCACAACTTGGAAGTCCTCGGGACAAAAGAGCGGGCATAACAAGATGTTCTATGTCTGGTGACCTGGACGTTAAAAGGGTGCATTCGCTCTGTTCCCCTGGTAGATCTGCTGGGGGCAGCAGGTGGGGGAATTATGGAGGAAAGCTCCTCTGAGCAGTGCCCGTGCAGATATCTATAAAAGAGAGAGAGGTCACCAACGGCACGTCGGTGGGCAAGGGATGGAAGCCTTTGGGTGAGGGTAGGGTCACCGATGAGACGTATAGCTCTCTTTTGAATAGAGTCCAGGATAGCGAGTGTAGAAGCGGCAGCTGCACCCCAGATGTGGGAGCAGTATTCGAGGTTTGGCCTTATTTGTGAACTGTATAAGGTATAAAGATTAGTTGGTGAAAAGAATTTGCGAGCCCGGAAGAGGAAACCCAATTTCTTAGCAGCCGCTTCTGCAATTGATGTAACATGTTGGTGCCAATTAAGATTTCGATCCACAGTAATGCCAACAAGAGAAAAGGACTCATTACTTTGAATAACTTGGTTGATCATTGTGATGGGTCTAGGGCTGCTGTATCTCTTGTGAGAAAGAAAGCAAGACTTAGTTTTGGTGGGGTTGAATTGTACAAGATTTCTACTTCCCCAGTCTAATATTTTTTGGAGGTCTACGGAGACAGAACCCTCCATGAGTCTGCGATCCTCATCTAATTGGGCTAAAGAGACAGGCTTAGAATATTGTATGTTTGAGTGGAGGGTGCTGTCGTCCGCGTAACTGTGAACTGGGTTGGATGTGCTAGAGAGGAGGTCATTGATGTGGAGAAGAAACAAAGTAGGGGCTAAAGCTGAACCTTGAGGAACTCCTGCATTAATTGGATACAGTTTAGAGGAATGGCCATCCACAACAACAGATATGCTCCTGTTGGAGAGGAAATTTGCTGTCCAGGTACAAAGTTTTGGTGGTAGGCCATAGGCCGGAAGTTTATTAAGCAGCGCTGCGTGCCAGACCGGGTCGAATGCTTTGGATATGTCTAGAGCAACAATCTGGGATTCACCGTGTTGTTCCATAGACTTGTTCCAAGAATGGGTGACAAAGGAAAGGAGGTCGGCAGTCGATCTGCGCTGACGGAATCCATACTGCCTGTCGTGGATTAGACTGTGTTTTTCAAGGAATTTTAGTAGTTCGGTGTTTATATACTTTTCCATCACTTTAGAGATGACTGAAAGGAGAGAAATAGGCCTGTAGTTGCTAGGAAGCGCTTTGGATCCTTTCTTGGGGATGGGTTGTACTCGAGAAGTTTTCCAGTTACTAGGGAATATGCCTTTATTGTAAGATATCTGAAACAGACGAGTCAGGACAGGAGCAAGTTCTGGTGCGCATTTTTTGAGAACAATTGCTGGGATCTCGTCAAGGCCAGAGGCTTTCCTGGTATTAAGAGAAGAGAGCATCTTTCGTACCTTTTTAGTTTGGAAAATGATATCAGTCATTTTATGCGCGACATTGGGGACTGTTGGTGGTTGAACATTTGGAGGTGGGTTGAGAGTAGAATTTCCGGCGAACAACGATGTGATGTTAATGATAGAGTAAAAGATTGAATTGGTACGTGTTTATATTGAAGGCTTGCATGCTACGTACAAGTGTCTGAATATATGATGGTAATGATGGGTTAAGATATTTAATAGACATGTATTAAAGGCTTAGCGGTTTTCACTTGAGTCATCGTCATTCGAAAACTATTAGAACGAAAACCAGGTCCTTTACTCTGGTATATCTTACTCAGTAGGAACCAAATGTCTTCGAAAACAACATTCTTTGCTTTTATGAAAGGCAAGTGAGCAGCCCCCTTGTCGAACCCCTCCGAGCTAAAGGTAAACCCCACTCTGTCTTCGGGATCGACATCATGGACTATGACTCACAATATCTTTAATACGATCTCTGACCCACTTCTCTGGATCGTTGACATCGTCAGGTATATCTTGTAGTCTAAAGCATACGCTTCGTCTATCAAGTTTAAACTTCTTATTGGAGGTCACTGTATCTTCAAGTATTTGGAATGCCATTGTTTCGTGCTACACAACTGACTGTGTTGGTTAAAGGACCGAAGTTTAGCCTCGTGTTTATTAAAGACTAAAGTTTAGCAGGTACTATTTGTTTTCACCTTCACTGCTGGCTACCGACTGAACCTTAGCGGACGCTCCTCGTCTTAATATTCGACAAAACAACACAGACAACACAACTTATTGTTTTCACCTTCACTGTTGGTTAACGACTGAACCTTAGTGGACGCTTCACGTCTTAATATTCAACAGACAACAACGACAGCTGTCATACAGCTGTCTGACATGACAGACAGCTGTCATACAGCTGTCATACAGCGGTCATACAGCTGTCTAACAGCTGTCTAACACAGCTGTCTAACACAGCTGTCTAACACAGCTGTCTAACACAGCTGTCTAACACAGCTGTCTAACACAGCTGTCTAACACAGCTGTCTAACACAGCTGTCTAACACAGCTGTCTAACACAGCTGTCTAACACAGCTGTCTAATACAGCTGTCTAACACAGCTGTCTAATAGGGCAGACATATGTCTAACACATGTCTAGCAGATGTGTAACAGTCACTCTTTTGCGGAACATAAACTGAATGTTTTTAAGTCAAACAAGAAGAAAACAATTTAAAACACATCTACGATGACCATGAGGCAGCCTACATGGACTTTGAACAATTTTTAAAAATAGATGCGGCCAGGTTAGTTGATTAACCATCCAGGTCAGTCACAGCTGACGCTATAAATAAAAACGATGCTGGAAGCGAGTGACGTCACAAGAAACGGTGGTGCATGTGCCCAGGTTAGACCTCTAAGCTTTCCAGGTTAATACCGGGTTAGCTCCATGACAAGGTGGTGGACCAGTCGGGTTAGCTAAGAGTCGGGGTGGTGGAACGGTGGGGTCAGCTAGGCGACCGGAGCCTAGCTGACCCGACCGTTCCACCACCCCGACTCTTAGCTAACCCGACTGGTCCACCACCTTGTCATGGAGCTAACCCAGTATTAACCTGGAAAGCTTAGAGGTCTAAGCTGGGCACATGCACCACCGTTTCTTGTGACGTCACTCGCTTCCAGCATCGTTTTTATTTATAGCGTCAGCTGTGACTGACCTGGATGGTTAATCAACTAACCTGGCCGCATCTATTTTTAAAAATTGTTCAAAGTCCATGTAGACTGCCTCATGGTCATCGTAGATGTGTTTTAAATTGTTTTCTTCTTGTTTGACTTAAAAACATTCAGTTTATGTTCCGCAAAAGAGTGACTGTTACACATCTGCTAGACATGTGTTAGACATATGTCTGCCCTATTAGACAGCTGTGTTAGACAGCTGTATTAGACAGCTGTGTTAGACAGCTGTGTTAGACAGCCGTGTTAGACAGCTGTGTTAGACAGCTGTGTTAGACAGCTGTGTTAGACAGCTGTGTTAGACAGCTGTTAGACAGCTGTATGACCGCTGTATGACAGCTGTATGACAGCTGTCTGTCATGTCAGACAGCTGTATGACAGCTGTCGTTGTTGTCTGTTGAATATTAAGACGTGAAGCGTCCACTAAGGTTCAGTCGTTAACCAACAGTGAAGGTGAAAACAATAAGTTGTGTTGTCTGTGTTGTTTTGTCGAATATTAAGACGAGGAGCGTCCGCTAAGGTTCAGTCGGTAGCCAGCAGTGAAGGTGAAAACAAATAGTACCTGCTAAACTTTAGTCTTTAATAAACACGAGGCTAAACTTCGGTCCTTTAACCAACACAGTCAGTTGTGTAGCACGAAACAATGGCATTCCAAATACTTGAAGATACAGTGACCTCCAATAAGAAGTTTAAACTTGATAGACGAAGCGTATGCTTTAGACTACAAGATATACCTGACGATGTCAACGATCCAGAGAAGTGGGTCAGAGATCGTATTAAAGATATTGTGAGTCATAGTCCATGATGTCGATCCCGAAGACAGAGTGGGGTTTACCTTTAGCTCGGAGGGGTTCGACAAGGGGGCTGCTCACTTGCCTTTCATAAAAGCAAAGAATGTTGTTTTCGAAGACATTTGGTTCCTACTGAGTAAGATATACCAGAGTAAAGGACCTGGTTTTCGTTCTAATAGTTTTCGAATGACGATGACTCAAGTGAAAACCGCTAAGCCTTTAATACATGTCTATTAAATATCTTAACCCATCATTACCATCATATATTCAGACACTTGTACGTAGCATGCAAGCCTTCAATATAAACACGTACCAATTCAATCTTTTACTCTATCATTAACATCACATATATTCAGAGGGGCCACTTGTAGGTAGCTTGCTATCTCTACGCCCCTCAACGTTGGTTGGTTGGTTGGGTGGTTGGTTAGTTGGTTGGTTGGTTGCACTTTTCATAGAAATGATTGGATATCCAACAGGCTAAATTTAGAATGAAATCTTTGCAAACATATGTACCACCTATCAAGTCGTTTACAATCTGAGCTGCACCCATTTTTACCAAGTATGTTGCAGTTCTAGGTGTTACTTGAGATGTTGCTTCCGACACTTCTAGGGCATCGGTATTCCGAGCCCCTGAAGATGTCTCTAAGTGGGCTCCTTCCGTTGAAATATTTAGGGTATCGGTATTCCGTTGGTACAGCTGTTCCGTCAGCTTGTTGTGATAGGCAATTAAATCTTTTGGTTTTCTTATTTTTTCATATATCACACTTTTTAATTTTATTTTACACTATCGAAAATTAAATTACATACATACATAAAGGCTATACCTCAAAAACAGTTGGTTGGTTGGTTGGTTAGTTGTGTTGCCCTGGTTGGTTGGTACATAGACTGTTATGTTCGTATACTTAAAACTTAGTAAACTCAATAAGGTTCTGAATACGTTTCTCCTCAGACACATCTGTTATGTACGTCGGTTCTATTTGTATTACGGTGTTTCACTTCTGTTTTTCTTCTGTTAAAGAGATTTACAGAATTTGCATCATATGGTGTGTTTAGGATCACTTCGGTATCGGAATGTTTGTTCTTAATGTTCTTTTCTTTTTACTTCGGTTTCTTGAAGATTGGTTCTATATTTCTGATTAAATTCGCTTACGCAGAAATAAAAATTGTTGAGTTTTTCATAAAAATGAATGGTTATGTAGCAAACCGAATTTAATACCAAACATACCAAAGTCCACCAATGTTTAATACGTATGTAGCTGTTGCTGGTGTTACTTGAGATGTTGCGTCCGTTTTTAGGGTATCGGTATTCCGAGCCCCTGGAGATGACTCTAAGTGGGCTCCTTCGGTTGGAACATTTGGCATATCGGTATTCCGATAACCCAAATGTTCCTTCAGCTGACTGCTGTAATAGGCAATCAACTCTTTAGTTTTCTTATTTTCCAACCAATGACACATAAAGCCACATCTCAAGACAGTTAGTTAAGAGTGTTGTATGACTAAGATTACTCTTGAAATATTTAGGATATCGGTATTCCGGCTACCTAAATGCTTCTTTAGCTGACAGTTGTAATAGACAATCAACTCTTTAGTTTTGTTATTTCCACCCATTAACACATAAAGCTACATCTCAAGACAGTTAGAGTGTTGCATGATTAAAATTACTCTGAAATGCTAGTGGCACCCATTTTTACCAAGTATGTAGCAGCTGTAGGTACCAAGTCAACCCCTTCTACTTGTTGTTGTAATAGACAATTAACTCTTTGGTTTTCTTATTTTATATCTCATAAACATAAAAGCTACACTTCAAGATACTTAGTTTAACTGGTCACATGGCTAAGATTACTCTGAAATGATAGAGATGTGTTGGTTTAGGGCAATTGAAGACTGTTCTTTAAGACATATTTACTTTGGTTTGTTAGGTACGCTTGACAGCTGCCTGTGCCGTCAACTTCAATAACTCTAAGAGGGTGTACTAAAATTTGTCTGTAGCACGCATCACTTGATGTAGTCAACATTTAAATACGCTATTGAATACTGTTCTTTATGGTATGGTTGAAATTTTCTCTGAAAGTAACTTCATTAAGTCTAAGAGAGTGTGTTGTTTTTAGGTGTTGTTGTTGTTGTTGTTGTAATTTGGTTTGGCCTCGGACCGTTAGGTCCATTAGCCACAGACTTTTTTTAAATTTATGTTTTTTAGGTGTTAACACAGCTTGTTCTGACTTACTTAAATATTATATTTCTTCTGTTCAACAAGACGATGATTTTGAGGTGTCACACATGTATGTGGCTCTAAGAACGGCTATACCGGAAGTGTCTACCGGAAGTAACATTTTTATTGATTTTATTGGTTTGCTGAACAGCGTGTATGTATTGGTTCTATCGTACATCTCGCCGATCTTCCGCGATAAGGGTTTGAAGTTTTTTATCTGTTTCTTGTAGACCTTGTTACGAAACATACATTTTTGAAGTCGGTTCATTTCTATCACTTTCCATTCAAAAGATATAACGATTTAAAGTTTAGACCGGAAGTGACCATTTTATTGTATATTCCAATTTGGTTTGGCCTCCTTAACACCGTGCATGTATTGGTTCTATCGTACATCTCACCGATCTTCCGCGATAAGGATTTGAAGTTTTTTATCTCATTTTCCTGTAGACCTTACTACGAAACGATATCTTTTTGAAGTCAGTTCATTTCTATCACTTTCCGTTCAAAAGATATAACGATTTAAAGTTTAGACCGGAAGTGGCCGTTTTATTGTATATTCTAATTTGATTTGGCCTCCTTAACACCGTGCATGTATTGTTTCCAGCGTACATCTCACCGATCTTCCGCGATAAGGGTGTAAAGTTTTTATCTCAGTTTCTTGTAGACCTTGTTACGAAACATACATTTTTGAAGTCGGTTCCTTTCTATCACTTTCCGTTCAAAAGATATAACGATTTAAAGTTTAGACCGGAAGTGGCCATTTTATTGTATATTCCAATTTGGTTTGGCCTCCTTAACACCGTGCATGTATTGGTTCCAGCGTACATCTCACCGATCTTCCGCGATAAGGGTTTAAAGTTTTTTATCTCATTTTCTTGTAGACCTTGTTACGAAACGATATATTTTTGAAGCCGGTTCCTTTCTATCACTTTCCGTTCAAAAGATATAAGGATTTAAAGTTTAGGCCGGAAGTGGTGATTTTATTGTATATTCCACTTTGATTTGGCCTCCTTAACACCGTGCATGTGTTGGTTCTCTCGTACATCTCACGGATCTTCCGCGATAAGGGTTTTAAGTTTTTTTATCTCATTTCTGCACAAGCGTTAGTCGCCATTTTTGAATTCTACTCATTAAGACAAATAAAATGAACCTCACTCTTATTTGTCGCCTCTAAAGGTTGTGGTCACGTAAGTTTAAATAATGGAGTCTTCAACCAATGTAATGATAACCACTTATTAGTTTATTAATTAACATGGAGTCCGCGACCAATACAATTATTCTCGCTTATCAACCTCACTCTCATTTGACGGCTCTAAAGGTTGAGGTGACGTAACTTTAAATAATATAGTCCTCTTCAATGATTCCTGCATCTAATTAAGATTCACACTTCTCTATCGCTAAAGACCAAAGCTTTCATTAAGATGCCGCAACATGAAAGCCAATCAATTAATGAAGCTCCGATACAACACTCATTAGTTTTCCCTAAAGATCATTAAGCTTCTTAAGATTAAAGGTTGGGTGATGAAACTTCATACCATCTCAACCAATGTGATGATAACCGCTTATTATTTTAGTAATTAATCTCCAAAAGCTCCGATAGTTTTGCTTAAAAGCTTTCGTTAGCTTTTGTGTCTCGGAACCACATCTCCAAATGTGATGTGTTTGGGCAAAATCCTTCCTTAGCTTTTTTGGTCCAGTACCCACCGGACTCTGGACCAATGTGCAGATGGGCGTGATCAGTGGAGGGGAGAAGCGATTTTATTAGCTAAATGTGTAGAAAATGGGTGTATTTGTGGTTAAAAGTGGCCTCTGATTGGTCGATTTAGGTAAATGGGCGTGGCCACGCCCCCTAAAGTGGAGGCATTTAGGGTGTGGATTTAAAAATTGTGCATTTTGAAAATGTGCATTTTTTGTGGTCTAGAACCGGCATAGCTTTCCTACTGTCATTGTTTTGTAATTTGTTGTTATGATTTATTTGAACTGTCAGTTTGAAATCTTCTACTTGATTTATGCATTCAAAACGTTTTATTTCAAGACTTGTGTTAAATTTGTTCTAAAATTGTATTTACAAAATGGTTTGCTTTACTGTGGAAGAGAGAAAAGATATGTATAAAGCATACATCCGAAGTTTTAGAAATTCGACCTCTGCTTCCCAGTTCTACCAAGAAAAATATCTAGAACGTGTGCAGCCAAGTCGGCATATCTTCGCCAGAATAGCAAGAGTGTTGGATGAAACTGGTACTTTGATGAGAAAGCGTGTTCTCTACAATGTGGAACCCAGTGCTAATGAAATCAATGCTCTTGCTTAAGTCAATAAAATTCCAACTTATCCACAACACATATTGCGAGATAATGTGGAATGAGCCAGCAGCTAGTGTCAAAGATTCTGAAAAACACAAATACCATTTATATATATATATATATATATATATATATATATATATATATATATATATATATATATATATATATATATATATATATATATATATATATATATATATATATATATATATATATATATATATATATATATATATACCATAGTGCAAGCACTTTATGAGCCTGACCAAAACGGGCGGTTGCAATTTTGTCAATGGTTTGCTAGGAAGTTATAAATAGACAATGCTTTCACAGCTAACATATTGTGGTCGGATGAGAGTACATTTACAAATAACGGTTTCTTTAATAGACATAATCGTCGTTACTGGACTACAGAGAATGCTCATCTTTTATATGAGTCGCGACATCAAAATAGGGTGTGTGTAAACGTTTGGTGTGGCTTTTTAGACGATACAGTTATAGGATCATTTTTTATAAGCAATAGTTTGAACGGCGGATACCTTCATCTGTTAACTAATGACCTTATGGAATTTTTTTATAACCTCCCTTTGCAACAAAGAGACAACATATCTTTTCAGCAAGACGGTGCAACTGCACCCAATTGCCGAGCCGTAAAAACATATTTAGACCAGACGTTTGGTTATAGATGGATAGGCAATAATGGACCCGCTCGCATTCCGACAAGATTCCCAGATCTAACCCAAATGGAATATTTCTTCTGGGGATATGTCAAAAATTAACTTTACCTTGAGCATTTTAACAACGAAGAAAAGTTAAAGAATATTATCATACATAAAATTTGGTCCATATCTCCTGCTATGATAAGATCAGCAACACAAGGTATGCGCGAGTGGGTTTTTCAATGTATAAATAACAATGGAAGACATTTTACATCTTCGTTACAATTACACACATTTATTATTTAGTAGGAAGTATTTGTTATGTATTGTTAGTTTGTTTATTTACTAGTTGTAAGTTTCGTTAGTATCTATGGTTAATATGAATTTATTCTGTTAATTAAAATCTTCTGTGCTGACACTTTGACAAGGAACGAATGTTGATAATAAAATGACACATACCTACTTGTTATTTGCGGCCATAAGTAGTTTTTTATTTATTTGTACGGTGTTTATGAAAAAAAAAATGAAGTGTGTTATACCATTCGAAACGAGAATTTTTTTGCCATCTGAAAATGTAAAATCTAATATGGCGGCCTCAAGGGAAAAAGTTGACTATCGCTGCGCAAAAATTAGAGCAGATATGTCAATTTTGATGTCGTCAGTTGATTGCTCATATCAAATCATGCTGACATAGCAAACATTAGGAGCCCATTTTTGATAATAAGGAATTTAATGTAAAATTTTGAAAATTCAATTTTTTAGTTTTTTTCTGGATATTTCAGGAACGAATTGATATATTCAAAATTTGTTTTGCATTATTGGATCAGCTAAAATCTACGCAACTCTTTGGTAATCCAACCAACTCTGTATCTCTTACCGTTACTGAGATGCCAATAGTGAGCAATTAATTAGATGTAACCCTATATATATATATATATATATATATATATATATATATATATATATATATATATATATATATATATATATATATATATATATATATATATATATATATATATATATATATAAATTTGCGTGCGTTTGTGTGTGTGTCACACCGATAACTTAAAAGTAATAGGCCGATTTTGATGAAATTTGACAGGAAGCTTCTTTTGTAACTGACTTGGACAAGTTCTTTAGCCAGGAAAATTGGATCAGAGTTACCGGGAAAATATAGAGTTTCTGTTCGAAAAAAATGTTTTATCTCTGAAAGCAAGTAAGCTATAGTAACCAAATTTGGTACGTAGGTTAACGTTATAAAAAGTAAACTACAAATCTTAATTTGGATCTCTATGTTACAAGAAAGAAAATTATGAGCATTTAATCAAAAATATTGGATGCCAGATCATATCTATAAAAATTAACTTTCATAACGCACTTGCTATACTTTTTTTACATAACGTTTTACTCGGCAACATAAAGGTATTTCAATACACTGTAACAAAATTCCGGTTTCGTTTCAAGAACCTTTTTTTTTTTCTCGTAAAACCAAATTAAAAACTTTCATATGTAATATTTTTAACAAAAGAAACACCTATATGAATAAAAATATATTCTCAGTCAGAAGGAGAAAAATAAAACCAACATCGGAATGTTATCACTTTGATAACGCCACAGAAAATGGTTAATTGCAATGTTCTCGATCGTAAAAAAGTTTAGCCGGTACGTAGGACAAGTAAGAAGCACAAACTTCTAGAACTGAATAATGATACATATGTTATGCCATATATAAGTCGATCTGCCTGTCCAAAGAATCCCTCAGAATTCGTCAATTAAAAACTACGTACCGTTCACCGTTAGTAAAATCCCTAGATCTACCATTTCGAAAGTATTCTAGAGAAGGTGGTACAAATATTTTATTTTGTTAATTCTTGATATATATATATATATATATATATATATATATATATATATATATATATATATATATATATATATATATATATATATATATTGTATTGATTTTATTTACCGTTTCATCTTTGTAAATATATTTAGACAGATGTCCTCGTCATTCCGGGATTTTCTTCGCGAAAATTAACAACATTTTGTCGACCGAATTTTTAATTTTTTTCTTTAATTTGCCCAAACACTTATCAAGTAACCCAAAAAGTTTCATTGCATCTCATTTCTAGCTGTACTTTATGATCTGTTATAATAATAAATACCGTATTGTTACATTGGGGGGACTTCAACTTTTCAAGTTAAAGTACACTAATAGAAGCCCGCTATGTGGCCATACCTGTGTAAGTAGCCCATGTTTTGGAGATCTATAAATATTTTCCAATGTTTCACTTCTCACCGGTTTCCAGGTGTAGCAAGAAAAGTGGCACATTGTAGATTATCGATATTTATTTCTGGTAAAATCTCCCATAAAGATCGGGGAAGCAGCTGGACACGAGAGTGAAAGGTTTGGGCAGAACTGAAACAAGAATCCGATATTTCCGTCCTTTCTTTTTATGCACATTTTATATCTACCAGTTAGCCCTGGTGACTCTCACCAGGAGAACTAGGCCTCTGCCTTCTCTAGTTCGCTGATTTTTCATTATCATCTTTATTGTTTGTACCTAGCTTAACATATATATATATATATATATATATATATATATATATATATATATATATATATATATATATATATATATATATATATATATATATATATGTACATATGTTCGTCACTGACATAAACCAATATTTATTTTAAGCCAAACATATATCGTGTCTTTTAATAAACTTCTTTGATAAACCTTGGGGAAATCTGACCCCTGGAGGCCAGCTATCACCACAAGAGCTGCCTTTGGCATCATACGTCCATAGGATGGTCCAATGCCGTTTGTTTTCGTCATCCAATTTCCCCCAAAATATAAAAAATTCCAAGTAAGTTCGAATTGACCACTTTTTCGACCGAACCGCACTCGAACCCACTCCATTCTTCGGAAGTATATAGTTACAACACCTTGGTTTTACAAATCTGCTTAAAACAAAATGTTATTTTAGCGGGAGGTTCATGAAGTGTAGGTAACAACGATCAACATTGTAAGACGATAATATTTTTAGAAACTGCACCACTGATACTCTAAGCAGCCAGAAAACCAGCGATTATATTGTACAAATTGTTTACGCTCGACGTCTAACGTGAAACTGTGAATCCGGTGAAAGCTACAGAGAGGTCAACAGACGCTATTAACTTTCCCACATAACTGGAAAGGCGAGTAATTTGTTCAGCCAGCGTTCCACGTCTCGCTTAATGCACATATTTCTCAGGGCTCAGTAAATACGCCTAATGGGCTGTAGACTTGACTTTATTAAAATCAAACATAAGAGTACATTTACTTACATTACATGCACAATTTATCAAATTTTGCTAATAGAAAAACTCTTGAATGGATTGATGTTGTGGTTGTTCCAATGATACGAAAACTCACAATTAAATGACGAGTTCCATTAATTTTTGTTCTGATGGTGCTTATCATCTATGGAGGATGGCGATCATTGGGTATCCCTTATCTTAGTAACCGGAACGTGCAACATTGTCAGTCAAGGCTACTGTTTTTAACCGACTTCAAAAAAGGAGGAGGTTCTATGTTCGCCTCTATGTATTTTAGTGAATTTTCGTAGAAAAAAATCACTAATGGCGAGATCCCGACTTTTGATTTTTGAAAAGATTTGTGCAACTGAGTGCGAACTAGTACCCCTAGAATCCATATTCTGGGTCAGTTTCAATATATATATATATATATATATATATATATATATATATATATATATATATATATATATATATATATATATATATATATATATATATATATATATATATATCACCGATAACTCATCAAATAATTGGCCGCTTTTGATCAAATTTGGCACGTACCTTCCTTTTGTAAGTGGATTAGACAAGTGCGTTAGCCAGAAAAATCAGACGAGGTTTTTCGGGAAAATTTTGAGTTTTCTTTCGAAAAATATTTATATCTCAAAAAATAAAAAAGGTGTGGTTACTAAATTTGGTAGATAGGTTTACGATATAAAAGGTAAACTACACACGAAAACTTAGATTTCTATGTTACAAGAAAAAAACAGTTATAAAAAGATATTTGGTTCCAGGTCATTTCTATGAAAATTCACTACGATAACGTACTTGCTGCGTCCAGACTTTTTAAATTAATGTTCAGCACTATTTTCGTAAATTGCGGACCAATTTTAAAAACATTTTTTTGTTTGAAAGGGTATACTTCTGAGGCAGTGCCACTTTCACCAAGTTAGGATCTGATGACGGGATCTCAGGGAAATCAAGGCAAATTTTCAAAAATAACTTTTTATATGTATATTCAGTGATATTCGTTCATTGTGGACCAGTTTTGAAAAAATCTTTTTTTTGTTTAGAAGGCCATCTTTCCGAGGTGGTCCCATTTTCACCAAGTCGGGATTTGATGAAAATTGTATTTGAGGATTTCACAAAAATATAATTTCTCATATGGATATTTTCGTTATTGTGGACCAATTTTAAAAACCTTTTAGTGTTTAAAAGGGTATACTCCCATTCACACCAGGTCAGGATCTAATAATGGGATCTTGGGGAAATCAAGGATCACAAATTTCTTTTTTTATGTATGTTCACCGATATTTTCGTGAATTGTGGACCACTTAAAAAAATCTTTATTTGGTTGAAAGAATATACTCCTGAGGTAGTTCCATTTTTATTAAGTCAGGATCTGATGATGGGATGTCAGGGAAATCGAAAGAAATCGTCAAAAAACATTTTTTATGTATGTGCGTCGATATTTTCGTCAATTGTTAACCAATCAACACTTTGTTTTGTTTAAAAGGGTATACTCCTGAGGTAGTCGCATTTTCACCAAGTCAGAATCTGATGATCGGATCTCAGGGAAATCGAGGGAAATCGTCAAAAAACATTTTTATGTATGTGCGCCGATATTTTAGGCAATTGTGGAGCAATTAAAAAAAATCTTTGTTTGTTTGAAAGGGAATACTTCTGAG
Organism: Tillus elongatus; assembly: GCA_964006375.1. Taxonomy (NCBI): domain Eukaryota; kingdom Metazoa; phylum Arthropoda; class Insecta; order Coleoptera; family Cleridae; genus Tillus; species Tillus elongatus. The sequence goes on along the minus strand of OZ023262.1, from coordinate 78,867,943 downwards.
GTGTCCCATTTTCACCAAGTCAGGATCTGATAATGTGATCTCAGAAAAATCGAGGGAAATCCTCTTATAATCCATGTTACTTAAATTTCTACTGTAATACGGCACTTTGATTACATTTTAGTAGTTTTATAATACCGTACTCGGTATGTACGTATATTTATCCTAAAACTGCGAAAACAAACAAACTAAAAAAAGGTAAACTGACTTCTAAATAGCCACTAGAAAGCGAAAACAACTGGATTACAGGTTTAATTCAATAGAAAAAATTTAATTTAAACGAAATATTATTATATGCGCTACCTACGTATCTGTTTGAGGTCGGTGCCAAGCCCGGAACAAAATAATAAACAAAATAATATAAGCAGCTACTTTTAGTTTAAGACCTTTTAAATTCAATATTTTTATAGACAGACGCTGACTTGGCGTCTTTACTTCTAGGCGAAATTTGAAGAGAGTTTTCAATTATTTCCATTTAAAAACGTCAAGTAGTTTATATCACGGCTTTCTACCTTGAAATATTTGTCCCCTCGGCTTGTCAGACGCCGGACCGGATGATCTTTCGGGACATTTTATGAACCCGATCTTTACAATTTTAACATTTAACCTGATTTCTGGCTATTTTAGAATCAATATTTAAATTTAAACCTTTTGGAATATTACTGGATCAAACTATACTTGTTATTAAAAATTTCCGCTCTTTAAGAGCTGTTTGACACTAATTGCACTCTTTTTAGTGAATTTTCTTAAAAAAAAATCACTAATGAGGAAAATTTGAGGTAAATGAAACTACATAATATCATGCAGTAGTTTACTCTATACCTATAAACATATTATCAGTGTAAATTATTAAAATTTCAATTTCAAAATTTTGTATTGTTTATATGTCTTTATTTCATTTTGAAAAAGTATGGATACAGCAATAGTAAATAAATGTCGAAAATTGTTTAGGTGCAACAAGTACGTTATGGTAGCTAATTTTCGTAAAATATTCCAAAAGTTAATAACTCAATTTCCCATTAAACTAGAATCTTCAGTTTTGATATAAACTAAAACCGACATAAAATACTTATGATTTGGCAGGTACATTCCTTTTGTAAATAATAAATTTTTTCCTAGAAAACTTTTCTGACTTTAATGAAATTTGTAACACATTTTTTTAAAGAGACTTGCAGTACTTACATTTATCTCTTCCCAATTATAACTTTCTAGCTTCATGGGAAATAGAAACTTCTTCAAATGGTCCCTAACTGGGACCTCTAAAACCGGTCTCCCAGGTCCATTTAAATTTAAAGAATTAGTTTTAATAAGATACCTCACTAATAGTGTACAATTCTTATGAAAATTCACAACTATAATACACTTTCTGCGTCCCGAACACTTTTTTAAATTAAATTTTCGTTACAAACGCTTTTTCATCGCATTTGTATAGAAAAAATTCGGTTATGACGAGATCACGACTAAGACGTTTCAAAAGTTTCTTTAAGTAGTAACCATATTTCAATTTTAATCACAGATTAGGTATGTAATTTGAATTCTATGAATTTTTTAGCTAATTTTCTTTTGAAAAATATTAAGTACAAGTTTTTTAGTGTTTGTGAAGAACTTTTTCGGAAGATGTTTGTAAACAGTTGGTAATGAATAATAAATGTTTAATAAGTTATTGTAAAATAAGTGAAGATTGGAACCTATGATGAGCACTGATAAGTAGAATTTGAAGCATTCAAGTATCACAATACAGTTTTTAGACCTGACAATCGTTTCGCTAACAAAGTTTACGTTATCAGGGGGATGAATACACTAAATGAATAAAGACCAGAATTACTATTTATATGTTAGTTACCAAGCAGTTGCGAACAGCGTCCTCTAGGAAGGTATACACACAGACCACCACTATTGAGTCTTAAATCCCTGTGATTAAAACTGTACACCTTCCCTTGTTATACTGTGCATCGTTATCAAATATTCCTTCTAAAAAGGACACGCTTAGAGTTTTGTGGCCAATGGACGTTATGTCCGAAGCGAATTCCTTCCCCCTCCACACACACACACACACACACACACACACACACACACAAGGAGACGCTGTTTATTAAGATAACAGTTCGGACAATGGACTTCATAGAACCGGACTTTCTCTATTCATCGAAACATATTGATCTAAATATCTAACGATATATATATATATATATATATATATATATATATATATATATATATATATATATATATATATATATATATATATACATATATATATATATATATATATATATATATATATATATATATATATATATATATATATATATATATGTAGATATATCACGTAGACCTTATATATACATATATATAAGGTCTACGTGAGACACCCTATATATATATATATATATATATATATATATATATATATATATATATATAGGGTGTCTCACGTAGACCTTCCATTAGCCGTTTCTGGAGTACGGCTCACACTTGAATTCTGAAAATTCACGCACGTGGGTTCACTGAAAATATTGACGTTAGTATGGAACTTCCGGTCATACCGAAAGTAGACGTCAAGCTTTATTAGAGAACAAAAAGATTTGTGTGTTATCACTTCACAATAAATGTTCGAAATTTGCAACGTTCACTTCGAGGCATATTTGCAGTTTATCAGTAAACGTAATGGTTGTACTGTAATACTGTAAAGTACGTTCGTGTATATATATATATATATATATATATATATATATATATATATATATATATATATATATATATATATATATATATATATATATATATATTCGTAAGCATCTAGCTGAGGCGACTGCCTGACATTTTTGCTTCACTTGAGATTTCTTCATCTACATGATGATTGTTATCCCAAATATGGTGAACAATGCATGATTTGTCAACAGTGCCATATCTGAATAGCGCTAAATGTTCGTTAAATCTAGTTTCAATAGTTCTTTATTTTGCCCAACATATTTAAGTTTACAATCCTTACAACCTATTTCATAGATGCCCGACACTTCTGTGGTTTCATCTTTATCCTTTGTGTTACTTAAGAAATTTTTTAATGTTTTTTTTTGTAGAAAATGTTAGCTGGATATTATCTTTCTTAGAAATGTGATTAAAACCTCTCGTAACACGAGGTAAACAGACAACGGTGTTCCCTGGTTTAGCTTTTGTGAGTCATAGGGTTCGCTAACATTTTCCAGACAGAGTAACCATTATACTGAGCTACATCCTTAATATATTCAAGTTCCCTATTGTATCTTTCTAATCGTTAGTAAGAATAAATAGTTTGTACAAACGCCAAAAGAAAGGAGATATTATGAAGGGATTTCTCTTCAATTAAACATATATATTAATACAACAAAATATATAAATTTATTCGTATGGATTAAATTTGGAAAAGCAAACAAAGTGAAATAAAAATGGTGGGTAAATCTCAAATAAACATTAATTGCACACAAATAAAAAGCCTGGACGCAGCAAGTGCGTTGTGGTAGTGAATTTTCATAGAAATGATCTGGCACAAAATATTTTATTATAACTTTTTTTTCTTGTAACATAGAAATCTAAATTTTGGTGTATAGTTTACTTTTTATATCGTAACCCTACCTACCAAATTTGGTTATCATAGATTTCTTATTTTTTTAAGATAAAATTTTTTTTCAAATTAAAACTCAAAATTTTCCCTGAAAACCTCGTTCGATTTTTTTGATTAACGAACTTGTCAAAGTCATTTATAAAAGGACGGTACATGTCAAATTTTATCAAAATCGGCCTATTATTCTTTGAGATAAAAATTTTTTTCGAATGAAAACTCAAAATTTTCCCGGAAAACCTCGTCCGATTTTCTTGACTAACAAACTTGTCAAAGCCATTTACAAAAGAAAGGTACGTGCCAAATTTTATTAAAATCGGCCTATTACTTTTTGAGATAAGAATTTTTTTCGAATAAAAACTCAAAATTTTCCCGGAAAACCTCGTCCGATTTTCCTGGCTAACGAACTTATCTAAGCCATTTACAAAAGAAAGGTACATGCCAAATTTTATTAAAATCGGCCCATTATTTTTGAGTTATCGGTGTGATACATATATATATATATATATATATATATATATATATATATATATATATATATATATATATATATATATATATATATATATATATATATAAACATATAAAAATTGAAACTGACCCCGGATATGGGTTCTAGGGGTCCTAGATCGCGCTCATTTGAAGAAATTTTTTCAAAATTCAAAAGTCGAGATCTCCTGATTAGTGAATTTTTTCTAAGAAAATTCACTAAAATCAGATAAACAGCAAGAACTTCTGGAAAAAGAAATTATCAATTCACTTACACATGACAAAACAATAAGATAAAGATGGTTACATGTTACTAAAATACTGATGTTAGCCACTTGAGCTTTATATGTAAGATGAAATACTGTATTTTACAGCTAAAAAGCAAATACAAATTATTAGGTAAATCAGTTGAAGTTTGTCAATCAATTTGGTTAATTTTTCAATAACTTTTACTGGCCAGTTCTTTGAGTGAGGCTCATATATATATATATATATATATATATATATATATATATATATATATATATATATATATATATATATATATATAATCCTACGTCAAATTTCTGTATTAATTATTGAAAATAAGATATATTGAAAAGAATGTACAGGTTAGATATTTTACAGACAAAATTTACTAATTACAATTTCAAAAACTATGTGTTTAAATTTACAGACAAAATTCAACAGGTTAAACATAAAACTTACAATTGTCCCTATAGCACCTCTCTGACACTGTTAAAGTTCGAACTTGTTTACGTTATTTTGGAAAGTTCAAGTTATAAGGCTTAAGATATTAGATTGCTGCATGAAACATTGTGCCGGTTCAGAAAAAAAGGAGTTACACAGACTCACGTATAGTCCCTGTATTCAGTTACCTGATGAGCCTATGAAGATGCCTTCCAAGTGGGATCAACTATGAGCACCTGAGACAGGTTCACAGACTCCAATTTGGTTGGTGGACTTATTGCTCCAATATTAGGAAACCATTTGACAACTTTGTTTTGAATTCACATGATGGAAACCTTGCAAATCGCAATTTAAAACGTAAATTAGCCCAAGTTAAATTCACTGCTAATTGACTTAAAGTTCGGTAATAACCAGGAAGTATTTCTGATTAAGGCAAGAAATCAACAGGTCGGAACAAAGAACCACAATTAAAGTCGCGTTTTTATGCTGAATACAATGTTTATTCAAACTCGAAAATCGTTTAAATTGCTTTAAACAATAACTGACAATAATCATTAGGTAGTACAGATAACAAAGGATTTTATCATCCTCTTTTAAGATAATTTAATAGCCACCGAAACTTAGGGGAGTTCACTAGACGAACGCTCGGCAGAGACTAACTGCTAATGTGTCGAGCTCTGCAATTCCTAGCCGCTGCACGCAAAATTCTTACCGTGACCGTTGGTGGCTGTGCGCGAGCTCTCTCTAGCCTCCATTTTTAGAATGAGATAAAACGAGACCTCCAATCGGTGGCGGAGTCACGACGCCGCTTATACACACCTCCACACTAATGGACGACGTCCGTTCGTTTAGTAACCGATTTTCTATATTGCATCATAATTACGTCAGCTTTTGTTATTTACCTAGAATCTCAGGACAATAGAGATATTCATTTTCCCCAATAAGAATGCAACGTTTTTCAATATTTAGATTTCGACGTATATTCTAGGGAATTCAGTACGGTTCTTACGATATAGACTTGCTTAGCGAATTTCCATCAAAATTATTTTGAAACCTAAAACTTGAAATATTTATTATAGAGAGGGTTTTTGGTATTATTTAGATACTTGGGGCCTTTCTAAGTGTATTTTGAACCAGTAATAATACTAGATAAGAAGTGAATCGTTACAAATCAACTTAATATTTTTAACTTTATTCATAAATTCAAGTTATTTTGACACTGAAAACATTTTTTTGTTCAATAGGCAAGCCTTTAGGTTCGTTTGTTAACCATTTCACTATATTGTATGTCGGGCATCTATAGCTGAAATAATAGGTCTCACCGATTTTCCGGGTTTATGGATTTCCGGGAGACAATACTTTTTAGGAACTGTAGGATTTGAAACTTGTAACTTTTTTCCTAAATCTTTTGTAATAAGGTTACGACATCTCTTTAAATTGTTTTTAACTTCGGAAATCATTTTTGGGAGAAGGTTTCTATTTAGTTTTTTATACGGTCCAGATTGCGTTATATACTCTATCTTTATAATCGCTTTTGTCTAAAATCACAACCTTATTACCTTTGTCTATTGTATAAAAAAAAATTCACATATTCTTAAAAGATAATTCTTTCTCTAAGCCAGTTCTGGTAAAGAAAATGGCGAATTTTTGTTCAAGATCTTTTGTGAAAATTTTCATTCAAATTTTTTTGGGATTCTTGCCAAAAAGCCTTTTGTGGATAATTATATCTTGCCAGGTGTGTAAATAGCTTGCAGAGGTTCGTTGTTCAGAAAAGTCGGACCAGTTTTTTCAGGAATAGTTTAAGTTTATTTTCGGAAAATTATAATACTTTTTCAAACGATAAAGTTATTTTTATCAATATGATTATTATATTCTAACAAATTTGGCAAACTCGTCAAGGCGGTGATTACATAATCTAGCCTTGGTCATTGATAAACCGCGCTAAGAATAAGAAATCGTAGGAGCTAATATTTATTTAGTACACTCAGCTTAAAGCATACTCCTGAGTATTACGAGTCACAGAGCTTGTTCTATAGAACAAAGAGAAAACAGAAAATGTTCGTTAAAATAATTGTACAAAGAGCTTCTCTAAATACCAATTTCAAGATGATGTTTGATGAACATTGTTAAATTTTAAAGCTAATTACTACTAAGCCACGACTCCTCGCACTCATACAGAATAACCAACAGATGTCTCTTATTAATCCTGATTCTCATATCATAAATTAAACAATAATAATTGATTAAACAGAATGAAAGTGAGTCTCCTCACAACGTTGATGAACTTTATTCTTGCCATTTTCTTCCCCGCTAAGTAGGCTTTGAAGTTAAACTGATGAGACAAGGCTGTGCTGAGAAATTTAATTTGCATTATCTGCTTTCTGGCGATTACTTCACACCAATTAACTTGTGCTTAAATTGGTATTAAGCGTTTTAAGTTGTCATTCATTTGAAGCTTAGTTATTCGACGTGCACTAAAGATTTCGTAAACTATTTACATTCGGATTAAAAGCTAGATTCTTGTCAGCAATTGAGTAGACGATTGCTAAAGCGCTGTCTTTACTATTATTAAAAACTTAATGAAACCTAAATCCTACACATTTTGTTACGTTCGACTTTTTAGGCCGCCTTACATTTTTAGGATCCCTTTTATATATTGCTCTTAGAAACAAAAGGATATTTTTGCAATTATTAAATTTATTAAAAATGCAAAACTGTTTAATTAACTGTAAATTTAGTTTACGATTATAAGAACCTTGGGATCTTAATCATAGATAGGCTGTATCGTTAAAAAATGCTACTGTCTTTCCATATGTTAATACCTATGCTTCCCGTGGTCCGTGTGTGTTGTTTTTAAGTCGTCATAATAGACTCTATGACGTGAAGAGTGTACCCGATGCAATCCTTAGGCTGTAGCTAGTATAGTATTATGCTATTATAGATATAAAACGCTAATATCATATATCTTCATGTTCGTTTTACAACATATAATAGACAGTTTAGTAAGTGCTAGTATATATATATATATATATATATATATATATATATATATATATATATATATATATATATATATATATATATATATATATATATATATATAGGGTGGCGCATTGAAAACGAAACAGACCGATTTGCGTCCAGAGATTTTTTTTAAGAAACGCTGACACACGTCAATTTTAATATTGTGGGGGACATGTTTCGACATAAAACTCAACTTTGTCACATCAACCCCTTGAGGGTGGTGATAACAACCCTTATATTTTAAATAGGGAACATGGGTCGAGATTTACATCATTTGAAAGCTCTTTCTTTTATGAATTTTTTTGGAAGTTTTATCAACTCGTTTAAAAATTCTTGAATTCGTGGAAAACCCACATACATCGGTTAGACAGACATCCACTACATTTAATGTTAGCCATGCATCGACAGTTAACATATTAAAAGAAAATAAAATGCATCCCTATAAAATGATACCTACTCAGGAGCTTATGGAAGACGACTTTGATAGGAGAACTTATTTTTGTGAGCGAATGATGGACATGTTGGATAACAATATTATCCAATTAGAAGACGTTATGTTTTCTGATGAGTGCACTTTCTCACATAACGGTCATGCTAATCGGCAAAATTGTCGCTACTGGGCAACGACAAATCCTCACTGGATGAGAGAAGCACACACGCAATACCCTCAGAAGGTGAATGTTTGGGCAGGGATTGTTGGAAACCATATCATTGGTCCCTTTTTCATTGAGGGTAATTTGAATGGCGATAATTATTTGGCACTACTTCAAAATGATGATCCAGGAAACCCCCAAGTTCCAGTGAATACGATATGGTTTTTTCAGCAGGATGGAGCACCACCACATTACCAACTCAATGACCGGCAGTACCTCGATGCAATATTTCCCAATAGGTGGATAGGGAGGCGAGGATCGATAGCGTGATCACCTGATCTTACCTTATTAGAATTCTTTTTATGGGAATATGTGAAGAGTATTGTGTACAAAACTAAACCTTTTGATTTAAATGACTTAAAAGAACGAATAACGCTTGCGATTAGGTCGATCGCGCCTGATATGTTAAATAATGTTAGAAGACAGTTTTATTTCAGATTAGGGTGTTGCCAAGAAACTTGCGGTAAACATTTTGAACATCTACTTCATTGTTTTTTTTAGTGTTTTATATTTTATTACATTTTAGTTTTTTATTGTATTGTAGCGAATTTCGATAACCACAAAATTTTATTTTTTTCTATCTTAATTCTTGCAATAAACTTGGAAACAATAACATTTTTGAATAGAGAATGAACAGACCTTTCAAAAAACATATTACAAGCCTATACTACCCCTTTAAAACATTGGTGGTTGCACCTGTCATTCGAATGAGGTTAAAGGTACCGATCGCAATTTCACGCTGAAAAATGTCAATTTATAATTTAAATTTGACGTGTTTCGGGATTTTTTATAAGAATGTACAGTAACCTAAATACATTTGCCTTTTACACACTATATATATATATATATATATATATATATATATATATATATATATATATATATATATATATATATATATATATATATGTTCAGAAAGATTTCCGCGGTCTTTAATGTGAGACATGCTTGGTTCTCGGGTTAAACCGCGTCCAGAATTTATGGAAAGTCGACGTTTCGGCTCCTGTTTTGGAGCCATTTTCAAGAGGTAAAGGAAATATGTAAGGACACTCTAAGGCCTCAATCTGCCTACTACTTAGAGTGATGGACAAAGGTGGGTAAAGGAAATATGTAAGGACACTCTAAGGCCTCAATCTGCCTACTCCTTAGAGTGGTGGACAAATGTGGGTAAAGGAAATATGTAAGGACACTCTAAGGCCTCAATCTGCCTACTCCTTAGAGTGATGGACAAAGGTGGGTAAAGGAAATATGTAAGGACACTCTAAGGCCTCAATCTGCCTACTCCTTAGAGTGGTGGACAAAGGTAGGTAAAGGAAATATGTAAGGACACTCTAAGGCCTCAATCTGCCTACTCCTTAGAGTGGTGGAGAAAGGTAGGTTGGGTTGTTGTAGCTCGATTACGGGGCCTCAATCTGCCTACTCCCCAAATCTCGCTGGAGATCGTCTGTGAGGTCTCAGTGTGTTCAACCCTAGGCCTCAGAGAGATATGGCAGTTCGTTGCAAGTCTTGTCTTATATAGGTCGTTTCGTCTACCTGTTGCGTCATCAGTGAAAGTAGTGGGGTCACCGTCAATTAAGTGGGGGGATAATGATGCAACAAAATTGTCTGTGGAATTCATTTCCCTTTTGTGTGTTTGCAAAGAAGATATAATAGGTTTCCAAGTAGTCGGAAGGCGAAGACCATCATCTCTCTAATTTAAACAATCGGGACGTTTTTCAATCTCGATTGCTTCGCGGATAATTCTCGTTTTGAAATTGTAAACCGGTGCTATTGTTTTGGCATTATCGAAGTCTATTTTGTGCCCTGTATGAATATGATGCATGGCCAGCGCCGATGAGGGGTCGGATTTTCTAACTGCAAGGGTGTGTTCGTATATTCTATTGTGGATGCGTCTGTTTGTTTGTCCTACGTAAGTTCGGGAACAGTCGGAACAAGGAATTTCGTAAACTCCATGGGATTCGTTTGGAATCGTATCCTTGGGAGTTTTTATAAGATTTAATAGTTTTTGGTCTGTTGTGAATACGGTTTTGATATTATGGGTTCTGAAAATTCGGCTGATTTTGTCGGTGACACCTTTAATGTATGGTAAAAACGCTGTGTGTTGTTGTGTGGACGCTGTTTGTTCTTGTTGTGGTGTAGTGGTTTGTTGTTGTGCGTTTCTAATGTTTCGTAGTATGTGATTGTTGTCGTATCCGTTTTCTAGCAATGTCTGTCTTAAAAAGTTTAATTCTGTCTGTTTGTTGTTGTTGTCCGTTAGTCTAAGGGATCGTGTTACTAATGTTCGAACCACGGAATTTAGTTGCGATGGGTGATGGTGAGATTGGGCGTTAAGATACCGATTAGTGTGGGTTGGTTTTCGGTAGACAGTGTAAGAAAATCCTCTGACTGGGTTATTAGTGATGCGTACATCTAAGAAAGGCAAAGAAAACCAACCCACACTAATCGGTATCTTAACGCCCAACACACACACATATATATATATATATATATATATATATATATATATATATATATATATATATATATATATATATATATATATATATATATATATATATATATATATATATATATATATATATATATATATATATATATATATATATATATATATATATATATATATATATATATAATGAGAAAAGCATGTAAAACAATATTATAGTTCCATATTTTGACATCCGTTGACACTATCTTCGCCAAAGCATGTGTATAAGGCTGTCAAGTTATGACACATTTTTGCTTTTATGTCAGCGTTGTTGTCAGACTTACTGTTCCCTCAGAAAAGCAACCAACTTTTTCATTTTGGGTGGAATACTGTATATTTTCACATAGTTTCACTGATGACGCAACAGGTAGACGAAACGACCTATATAAGACAAGACTTGCAACGAACTGCCAGATCTCTCTGAGGCCTAGGGTTGAACACACTGAGACCTCACAGACGATCTCCAGCGAGATTTGGGGAGTAGGCAGATTGAGGCCCCGTAATCGAGCTACAACAACCCAACCTACCTTTATCCACCACTCTAAGGAGTAGGCAGATTGAGGCCTTAGAGTGTCCTTACATATTTCCTTTACCTACCTTTGTCCACCACTCTAAGGAGTAGGCAGATTGAGGCCTTAGAGTGTCCTTACATATTTCCTTTACCCACCTTTGTCCATCACTCTAAGGAGTAGGCAGATTGAGGCCTTAGAGTGTCCTTACATATTTCCTTTACCCACATTTGTCCACCACTCTAAGGAGTAGGCAGATTGAGGCCTTAGAGTGTCCTTACATATTTCCTTTACCCACCTTTGTCCATCACTCTAAGGAGTAGGCAGATTGAGGCCTTAGAGTGTCCTTACATATTTCCTTTACCTCTTGAAAATGGCTCCAAAACAGGAGCCGAAACGTCGAGTTTCCATAAATTCTGGACGCGGTTTAACCCGAGAACCAAGCATGTCTCATATATATATATATATATATATATATATATATATATATATATATATATATATATATATATATATATATATATATATATATATATATATATATATACACACAACCGCTAACTCAAAAAAGACCTCACCAATCGAAATCAGATTTGGCAATCCCCTTCATTTTGTTAATATCTTGGGTGAGTTTGTTAGGCAGTTTTGACACTCACATACTTACAGAAAAAAATACGAAAAGCGCAACATCTTTTAAACGACTAAAGATATAACACTAAAATTTTACAAGCACGTAGATATCGTATCAGTGCCACTCTGAACTTAATCGGGTCAGTAAATTCTAAATTATAACCAAATAAAAAATAAATAATTTACGATATAACTTGAGATTATTAAATAATTAGGGATCCCATTTTCACGTTGAAAAATGTCAATTTATAATTTAAATTTGACGTCTTTCGGGATCTTGTATAAGAATGTACAGTAACTAAAATAATGAATGTATTCCATTTGGCTTTTACACAGGTTTATATGTATGTATGTATACACACACACAAACACACACACACACACACACACACATATATATATATATATATATATATATATATATATATATATATATATATATATATATATATATATATATATATATATATATATATATATTATCTATATATATTATCTATATATATATATATATATATATATATATATATATATATATATATATATATATATATATATAATATGATATACAGTGTGTTTCTGCGAGAAAAGCATGTAAAACAATATTATAGTTCCATATTTTGACATCCGTTGACACTATCTTCGCCAAAGCATGTGTATAAGGCTGTCAAGTTATGACACATTTTTGCTTTTATGTCAGCGTTGTTGTCAGACTTACTGTTCCCTCAGAAAAGCAACCAACTTTTTCATTTTGGGTGGAATACTGTATATTTTCACATAGTTTGAAAAGTAATTTTAATTCGAGCTCAAACAGAAAATAACAGCTTATATTGTAAAATGAGTTGTAAACTAACAAAATAATAATTGAAAAAATATTCGTAGTTTTTGATACCCAAGTCTATTTTAGGACTTATTTTGGTTCTCTAAGTGTAAGTATTTTTTTTATTTTTGTGTAGGATTGTATATTTTAAATGTAAATGTTGGAAGTCAGTCATATTAATGTTGCATCTTGTTTTATTCTTCATTTGTGTCAATCCTATGTCGAGTAGAGGTTGCACTGTTATGTGGGTCATTATTGGTTGAACACACGGACTAATAAAGAAGAGCGTGGCAGTAAGTTTGATTTTTAATAAATTCCATATGGGATGAAGTGAAAATGGAGAACATCTAGAGACATCCGTGCTAACATTTCAAATCGTCGTGGCAATCAGACGTAGTATCAAATTTTCACACATTTGTAGCAGCATCTTGGAAGAGGTTTAGGTGTCCCCAAGAGTTGAAATTTTGGGACAGTGTGTTGGTAGTATTTTTCAGTGGCGGCTCGTCAGATGATGCAGGTGAAGCGCTGCTTCACCTATATTTTTCGGTTACGCTTAACTTTTTTATTCAACATCCACCATAAGTTTAATATTTTTTTTTACTCCCTCAATTTCATTTGGTACAACCACTTAAAAATGCATTTTTATGTCGCGCCGTAGTTGACAATGTATTTTTATAACAATTTATGATACGATATAATTGGCAAAGCCGCCCATTATCACCTAATTGAATGTACCAACGCGCAGCGCTTCCGTATTGCACACCAGAGACTACTGTTCCTAAACAAATGCTCCATCTGTTTCGGGATGCTTGCATGAGACGCTTGCCATGGCAACGGCACACGCACTGGTAGTTTGATGTTTATGAGTGCCACAAAAGTGATGCAGGTTCTGAGCCTGCTTCAAAGCTAGTTTTCGTCCTATATTTTGGTTGAGTCGGATCGACAGAGGCGTATTTTTATTTTTACTATGTTGCCGTTAAATAATATTGTATGTGTCACAATTACAGACTTTGAAAAGCTGTATTTTTCATGTTTCTTTTTGGTAAGTGGAATTAATTTGTTTAGTATCACCTCTAAAATAATAATTTCAAAAAAATAAAATAATAGATATGAAATTTCAAGTTGTAAAAAAAGAAAAGGACCTTAAATTTGAAAAAAAAATATATGCTTGTAGCTCTCTATAAACAGATCTACATAGGTAATACGCGCTGTATTATATTACCGTATGCGTGCGTGTACAGTACGTGTACAGTGTCCTCTTATCGAATATTCCTGGACATTATTTCTTGTATATTTTAAATGTAGATAATTATTGTTAGTGTTTGTTAGGTATCTTGGTCTGTATTACCCACGCACAAGTCTCAAGTGGGCCTTATAGCATTTATTCAGCTTTTTATGTAAGAAAACTTTTTATTAGTGTGTATTTGTATGTATTTTTTATAAATAATTTTTTTTATTAATTAATTTCAGTACTTAGAAGACCAAGGAACGACATAGGGCTCTTACACATAATTATCTGTTAGGAAAACAGCGTACAGTAAAACTCAGTGTGTTAAAGTCTCACAGTCATGTTTTGATACCAAGAAACTCCTGCTGCTCTGTGTATCATTACTCTTTGCTACGTGATGATCTTGAAAATTATTCACCTGAAGTCACTTTCCAAAGAAACAAATCACATGCCAGCAAAATTGAACTCCGTAATCCCATTTGGCGTGGTTATATATGACCGACAGGCATGAGACAGAGACAGTGACAGGCTGACCAACAATTCATCTGTATCGTATCCCGACGAATATAAACAAATAGAGGAAGCAGGACTGGAAATGAGAGGACCTTACTTCAGACTCGCTAAGTCACTGGGAAAAACTTCCACCATATTTCAATTATAAATGCATGCTATAAATCTGTGTGTAGAGTAGTGTATACAAAGACGACTCAGATATAAATATATCTCATGCTCTGAGATAGTCAGGCAGGGCTGAAAGCTTTGAAATCTTTCAAAACCGAGTCGAAACAGTCTGGGACTGCAAAAAAAAGATTGAAGCAGCTGGTTACGAACAACAAAGTACTTTGCTGCGGGTACCAGGGCATCAAGGCATTGAAGGAAATGAGGAAGCAAATAGCTTGTGATGATTACGTTTCGTTACTGCTTTAATTATTCAAAATAAACACGTAAGAGACTTCATTAATAAGCCGACAATCCAATATCTGTAAGGCAATTCATGTTTTGATTTCAAAAATTATTTTATGAAAAGTCGCCAATATTTAACTACCCTGAACACCGTACTGCATTTTAAATGTGTACGTTAAAAAGTCAAATATCCAAAGACGCAATATGGGTTTGTTAATAAATGAGATGTCGCATATTCCTAGAAGGGCTTTTAAGTAAACAAAGTATCCGTGGAGACTATTCCAGAACAAATTATAACTTCATCAACAGCCTTGAGGTACCAGTCCATTTTCAAATGTTAAGGAGAGTCGAAAAAGTATCTGCAGCTCGGTGATGAAATTAACCTTGAAGGTCTTGAACTTTGGGCGAGGGACGTAGGTGAAGGGAATGACGTCACAACAACGAAGAAGAGTCTCTGCTGAGCCTTCTTAGAGTGAACACCGTCAGCTTCGGTGGATATTTAATTATCTTAAAACGGGGTTGTAATGTGCTTTCTGTTATTTGTACTACCTAATGATATTGTAAGTGATTATTTAAAGTAACTTAAACGATTTTCGAGTTTAAGTAAACATAGTATTCAGCCTAAAAACGGGAGTTAAGTTGTGGTTCCTTGTTTCGAATTGTTGATTTCTTGTCGTGATCAGAAAGAATTCCTGGTTATTATCGTGCCTTGAGTCAATTGGTAGTGAATTTTACTGAAGCAAATTCACGTTTCAATTGCGATTCGCAAAGTTTCCATCAAGAGAATTCTGAACATCGACATAGGTGTCAAATGATCTGGTAGTATAGAAGCAGTAACATCAACCGGCCCAATCATCTTTGATGGAAAGTCCCAGTCGTTTCCCCCAGTTTTTCCGCTCTTATTGGAGTCAGGAATCTGTCAGGCACTTATAATTGATTCCACCTGGAAAGCATCTTCACAGGACCATCAGGTAACTTAGTACCGGAAGATTGGTGAGTCTAAACAAATCTTTTCTCTGAATCAGCAGAATTTTCATGCCGAAATCTAACATCTGAAGTTTTAATAACCTGAACTTTCAAAATGACGTTATCAAGTTTGAGCTCAAATAATGTTAGAGAGGTACTCTCAGCACAATTATATTATTTCCTGTTTAATCTCTGAGATTTTGTCAATTTTTTGTGTGAATTTAAATGCATAGTTTTTATCTCCTTTTTATTTGTAATTAGCAAATTTTGTCTGTAAAATATCTAACCGATAGTTGATCTGTAACATCTCTTAGTTTTCATAATTAATGTAGAAATTTCACGTAGGATTATATATATTTTTTGAGCCTCACTCAAAGAACTGGCCAGTAATTTACTAGAAAACCTAGTAATTGATTGACAAACGTCAAATAATTTACCTAATCATTTGTGTTTATTTTTGAGCGATACCCTAAGTAATTAGCAGTAACATTTTAACAATATGCAACTATCATTATCTTATTGTTTTGACACATGTATGTAAATTAATAATTTCTTGCTCTTGAAATTCTTGCTGTTTATGTTATTGTTATTTGCGTGCAATTAATGTTTATCTGAGATTTACCAACCATTTTTATTTCATTTTGTTTGCTATTCCAAATTTAATTTATATGAATAAATTTATACATTTTGTTATATTAAAGTGTCTGTTTAATTAAAGAGAAATTCCTCCCTAACTTCTCGTTTCTTTTGGCATCAGCGCAAACAATTATTTCTTACTAACCATTCTCTAGATATCTAAATTTCTATGTAACCTAGCACTAGTTTGGAGAGCCCACAAATCTAGGACTCTGGGCAGTGCGAAGCAAGCAAATCAAAAGAACGTGAGTATCAAACTATATCCAGATCTGTCAGTCTCCTAAAAAGTGCTGCCAATCTTAATAAATTTGATAATCTGATAGATATCTACTTTAGGGTAGGGTGTTATAGGCAACTGTGACCTCACCATAGAGCAGATCTATGTCCACCTGAGGCCAATCACATATACCACGGTTCTCGTTTACTTAAGCTTTTTCTTTGAAGAAGGTAACAAGCTTTGCAAAAAGTGCAGCAACAACACTACTTTATGGCCTAGAGTCAAAGTGTGGATTAACGAAAAGCCACGTAAGAAATGAATTGATATTATGGAGTGAAACCAAATGCTGTCATACTTGAGAAACACACCAGGTTGAAGGCAGGCAAAAAGTTTCATCACAATATCAACAGAGAAATCTCAACTGTTTCTTGAATTGAACAGGAACGACTTGAGAAAAATCATGGAACTTTTCACAGTACACTCCCTAGTAAGGTATTACCTTACGAAGATGGGTAAGGTGGATAGCGACAACAGCACATACTGCACTGAAGCAGCAAAAGTAACAGGACTTTTTTAATGTGACTGCATGGTTCAGGTGTGAGAAGGGCTCAAATGTCTTCGGGGGATACCCAAACATTACAGGTGATGGATAAAATAGCTCCCAAAAAGGTAGTACACTACATGAAAGGCCTAAGATTTTTGGGCAAGTATTAGAAAACAGAATCATGTACAAAATCCCGTCGTAGCGCCGTAGGGTCGTAGCGCAGAGACTAAAAGCCTATACGACTTATTAAGCAATCTAAAATCTACCATTACTTTTGAACCATCTTGTATAATAAAGTTACTGCGCAGTAGATATATGTGGCCGCTTATCGAACATCAATAAGTAGAAACTGAATAATTGGTAGCACCTATAATTATTTTAGAATAATAAGACAAACTTAAAGTATTGAGCCTCCTAAAGAACGTAAAAATAAAAAGTTCAAACCTGTAAAACTCTTAGACGTAACACTGTAGCAAAAGGGTAATAGTGTGTGTTGGCCTGCATGTCAGGTGCTCTATCGCATTCTGATGGGGCTACTGATTCTTTTAGTCTTGATAAACCGACCTGAAACAACAAATTATTATTTTAGATACTGAAATCTAAACACATTGTTACAAGTTAAGTAAAGCTAATTTTGGTTTTAATGATTTTAGAAACTGACATATTTTAGATACATTTCTGTTTTAGTGAATTTTCACTAAGAAAATGAACTAATATATATGTATATATATATATATATATATATATATATATATATATATATATATATATATATATATATATATATATATATATATATAACTTTCAGAATACATTTGAGTGGAGGCGCTATACAATATAAATGTAACAAATGGTGGCGTCGCCAAAATCTGTGTGAGATTTTGAATCAAAAACTTAATTCTAACGCAAAGTAGTTATTAAATGTTGAAAGTTTAATAATTATTTGCGAATTCAATCTTAATAAAATCAAATTCTATTTCTAAAATATGTTTGCATTTCAGACGGATCTAAAATCTATCTTCGATTTTTAAATGTTTAACCCCTAGGCTGATATTGAAACTTGATAAGCAAATTATAAATAAACTTGACAAAATACTCACAGTAGTGAAATTGTAAAGAAATTCTAATTTTTTTATTTCTTATTAATCAATAAATATAACTGCACTTGACAAACACACTTTTATCGAATAATTTACTAGAACCCTATTCGCTTGTTTATACTAGCCTTTAAAAAAAGGACACACCTCTATATTTTCACTACACTATTATTTAATCTGCTGGTATTGTACGATTTACATTTATGTTTAGATTGGTAAATAACAGTCTTGCATGTCTTTTTATAATAACGTCTACCTCTCACCCATGCACAGAACATTAAAATTTAAATCTTCTGAAAGGTTCGTAATTTATATTTCTTATCAACCTTATTTTTATTAATCATATTTCTTTCCTTTTTACGTCCAACTTTTTCCCTTTCAAAAGAAACCCTGAATGTGTTTAAAAATTCTATTTCAAAGCTAGTGGTAAATGTGGAAATTTTATAATAAATGTTGTAATTGACCTTAAGCACGTAGCTTGATTTAAGACACGATTTTCAATACTTATATAGTGTTCTGACCTAAGAAATTGTAGTATTGTCATTATTCCCATTTTAGTGCGAGTACATAATTTCCTACAAAGCCATGTTTCTTTTTTACATTCATTTAACCCCCGAATTTATAGGGTAAGTTTGATTTCTATAATAGTTCATAGAATACAGAGAATTTATTCATGCACGTGAAACTGGTGATTTTTACTTGTCGTTGCGGTTTTTTTTTTGTTCTGATAAACCAGTTTAATTTCATCTGGGTTTTCCATTCTCCTCATACATTTGAAACTCGTCTGACAAATATTTAGCTTATTCGATTTATAATTGAGAACCAAGGAGACACCCTGGTTCAATTTATTCGCAACTAGATAAGTCAGTGGGCTACAAATAAGTTTTTATCATTATTGAATCTAAAATTTAACGTTAATAAAGGAAAGTATTTAGTGCCACACAAAATTGTTTGAAATTTACCCATTTGTCTCAACAAATTTTATTTTATGGAACCATATGATAACCGCAGCTAATACAAATAGCTAATAATTGGCAACAAAATTATTTAAAACTGCCTCTTTTATTCGTTTTATTCATTTGTTACGGGTAAAAATCGCCGTAGAGTAAATTCGGTTTAGTAGCATCTTTATTTTACACATCAAAGGTTATTTGTCTGAGAACAGACAACATTTGTGTTTATTTTTGCATCGGGTTTTATGTGTTACATGGTTTGAGACCACCTGTAAATGAAACGGTTCATGAACGCAGCCTTGCTCGATTTTTTTGTCATTAGGAGGCGTTACGTGTTTATGCCGAAGACATAAGTAGTTATTAACATTGTGACCAAGCTTTCTTATGCTGTAGGTCGTTTGACTTCACCTATTCTATAAGGTTATTTATTTCTTGTTTGGCCGATATAACTAAGAACTGTAAGGTTGTTAGAAAAGGTTTAGTCATGCGTATTATTTCACTGGTTGTATATAAATGTTTTAAAGGCGAGATATGCGCATTACGTAAGGTGTGTTGTATATAGGAGAGGTCTATTGTCGTCAGAGAGATGGAGAAGTGCAACAACAGAACAAGTTCGTTGCTGTATTCTGAGAGAAGAGGCATGGTTGAGCCAAATATAGGTGCGTTGCTTCCACATACGAGAGTGTAACAGGTATGACAGAAAGAAATATACCCTTATCGAAAGTCGACCTTACGATCTTGTTTCGATATGTCGATATTAACACAAAACGCCAGGATTGTAAAAAATGAGTGTAAACTGCAGAGTTTTAGAAAGAGGTTCTAAAGTTACCGGCGAGTGTTGGTGTAAAATTTACATGTCAGAAATATAGAATTGTGTGTAGATTTTACCCCGTGGATTTAGGGGATAACTCGGCATCTAAATAAGCTTTGCAAGTCCTAAGTGGAGCCTTCACCGGACTTAAGTGTGAAGGTTGATAGTAAACAGGAATTCAGGCATCCATTGTATCGGAAAAAAGACGCTATTTGCAGGCCGTTACCACGAAGAAGAATAAGAGTGTAATAACACCATGTTAGCCCTCAATGGGAGGAAGGGTGTACTTGTAACTGGTAGATTAACGTTTTAACTTATGGATTATGGATTATTTCGTGTAACCAGTGGATAGTGCTTGTGACTGTAACTGGTATTATGTGTAATATATAGTTATGTTGGAAGGCAGTCATATTAATGTTGCATCTGGTTTTATTCTGCAGGCAATCATTTGTGTCAGGCCTATGTCGAGTAAAGGTTGAACTGTTATCTGGGTCATTATTGGTTGAATACACGGAGTAATAAAGAAGAGTGTGGCAGTAAGTTTGGTTTTTAATTAATTCCATACGGGAAGAAGTGAAAATAGAGAACATATTGAGACATCCGTGCTAACATTCCAAATCGTCGTAGCAATCAGACGTAATATCAAATTTTCATACCTTGGTAGCAGCATCTTGGAAAAGGTATAGGTGTCCCCCAAGAGTTGGAATTTTGGGACAGTGTGTTGGTAGTATTTTGCAGTGGCGGTTTGTCAGATGACGCAGGTGAAGCGCTGCTTCACCTATATTTTTCGGTTAAGCTAAACTTTTTTATTTAAAATCCACCGTAATTTTTTTTTTCATTATTTCAAATTTATTTGGTACAACCACATAAAAATGTCTTTTTACGTCGCGCCGCAGTTGACTATGTCTTTTTATAATAATTTATGATACGATATAATTTGCAAGGCCGCCCCTTGTCACCGAATGAAATGTATCAACGCGCAGCGTTTACGTATTACACACCAGAGACTACTGTATAGAGCACCAAGCAATTGCAGACTGACTGAGCCAGATTACTTAATATACAAAAGCTGAGTCTGTTTCGGGACGCTTGCATGAGACGGTTGCCATGGCAACGGCACGTAAACTGGTAGTTTGGTGTTTATGAGTGTTACAAAAGTGATGCAGGTTCTGATCTTGCTTTAAAGCTAGTTTCCGTTTTTTAATTAGGTTGTGTCGGATCGTCAGAGGCGTATTTTTATTTGTACTATGTTGCCGTTAAATAATATGGTATGTGTCACAATTACAGACTTTGAAAAGCTGTATTTTTCAGGTTTATTTTTGGTGAGTGGAATTGATTTGTTTATTATCACCTCTAAAAGAATAATTTTAAAATAATAAAATAATAGATATGAAATCTCAAGTTGTAAAAAAAGAGAGGGTCCTTAAATTTGAAAAAAAATATGCTTGTAGCTCTCTATAAACAGATCTTCATAGGTAATACGCGTTGTATTATATTACAGTATGCGTGAGTGTACAGTACGTGTACAGTGTCCTCTCATTGAATATTCCTGGACATTATTCCTTGTGAAAGTTAATATTTTTTTACAATGGATTTTTCATTTCAATACTGAAGTGCCAGGAGAACGCGTGACCTTGAAAATTTAGAAAATATTCGTCTGCGGCACAGGGGGATCTTCGTCCCCCTGGACCCACCTTTGGGGCCGCGCGGATTCCGCTTGACCCACTCCCAAAATCACGAGCCGCCACTGGTATTTTGTAAACTAGAAGGGCAAGAAATTTTCATACAGGATTTTGGCCCAGATATGCAGTTCTTTCTAAGTTGTTTTTTGAGGAGATCAGAAAAACAATGATAGCTTCGAGTTTACAAATTTTAATAACTTAATTAATTTAATATATCTATATGATTGGTCGTTAATACAACCAGACAGTATTTATTTAATATCAGACCGTTAAATTTATACACACATATTTATATAGTCGCTCTGTAATCTAGCATATAGATGTATTTATTTAATTTACGAAATAACTAAACTCGAAGATTTTTGTCAGAGCGTTACGATTATCTGAGAGAGCTAGTTAATTTTATTGCTGTTATTTTGTTAACATATGTGAACTAAATGTGCACATCTGATACATACCGTACAGAGAGCAATATTTATTTGGTAATAAGGACCATACTATGTCATGATAAGGCATGTTGTTTTAGAAAACTTATTTGATGTTTGTAGCTTATCTACTTTACTGTTTTATACCACTGCCTAATTGAGTGTGCTTGCATTTGACCATTTATTTGTTATGTGACCATTGTAGGCAACGCACAGTGATTGAATAAACCAGAACTTTGTCTTATTGTATTTGAGGTTGTATTTTGTATTACCGAATACACTTTTTCAGCTCTCAAATCAGATGAGGTCACAAACTTCTAATAAGCGCCTCTCAGCAATCACCCTGTATATATATATATATATATATATATATATATATATATATATATATATATATATATATATATATATATTATATATATATATATATATGTATGCATCACAGGTCAAACAGATCTAAGGCACACACAAGAGCAGCACAACAAAATACAACCCCCGATACAATAAGATGAAGTTCTGGTTTATTCAAGCACTGTACGTTACCTACACTGGTCACATAAATCAATGGTCAAATTCAGGCGCACTCAATTAGGCATTGGTACCAAACAGTAAATTAAATAAGTTATAATTATCAAATAAGTTCTCTCTCTCTCTCTCTCTCTCTTTCTTTTTCTATATATATATATATATATATATATATATATATATATATATATATATATATAATAGAGCTACCAAAAGAGTTCAACAGTCTTTGATTGGGGTTTGATCAGCGGTAGGTTTTAGAAGTAATTAAGTATACATATTGTTGAGTAGCTGGTAGTAGGTGTGGAACTAGGCACCGCCTTTTATGAATATCTTATTAAAGAGCCTCCCCCCCCCCCGTTTTCACTGCTTAAAAGATGGCGGATACCAATTTTACAGGCAACTTTACCGATTATAGGGCCCGTATGATAACACTTGTAGGGTTTAAGGATTTTGTGAGGTTCAAGTTGAGAAACTGTTAGGTCAATATACTCGAAGTGGGGCATATAAGAACTGTTGCCCACCAAATACCTAAAGGAGGTTGAGGCGTTTCACGTTACTTAATACATACAATACAACAATACAATATCAACTTGGTGGTAGCCACTATGAAGTAAAATAACTTGTCAAATAAGTGCCTCGGTGGTTTAGGGGTAAAAACGTGTGCCTCTGAACCGAAGGGTACTGGGTTCTATCCCAGGGTACTCCTTTCACTTTTTCAGTACAAACTGTAACACTAAGTTCAACCGAGGTTCTGGCATTGTATTTGAGCAAGTTGAATGTCTGCACGTTCCTCCCTTCGGAGGGGGCGTAAAGCCGTCAGTCCCGTGTCCATGCGATGTTGGGCACGTTAAATATCCCTACCCTCCGTACAGAAAGGCAGGGGTGCTGCAAAATTTCCAGCATAGTGAGGAGAAACTGATCCCTGGCGTCGGTGATTAGCCATAGTCGCGGAAATAGGTCGACGTTAAAGAAACAAAACATACGCAACTTTTCGAATATTGAACGGACTTAAATTAGTTTGTTAGGAATTAAATTTAACAGCCTATTAATATTAAAATATTGACAGTGTCGTATAGTAATACTAAATACAGACCTAGAGACGATTTCTCTGGCTTTATAAATGATTATTTCCTTTTCTCTAGCCGGTTTCGCTGCTTGACAGCCTCATTAGATAGTAGGACATTAAATTGGTTTATACGTATTCATGACAACTGCAAATAAAAGTCATATGCTAGTTATGATATTTGATCAAAAATTTCTTCAAAAATTAAAACTAAACAAAAATGACAGATACCGTACCGTACCAAATGTTTACGTGATGTGTGTCGTGTATGTGGTTTTTTACTTCTAACGCTCAAAAAGTCAGGTTTGCGCTGGTCATTACCAAAATGGAGTTGCTCTATGTAGTTCTCTACTGTGGACCTATATTGAGTATTAATAATATGTCTTGCAAATGTAGATTTTTCAGCGAGGCTTTTTCTATGTGGAGAAATAAGTTCTTTGTCTCTGGTATTAAAATTTATATAAGTTTGAACAATGTAGACTGAGCTACAGTGTGTACGTGTACAAGCTAATTTATCAGTGGCGATTTCTCCTAGTGAGCTAGGTGTGCGCCGCACATCCTAAAATATAATTAAAATGTGGACAGTTAAATAAGTTTTATTTCTTTTTCCCTTAGTCTTAATACACTGCATATTTTATGACAATCGATTTAATTTACTTATTTGATTTCATAAATAGTCGGTTAATAGTGACTTGGAATGAAGTAGGTACCACGTCTTCATTCAGAGAATATGAGTAGGTCAATAGCAACTGGGAATGAATTCGGGTTAGGTGTGCGTTGATATTTCCGAACACTTCAGTCGATAGAGCTGTATTGGTATACAATACAGTCCCCCACCCATGTGTTTAAAACAGTGAGGAAAATACCATTGATTTTAACACTGCAGTGAGCGGTAGAAATACCGTTCAAGACGAATGAATGAAACGCCGGTCTAACAAACGTTGTGATAGCATTATTTACAAACATTTCGACTGCGCTTGCAAAGACCACAGTATTCTAGAATCAAAGACTATAATACATTTTAGTAAATTTTCGTAGTAAAAATTCACTAATGGGGAGATCTCGACTTTTGAATTTTGAAAAATTGTTTGCAAATGAGCGCGAACTAGGACCCCTAGAACCCATATCCGGGGTCAGTTTCAATATATATATATATATATATATATATATATATATATATATATATATATATATATATATATATATATATATATATATATATATATATATATATATATATATATATAATGTTTCTGTTGAAAAAGATGTATAATTTAAATTGAGTCAAGTTTTAAAATATAGAAATTTTTGATTAAAATGAAGAAACTGATTTCAAGTACCATCCATATTTCTAGAAATTGTAATGGTACATAATGAGGTGAGGTAATTTTGGAGATTAGAAATCAGATGACAGAACTTTAGAACAATTGACATTTAGATTAAAATTTAGTCAAAATTGCATCATTTGCAGCCACAAGTTTAGACTTACTTCTAAGATGCTTTGTACTATGTATATAACAATAAACTATATATATATATATATATATATATATATATATATATATATATATATATATATATACATAGGTATCACACCGATAACTCAAAATATAATCGGCCAATTTTGATAAAATTTGGAATGTACCTTTCTTCTGTATGTGGCTTGAATATCGTTAGTCAGAAAAATCGGACGAGGTTTTCCGGGAAAATTTTGAGTTTTCATTTGAAAAAAATTTGTATCTCAAAAAATAAAAAAGATAAGATAACCAAATTTGGTAGGTAGGTTTACGATATAAAAATTAAACTATACACCAAAATTTAGATTTCTATGTTGCAAGAAAAAAAAGTTATAATATAATATTTTGTGCCAGATCATTTCTATGAAAATTCACTACCATAACGCACTTGCTGCATCCAGGCTTTTTACACATTTTATTATTTAGTACCATATTAACATTGAACTACTTTTAATGTTTTTAGTTTTCACCCCGTCCCGGACAGCGCTAACGCTAACACAAATTTGTGTCAAGAGAAGAGCTTGATAATAATTCCATGTTCTTTTCGTGTTTTAAAGTTTTAAGTGACTTTTTAATTTGTTAGTGTTGCAGTGGGAAATTTATTTATTTATCTACGTATTATTCCCATATAGGTACAATATAAATATATATATATATATATATATATATATATATATATATATATATATATATATATATATATATGTACATTTAGTGTTAATAATTTTTAAAACCACCACTAAGAGCAACTCGTTACAGCACACCCGAACATTTTGGTCAGGAGACGCCACTGTAATTTATGAATTCCCGCTTTTACCAAGAAACATATCAAGTTTACTTCAGAAGAACAAGTTAATAATTGTATAAATTTTTTAGATGCAACTATTCGAAAGTTAGTTGGTGATTCTAATCAGTAGAATGTCACATGAGTGACCACAAATTGAGAGAAAAAAAATAGATGCCTTAAAGTGAGTTGTTTATAAAAAGCAACTGGTTAAATTGAACTTGTGTGTGTGCATGTGTGAGCATGCAGAAAAAGCAATAACATTGGAAAGTTATCCATTATCCACAGACTAATTTTAACATAAATACGTTCAAGCAGGTCCAATAATATGCTTAGAAGGTAAGTTACGTTATGTAGTACAAAACGTATGAAAAATTGCTAACATAATTCACTTGCTGCGCCTAAAGGTCTTAATGTCGGCTATGTCAGAGTACTTCACTTTAGAATAGTGTACGCAACAAATGTGTTTGCTAAACTATAGAAAGCTAATGTAAGAGCAATGTTCTCTAACAAATAATCATACATTTCTATCAAAAGCTCCTAATGAGATTCTGTGGTTCTTTTATACAGGAATAATTTCTGCCGCGCGAACCCACCAACTATTTAACTCAGATAACACACGTTACAATACTGAAAGGGAACATTGAAAATTTACACTCTAATGATTCAGACTGTAATGGAATCCATTAACACAAATGAACTAGACTTTGAGAATATTCATTTAGTCCTCTTTGCCGTTCCGTTTAGTTTCAAAGCAATTTTCAGATAACAATACCAGCGCCATCTCTTTACTGCCTTTTTAGGTTCAGGTCGTTTGAATTTTTCCATTGTAAAAATACTGAAATAAGAAATAACTAGTTCACTCGGTGGACAAAATGGTTAATGTCTATTATCTTAGTCTGGACAAATACAATGCGAATAATGATATATTTTTGTCAACACATTGCATTATTTTAAGTGCAAAATAAAAATTGGAACCTGCGATGAGCACTTATCAGTAAACATTTTGTTTGCTTTCTTTATCGTCGATCTATTTCCGCGAGTATGGCTAATCACCAACGCAAGGGAGAAGTTCCGCCTTACTCTCCTGGGAATTTTCCCAACCCCTGCCTTTCTGTTAGAAGGATAATGATCTTTAACGTGCCCAACATCGTATATCTGACGTGATAGAGAGGTACACGTTCTCACCACTGGACAGTAAATATTGCAGAATCAACTTTACCACAACATATTTTATGACATAAAGTCTAGGTGGTCTCCAAATTTGTGGAGCGCATCACAGCTTGAAAATGAATTTTTTTATCAAACCCTTCTTTCATCCTTTTGAGTGTTTTATGTTTAATTTCTTCCTCAGATGGTGGTTTAATTTCTATTTCCATTGTTGTGAGTGCGGTGACTTCTCAATCATAATAACTTTTGTATTGATTTTTTGATTCTTCGGGTAAATATTTGGAAAATGGTTTGCCTAGAGGCGTTCCTGGAAGGTACCGAATCGGTGACAAAGCAAAGAATGGTGCAGAGCAGCAGGCAACTAAATATAAGTCACACAATTCAACTATATGTCTACTTTTACAATCTTCGCCTTCAGCTTGACGTTAATCTATAAAAGCTTCTTTTTGTATCTTTAACACTAGCAGTCTTATTTTAGATTTGTTTTCCTTATTACTATGTATTCTAGTGTTACCTTTATACCACAAATTTCTGTGTAAACTAAATACCTGTGGTGGTTGCTCCATCGTAATACCTTCTGTATTGACTTTTTGCTTCTTCGGGTAAATATTTGAAAAATGGTGTGCTTAAAGGAGCTCCTAGGTGGTATCGAATGAGTGACAAAGCAAATAATTGTGTAGAGCAATAAACAACTAAATATATGGCACACAACTCGACTATATATAGGGTGGCACATTGAAAACAAAACAGACCGATTTGCGTCCAGAGAATTTTTTTTAAGAAACGCTGAAACACGTCAATTTTAATATTAAGGGGGACATGTTTTGACATAAAACTCAACTTTGTTACATCAAACCCTTAAGGGTGGTGATAACAACCCTTATATTTTAAATAGGGAACATGTGTCGCGTGTTACATTATTTGAAAGCTCTTTCTTTTCTGAATTCAGCACACTAATTTTTTGCAAGTTTTATCAAATAATTCACAGTTTACCATGCAAAAACGCATTTCACTCATTCCGATAAGAAATGCGCTGACAGTCAATGTTTTGTTGGTTTGTAAACATAAAATTGACAACATTTCTTATCGAAATGAGAGAAATGCGGTTTATTATTTCAGTTTATCGGTCGGTTTGATACTTGATAGTACTACCGAAAATTAACTTCACAATGATGTATTCCGTAGAAGAAAGAGTTGAAATAATTACTCTTTTTTTTTTAAACGATAACTGTGCCAACCGTACCGCAAATTTGTTTAATGAACGACATTCGAACAGACATGTTAACAGAAAATACATTTTGGAGTTCGTTGCAAAGTTTCGACAAAGTGGTTCAGTAGCCAAAAAAAAAAACGGGATCCTTAAGGTGAATTTCCGGTTAGAAAGGAGACTACTGAGATTGAAGTTTTAGGACAAATTGCTGCAGACCCAACTTTGAGCACGCGAAAATTGGCCACTGTTTCAAACATCAAAAGAAGAACTATTCAGCCAATATTGAAGCATCATAAATTTAACCCGTATAAAATTCATCTTGTGTAACAACTGAATGAAGATGATTTTGATCGGCGGCTGAAGTTTTGTGAAGTTATGATTGCACGAATAGCTGATCACTGGAACTTTCTGTTCAATATCTGCTTTTCAGACGAGTGTACGTTTTCATTAAACTCTACAGTCAATCGTCATAATTGTCGTTATTGGGCAGATAATAATCCAAGAAATTTTAACCAAGTCCACACTCGAACTCCACATAAATTGAATGTCTGGACTGGCATTTTTGGAGACCGTCAAATCGGACCAATTTTTTTTGATGGCAATTTGAGTGGCGAAACGTATTTGGAGTTACTAGAAGATATCGTTTACCCTCTACTAATAGACGTTGTTGAAAATAATGATCGCTGTCAAGAAAATCAGTTAGTGTTTCAACAAGATGGAGCTCCTCCCAATTTTTTACAACGTTTTAGGGAGTTTTTGAACAAAGAGTTTCCAGGACAATGGATTGGGCGTAGAGATGCTATTGAGTGGCCCCCTAGATCACATTTAACTCCCTTAGACTTCTTTCTATAAGCCATTTAATAGTTGAATTTTCGCAACAGAATTACGATGACGCATTGTTGAAGAATGTCGTCTAATAACTCCAGACTGTCAGAGCTCGTTTTGAACAAAATTTGTACTTTTGTATGGAAGCTGATGGTCAATTTGAACACTTACTCAACTGAATAAACATTTTTGATCGTTTGGTTTTGCTTTTTTGTTTTTTTTTTAACGAAAAACTGACTAATTAGTGCATTTCTTATCACAATGAATGAAATACGTTCTTGTAACTCCAACTGTGAATAATTTTTAAACGAGTTGATGAAACTTGCAAAAAATTAGAGTGCTGAATTCAGAAAAGAAAGAGTTTCAAATGATGTAACATGCGACCCATGTTCCCTATTTAAAATATAAGGGTTGTTATCACCATCCTTAAGGGCTTGATGTGACAAAGTTGACTTTTATGTCAAAACGTGTCCCCCTCAATATTAAAATTGACGTGTTTCAGCGTTTCTTAAAAAAAATCTCTCTACGCAAATCGGTCTGTTTCGTTTTCAATGGGCCACCCTGTATATTCACTTTCATGCGTTTCACTACAAAATAACGTTCATCTATAAAAGCTTGTTGTTATATCTACAACATTAACTGTTTTTAATGCAAATTCGTTTACTTCATCATCTATTCTATTTTTACTTTCATACCACAAGTCGCTGTTCTACCTTATACTGATTAAACTTTTGCTAAAGTTTTCAACGTCTGCGTTAACATAGCTTTCGAAACTCTCAACAAAACGTATTCATATATCCCGCTCAGAATCGTTTTCTCGTAGTTTACTGTTGTTCACCGGAAATGAGAATTTATAGAGGACATAGATTGGATAACAAGGTTACATGCAAGCTCTAACAAGAAATGAGATGAGATAACGAGACGCCAGTCGAAATTTCTAAACAAGATCACTGCCAACACTAAATGAGAATTCATAACAAGGTCACATTGCAGACTCTAACAGGAATGATCATTATCATTCGTGCAAACGATCACCAGAAATAATGTGAGCCCTGCTGTCAGCTCCACGATGCGCAAAAAAAAACTCCTTAATTTTTTCTGAAATTTTTTCTTTGATATTATTATAGCGCTCATCAAGACCATTACGCCAATACCACACATATGGGGGTCTAACTCAAAAAAACTAAAACTTGGTATCTGTGCATGCAATAACCGCTATGTTTGAATTCTGCCCATTAAAATGAGTAAAAAGTTAGTTTGCGCATACGCTAACCGCCATATTTACATACGTCGTTACACGTGAAATCAAAATCGTATATCCTCTTATTTTGATAGGTTAGCTTAAATGTCATTTCAAATGTCAAATGTCCCGGGTTTTTCACTTCTGGTCGGCATCTTGGATTACGTCATCTCAGGTTAGACCTTCTGTCTCCCCCTATCCATCCGCCGTCTTATTTCGTCACTGTGACGACACGCGCATTTACCATCGGTGGTAAGTGGTGGGCCCAGAACCCCCCTCTATGCCTACTCCTCCCGCACATAGTGCATGATAGCGTACATTTCTTTTCAAAATTCAATAGTCGGGATCTCACTCTTAGTGATTTTTTTCTACGAAAATTCACTAATACAGCCGAACGATGTCCGAAAAATGAAAAGAGGCAAGAGATTTTTTAAGTATTATTCGCTATTAGCTATATGGAAAACCGTCATTAAAACCCACCCGGAGATCTCATCTTAGGGAACCTATCTCACATAAAACCAGAATATTGTGGATTGAAGGCAACTTACGATTTATACAAAAAAAAACTTCTGCGAAAACTCATTATATATTTTTTACACAAAAATTTATTAAAGAATATATAAAATTCAAATTATATACCTAATCGGTAATTAAAATTGAAGAAAGGAAATATAACATTTTTTTCTCACCTCTTCACGGAAATTTGAACCAGTAAAAGTAAAGAAAAATAAACGAAAAAATGCTCATACTTTGACGTCACAATCCGTCAGAAATAGAAACATTACTTAAGTCTGTCACTGTAAAGTTTCATTTGACATTTGTGAAAACAATTTATCAGCTACTTATATATTATGAAAATGTAAACATAGATAATCCTATCGAATTATATATTTCTTACCTTTTTTTGTACCAAAGTTAATTTAAATATTTTAATATTTTTCTTCAAAAATTTGGTAAATAATCTGGTGGGTATTATAATTGAATAAATAACTAAAAAAATCTAGAACTACTCTCTACATGGATCATGGTATGTGATTATAAATGTAAATATTCCCAGAACAAGGGTTTGTATGTATAGGGAGTGTTATACAAAAGTTGAGGCAGAGGTCATGACCATCCCTTCTGAGAGACAAGACTATTTTAAGAAATTGAGTTACGGTACTGTAAATTTTTTGAAACTTATTCACTCTTTGAGAGCGCTCTGTATACAACATTTCGATTTTTTTCAAGAAATAATATAATCCAACGACCTCTTTGAGTGGCTAAATTTCATGGGATTATGCTATATATTAGTAAAAACACCAGATCGTCATTTGTGATGTGTCCAAAAATGTTAAAATTTGAAAAACAATTGAAATCACTGTAAAATAATGAACGCTATCAAATTTTGTATCTCCACAAGCATGCATTATAATTCGATTAAAAAATGAACATATTCAATAACATAAGGGATATTTGACTAAAAAAAAAGAAAGAAAATTTGTATCACCAACGATGGGTCATCATGTAATTGTCAAAATAATTTTACAAGATGCAGCTCAAGACACCTTATAATTAACGTATACAATTTTTTCTGGTACCTTGTATAATAACGGATATATTGAGCTTTACAATGCATTTTGTTATGCTATAAAATATTTTGGTTTTGTGTATTTATCTGGTCATCAGTGGCATCCATAATGTTTTTATCTAATTGCCTATAACTTTTCTTTTTATAAGTTGGAGATCTAAATTTTGACATATAGTATACTTTTAATAATGTAAACCCACCACACATGATTGTCATAGCTTTGTTATTTTTGAAGATTGTAACGTTCCACTTTGCTAGGCTCTACTAGCGTATAGCAAGTGGTACTCAGGTGGTTGAATTAGCTGAGAAAATAACACTTGCAAAGTTCAACCTAAAGGTATTAAATTGTATATCGATAGAGTCTGGCAATAATATCAACTACATAAACACTGTTACACAGGAAGATACAAAGTCTATTCGCCGTATCTGCTCGTGCGTTCTACGTCACCTCTCTACATCGGAATTAGTGGTCCAGGGGTAAGAACGTGTGCCTCTGAATCGAAGGGTACTGGGTTCGAATTCCAGGGTTTCCCTTTCACTTTGTCAGTACAATCTGTAATAAATTAACATCAACCGAGGCTCTCACATTGTATACGAGCAAGTTGAATGTCTGAAGGTTCCGTCCTTCGGAGGGGATGTAAAGTTGTCGGTCCCGTGTCCATGCGATGTTGGCCCCGTTAAAGATCCCTACCCTCCTTACTGAAAGGCAGCGATTTGGTAAAATTTCCAGGATATTGAGGTCAAACTGCACCCTGGCGTTGGTGATTTGCCATAGTCGCGGAAATAGGCTGATGTTAAAGTAAAAAAACACCGTAGTTCGAGGGCGGCTGTCTCCTCCTTGCACCCCGACACAGTTCTCTGCCTGCAGTCGTACTTCCAGTACAACCGCTTTACTACCCCCCCCCCCCCCCCCAGTGAAATCTACGAACAACGATAGTTAAGTACCCAAGACTAGGAAGCAGTGTTACATAACATAATACATAGTGATTAAGATATTTAATAACTAAACGCTACATAAAATTAAAAGGATTCTGAAAACTAACAAATATGCCGATACTTACTAGGCAGATCAAACATCGGCAGGTAATCTAACATACTATTTTAGATGAACATTATTTTGCAAAGCAAGTTTCCGACCAACACTATCTTGTAGAATGTAAAAATTTGACCCAAGCTTCGCTAACAGAATGTCCCTTGGCGCATTTCACAGACAATCATGACATGTCTGGCAGATTTACGCCTGTTGGGCCAATAAAACCTTTCCTTTTTATGCTCTGAGCATGCTCAAATCTAAAAAGATTAACCACTTTGTCCAACAATTTCTAGTATGCGCTCTCTCTCGTTCCTCTCTTGCATGGTCTTTTCTGATAGAGGGTATACCATTCTCGCAACATTCGAAACAGGGAATCCCCAAGACCATAGTGGAACCTCTCTGTTTGAACATTTTCAAAAGCACCATGCTTAACATTTATCCACCCTCAAGCAACATTTTTCTTAACAATCACCAATAATGACGTACACTTATTTCGAGCTTCGTCTACGAACCCCCATTCTACCATTTCGTCGGTTTTTCTCTGATTTTCCTGATGGTACATGACTTGAATGGGATAGCATCTGGTCGAGAACGGCGTACTATCTTCCACAATAAGCTCATGTTCGTAATTCAGAATCCTACCAGGATGTCCGGAGCAAACATTCTCAAATTTCTTTACAAGCTCAAAGAGTTTATCTTTTGGCTTGGGATCATCCAAAATCGCAGCCTTTGCAGCAATCGTTAAATTACCCTCTGAGCAATCCGACGGCTTGACAGTCGGTTCATCCACTGACGATTCTCCGAGCTGTATGCTGTTCGCCATCATTTTATTTACATTAATGAGTGAACGTTCCTCAAGCTTTCAACCAGTGGCAATAAGAACATCGTGGCCAATTTCTGAAAAACTCAACATAACCACCCCAAAATCCATATGAGCATTGGTCTGTTTTAACCAATCACACCCCAAAATAACCGGTTGGTTTAGCTTTGACACTACAAGGCAATTAACATGTAGTAGTTAAATACCAATCTATCTGTAATGGATGTAGAATCTGCAGTTTTACCTTTTGTACCTTTTCCCCCACAGCTACTGAAATTTCCGTACTGGTTACTGGCAACACTGGTATTTGCTGCAAGTCTTCCCTAACGCGTTCTAGATAATCTTCTGAAATAGCCGATATTTTGCTACCGTGATCAATCAACATAAGCGCCCCGTTGTCAATCAACGCGTTTACCTTTCGTTTTCCCAGCGTTGCTATTATGTAAGGTACGGTCACCTCTATTTCCTCCTCGATGTCCGAGTCGCTTAATAACTCTTCAGCATCCGCATTAAATTTGGTTATCGAAGCCAAATTATTAAAATTTCTGTAAGCCTGCATATTAGCATGCTTGAACCCTTGAGTTCGAGTAGCTCCCTCTTTACCATTAATCTCTTTTGGAATATATCGCCATTTCTCGAGACGTCCCTTATGCTTGCCAGGTTGGCGTGCTTTATTTCCACCGCTTTTTAACGATTCATCCATCTTCCGTAAGTAATCTTCTATTTACTATATTTTTAACTTGCGCCACTACACGCCCTTCGTACTTCGGAGGGAAAATGACGAGATAATAGCTCAACAAATTTATTTATAGAATCGACTCAGAAAGAAAGGTTGCCTCACTTATTAATTTTACAAAGTAGTCAGCACGACTTCCACCGTCGTATTTCCCATAAATGAGTTTTAGAAAGAAGTCTCTTTCTGTTTCCATCCCCCACAATCTGGCACGAAACGTCGCCTCCAAATCTTTGTAGACTAAGGAAGAATCTTTATTTTGACCCACTCGGCCGCTGGACCCTTTAAACAATCTAAAGCCAAAGACAAATCACTTCCTTCGGGAACCGAGCATCATTGAACAGTTTATTCAAATTTTTATTAAACGCGGAAGACGTATGCTACCCGTAGAGCTAAAACTAAGGTTCGAACTCTCAAGCTTTTTCCAACTGAAAATAAATGATCTATCTATCCTCAGACCAGCGTCGGCCAAATAACTACCCAATTCCTCATCATAACGATCCTTGGTCTTTTAATTTTAGCTAGGTTTCTACCCTCGCCTGCAATGCCATCGTATTTTCAGCTAAACGTGTCACAACCTTTTCTAAATCTAATAAAATGGTACACGGATTTATACCATAAAAAGTAAACTACGTACCAAACTTGAAAGACAAGAAAGTTATAGGCATTAAAAAAAAGGATTTTTCCTTTAAAACGTCAAAGACGCGATTTGAAACGTCAAAATTGACAACACTTGGACAAAGAACCTGTAATGAATTCGGATTATGTAGAAAAAATGTAGCAAGAAGAGTGTTTCACAAACCCTTAAGTTTGAGCTTCAACTGCCATTGACCTTCGTTTTACTACAATATACTCAGAAAATTCATTTCAGATAGACATTTTCTCTAATACTTTGGCAGTAGTTTTAGTCATAGAGTTTATGATTTAATGGTCTATAATTTTTAGGGAATTTCCGTAGAAAAAATTCGCACCTTAGAAGACCGTCACTTTTAAATTGTAAAGAGATTTCTTTAAATGAACGCGATCTAGGTCTCCTAGAACCCATATCCAAGGTCAGTTTTGGTTTTTATCTGTTTTTTTTTATATACAGGGTGACGCATTTCTACGGTAACGCTCAATATATCCGTTATTATAAAAGATACGAAAAAAAATATATTTATAATCTACTAACTAATTATGTACTTAATTACATAGATACTATTACACATGAAGGTATAAAGCGTATTCGCCGTATCTGCTCAATCGTTGGACGTAATCTGTCAACACCGTAGTTTGATGGCGACTGTCTTCTCCTTGCACCCCGGTACAGCTTTCTACCAGCGCTCGTACTTCCAGTCCAACCGTTAAATTTACTCACATATACTGCATCGTTTCAAGATACACAAAAATGTTTCAAGGGAGATTCATAATTTTTCCGGAAAAACTAGGGGTCGTAGTTCGCGCCCATTTGAAAATATTTTTTTCAAAATCGCGATCTCCTCGTTACTGAATTATTTCTACAACAATTTATTTAAAACAGGTAGCGTTAACTTAGACTGTTGGGCGCTTTAGGTGATGCAAACTGTTTTGAAATTGCGTTTCGAATACTTATAGTAATATCATCAATAAAAACTTCCACTAAAACTTTGCATAAGACAATAATTAATTAAAAAGTTTCCAATATCTGCATTTTTGCCGCCTTATGATCACAGTCGAGTACAATAACGATTTGCAATATGAATTGGTTGTCAAAATTCGTCTGAATTACTAAATTATACGTACTTTATGTGATGATATTCTTAGAATGGAACCTCTTAAAATATTGCTTTTTGCTTTGCTTTGATTTTAACTTTCTCTTTCAAATCTGTATGTATTTTTAAACCTTTTACAAACAAGATATAAAGTGGGCCCTAGATAAATAGTCACTTTCACGGCAAAAGTGGACCAGAATATGTAAGCAGCTTGTGTAATTAAAGGACCAGAATTTACATATACTTTGTAGGCCTGGTAGCCGGTTTAAATAATTTCGAGACCTAAATAAATTAAAGAGCGCACCAGTTGTTTTGAATTTGTTTCGCCCATCTAAAAGTTTCCAAATTTGCAATTTTGTTTCAACGCATCTAACAGACTAGTCTCTTAGTTGCTTTAATACAAATAAATGTTTTATACTATTGTGCGAGGTTTATTCGAATTTACGTGAACATACTCTAATGCATTACTAACAACATTACGGCAGAACATATAGGTTCGGGGCTGAATATATATATATATATATATATATATATATATATATATATATATATATATATATATATATATATATATATATATATATATATATATATAAATATATATATTGATATTATGGGGTCTCCTATAGTATATCATATGTTTATACTCTTAAAGGTCCCACGTTTAGGGCGCTAATTGATAAGAATGCTTTTTACAGGGGTTTATATAATGATATGTGTTTATATTTAATTATAGTTATATAATTATATTTATATTTATAGTTTTTTATTTATTTAGTTTTCTTTCGGTATATATGTAATTTTATGAAAATTTGTGAGAATTTATTTATGTAACAAATGTGATTTTGTTAAATGTATCTTGTGTAATTTCTTTATACTTTGTCTACTAGTGAAATGTGTTAATAAACGTGTGAAATTTTTCCTTTTAGTTTCTTTTAGCGGGGAGATCTGTGTTTATATTATATATATATATATATATATATATATATATATATATATATATATATATATATATATATATATATATATATATATATATATATATAGGGTGGCGCATTGAAAACGAAACAGACCGATTTGCGTCCAGAGAAATGTTTGTTTTAAGAAATGCTGAACACGTCAATTTTAATATTGAGGGGGACATGTTTTGACATAAAACTCAACTATGTCACATCAACCCCTTAAGGGTGGTGATAACAACCCTTATATTTTAAATAGGGAACATACATCATCAAAACTCTTTCTTTTCTGAATTCAGCACACTAATTTTTTTTTAAGTTTTATCATCTCGTTTAAAAATTATTCACAGTTGGAATTGCAAGAACTTATTTCATTCATTGTGATAAGAAATGCACTAATTAGTCATTTTTTCGTTAAAAAAACTTAAAAACAAAACCAAACGTTCAAAGATGTTAATTCAGTTAAGTAAGTGTTCAAATTGTTGACCACCAGCTTCCATACAAAAGAACAAATTTTGTTCAAAACGAGCTCTAACATTCTAGAGCATTTGTCGTCGTAATTCTTCCAGAGACTCCTGTTCCGTTGCGAAAATTCTACTCTTTAAATGGCCCCATAGAAAGAAGTCTCAATCAATAGCACCTCTTCGCCCAATCCATTGTCTTGGAAACTTTCTGTTTAAAAACTCCCTAACACATTGTGAAAAATGCGGAGGAGCTCCATCTTGTTGAAACACTAATTGATTTTATTGATAGCGATCGTCATTTTCAACAATATCAATTAGTAGAGGGTAAACGATATCTTCTAGTAACTCCAAATACGTTTCGCCACTCAAATTGTCATCAAGAAAAATTGGTCCAATTAAACAGTCTCCAAAAATGTCAGTCCAGATTTTATAAAGGCACCATATATGAAAAATGTGACGTTTTCAATTTAATTTGGTTTTTTTTCGAAAATTTTCAAAATGTCACTATTATGTTTGATAAGACATGACTCCGCTATTAGACAAGGCAGAGATTTAACCTTACTGGATAAGCTGAGAAAGCCTAGTAATAATGACGTTAGACAATATCTTAACAAACTTATACATAGCGTTCTTTACTAATTGTCAAACTTGAGCAACTTCTTTCCTTCATAAACTGAGAATTTCAAATGGAACACACAATATTTTTTAGTTCGGCTTATTGCTCATTTAAATGTCTATAAAAATTGTTTACTCTTTTCTGTACCTATCTCTTACTATTTCTTAAATATATTAATTTTTCTGTTTATTTTTGTACCTTAAAGTCGGTCTATTTCCACGACTATGACCAATTACCGACGCCAGGGAGTAGTTTCGCCTCACTATGTTGGAAATTTTGTCGAACCTCTGCCTTTCTGTAAGAAGGGTAGGGATATTTAACGTGCCCAACATCTCATGAATACGGGACCGACGGATGTTCGCCCCCACCGAAAAGCGGCACGTGCAGACATTCGACTTGTTCAAATACAATTCCACAACCTCTGTTGGTGTAAATTTTACGGTATGTACTGAAAAAGTGAAAGGAGAACCCTGGGAATTCAACCCAGGTACTTCAGGTCAGAGGCATACGTTCATACCACTGGATCACCGAGCCCGTGTTTTTCTGTTACATTATGTTAAATCTATCCCACTCACCTAAAACGTTCACCTATCTAAAATCTTTACTTATTTAAAATCTTGCTGTGTCTTATGCATCAAATTTTACAATATTTGCTGTAGTGGTAAAATAAATAGGCTACTATTTGTAAAAATGTAACAAACATTTTAATGAGAACCAGAACATAACTTTAACCACTACACCACTAAATAGCGCACATGGGGATTCTAATCTCTAACACCCAGCACACACACATACCAAATATCATTAATCCGAATTCGAAACTCTAACAACTCAACAATCAAAATATCACACATCAGGAGTCGAACCTTTACCCCTTTCAAACAAAACAAATGTGGGACTATTATTTTTGACAAGTCATACCAAGTCATACCAAGTCATACCAATGTGACTCTAAATTCATATGCTCCTTATTTTTTACTTGGAATATGGTTCTTGATATTTTGGGTAACCACTTTTATATGTTACCCCCTCGTATAATCACACGGGAAGTAGGTCCCAATAGTTGAAACGAGTATGGTGATATTTTACACATCTAAACTAAAAAAATTAAAATGTTTAGTCTACACATGCGTCAACAACGACAAGGCGAGATAACATTCTCTTCACTTACATATCGTGAATACAGCGCCAAGTAATAGGGCGACACAATCACATAGCGACATAGCCTTTAGACTGTAATGATAAATATTACCATACTTTATTTTAATATTACAAGCCCGATCAGTCAGTGCTAGTGGCTAACAGCTAGCACGTGCCAGTTAGCCACCAGCCATGTGTACAATCTAAACGCGACTTAACTTTACGGTTAAGAAGTTTGAATTTTTAAAACAATTTATTTAATACTTTAAACAATCAATACTTAATCACTTAATACAAAAAATGAATAATAAAATATAATAAAAATATGACGATCAACCTACATGTGATCTAATGTCTAGCACGCGATGTGCAGAGTACTCGGAACAAGAATGAACGGTCGTATCCCTGTGAGCGGCCTCTTTATACACTTCACTCTAGGCGTGGCACTTATTGTCTCTGAATGAAACAAAGGATCTGCTGATGTAGATTCTCACAGTGATATTCCATCCAACTTGCTGTTTGAGCCTGCATACTTGTGGGCTCCTTTCCATCTACGGCTGACTCAGCGGTTCTTACTGTGGGAAGGCAACTTTGTATTATAACGGGCCATTGTTTGGGCTCCATTTATTTCGCGCAAGCTTTTCTTGTCTTTTTATTTTAAACGCTTTTTAATTTTTCCTTTTCTCTCTCTTTTTTAAAATTTCCTTTAACGTGTTCTTATTTATTGTTTAGTATTATTATATAATCGCTAACAGTTAGCCCCTTCCCGCTAGCAACGAGCCACGTGCAAAATATAAACGCGGAAGCTTTTTTTAGTTTTAATTTTTAATTTTTATACATTTTTTTTTCTCTCTCTTTTTAAATTTCCTTTGACATGTAATATTTATTATTATAATATGCTTTTACCAAATAACAAATTAACGCCCGGATATTAATTAGGAACACTAAATAGAATTGATTAGAATCACTGGATATATCGTTATATTAAATTGCAACTTTATATAACACGGCTGTTTATAGATAAGGATTATCACAACAATTGCTTATTCTGTTGTTTTAACTTAACAGTGTTATTACTAACTTACCTGTTTTGTATATAAAACTAAACTAAGGCTATTTAATTATTTGAACTAAGTTTACTACAGACACAAACGTTTTAATAATAACATGATTGTTAATACGTTATATTACATGTGACTAATGGACACTTCTGAAGCCATACTAAACCCGTTATCGCACACATGAATACCAACATTAAACATACACTTTTAATAAGTGGCATTGGCCGCGAGATGTGCGCTGGGGAATTTCCTAGCAATATACCACGGTTCAGGCTAGATGCCATTTCCGTTTTTTAGCATTAAATGAATAGTGTCCAAATATGACGCACTCAGTTACAAATATGACATCAGAGCTCATCTCGATGACGTCATCGCCCAATTGAAATTCGCATAGCCACTGGAGAAGTCATTAGAAAAGTCACTGGATTAAAATAGTCACTAGAAATGTCACTATAAATGTCACTAGACTCAAAACTGACGCTAATTGAATGCGAGCTTCTGTTTGGCAGAAAAAAATAGTGAAGTGGGTGCTTTGAAGTGAACTACTAGCAATATTACTATTTTTCAATTGCCGTATGACGCGTACGACGGTGTATTTTACATTGCAGTGACCTATATACACATACAGACTCTCACTTTCCATGCGATATCTCAAAAACGGTTGATGAGAAAAATGTGTTTAACAGATTGTAGAGAATTTGATGAACTACAAATTTTATACAACGTATTTTTAAAAAAATTGATTTTCGCCACTTTTGACCTTGAATATCTCAAGACGCGAACACGAAATTATGCAAGACGTCTGTGGAAGTATTGTTTTCCACTTACTATCTTTCATTCCGTGGTTGGATCCTTTTTTTACTAGACTATTTGCTGCATATTTTCATTCTCATAGCTGTCAGTAGCAGGCTATGATGTGGGAATTTAAAAAATAATTAACTTCCTTCAAAATAAGCCCTTCTCCATTCACTATTTGCAGGTATTGTTGTATATACTTATGAGACAGCCTGTTTGTACAAGGTAAAGGTGTGAAAGAATTCGCTTATATATTAGTAGGGATTGTATCCTTTTAAATAAATGCCTACTTTCCTGAATTTATTTATAGGTGCAGCTGGACGGCACAAAATGTGTTATTTATTACCTGGTATCTAAAGTATTCGCAAGGATAGTTATACGCCGTATTGTTTTGTAACAAAATTAGCACCGGAAATTGAGCTCCATTCTAGTCAATTAGGTGACAAAGAACCGAAGCATCTATAGCGCTAATGTTACGGAACGTTCCTTGAATTCTCAACACGTTTCAGACGTTCCAGCTACAGGGGTTCAAAAGCAGACGTTTGTTACTAAACCCTCGCTCGTTCAAAGAGGTAATGTAATTTCTAGTTAAGAGGTTACCTTTGCATTACGTTTCCGATTAGAAGGTGAAGGAACATGGTACCGGCATAATTTCACTTGACCTCTTGAGTTCGCAACTAGACTAACTAAGCTAGCTGTAATTTCATTGTGTACTTTAAAATGTCACTGGTATTATTCACTTTAGCTACTCGATATACCAGACAGAGTTAACGTAACAAGAGACAATCATTTGCTTTAAACAAAATAGCTTTTTAAGTGAGTACTACGTATATTTTTGCATTCAGTACTTCCGTATTAAATGGTTTTTTTTGATTTAAAAGTCGCTTCTAGTGGTTCCAGTTAGAACAGCAAGTAGGCGTGAAGCTGCTACATCGCGTTGATAATTGGCCATATTCGCAAAAAAATACAATACATACATACATATATACATCTTTGTGTTGGTAGCTTGGCCAGTTTGATCCACAGTAATTTTAATAAAATTTGTTTAACAAGTTGCATTCCTAGAAGACATAGCACGTATTAATTTTAAGTGCTTTGCTTGAAGTGAAGATAAATTGTCTGTATGATAAACGTAGAATACCTAATTTAATAGACAAATCAAAGTTGTTTTTCGGTCAAGTGGTTTAAAAACAACAAGAGGTTACAAACATAAATTTCTGGGAATAACGGAATGGAGTGTTTTGTCCAAAATTTCATAACAGTAAAGCAATATTAGGGAACAAAGAGACTTGTGTGGTATCACTTCACAATACATCTTCGAAATTTGCAACGTTCACTTCGAGGCATATTTGCGATAAGAAATAAATATGAGTCAGTTTATCAGGTTGCATAGGAGATGAAAATGTGAAACGCCATCTTCCGACAATAAACTTAATGGTTGTACTGTAAAGTACGTTTGTCAATTGTATTTTAATAAAAGAGAGTATTTTTCACAATAATTGCTCACTTAAACTACTCAACCGATTACTTACTGAATTTAATTATTATTTACGGGAAGTGTAATCGAATTGTTAGCAGAAGCTTATTGAAAAATTGTTCTGTGAATGAAACGTTTCGTTCAGAAGGTAATAAAAATAAACCGCCATTGGTCAATGCAGAGACACAAATAAATGTTTTGGCATTTTCTACTGCTTATACGCATGCGTCAATCAGAGATATCAGTACAAATTTGTACCCTTCAAGAGGAACTATTCATAGATTCTAAAAATTAACAAACGGTCACAATTTTCGTTCACTTTAATACACCATTTAGAACCTGGGGATTTTTCCCGGCGTGAAGAACTCTGTGAATGGTATCTTTTAAATACTCAAGAAGATGCACATATCCCAAGACAAATTATAAGGTGCGATGAGACAAAATTTTCAAAGACGGGCATGTTCCATCGTCACAACAGTAACTATTGGTCGGATGAAAATCCTCACATTACTAGAGAACGAAATTTTCAGGACTTGTATGTATTTATCAATACTAAATTTCATTTGCGTATTAGTACATTAATAATGGTAAGATTAGAAAAAAGGTAAGAACGAATTCTAAGCGTGCAGTATTCACAGGTCCTGGATATTGTCGCATTCTGCAGCAAGTAATAATACCAGCGCTGAACTTCTTGCATGAACATGAAGCTGCTGAAGTCTGGTGTCAACAAGATGGAGCTCCACCACACAACCCACAGATAGTAAGCGTCCTACTCCAGGAAACATTTGAAGACAGATGGAAAGCTAACGGTGGTCCTCATCGTTGGCCGGCCCGCTTACCAGACTTGACTCCACTAGATGTTAGTATATGGGGGTGCATTAAGAACAAAGTTTACCAGGAACCACCTACTACAAAACAATATAGAGTATTAAAGGCCTTTAACGCAGTGCAGCAAGATTACCTTTCTCGAGCCACGGGTACCATCATTAAAAGAGCCATCAAATGCCTCGAAGTGAACGGCGCAAATTTCGAATATTTATTGTGAAGTGATAACACACAAATCTCTTTGTTCCCTAATAATGCTTTACTCTTTTGGACGAAACACTCCATTCTTAGAAATTTTTTAGTAGTATTCTGATCATGTTTGCAACCACACGACAGCTTCTGTTAATAATTAGATTATACGCCTCGTAAATAACAGGTATATTTAAAAATCGTCGCATATTTTACTTATGTTGGAAGATGACGTTTAAAATTTTCATCTCCTAGGCAACCTGATAAACTGACTAATAATTATTTTTTATCGCAAATAATGTTTAAATATCTTTAAATCGGTGGGACTTAGGTATATATATATATATATATATATATATATATATATATATATATATATATATATATATATATATATATATATAGTGTGTATTTCTAATGAAATGGACTATCATAACGTTCCTGTTGAGTCCAGATATTTTTGATCAATATGTTGATTGGAATTACTCTATATTATTTTATTAAAGGCTTTAAATTACTACGTCGTTAACCATATAAGTGTTGACGAAATAGTAGAAGAGTTAATTATAATTCCTTTCCTTAATAACTAACTCAGCGTATAAATAAAATAAACGACGAGTTTGACAACCCACATAGAAAAGCTGAGCTTTCAGAATTTCATTATCAAACATCTAATGCTATCAGAGGGTTGATGTAACTGGTATCTGAGT
The DNA here is from genome assembly GCA_964006375.1 of Tillus elongatus. NCBI lineage: Eukaryota > Metazoa > Arthropoda > Insecta > Coleoptera > Cleridae > Tillus > Tillus elongatus. The sequence goes on along the minus strand of OZ023262.1, from coordinate 78,823,124 downwards.
GGTTGCCCTCACTGCTGCGTTTCAGATTACACTTAAGCGTGTACAAGAGTAATTTGGTAATATATACGCTGCCGGTCTTGTTTCCAACTGACCTCCTGACTTTACAACCATCTTGATTAAGCTTTAGTATCCCATTATGTCACCAAGTAGTGTCCTGTTTACATTTGTCCTGGATTATTGACTTTACAAAGCCAGGTGCCATTAAAGCCATAAAAAGCAATGCACATGTTCGGATGTTTACTATAGATAAAGCCCCTGTTATGTTTACCCAATGTAGAACGTATTAGGGTCCTGATTAATTTGCGTGGGAGCGCGGAATAACCGGCAAAGGATATATATATATATATATATATATATATATATATATATATATATATATATATATATATATATATATATATATATAACCTTGGTTACAGTAGCTGGTAGCTACCATTACGTTCTTTTTAGTTAATTTTCCTTCAGAAAACTCACTAATAGAAAGGTAACAATGGTGAGATTCTCGTATTTTTTGGATAAGAGCGCGAATTAGGGCCTTAGAATCGATATACAATGTCCGTTTGAATTTTTAATTGCTTTTCCATATACATACATACATACATACATATATATATATATATATATATATATATATATATATATATATATATATATATATATATATATATAGGGTGTTTTCTAATTAAATGTTAATATTTTAGAACGTGATTTTTGGGACCAACTTTTGAGATACAGGGTGGTAAAGTTTTAAAAAATAAATAATTTTTTATTAATATCTGTAATACTACCCTAGATATTTTCATGAAATTTCGTATACAGGTACTACGCATCAAGAGGCATTTTTTCATGTACCAGATTCTTTTATTTGCACCAGTGACATTCGTGCGGAATCTTACCTGCATATTTTGACAGACACTGATATCTTTTAAAGTAAAAAGTATTTTTGAAATCCCCATTCATTTCTAAGCAAATTTGATTACTTGGTTTTTTTAGTCCGATGCACGGTTTTTGCGTAAAAAAATAAAATCTATTTCTCTGCATGGTCATACCAATATCGTTCATATGACAATAGCACAATGTAGAGAAATAGTAAGAAGAAAACTTTATATGAACGTATGTCCTAAACGTCTTTACTTTTGAAATACAATAAACTACAATAGAATACAAAAATTAGAAAAGTTGTTGAAAATGCCCTCCACCTGCAATAATGCATGCTTCAGCTCTTTTGATCATATTGTAGCGCACTCTTTGAAGTATACCGCCAGTATTTCTTATTACATCGCAGAAAGCTATTATACGATCCTTCAGCTCTTCTAGAGTATTTACTGGTGCGGTAAACTAGGTTTTTAAGATGCCCCCATAACAAAAAGTCCAATCTGTTTAAATATGGGGACCTAGGAGGCCATGGTTGGGGTCCATCAAGACCTACCCATCGGTTATTAAATATGTGATTTAAATATTCTCTTGCTTTAATACTAAAGTGAGCGGGCGCGCCGTCATGCATGAACCACATTGTATTTGTAATTAAAATTGGTACTTCTTCTAGCAATATGGGCAAGTTTTCCTCTAGAAACCGGCGATAATTTTGGCCATTTAGTCTTTTTGGTAGGAAAAAACGTTCAGTTAAACAATTTTCAATAATTCCAGCCCATACATTCACTGACAATTGTACTTGATGCTTAAATTGTACAACTGCATGGGGATTTTCGTCTGCCCAAATTTGATTATTATGATAATTTTTGATGGCGTTTCTGGAGACGTTAGCTTCATCTGTAAACATTATTTCACGCTCGAACAAGGGATTATGTGCAATTTCTCCTAAAACCAATGACAAAAATTAACTCGCAAAGGAAAGTCTCGGGGAAGTAACGTTTGTATCCGTTGAATATGATACGGATATAACAGAAAATCGGGCAAAATTTTCCAAACCATAACGTGCGAGGTTCTAAAATTATTACCAATTTTGCTAGTACTAAGTTCAGAATTTTCATCAATCGAATTTAAAACTGCTTCTTCAATTTCTGGAGTTCCTATAGTTCAGGGTGCCCCTTTTAATTGATTATTTGGCTTTAAACTACCAGTTTCAGTCAATTTTCCATGAACATTTGCAAATGTTCGCCTATCAGGTATGACTTTATTAGGAAAGCGCTCTTTATAAAATCGCCTAGCTTCCGGCGATCTGCCATCAGCCAAACCGTACATGCAATGCATGTCTGCCATCTCCTAATTAGTAAACTCAACCATTTCTTTTCAAAATAACACACTGCTCAGATATTTTGAACACCAAAAACGCGAAAAGTTTTTTAAAAGTGAACTGTCAAAGTAAATGACAACAGAATTAAACATTCTTACAGACACAGCCTACTATTTCTCTACATTGTGCTATTCTCATATTAACGATATTGTTATTACCATGCACAGAAATAGATTTTATTTCTTTAGGCGAAAACTCTGCATCGGACTGAAAAAAATCAAGTAATCAAATTTGATTATAAATAGACGGGGATTTCAAAAATAATTTTTATTTTAAGAGATATCAGTGGCATACCATCAATGTCTGCCAAAATATGCAGGTAAGATTCCGCATGAACATCACTGGGGGAAATAAAAAGAAATGTGGTAAGGAGAAAATGCCTCTTGATGCGTAGTACTTGCACCCGCAATTTCATTAAAATATTTAAAGTGGTATCACAGATGTTATTGAAAAAATTACTTAGTTTTTAAAACTTTACCACCCTGTATCTCAAAAGTTAAGACGCTTAGGACATACGTTCATATGAAGTTTCCTTCTTAAAATGGAGCCAAAAATCACTCCCTTAAATATTGATATTCAATTATAAAACACCCTGTATGTATGTATATATGTATATGTAAAGGAATTACACATTATTGGTACAACTTTTATATATATATATATATATATATATATATATATATATATATATATATATATATATATATAAAAGGTGTACCAATAATGTGCAATTCCTCTATATATCCCTTATCCTAAGAGCCGGCCGAAAAAACTTTGAACAAAATTTGTTTGTGATTATCTAGGCTATATCGGAAAAATATATTCAGCTTTATGTAACTTCCGGTTATACCGGAAGTAGCTATCAACTTTGTTATTTCAAATGGAATGTTATACTTTTTATTACCTTTTGCATAGACATTTAAGAATAATTGTGGCTTTGTAAAGCATACCATTAGCTATCTTTGGAATTTGTGAAAATATTACCACTTTCTTTTTTTATAGCTCCGATTTATATGTTTCTTTAAACGCATGCTGGGGGCCGAGTTATGCTGCCCTAAATTAGAAATATCAATAGACTTCATTCAAATATTTGAAATAGTTAAATAATAATGTATCATCATTGTAGAGGGTGTGTATTTTTGGGTTTCAACATACCTAACTTTAAAGTGGAATAACTTCTGTTTTTCAAATGGAACACCCCTTTTTTATCAATTGGTCAGGTATATCATTAAATTCTGCATCGAAGTAGTATAGTTTTTCTCTATAGCTATTATAGTTGATAGTTTTCGAGTAATCGTAGGTTGTTTTAATTTCGCTTTTAAAAATAATGGTATTGTCACTATATGAGGCACAGAGCATGTAACACCTGAACGTCTTTTTAACAAGGAAGTCAACAGTTTCTACATTTCTATTATTTGAGCTTACTTACGTCTAACAAATGCTTGTTTTAACATTAATTTCAATAGTACTCTGTAGTCAAACAGTCTATGACAAAAGATTATCAATAACGTACAAACTTAAAATTTTTATGAATTACGGTCAAATTTCGACCACGGAACAGGTCCACTAGTATGGTTTCATATTCTATCATTTTTAGTAAATTTTTGCCGAAAAAATTCGCTAATGAGAAGACCACGATTTTTGGATTTCAAAAATAATTCTTCAAATGAGTGCGAACTAGGACACCTAGAACCCACATATGTCTACATATATACAGGGTGACGCATTTCTACGGTAAAGCTCAATATTGCCGCTACTAAAAAAATGTTGACGTTAATTATAGGGTGTATTGAGCCACATCGTTCAAAATTATTTCGGCAATCACAGTGTGGCCCCTAAGAGGTTGGTGATAAAAAGTTTCTTTTTTTAAGTCGAACATCTCTTATATTTTTGCATTTTTTCGTTTTCTAGGTAATTGTAATTCATGTTTGTAGAAAAAATTGATTGCGTACATCGTTTTCGAGTTATTTAAATTATTTCACATTTTTAGTCCATATCAAAAATTGTCATACTGCGTTTTAACCAATGCATAGCAGAGTCCCATGAAAATGGCGCAAGCAGAAAGAGGCTTTCGTTTATAGTAAATTGTATATTTTCGCCGTCAATGTTTACATGGCTCGTCAAGAAAATTAAATGCAATCATCAACATTATAAAACACACCGACATAAAGCCATCAGTGTTTACATGGCTCGTCAAAATAATTAAATACAATCATCAACATATAAAACACACTGACATAAAATATGTATAAATAAAATTTAACAAAGATAAGACCCAAATCAATAACACAAACTGCTAAAATATATTCTCAAATAAAATCAAATAAACAAAGCAAACGAGACAAAACATGTATATAAAACATAAGTAAAATTTAAAATTTTAAATCTAAATATATACTTTCAAGGTAATAGGACATTTACATCTCAACGGAAGGGAAGATAAGATAACCTCTGAAATTTACACAGCTAAAATTAGGTACACTTGGAGAACCCAAATCACTACAACACATTTAAAAAACCTAACGATCGTTTCACTAACCAAGTTAGCGTCATTAGAGGATGAAAAATTCTAACAACTTTGAAACCAACATCACCGTATATACCGGATCTTAGGCAAAGAGACGCAATCAAGAGAGGAACTAGTAGCAGGTAAATTCTGCAGTGTATTGTATTTTTATCGCTGGACGAGGTCTTTGAACTGCCTTTATTAACTTATCTAAAAAGTGTCCATCTCTAATAATTTTGGGAAGGTTCAACGACAACTAAGTTAACATAGTTTCGTTTGGCGGAAATATCTGTATTCTTATGTTATCTTTAGGACGTGTTGAAACGTGGGAATTTAGTTTACAAAGCAATTGGTCAGTAGACTTGTAATCGGCGGTGGTGAAACGTTCATACATTTTTTGTTGTAACTATATTTTGCAATATATACACTCTCGAACGCGTTCAGCTGTCCTGGTTGTCTAACCTTTTTTACTAACTTGATGATTATTATCCCAAATATGTCGGGCGACGGAAGATCTATGTATAGTACCGTATCGTAATTGTGCTAAGTGTTTTTTTAATCTAATTTCAATCCATCTTTTTGTTTGTCCGACGTACTTAAAATTACAATCTTTACCACTTATTTCATAAATTCCCGACATTTTGGCCGTGTTATCTGTTATCCTTGTTATTTGTGTTACCTAGCAAGTATTTTAGGGTATTTTTGTCGAAAATGTTAGCTGCAAGTTGGCTTTCGAAAAATGCTAACTAGACCACTCGTGACTCGAGGTTCAAATGGTAAGCAAACGAAGTTTTTTTCGGATTTCTCTCTTCTCAACGTCGTTGATTTCCTCAACATTTTCTTTGTTTTCTGTTTGTTGATTAATTTTTCCACTAGGCAGGAATTGTATCCGTTATATTGGGCCACGTTATTAATGTAATTTAATTATTTGCTATATCTATTTTTGTTTAAAGAAAAATTAATTATATTAAGAACGTGGCCGAACATAACTGATACACTGCTTGCCCAGTAAAAAAATCAATCAACAAACAGAAAACAAAGAAAATGTTGACGGAACCAACGATATTTAGAAGAGAGAAATCCGAAAAAACTTTGTTTGCTTACCATTTGAACCTCGCATAACGAGGGGTCTAGATAGCATTTTTTTTTAAGTTAACTTGCAGCTAACATTTTAGACAAAAAACACCTTAAAAAACTTGCTAGGTAACCCAAAAGACAAGGATAGCATGGCCAAAATGTCGGGAATTTATGAAATAAGTTGTAAAGATTGTAATCTTAAGTACGTCGGACAAACAAAAAGATCGATTGGAGTTAGATTCAAAGAACACTTAACCCAATTATGATACGGTACTATAGATAGATCTTCGGTCGCCTGACATATTTGGGATAATAATCATCACGTTAATGAAGATAATCTAAAGTTATTAAAAAAGTTAGATAACCAGGACAGCCGAACGCGTTCGAGAGTATATATATATATATATATATATATATATATATATATATATATATATATATATATATATATATATATATATATATATATATATATATTGTAAAATATAGTTACACTAAAAATGTTTCCCACCGCCGATTACGAGTTACCTGATCAATTGCTTTGTAAAACTAATTCCCACGTTTTAACACGTCCTAGAGATAACATAAGAATATAGATATTTCCGCCAAACGAAACTATGTTAATTTAGTTGTCGTTGAACCTTCCCAAAATTATTAGAGATGGATATCTTTTAGATAAGTTAATAAAGATAGTTCATAAACCTCGTCCGGCATTAAAAATATAATACACTGCAGAATTTGCCTGTGACTAGTTCTCTCGGTTCCGTGTCTTTACCTAAGATCCGGTATATAAGGTGATGTTAGTTTTTAAAATAGTTTGAATTTTTCATCCTCTAATGACGCTAAGTTGGTTAGTCAAACGATCGTCAGTTTTTTTAATGTGTTGTGGTGATTTAGGTTCTCCAAGTTTACTTATCAGTGCTCAATACAGGTTCCAATCTTCACTTAGTACAGGTAAATTTTCCATATAAAGATAAATAACAGCAACAATCAAATTGACCCAGAAAATACAGTCCATGTGTGTGCACACTTATTTATTTACTGTTCGTAACATAAACTCTTCTGTGTAGATTGGTGTTTTTAGGAGCATCCGTTTTACTGCCTTGTGGAACTGGAACGTCAATTTACTCTTTAGTTCAGCCGGTAATTTATTATACAGCTTGGGACTCCAATAGTCAACTCCTTGTTGTGTTTGTGACAGCCTATGATATGGTATTCTCAAATTATTTTTATTTCGGGTATCAAAGGTGTGTCCCAGATTATTCATTGGAAATGTATTTAAATTATCATGTACATATCTAACACATTGTAATAATTACCCCACAAAAGTACCCCGTACATGAGCACACTGTGACAGTGTGAACAGTATTCTGTCTTTTAGTGAATTTTCTTAGAAAAAATTCACTAATGAGGAGATCTCGACTTTTGAATTTTGAAAAAATTTCTTCAAATGAGCGCGATCTAGGACCCCTAGAACCCATATCCGGGGTCAGTTTCAATTTTTATATGTTTATATATATATATATATATATATATATATATATATATATATATATATATATATATATATATATATATATATATATATATATATATGTGTGTGTGTGTGTGTGTGTGTGTGTGTGTGTCACACCGATAACTCAAAAAATAATGGGCCGATTTTGATAAAATTTGGCATGTACCTTTCTTTTGTAAATGGCTTGGATAAGTTCGTTAGTCAGGAAAATCGGACGAGGTTTTCCGGGAAAATTTTGAGTTTTCATTCGAAAAAAATTCTTGTCTGAAAGAATAATAGGCCGATTTTGATAAAATTTGGCATGTACCTTCCTTTTGTAAACGGCTTTGATAAATTCGTTAATCAAAAAAATCGGACTAGGTTTTTTGGGAAAATTTTGAGTTTTCATTCGAAAAGAATTCTTTTCTCAAAAAAGAATGTGCCGATTTTAATAAAATTTGGCACATACCATCCTTTTGTAAATGGCTTTGACAAGTTTGTTAATCAGGAAAATCGGACGAGGTTTTCCGGGAAAATTTTGAGTTTTTATACGAAAACATTTTTTTCTCAAAGAATAATAGGCCGATTTTGATAAAATTTGGCATGTACCTTCCTTTTGTACATGGATTTGATAAATTCGTTAATCAGAAAAATCGGACGAGGTTTTCCGAGAAAATTTTGAGTTTTCATTAAAAAAATATTTTTATCTTAAAAAATAAAAATCTATGATAACCAAATTTGGTAGATAGGTTTACGATATAAAAAGTAAACTATATACAAAAATTTAGATTTCTATGTTACAAGAAAAAAAAGTTATAATAAAATATTTTGTGCCAGATCATTTCTATGAAAATTCACTACCATAACGCACTTGCTGCGTCCAGGCTTTTTTAAACTGTTTTACTGTTCTCACTGTATATATTGCAGTCGATGACTTTTTAGTAAATTTTCATTAGGAAAATTCATTATAGAGAGGTATCGATGGTGAGACTTTCGGAAAATTTCTTCAAATGAGCGCGAATTAGGGCCTCTGGAAGCCATTTCCATGGTCAGTTAAAATGATTATATATATATATATATATATATATATATATATATATATATATATATATATATATATATATATATATATATATGTATATGTATGTATGTATCGAACCGATAACTTAAACAATACTTGACTGATTTGGACCAACTTTGGGAATTGCACTTATTTTGCTAATGACTTAAATGAGTTTGTTCATCAAATCTTAACGGCCAATTTTTCTTGATAAAAATTAAAAAATATGTTTTAAAACGCAATATCTCTTAAATTGTCCAAGTGATTAAAACGAAAATTTACAACTTAAAAGAACATAGATAGACGTGATTGTGTACTAATTTTCAAGTCATTTGATCAAAGAAAAATAAAGTTATTCGAAATTAATAATAAAATAATCCTCGACATCACTTCATATTCTGTAATGCAATGTATATAATGTTGAACAAACACAGATGACGTTATCTGTACTGCTATGCTATTTAAATAAATCGTGTAAAATATCTAAGCAATGGAATTTATTGCAGAAGGTCAGACATTGCGAGAGATACGACTGGGAAGCCATCTCGGTGCAGGACCAGGTGGTATGTTGTCACTATATCTCTAGTTTACACAAAATATAATAGATAGAGCTGTGTACAATAGTCAACAGTCAACTAAGAATCAGCCGCTAGAAGCACTAGTCTAGAGTAAGGTCTTTGGAAATGTCAGATAGTTAAATGTCACAACGTTTACATTTTAGGTCTCTTTTATCGCAGGTTTTTACAAATTGTTCATTATTGTTGTAAAGATTGTACCATTACTGATTAATTATTGCAGACATACGGCTCAATGAATGTAAGTGCTCTAAAAGAAAATCTAAGAAAAAGAGGTGCGAAATTAAGCGAAGCTAAAGAACAGCTAATTCAGAGGTTAGTACCTGTGTGTCTACAACGTATTTATTTAGCAAAAGTATGTATTGTAGACTTTTGAGCTTTGTTTTTCTCTTCACAGACTTAAAGACTATGATAGAAATGATAATTATAATAGTAAACCACTCACTTTATTTTATTCCAACAAAAAAAATGATGTTGGTGAATAGGATATATACTTACCTACCAATTCCTTTTTTAATTAGTTTTTTTTATATACATGATAAACCTCAGTGAATACAAGGATATACCAAAGGTGTATTAAAATTAGTGTCATTAATAAAATTTCGGGACGCAGCAAGTGCGTTATAGTAGTGAATTTTCATATTAGTTGTACACTATTAGTAAGATATATTATTAAAACTAATTCTTTAAATTTAAATGGACCTTGGAAATCGGTTTTAGAGTCCCAGTTAGCGATTATTTGAAAAAAAATGTTTTATATAGAGCTAAAAAATTAAAATTTGGTCTTAGATATAATATGTAAGTATTGCAAGTGTCTTTATAAAAATTACAAATGTCATTAAAGTTACAAAACTTTTCCAGAAAAAAAAATTATTTACAAAGGTAGGTGCCTGTTAAATTATAAATATAGCAGGTATTTTTCCTTTTTAATTGTTTGGATGTTTTTGTTTTAGTCAACCCATCCAGTTTTTGCAAACAATAAACAACAAAAAAGGTTTTTTAAAACAAATTTGTAGTTATCCGTGAAGCTCATTATGTTATTTCTCTTTAATTTAGTATCCACGCGTACATAGGTGTTACTATGGTTCAAGATTGAAGATTATGGCTTAATGGAAAATATATTGTGCTATCAGATTTGAAATATTTTTACGAAAATTTTCTACCATAACAAAAAAACCTTTTTTGTTGTTTATTGTTTGCAAAAACTGGTCGGGTTGACTAAAATAAAGCCATCCAAGCAATTAATAAGGAAAAATACCTGCCATATTTATTAATTGACAGGCACATTCCTTTTGCAAGTAATTTATGTTTTTCTGAAAGACTTTTGTAACCTAAATGAAATTTGTAACACAATTCTTTTAAAGGCACTTGCAGTACTTACATATTATATCTAATACCAAATTTTAATTTTTCAGCTCAATATAACTTTTTTTCAAATAATCGCTAACCAGGACTCTAAAACCGATCTCCAAGGTCCATTTAAATTTGAAGAATTAGTTTTAATAACACTATGTGAAAACTGGAACCTGTGATGAGCACTGATAAGTACACTTGGAGAACCCAAATCACCAGAACACATATATCAAAGACCTTACGATCGTTTCGATGACAACGTCAGCGTCATCAGATGGTGAAAAATTCTAAATTTTTCATCATCTGATGACGCTGACGTTGTCAGAGAAACGAGCGTAAGGTCCTCGAAATATGTGTTGTGGTGATTTGGGTACTCCAAGTGTACTTATTAGTTTGAATAATATATCTTACTACTCGTGTACAATTCCTATGAAAACTCACTACTATAACGCATTTGCTGCGTCCCGAAATTTTTTATTACATCCTAAATATGGATGCTCCAAGTGAGTCTATTGTCAATTTCCATGCCTAAAAATTTAACACGTTGCAACTCATATGTTCTCTCAAAGCTTAAGTGTTGCGTTTTATCACTATTTAATATAATTTTATTGTTATCGAACCACTTTTCTGACACTTCTAACGTTTTCTCTCTTACGTGCTCCAGGTCGTATTCTTGAATCGCTGTAATTATGAATTATGCATCAGGAGGTAGGTGGAAACAGTCTAACATGGTATAAGCTAAATCATTAACAATATATATTATTCGTGAAAAAATATCAAGCTCCCATATAAACACGTTTTTTGTGTTTCTATTGTTTTGTAAAATTTTTGTGAAATTATAGTAATTAATAATAAATGTTTAATAAGTTATTGTAACAAATGTTTTCGGATTTTCGTAAAAAAAATTGTTTGCAAATTTTCATGAAATATTTGTTTTGTAAGTTTTGTCGAAAAGCTTTTTGTGAATAATTATATCTTGGCAGGTGGGTGAATATAGCTTAAAGAAGTTCGTTGGCCAGGAAAATCGAAGAAGTATTTTCGGGAACATTTTAAGTTTGCTTTCGAAACATTTTTGAAATTTTTCCAACATTAAAGTTATTTCGAGGAAATATGGTACATTGTTTCCCCTATATAGGTGATAGAGGTAACCAAATTGGATGTCTGATGTCATTAAAATACACATTTGATATTAAAAACATTTTGTCAAACTAGGATTCACCTCTTAAAAATACTTAACAATCATTCTTGGGGAGTTGATACAAAAACACTCTTACACATATATCAAACATTCATCCGAAGCAAACTTGATTATGGTGCTCTTTGCTACTTAAAGGCTAGTAAAACTCTGCTTAAAAAAACTAGAGACTCTCCAAAGCACATGTCTGAGATTAGTACTTGGCGCCTATAAAACCAACACAATAACAAGTGTTTAAGTTCTTGCCGGCGAACATCCTCTTTCGATTCGCAGACGACTTTTATTACTTAATATATAGCAAGAACCTTCACCAATCAAAACAACATAGCAGACCCTTCAATTTTCAACCAACCATTTTCTGAAGGTCCCCACAAATCATCCTAATTTCTAACCTCAATGGGTCAGCTAAGAAACTCTGTCTATGACTTGGAACAATTCAAACTTTCCCTTTTAACAAAAATTACTACCCCTCTTTGGAAAATTCATATCCCTCGCATTGACACATCACTTACCTCCCTTCCAAAAGGTTCTACAATAATACTGTGATCCTCAATTCATACAAGCACTTGATCCATAAACACTGGGATCATAAACTTATATTTACGGATGCATCCAGAAATGAAAATGGACATGCCGCAGCGATCATTTTTTAAGAAATAGAACTTACAATCCACATTCCTCAGTTTTGTAGTATTTTTACGGGAGAGGTTGTAGATATTTTATAAGCGCTGAAAAAATGTCGCAGCCACCCAGATAACAAATTTATGATAATCACAGACTCTTTAAGTGCGCCTCATAGCATAAAACAAGTTTATCCATCTCAACCTAACATAACCTCAAATACAAGCTAAGTTGGCTACAAAATAACAACAAAAATGTCAAACGCTAATGGGTACCATCGCATGTAAGACTATACGGTAACGATAAAGTCGACAAACCAGCAGTTAACGCGACAGCAGGCAAAAACGTCCCAGAAATAGAAAAAATACCTCACACTTACATCCAATTGAACATAACAGTCAATTACACTAAGATATTGCAGGAAGCTTGGGAGAAAACCATATCCAAAGAAAAAGATATTAAACCACGTGTTCGCACCAGCTTCCCCTTCCACACAGTCACCGCCCCTATTGGTCGCTCAGATCACGGCATGGTCACTGGTTTCCTACGCAATGCAACTCGAGGTCACACAGTCATCACACCCACGTATCGTTTGGCACTACAACTCCGAGAACTGGGACAAATTGCAGGATTACTTTTCCTTATTTCCATGGGCGTCTGTCTGCTCTGTCATCCTGTCCCCTCTGATATCTCACAAAACGTCACCGAAATTATCCAAGCTGGCAAGGAATTATTTATTCCACGTACACAGAAAACCTCTTCAGTAACTCAAAAGCCCTGATTTTCTAAATCCTGTGACAAGGCCAGATTCGAAAAGGTCAAAGCTCGCAAAACGCTTCTACACAATCCCAGTCAAGAAAACCGTCAAGCATTTAACAACGCAAGAAACCGATATATTCGCATTCTTTCAGCGACAAAAAACTCGTTTAAAACCACATTAAAAACAAAGTCCTCTCAAGCTCCAACGGCAGCAAACCTTTCTGGACTCTTGCTAAATTTATTGGGAATAATTTCTGCAAGAGCACGTTCTTACCTCTTGTTTCAGGGGATGAAATTGTTTCTACCGCCCTGGGAAAGGCTGAACTTTTTGCCTCGTTGTTCGCCGGCAATTCTACTCTCAACCAACCTCCAAATGCTCAACCACCAACAGTCCCCAATCTCGCGCATAGAACGACGGATATCATTTTCAAAACTAAAACGTTACGAAAGATGCTCTCTTGTCTTAATACCAGGAAATCCTCTGGCCTTGACGAGATCCCTGCAATTGTTCTCAAAAAATGCGCACCACAACTTGCCTCTGTCCTGACTCGTCTGTTTCAGACATCTTACAATAGAGGCATATTCTGTAGTAACTGGAAAACTGCTCGAGTACAACCCGTCCCCAAGAAAGGATCCAAAGCGCTTCCTAGAAACTACATGCCTATTTCTCAATTTTCAGTCATCTCTAAAGTGATGGAAAGGTATATAAACACCGAGTTACTAGAATTTCTTGAAAAACACAGTCTAATCCACGACAGGTAGTATGGATTCTATCAGCGCAGATCAACTGCCGACCTCCTTTCCTTTGTCGCCCATTCTTGGAACAAGTCTATGGAACTACACGGTGAATCCCAGATTGTCGCTCTAGACATATCCAAGGCATTCGATCAGGTCTGGCACAAGGCACTGCTTAATAAACTTCCGGCCTATGGCCTACCACCAAAACTCTGTACCTGGACATCAAACTTCTCCTCAAACAGGAACATTTCTGTTGTCGCGGATGGCAATTCCTCCAAACTGTAACCAATTAATGCAGGAGTCCCTCAAGGTTAAGCTTTAGCCCCTACTTTGTTTCGTTTCCACATCAATGACCTTCTCTCTAGCATATCCAACACAGTTCACAGTTACGCAGACGATAGCGATAAGGATCCCAGGCTCATGTAGGGTTCTGTCTCTGTGGATCTCAAAAAATATTAGACTGGGGAAGTAGAAATCTTGTACAATTCAACTCCACCAAATCTCAGTCTTGCTTTCTATCTCATAAGAGATACACCAGCCCTGGACCCATCACAATGAACAACCAAGTTATTTAAAATAATGAGTCCTTTTCACTTGTTAACATTTCTGTAGATCGAAATCTCAATTGATACCAACATGTCAGATCAATTGCAGAAGCGGCTGCTAAGAAATTAGGTTTCCACTTCCGGGCTCGCAAATACTCTTCACCAGATAATCTCTATACCTTAGATACTGCACAAATAACGCCAAACCTCGAATATTGTTGCCACTTTTGACGTTTAAAATTGCAACTTTGACGTTTTGAGGAAAACCCCAATTTATTTTTCTTTAAATGCCTATAACTTTTTTGTCTTTTGACCTACAGAGATAAATTTTGGTAAGTAGCTCACTATAACGATGTAAACCTGCGTACCAAATTTGGTTGCCCTCACTTTGTTAATTCTGGTGATATAAACTTTTTTTGAAAGAAAATACAAAATTTTCCGGGAAAACCTGGTCAGATTTTCCTGGCTAACAAAGTTATCCAAGCCATTTGCAAAAGGACTATATTCACCAAATTTAATCAAAATCGGTCCATTATTTTTTGATTTATCGGTGTGATACATATATATATATATATATATATATATATATATATATATATATATATATATATATATATATATATATATATATATATATATATATATATATATTTACTACAAATACTAAACGGGAATTATCCCAAATTAAGAGTATGAATACAATACATATCATACACTATAAAAATTAACATAGTAAAGTTCTACTAATTACCAAGCAGCGATGCAACGTGTCTCATTTCAGACTCACCACAACACAATATGTCTATTGACTGATGCACGCTGTTATAAATGGAGCACGATCTGTAGATATATATATATATATATATATATATATATATATATATATATATATATATATATATATATATATATATATGTATGTATAAACATATAAAAATTGAAACTGACCCCGGATATGTGTTCTGAAGGGTCTAAATAGCGCTCATTTGAAGAAATTTTTTAAAAATTCAAAAGTTAGGATCTCCTCATTAGTGAATTTTTTAAGAAAATTCACTAATAGTGTGGCTTCATCAAAACTTTTAATTTAAATCGTGGTAATTTGCGCTGGGGATAATATCACTCGTCTCTGCTATAAACATCTACGTTTTGTTGTTAGTTGTTAGAAAACCTAGCATGACGTTATTACATTTTCACTAGTCTATTATAAAGTTTCCGTGCTTGAAATGCAGTAAGGAAATGTGTTGAAGCTTTTCCACAGTATACTTGGTTCTGTAGTAATTGAAATGAAAGAAGAGTAAGTTTACTGAGATATCTGTGAAAGCGACTTCGACAGCGCGAAATTTTATTAAAAGTGCGATCTTGCTTCTTGACTTCCTCGGTGTTTGGCAACTTCATGTTTAAATATAAATGTTTATGCAAGTTATGTTAGGAATTATTACTTCTACATCGTCAATACGTGTGGAAATATGACATCCGCGACAAAAATTTCAATTTTTTTTCGCTTAAACGTCGTAAAAAGTGTCAAAATGTATAGAAAACATGATTTGGGAACAAATTTTGTTTGTCTGTCAATCTGTATGTCTGCCAGCTTGTAGCTACGACAACCGTAGAACTAATTTAGATATCGTCTTCAAATTTGGTATATAGTTAGCATTCGGATTCTTTTTGGGTAAAATTGTTCCAGGGAATGGGGGATGAATTTAACATGATATGGTGAAAACGGAGATTTTTTCGTTAAACCTCGAATATATAACGTTTTATGGTTTGTTTATTAGAGAACTTTAAATTTCATCAAACATCTGAATGTTGAATGTGTGGGGGTGGAAAATCGGTGAAAGAAATTTCGACGGTTTTTTTGCTACAACGGCGTAAAAAGCCTTAAAAGATATAGATAATATATATATATATATATATATATATATATATATATATATATATATATATATATATATATATATATATATATATATATATATAGTAGTAGCCAACGCCAAGCAAGTAGGCCATAATGGGCCCTTTTTGCCAACCCCAGCAACCATGCTCTACTCTTCCTCGGTTCCGTCGCCAAACCGCCTCGACCTCGAGATAAAGGCCGTGACGGTCTTCAATTGGACGGTACTTACCTGATTCCTCTGTAGAGTCCTCGATCTGAACAATTCTGGTCAAAGACTCCCAAAAGCCTCGCATTCACAAAGGTAGTGGTAGGATGTTTCTTCATCCTCGCCGCATTCCTGGCAAGGGATCCGTCTCTACGCCTATCAATGTGAGGTGTCTTCTATGGGCGCAGTGGCCTGTCAGCACCCCAAGGATGCGGCGAAGCGTAGGTCGACTCCTTCCGAGTATCCAGACACCTTTATCTCTGTCCGGCCCCTCCACGAAGTCCCTCGCCTGCCTGCAGCCACCAACCGACCCCCAGTGCCTCTCCATTGCTTCCTCGGTCCATCTGTCTAAGGCGACAGAGACTGTCTTCCTACTTATGCCTATTCCAGGCTTCGGTCCACAGAACGGCCGCAGGGAACCCAGTCTTGCGAGATTATTCTCCTCATTCCCCGCTACGCCACAGTGTCTCGGAACCCACACCAGTTGCACCTCCTTCGTCCTGGTTAGTCCACTGAGGGCGTCAGCGCACTCCTGAACCAGTGTTACATATATATATATATATATATATATATATATATATATATATATATATATATATATATATATATATATATATATATATATATATTGCGAAGACATTTTTTTCAAAACTCCAAAGTCGAGATCTTCTCATTAGTAATTTTTTCAAAGAAAATTTACCAAAATATATATGTGTATCACCAACGACTCATGGGCCAGCCTGTGATTGTCAACATAACTTTATAAGATGTAGGCCGAGACACCCTATAATCAACGTGAATAAAAATTTTTGATATCTTGTTTGATAACGGATATATTAAGCTTTCCCGTAGAAATGCTCCAGCCTGTATATATGTAAACAGAAATAAACTGAACCTTGCCACGGATATGGGTTCTTGGGCTTAGTTTGCGCCCTTTTGAAGAAATATTTTTAAAACTCATATGTAGTGGGCTACTAAATAAGTAATTTTCTCTAAAAATATTCGCTAAACATTATAGACTATGAACCATAAACACTACAATTGAAAATGCTGCCAAGGCATCAGAGGAAAGGTCTATTTGCAATGTATTTTCTGTACATATTTTGTTAAAATGAAGAAGAATGGTGGTTCGAGCTGTAACTTAAGGCGTTGTAGAACACACTTCTTATGACATTTCTTCTACATAACGCGTAATCGTTTCAGGTTCGGTGTGTAAAATTTGCCAATTTCGATGTTTCAACTCATGACTTTGACGCTTTAAGCTTGTGATGCAACCAAAAATGTTTATTTGTAATATTTTTCATCAACATACATTAGGCTGTCTATTTCATTAGCATATGCTGACTACAGAAACCTCAGCGACATACGTATAATAATGCTCTGGATCACAGAGCTTCAAAATTTAAAAGAGAGAACATCATCTGCCTATTTACGTTTCTTTGCGCAAAGCAATCAGATATTCAAACATTGTTTCAGTCATTTCTAGCGCCGTATTTTGTGTTTTCTTTGTCATTGTAAAATGGAAATTTACCGCTTTGGTATGAAGTTAGAAGAGGCATGATAAATATTGTGTAAAACATACGCATGTTGCATAAATATTAAATAACCTTTAGAATTGACATGTCAGTGGAGTTTTGTAGAAAAAATTTACCAATGAGAAGATCTCGACTTTTGGATTTTAATATGTTTATATATATATATATATATATATATATATATATATATATATATATATATATATATATATATATATATATATATATATTAATGTCACACAGCTAACTCGTTTGTGATCAAATTTGGTGAGTACCTTCTTTTGCGAACGTTGGATGTGTTCGCTAGCCAGAAAAATCTTAGCGGTTTCTCTAGCATGTTGCATAAATATTAAATAACCTTTAGAATTTACATTTCAGTGAAGTTTTGTAGAAAAAATTTACTAGTGAGAAGATCTCGACTTTTGGATTTTAATATGTTTATATATATATATATATATATATATATATATATATATATATATATATATATATATATATATATATATATATATATATACATAAATATATATATATATATATATATATATATATATATATATATATATATATATATATATATATATGTATATATATATATATATTTATATTTGTCACACAGATAACTCGATTGTGATCAAATTTGGTGAGTACCTTCTTTTGCGAACGTTGGATGTGTTCGCTAGCCAGAAAAATCTGACCGGTTTCTCTAGGAAGATTTTGTGTTTTCCTTCGGAAATGTTTTCTTTTTCTATCTGCAGAAATGACAAAGGTATGGCAACGAATTCGTCCAAGCCGTTAATAAAAGAAAGATTCTTGCCGAGTTTCCTCAAAATCGGTTAATAACTTTTTGAGTTATTGTGTGTATATATATATATATATATATATATATATATATATATATATATATATATATATATATATATATATATATATATATAATACTTTATTGAACAATATGCATTTTCTTTACAAAACAACTTACAAGATTAATTAAGAGCCTGCCTGTTTAGTAACATTAAAAGTCACCTAAGTCAAATGTTGGTGATATTAGTAACCTCATTCTCTCTAGAAAAAGTTAGTGCACACACTCTGACATTGTAAAGCAATCCAACCAAAAACCAAAACTGCAAACCAAATCTAGGGTTTCGCGGAGAATATAAAAAAGTATAATTATCATTTTCGACTATATACAAAGTTTTTGTTCCCAAGTGTTTTGCGCCAGATTATGGGTAACCTATACACACTTACACACGCACGGGCTCACAGGTCAGAGGCCAGGCACGAGATACACAAAATATAAAGGAAATATCACTACACCAGCGTATTAAGTTGTAAGACCTTGTAGATAACTTCACGATCTACTCCAGCTATCCACTTTTTACAACCGATTTTTGAACGTCGAAGCCTATGCAGTTGGCAAATTTCGGCTGGTATAGAATTATGTATTCTTACGAAATTCATATGAACCCTGTGCAATAGTCTTCTTAGCTCTCACCGTTCTGGACGCGTAAGCGCAATGTCTCGTATTATAGTTGTGATTCAACTCCTTCAATTCACATCGATGAATATGCTGATATACAGAAGCGTTAAAATAGAAAAGCTGCCTAATATCCAGCAGTGCTCTCTCAGCGTATAAACATGACTGCTACTCATATGTGTGTTCTTCACCATAAATCATCTTTATAGGACAATTTTGAGCAACCTGTAATTGAGTTATATGGCACGTTGCAGCACAACCCCAAGCTATTATACCATAGTGTAAGAGACTAAAGAATAATACAGAGTCCTCAGGTGTTCGATATGTAGCATCTCTTTCAACACCCTGAATTTTGCCATCATATAGCAAATCTTTTTAGTTACACTTAGAATATTGTGCTCGTATTTCATGTGTGAATCTATAGAAACACCCAAATATATTGCATGCTTCCGCTTCCAAAGTAGTAGAAGTTGGTAAGTTTCTTTAGTAACATGAAAATGGTATATGCACTGTCTCCGCCGCATTTACAGTTTAACAATCCATTTTAAAACCATTCCAGGATTTCTCGAAAATCCGACTCAATTATAGATTTGAGTGTGTCCCATGATGCTGCGTTATAAAATAAAGCAGCATCATCCGCGCACCCGACTATCTTTTCTAACGATTTAACGTAAAAATGATCATTCATATAAGTATTAAATAATAAGGGTCCTAGAATGGTTCCGTGCGGGACACCACAGTTCATTTCTACCCCATCGCTCAGAACACAATTCGCACACACCACCTGATATCTGTCAGACAGATAGCTCTGCAACAGATGTTGTTGTCTCCCCCTAAACGCCATTGTCTTCAAGATTTCAAGCAATATTGCATGATCAACCGCATCGAATGCCTTTTTTAGGTCCACCAAGCCACACAATGATGGTCTGGTGTTTTCCAGACTCTGATAGGCATTGCTCGCAGTTCAAATATGGCATTCTTGCGTAGATGTTCTTGTCCTGAAGGCATACTGCTTCTCAGATAATATTCCATATTTAAGATCACCATCAAAACTTTTTTTTCAGGAGACACTCAACGACTTTAGCAATACGGGAAATTAGTGATATCGGTCTATAGTTACGAGTATCCAGCCCATCACCTTTTTTAAATCAAGATTTGACAACACCCAACTTAAAAGCTGTAGGGAATATGCCATCGTCTATACACATATTTATAATAAAAGACAGAGGAGTGACAGTCTCATCTTTTTTTTTTCAGTGTCTCTGCCCTCATTCCTTCGTATCCCGGAGCCTTGTGCTCCTTTAGTGTCTTCACAATTGATTTAATATCACCCTCTTCTGTTGGCGACATCACCAAAGACTGGCTGACCCGCGCAGACGACACCAATCTATCGGAGACTGATATCCTGCTTGCCAAATCTCTTCCCACACATGACAAATATTTATTAAATTGATTCGCAATATCAAACTTAGTCTCTAGGATACTTACATATTCATCTTGGAGCTTAGCGATTGTCACCTTCGCCGCTGTCTTTCCGCCAATATCATTCACGATATTCCACAAACATTTAGAACTATTTTTGTCTCTGTTGACGGTTTTACCGTAATGTTCTTTCTTGGCCATTCTTATAATACCATTTAGTCTGATTCGATAATCTTTATATTGCTGAGCAATTGATGATTATCTGGTTGCATCTTAAGCTTCCTAAACATTCTGCTTTTTTATCCACTGATATAACAATGCCCCTGCTCATCCAATACTTCTTCGCCCATGTCCGGCATCAGTACCTCTCATGCAGTGTCCAATCATAGTTCGTTAATCTGATACAAAAGTTTCAGCAGCAATCTCAACATCACCCGCAACATACATAGATACAAGACCAGTCTTTATTGATAAGCATGTCCTTTAGTTTTTCATATTAATGCAATGTTTATATAGATTTTTTTTTAGTTTCGCTATGTTCCACTGCCATAGTAAATGAGACCTGTATCACGGCAGCATAATGATCCATTACACACGACTCCATTGTAATTGGGTTCAATCTGCAGCAGCAACCTACAACGTTGGCAAATATTTGACCTAAACTGGCAGAATCTTTATATATTCGTGTGTACATACTGATAAGGGAGCCGTAACCCTCAGATGATAGAATATTTAGATACTCATGCATATCACTGCTATTACTAAAAAATATCCACGTTGATGTCACCAACAACCAAATTGATCTGTTTTAACTTGGGCCGACGCTTCAGATACTGCCAAAGCGCCATATTAAAACTTAATGTTCGTAGAAGGAGGTCGGTAAACAGCCAGAATTAAAAATGTGTTGTTATTGAACTTAAGGGCGACCTCCACAGCAGTTACCTCCTCTGCCAGTCTTGCTACCTGATGTCTATGAGCAATGTCCGCCTTTACATATACTACAACTCCATCATTATGGTTCATATCACCACCGCTATAAAGTAATTCAAAGCCCATCAATGAATATAAATCAGGATCTTTAAGTTGCCATGTCTCTGTTAAAACGACACACTGAAACTCGCATTCCCACTGTATAAATTTTTTTTTTAATTCATCATAGTTTAGCGAATTTTTCGTAAAACGAAAAATTCACTAATGAGGAGTTCTATCTTTATATATATATATATATATATATATATATATATATATATATATATATATATATATATATATATATATATATATATATATATATATATATATATATATATATATATATATATATATATATATATATATCCAACCGATAACTCCAAAATAATAGGCCGATTTTGATGAAATTTAGTATGTGCCTTCCTTTTGTAAGTGGCTTGGAAAAGTTCGTTATCTAGGAAAATCGGACCAGTTTTTCTGGGAAAACTATAGGTTTTCTTTCGGAAAATTTTTGTATCTCCGAAAATAACAGATCTATTACAACCAAATTTGACATGTACATTTATACTACCAAACTTGCCATACACACCAAAACTCAGATTTCTAGGTTAATAGGCAAAAGGCCTTAAGTATCAGCTTTAACCATCACTGTCCTTCATTTTACTAAAATATTTTCGGAAAATCCATTTCAATATACCCTCTTTCTGATGCTTCGCTAGTACTTTTCGCTATAGAGTTTATGGTTTAATAGTCTATATCTTAGCAAATTTTCGTAGAAATAAATCGTTAATAAGAAGACTGCGACTTATGAATTTTAAAAAGGTTTCTTCAAATGAGCGCGAATTAGAACCCCTAAAACCCATATATTGGGTCAGTTTCAGTTTTTGCCTGTTTACACATATACAGAGTGACGCATTTCTACGGCAAACTTCAATATATCCGTTATTATACAAGATATAAGGAAAAAGTATGTACGTTAATTATAGGGTGCCTCGACCTGTATCTTATAAACCTATTTTGACAATTACAGGGTGGCCCATAAGTCATTGGTGATACACGCTTTATTTTTTTAATAGAACACCCCTTATGTTATCACATTTTTGTGTTTTCCATACAATTAAAATGCATATTTGTAAGGAAAAAAAATGGTATCGTTCATCGTGTTTTTGAGTTATTTCAATTGTTTTGCAACTTTTCACGTTTTTGGTACATATTTTAAACACACATCACAAATTGTGATATGGAGTTTTTATCAATACATAGCAAAGCCCCATGGAAATGACGCATTCAGATAATTTTTCTTTGTATTACTCGTCGAAAAAATCGAGCTGCCGTATACAGCCATGGCTGACTTTGAGATGTTTTCGCAGAAATGTTTTTAGTGTTTCCGTAGAAATCATTTTTTATAAGACTTTTGTGATATGTTGGTAATGAATAATAAATGTTTAGTAAGTTATTGTAAAAAAAAATTGTTGAATTTTTGTGAAAAATATAATTTAGTGTAACATTACTGAGGGCATTTTATGTAAAAGAAATTATCATATATATTTTTAAATTTTGGTCCTAAAGCTATTTGTGAATAATTATATTTTGCCAGGTGTGTAAATAGCTTAAAGAGGTTGGCCAGGAAAGTCGGACTAGTTTTGTGGAACTTTTAAAGTTTATTTTCGGAAAATGTTTTTACTTTTTGAAACAACAAATCTATTTTAATTAAATATGGTACATTGTTTGTGCTATATAGGTTTTACTGTCAGCCAGATGTCGTTCTTGTGAAAACAAGACATATTTGCCATTAAAAACATTTTTACGAAAATTCGCTACAATAGCGCATTTGCTGCGTCCAGACTTATTTTTTCAATCTACGAATATTCATATGGAAACTCCTAAAATAATCTAACTGGTTGCAGCCAATAAGCGCTCTGAATTCGTCCGCAGTTGCGCCTGTTGCTGTTTGATATCCATCCAAATAATCACCACTCACAAAGTCATCCATTCTAAACAAGAATACAGACACGACAAATTACAAACATGAATAAAGAAGTACATAAAATACAGATAAAAGGAAACCGAACGAGCAGAACAAGGACACTACGAAGACACAAGATGTAAGACTTATTAAATAAACCGGTTGGTGGTTTGAAAAATCCTAAAATGAATATTATATAAGTATAAATAAAAGCATATACAAACAACATATGTAAAATATAGACAAAATAAAACCTAATGAGCAGAACAAACAATAATATATATACATAAAAGCATATGTACAATATAATGTATAAATAAAACTAATGGCAACAAATGGCCAAAACAATTACAAATTCAAACAATTATAAATAAAAAACCTAACAAGTAAAGTAACATTTGCAGCAGGTAAAATATACGTCAGAACCAAGAACAAGGACACCAAAATCAACAATATATGTATATATATATATATATATATATATATATATATATATATATATATATATATATATATATATATATATATATATATATATATATATATATATATATATATATATATATATATATATATATATATATATATATATATATATATATATATATATATATATTCAAACGGACCCCAGTTTCGGGTTCTAGGGGCCCAAATTCGCGCTCATCTGAAAAAAAATTTGCAAAGTCTCACCATCGATATCTCTCTATTAGCGAATTTTTTAAAATAAAAAATCGCTAAATATTGGTTTTAAAAATATTTGCCTTTCGTAAGCGGTACTATAAACCAAACTGAAAATTACAGCCGCATGAGAAAATAAGTTAGGGAGATTGTAAATATTTTTATAAAAATTGGCACTTCCTACGTTCTAATTTCATTTTCGTTGTAAAATCGTACATTTTAGGGTGGTATTTTTTTTCTAACAGCGTTATGGAACACTTATAGCGTCTTTATCTTCTTGTCATATATGCTTTTCAGTATTATTCAACTTTAAACATCTTGTCATCCCCGTTCTCAATATTTCCTGAAGTCAATATAAAAAGGACCTTTCTTGACCTAAATCCAGTTTCGTTAAAAATTCATAATTGAATTTTTATGACATGGCAAGATAGATATCTTTCATCTGAGTATTTATATTCCCAATTATGCGAGCGAAAGAGTTTTTAGGTCAGGTGTACCTTTTTATAACCTCGAAGGTTGAAAATTATTTAAACATACAAGGGTATATTGATATCTAGTCAGCCTGGAAACCTCCCAGTAAGCAGAAATAAATTCAGTTGCTGCAATAACAGTAATGATGTTTTATTAAAATTTGATACTTAAAAGTTAAAACAGTCACAAAACTGTTCATGTTTATAAACGGGTTGTCTGAGAGAAATCTAGCTTTTGAGAAAAAAATATGTTGTATTCTTTAGCGATTTTTTTTTAAATTCGCTTATGGGGAGATGTGTGTTAATATATATATATATATATATATATATATATATATATATATATATATATATATATATATATCCATCCGACCGATAACTAAAAAAATAATTCCCGGAAAATCTTGTGTTTTGTTTATAAAAAAATTCATATCTCCGGAAATAAAAAAGTAAGGACAACCAAATTCGGTACTCGGGTTTGAATTATAATGAGTGAACTCTGTACCAAAATTTAGGTCCCGAAGCTTTAAAGACAAAGAAGTTATGGGCAGTTAAAGCAACAAATTTTGGAGGTTTCCTCAAAACGTCAAACTCGCAATTTTAAACGTCAAAACTGGCAATGTTTAGGCAAAGAATGTGAAACAAATACCGATTGTGAAAAGAAAATGTTGCAAGAAGGGTGTTCTGCAAACCCTCAAGTTTCAGATTCAACCGTCATTGCCCTTCATTTTACTAAAATATTTACAGAATATTCATTTCAAATAGATCCTTTCTTTGATGCTTTGGCTGTCAGTTTAGTTAAGTTGATGCTTTTTTCGGTATTTAATCATAGGTTTAGTGAAGTTTATGGTTTAACGGTCTATAAATTTTTTAGCTAATTTTCGTAGAACAAATTTGCTAACACACTTTTGCATTTTTTACGAAATATGGTGGGTTTATAAGAAAAAAATCTGGACTAAGTAAGTAGGTTTTGGTAGCGAATTTTCGGTAAATTTGCAGATTAGCTCCCGAATGCTTTTAAAAAAACGGTTTTTAGAATCCTGCCTAAGGCCCCCCTGGATCCACAAACCCCAAGAAAAATTTCTTGTTCACACCCCCCAAGGAAGTTACGGGGCCAGGAGTGAATACGGGTGCTGGGAGGGGTAGGTAGTAAAAAGGAAATATGAGCAGAAAATGCGAATAAAACGGGCTTAAAAGTTGTCTTTTTCACATGTTGAAGCTATATCCCCCTTAAACCCTGCCTATCCCGCACAGCACCCCTATTCCCCCAGGTGCCGTAACTTCCTTGGCGGGTATGAACAGAAAATTTTTCTTGTGGTTTATGTAACGAGGGTGGTTGTATGCACGCGAGGGGGGAAGGAAAATCCCCACGACGAAGCAGCCACCAACAATATACCCCCCACCCCCACCCCACCATACCGCAAGTCAAAGCGCGGGGGGTCTGCTTCGTCGTAGGCACCCCCCCCCCCCACACGTGTGCATACAACCACCCTCGTTGCATAAACCACAAGAAAAACTTCTTGTTTATACCCCCCAAGGAAGTTACGTGACCTGGGGGCGAATAGGGGTGCTGTGCGAGGTAGGCGGGGTTTAATGGGGATATGGCTTCAAATAGACAGCTTTTAAGCAGTTTTCTTTGCTTTTTCTGCTCATATTTCCTTTTTACTACCTACCCCGCCCAGCACCCCTATTCACTCCCAGTTCCGTAACTTCCTTGGGGTGTGTGAACACGACATTTTTCTTGTGGTTTGTGCATCCAGGTGGAGTACTAGTAATATTTCTGAAAACAATTTTTTGAAATGCGTTCGGGAGCTAATCTGCAAGTTTACCGAATTTTTATTGAATACGTTAAATTTCAATAACTCAATTTGCTATTATCGTAAGCTTTGTTGGTTAGGAAACCAACATTTAAATTTATTTTCGGAATTTTTTTGTATATTTTCAAACCACAAGTAATTTAAATAAAATATAGTACATTTTTTCTACTACATAGGCTATACCGATAATCAGATTGATGCCTGCTCGCATTTGCTATTAAAAACATTTTAATGAAAATTCACTTCCATAACACAGTTGCTGCGTCCAGACTTGTAAAAAATGTTTATATATTTTTAAACAATAAATTTATTTCGATGAAATATGATACATTGTTTCTACTATGTAGGCAACCAAGTTTGATGCCTGCTTTCATCAAAGAAAGACATTTGCTATTAAAAATATTTTAAAGAAAATTCTCTACCATAACGCACTTGCTGCGTCCAAAGATTTTTTTAAAGGGTCAGGTTAGGTTAAAGCGTGTCAACGATGCTGACCTTTCACTTGGAGACTTAAGGCCCATTGCGATACCCTATTAATATTTATTAATTAATTAATTAATTAATTTATTTATTTATTTGTTTATTTATTTATTAAATACAATACCCAACAGGGGACTCCCCAACTAAAGAGATTGAACAAACATAGTAAAAATTACAATAATAATCATAGATCAATAGGTTAACTAAACACATATATAGAAAAGAGCTACAGCTGGACCACAAGTCAATCAGCTCAGCAACAGATCTGAGAGTGGACTCCAAGATGTCAACGAGGCGATGTACACAGCTATATCTAGAGCGCATTTTTTGTACCGGTGAATTCAGTTCTTACATCTGTCCTAGGATAGGCGATGTGAAACATGTTACTCGTTCTAATTTCTAGATGTACTTATTCAGTATTTATCCGTGGTCGATATCACAAGGTGGTCTTCACATGGATCTAAATCCGGACAATAGTTAGGCTAAGAGTGATATTCACCCCCCAGGCCCTAGCATAGTTTACTTATCGTTCAGATTTGTAATAATGAGTGACTTAATTGGATGAGGAATACACTATTAACTGGTTTAAAAGAAAGAGATAAATAAATACCTACCACATCATTATCTTGCTTTATCCAAGGTATTAAATTTTTGAGCTCCTCAGATTAAAACACAGTAACCTTTTCTTTAAACATTAAGAGATCTAGATAACGATATTTAAATTTCGCTACACTCACATTGAGATTAGGTGAGTTGTTCAAAAGGAATTAATTACTCAATCAGACACAGATAAAAAAAACACAAATATTAGCTTTTATTAACATAAACATATTTATTTGCCTCCAGAGAATTTTTATTTAAGAAACGCTGAAACACATCAATTTTAATTTTGAGGGGGACATGTTTTGATATAAAACTCAACTTTGTCACATCTACCCCTTAAGGGTGGTGATAACAACCATTATATTTGAAATAGGGAACATGGGTCGAGTGTTACATCATTTGAAAGCACTTTCTTTTCTGAATTCAGCACACTAATTTTTTTGGAAGTTTTAGCAACTCGTTTAAAAATCATTCACAGCTGGAATTGCAAGAACGTATTTCATGCATTGTGATAATAAATGCACTAATTAGTCAATTTTTCCTTAAAAAACTAAAAAACAAAACCAAACGTTTAAAAATGTTTATTCAGTTAAGTAAGTGTTCAAATTGTTGACCACCAGCTTTCATATAAAAGTACAAATTTTGTTCAAAACGACCTCTGAAATTCGGGAGCATTTGTGGAGTTATTAGACGGCATTCTTCAACAATGCGTCGCCGAAATTCCTCCAGAGACTCCGGTTCTGTTGCAAAAATTCTACTCTTTAAATGGCCCCACAGAAAGAAGTCTAAATGAGTTAAATCCGGTAATCTAGGGGGCCACTCAATAGCACCTCTACGCCCAATCCATTGCTCTGGAAACTCTCTGTTAAAAAACTCCCTAACACGTTGTGAAAAATGAGGAGGAGCTCCATCTTGCTGAAACACTAATTGATTTTCTGGATAGCGTTCATCATTTTCAACAATGTCAATTAGTAGAGGGTAAACGATATCTTCTAGTAACTCCAAATACGTTTCGCCACTCAAATTGCCATCAAGAAAAATTGGTCCAATTAAACGGTCTCCAAAAATGCCAGTGCAGACATTCAATTTCTGTGGAGTTTGAGTGTAGACTTCGTGAAATTTTCTTGGATTATTATCTGCCCAATAACGACAATGATGACGATTGACTGTAGAGTTTAATAAAAACGTACACTCGTCTGAAAAACAGATATTGAAAAAAAAGTTCCCGTTATCAGCTATTCGTGCAGTCATAACTTCAAAAAACTCCAGCCGCCGATCAAAATCATCTTCATTCAGTTGTTGTACAAGATGAATTTTATACGGGTGAAATTTATGATGCTTCAATATTCGCTTAATAGTTCTTCTTTTGATGTTTGAAACAGTGGCCAATTTTCTCGTGCTCAAAGTTGGGTCTGCAGCAATTTGTCCTAAAACTTCAATCTCAGTAGTCTCATATCTAACCGGAAATTCACGTTCAGGATCCCGTTTTTTCTTGGCTACTGAACCACTTTGTCGAAACTTTGCAACTAACTCCAAAATGTATTTTCTGTTAACATGTCTGTTCGAATGTCGTTCATTAAACAAATTTGAGGTACAGTTGGCAGTCATCGTTTTTGAAAAATAGTAATTATTGTAACTCTTTCTTAAACAGAATACACTATTGTGAAATTAATTTTCGGTAGTACTATCAAGTATCAAACAGACCGATAAACTGAAATAATAAACCGCATTTCTCTCATTCCGATAAGAAATGTTCTGATAGTCAATTTGTTGTTTACAAACCAACAAAACATTGACTATTAGCACATTTCTTATCGCAATCAGTGAAATGCGTTTTTGCATATTCAACTAAGAACAATTTTTAAACGAGTTAATAAAACTTCCAAAAAAATTAGTGTGCTGAATTCAGATAAGAAAGAGCTTTCAAATGATGTAACACTCGACCCATGTTCCCTATTTTGATGTGAAAAAGTTGATTTTTATGTCAAAACATGTCCCCGTCAATATTAAAATTGACGTGTTTCAGCGGTTCTTAAAAAAAATGTTCTCTGGACACAAATCGGTCTGTTTCGTTTTCAATGCGCCACCCTATATATAAGACAAACATATACTTTGGAAGTGTGAGATCTAAATTCCTGATCGGTGAAATGCATTAACATGTGAACAGGGTTTCTTTAATAAAATCAAATCATGAGTTTGAACTTAATTAATTGGCCAATTCTAAATAAACTATATTCTGGCCAGATTCCTTCATGAGAATATAATGAAGAGATTTACTTGTTAAAAAAATAATTAAAGAGGTTGCTGTAGGCCTAAATTTATAATTCACAAATCGTAATGCTTTGTTAGTATTAATTATATCAATAATAAAATGTCTGAAATAGCAGAAATACGTGAACTCATATTTTTTCTCAAATCAACAAGGAAAATTCTAATTGACATATTTACATCAAGAAGATTACTAAAGTTTTACACATTTTACATCTCGTGAGAAACATTCTAAGAATTTTACATATTCTACATTCGTAATGAAAATATTTAATAAACAATTTCACAGTTTAAACAAAATGTGAATTTAGAAGAATTTAATTTAATTTAAAGTTTTTTAAAAGTCGACTAGTGGAGAGAAAAAGTTTGTATTAGAGTCAAACTCTAACTCGCAATAAAACAATTTAGCAAAAACTCACATGTATTCACGAGGATGCCTTTTCAACTGATGAAGAAGAGGCTTAAAATTCAAACGCTGTAGTTGATGGATCGGAAACAGGCTAGGTCTGGCCTGCAGAGTAGTTATATGCTAGGTGAAGCCATAAACGAATCTCTAGATGGAGGTTGACCCTCGTGTAGTCTGACGAGACAGACGCCACGCCAGGAGGTAGTGGACAGCGTGAGAAGAGAGCGTAGATGGTGATGCCAGAGAAACAGGAGAGTGCCCAGACTAAACAATACGAGGTTAAAGCAAACCACATAAAGGGAGACAAAATAATGGGAGACAACACGATGGGAGTCAACACGATGGGAGACAACACGATGGGAGACAACACGACGGGAGATAACACGACCCCTGCCATAGCAAACAAGACACAATCTTAGAAATATTTGCTCTATACATCAATGAAACTCAAAGAACTTACCACTAGGTTGATTTCGGTAAGTGGGGCTCACTCATCAGTCTTCCACAAAGCACTATGTCCTTCGGGGAGGTCACCTAAGTACTCTTGGATAAACAGTAGTTGAAAACTACTGGGTTACGCACTGTTTTCTCACTTAATTCATTCCTCCCTTTGGCCTATCAACATTTCGGAACTAGTGACGCTTTAAAATCGCGCGGGGACTTATCGAATCTGATTGGTTGGAAGTTCCAACCGTCACAGCCACGTGTGATAGTAGAGAGCTCGCTATGCGTAGCAGAAATAAAACGACATTTCCCCTAAGATGTTTAAAAAGCGACTATTTACACCCGTCTTAAAGTCTGCATCAATGTTTACCCACATGTGCTTTAAAACCTTCGGGAAATTTCCATGCTTGATTTGTGTATTTACCAGAGAACTACGTTTATAATATATGAATCGATATTTTTAGATTTTTTAAAAAGACTATTGTTTTGATTTCTTAAAAGGTGGAATATTTCAGTAGGAAACTGCCGTAAAATAACAAGTTTTTCTTTTAGGCAAGTATTCTATCTGTGAATATTTAATACTTGATTACTGGGTTACGCACTGTTCTCTTACCTCCATCTGTGAATATTTAATACCTGATGTAAATGAAGGGAAGGCAGTAAGAGTGCTGCTTGTACTTGTCAATAGCAAATTTTCAACAACTCTTTTCACAACAAAACTTGCTGTTCAATAATGAAGCCACCTTTTCTCATTTAAGCATCCCTTGAGGTTCTTGGTCTGTCTGCAAGAGAGTTACGGTAACGAATAAAAGATTACCGCTACAAACAGGACCTGAGATCTCGAATTAACTCTGAGCGTATGGAAGCACAACAAGCGTAAAATATGTAGACATTCCACGATATCATGTAGCAGACCGAAAAAAATAATAATAGAGCGAAGTAATTTCGCCTGCTTTACAGCGACTCTAAAGAGAAGCGCAAAAACAGTCAGCACTGCGGTGTGCCAACAGCTGGATAGATAGTATCAGTTCTATAAGCCAGCATCTTGAGAAGCCGACGCTGAGCACCCTCTAATGCATCCCTATGAACGCCATAATGGGGCATCAAAACCACTGCAGCATACTCCAAATGCGGTCTAACGTAGGCACAGTAGAGAGGTTTTAAGGTGTCTATGCATGCATATTTTTTCGAGTTTCTGATAATATAGCCCAAGTTTTTTGAGGCTTTAGAGTTGGAATTCTGAATATGATTCACAAATGATAGTCTGCTATCGAAAAGAACGCCTAAGTCGGCAATATGTTTAAGTCTATTAAGTATTGCATCACATAATTCATACGAAAAACTGATTATTTGCTTATTGAGTATATGAGTCATAACTTCACATTTACCGACATTCAGCGGCAAAACCATACTACTGACCACGTGTTCAGAACTTTTGCTAAGAGATTTTGGGTCTAGACCAAAAAAAAAACAGTAATTTCTATATAAGTGGGAAAACAAACAACAGTTCTGTCGTCGTGGCCTTTGTACAGACGAAGCATCAATTACAAAAAAGGGAGTTATAGATTTCCATAACTTGCATAACTGGTCTGAGGAAAATCTCTATTTATTAAGAGTAGTAAACTAGCAATATTAGTCTTCTGTAAATATTTGGACTGGTATTATTGAAAATGAAATTAATGATCTAATTATTCTGCCACATAGACTGAATCAGTGTGTCAGATTTAAATTTTCTGATGAATGATCTCCCCGAACTATTACCTTTGGTAGTGAGAAAAAGAACACGATCGTGCACCGTGCGAGGCACTAGTCTTATCTCACTTAAATTCTGGAGATGTGGTGTGCGTGCATGCTTAATTGTGGTAGATTCAACTAGGCTGCAGTGCGTTCAGAATTCCTGTGTGAGGCTGGTGTGTGGATTGCGCAAGTTTCAACATATCTCTAGTAGCTTTAAAGACTTTAAAATTTTGTCACTCCAAAAGCGAATAAATCTTCATTGTATGTGTCTTTATCACAAGGTAATACAACATCGCCCCCTCCTCCATATCTTTATAATAAAATTAAATTTAGAACTGACATCCACAGTCTCAACATCCGAAGTAAGGGAACGTTGACAATCACACAGCATAAAACTGAGCTGTTCAAAAGATCTTTTTCTTATAATGTAGCGAATCTTAATAACAAGGTTCCCGATTATTACAAGTCACTATCAGTTGTTGCTTTTAAACGAAGGTTAAAGGGGTTGCTTCTGGAGGGAAGCTTATAATTTTCTATGGCTGCAGAGTGTGTTTGTCGCCTGGATGTGTGCTGTTTTGTAGTATAGACTTAATATGTGTGTACCCACGAAATTCTTAATTATAATTACAAACATGTATTTTTGCTTACTTCTTAATATTAGTTAGGTTATTTCTTCTTTTTTGTCACTTTATTTATGTTTTCTTTTGCTAGTTCATTTTATGAGTTTGTAAATAGTGACTACCACCGTTTAATTGTGTTACAAGGATCGGTTGAATGGAAGAACAGAAATATTTCTGAACTCTGCCGTTTAACATGTAGCTTAATTGTCAATAAAATCATGTTATTATTATTATTATTATTATTATTTTGCTGTTGATATTAGGTAGTACCTCTCGGAAACATACGGTGATCGTGATGGTCCCTTAGCTGAAATATATCTCCTGATTTGAATCTTTTAGATTTTTATCTATGGGGCACATAAAGAAGTTTGTTTACAAGACATTAGTAGAAACATTTTAAGAACTTTTACAACGCATGGAACCGACATTTATAAGAGTTCGGCAAAATCCTCGCGCATTTGTCTTAGAGTAGAAAAACCTTTGCACTGGCGATTGAGGGTTTGTAATGAAGCTGGAGGTGGCCATTTTCAACACTTGCTGTGATCCCATTAAGGTAATTTTAACTCGTAAAAAAGGACTTAATGACTTTAGAATGTTAAAAAATGCAATACTCTACATAACACAACATAATTGCATTTATCGCATAAAAACATTGAAATCGACAAAACATCAAGAGGCAACTTTTAACAGGCACTAAACGATCAACATCACTGTGCGAGTAAAAGGAAAAAAAGTCAGTGGCACACAGATTTCTTTTAGAAAATTATTGCAGTGATAGCACATACGCACGCCCCTGGTAAAACTCGCCACGCTTTTTAGCAGTAGCTTAAATAACTTTCACCCTCCAGATTTCATTTGGATTGCTACAGTCGTTTTAAAGAAATTTTGAAAACACCAAAAAAATATTAAAATTTTGTAACATCCTGTAGCTTCAAAACGAAGCAAAGTCAGACCTATGTTGATATGAAAAAAAGTCTTGGATTTTCGTTAGGAATCTAACCACTGGCACGTGTTTTCTGAAACACACCGTATAGCTATATAATTTAATTTGGATAGAAACATATTTTGCATTAAAATTCATTACCATAACTGACTTGCTGCACCAGGAGTCTTTATAAGCTCGTATTTTTAATAAACACAAGCAGAATAACTTTAATGGCATCGGTATTTGGAGAGATTCTTTAAATATTTGTCCATATACACACAGTGTTGTTTATCTTTATTATCACGATAAGCATCAAAATTAATGCCGCGGGAGCCAAAAAAACTCATAATCCAACAAATATGCATATTCATGTTTAAATAAATATTACTGGTTTTCCACCAAAACCTACACATTCAGTTAGCAAGCTGAAAGTTCCCAAATGACGCAACCTCAGAAAGTCTCACGTGTACATATTTGTCAGTTGATTGAACAGCTGTGCCAACGTTTATGTTGCATAATCCAGGTTTCAATTGTGGTTTCCAGCAATTTTCCTAAAGGGGAATCGTTTCGGGAAAGCAATGATACATGGCTAAGCCGCAGTTTGTCTTACTAACAGCTCCACGTTTAGAGATAAATGTTTATATGGAGACATAAATAAACAGCTTTCCTTCATATAAATGACTCTGATAACGGAGAAATAGAGAACAGCCATGATGGTTTTGTCACCCGTAAACGAAAAATTGTGTGGTTTGGCTTTGGATAATGTGACAGTTTCGTCTCCTATGTTATTTTTCACAGTCCCTTGCACGCAACAGGGTGATGTATGAATATTGTTTCCATTATTGCTTAAAACGTGTTGAGAATCTTTATCACATACATTTATTTTAACTTTTTGTATACAAAATTGTAACGGACATGAATAATAGACCTGTAGCAGCAGTGTCCTATGGTAGAAGTTTTTCATAGAAATGCTTTGAAATACAAAACACTTAGCTAAATAAGCAATACGATTTGAAAAATAAACAGACAAAATTAAACGTAGCACTCCGAGTAGTAATTTTTATTTGGCATTTCAACACATTATAATATGGCACACCATATTGTTACAACACAAATTTTAAATGTTTTGGTGCTTTTCTATAGCATATTATTATATTTAAAAAAATTTGCTTATTTTAGTTATTATCAGTTTTTAGTGATTTTTTGTAGAAAAAGTTTAATTCATGAATAGATTTTGACTTGTGGGGCCAGTTTCCATTTATGTTTTTATATATATATATATATATATATATATATATATATATATATATATATATATTATATATATATATATATATATATATATATATATATATATATATATATATATATATATATATATATATATATATAGTTATCACATCGATAATTAAAAAAATAATGGGCCGATTTTGATTAAATTTGGTGAAAAAATTCCTTTTGCAAATGGCTTGGATGGGTTTGTTAGCCAGGAAAATCCGCGTAGGTTTTCCCGGAAAATTTTGTGTTTTCTTTCGAAAAAAATTTATATCTCCGGAATTAACAAAGTAAGGGCAACCAAATTTGGCGCGCAGGTTTAGATCCCTATAGGTAAGTTACCTACCAAAATTTAGCTATGTAGGTCAAAAGACCAAAAAGTTATAGGCATTTAAAGAAAAATAAATTGGGGTTTTCCTCAAAACGTCAAAGTGGCGATTTAAAATGTCAAAATTGGCAACATTTAGGCAAAGAACTTGAATCTAATACGGGCTATAGAAATAAAATGTCTCAAGAAGGATGTTTTACAAACCCTAAAGTCTTAGTTTCAATCGTCATTGTCCTTCATTTTACTAAAATATTCCCAGAAAATTCATTTCAAATAGACCCTGTCTCTGATGCTTGGCAGTAGCCTTAGCTATAGAGTTTATCGTTTAATGGTATATAGATTTTGTCGCATTTTTGTAAAAAAATCAATAAAGCTCAATATATCCGTTATTATATAAGATATGAAAAAATTTTGTATATATTAATTATAGGGTGTCTTGAGCTACATCTTAAAATAATATTTCTACAATCACAGGATGGCGCATAAGCCGTTGGTGATACAAATTTCCATTTTTTTTAATCAAACACGCCTTATGTTATTGCAGTTTAGCATTTTCCATCGAAATATAATGCATGTTTGTAAGTTCAGAAATTCTGGACGCAGCAAGTGCGTTATGGTAGCGAATTTTGATCAAATGTTTCATATTTGAACAGCTCAATTTGCTATTAACCTATAAGGTTGACCAAGAAACGTGTTTTTTCGGGAACACTTTAAGTTTACTTTTGGAAATTTTTGTACATTTTCACACAATAAAGTTATTTTGATGAAACAAGGCACATTGTTTTTACTATATAGGTTATACTGGTAACCAAATTTGATGCCTGCTTTCTTTAAAAAAAAACACACATATTTGTTATTAAAAACATTTTTATGAAAATTCACTACCATAACGCACTTGCTGCGTCCAGAATTTTATGATGGGTAGAGTTCTAATATTGGGCTAGCATTTTTGTTTTATTGTAACATACTTGTATTTTTTTATATTCATATTTATCCAGAGTGTTAGAAATTTTATTAAGGCATTTTCAATTTAAATATAGGCTTATTTAGTGATATTTTTATAGGTCAAGTCAATCAGACTATATAAATAAAATCTACAATCTTTTATTTGTAATAGTTTAAATTCTTTTGAAAACATAGTTACATAAAAAATATTGATCCTTTTTATTAAATCAAACAAATTAAGATCTAGTTGTAACAAATGAGTCAACTTATATTCTATGACATTGTCATTAATTCAGCCTTTATAAGGATATCCCATTAATATTATAATATATATATATATATATATATATATATATATATATATATATATATATATATATATATATATATATATATATATATATATATAGAAACTGACCTCGGATATGGGTTCTATGGGTCCTAGTTCGCGCTCATTTGCAAAATTTTTTTCAAAATTCAAAAGTCGGGATCTCCCCATTAGTGAATTTTTTCCACGAAAATTCACTAATATACACAAAAATCATCAATGTAAAAAAATCCTTAAAACTAAATATACCATGTAAAATTCTGCACATTTATCGTTGCAATATTTACAAAATGGACTGCTAAAATGTCTCTAATTGCGTCTTGATTTGGACATTTGGATTATTCGCTAATTGACCGTCGATAAAGGATTTTATTATCGCCGCCAGTAGATTGTGGTAATTAATTATTATAGAGCTTATTTTGAATGACCCTTTTGTACTGATAATGCTCTTCTATCTTGGTTACCATTACGTTGTTAATATCCATATACTGACCTGACCTGACCTGACCTGACCTGACCAAACCATATTTTCCTAATTAAAAGTTCTTTTCCCTAACTTTTGTCTTTACACTCTCGCAGTTCAAAACATAAAAATCACATTTACATTCTAGCAATAGGATGACTAATTTAATTTTTAAAAATCATCACTTTACCCTTTTTTGGCAGTCAAAGAGGGATTTATTAATTTACACTACTTCTTGTCTTCTCACAGTCAAATCTAGAATCCCAGTTACACTGTTGCCTTACATTCTGGCGGTTCCATCTCGAATGCCCCAGAATAATCACACACTTCCTACTTTAAAAATGTTCGCTTCCATAAAACTCAAAAAGTCCCCCCCCCCCCCTCTCTCTCTTTAACGCAGGCTGTGTGACAGAGCTCACTAGCACGTTACCTTAATATCGTCCAAACTGCTTATTAGGCAAAAAACCGTATCAATGTTTCACTGATAACATTGTGTGCCTTTTTTAATTTAATCACAATAATTTTTACCTTTAGCCTTATCTCCTAAATACAATGTGTCTATACATACAATACATCTATTCAATTCGACCATATAAAAATATTTTCCTTAACCTAAACAATTTTACTATAAGTAAACCCAACGCATTGTTTTCTATTCTTTAGATTTTAATAATATTTATTATTTCACCAAAATATCTAATACCCTTTTAACTATACAGTGCATTTAAATTTCAGGATGCATAAATTTTATATACATGACTCGTTTTTCTTCACAAAAGGTTTCTATTTTTAAGCTATATTTGCTATTTATACCCATTCCCCCTTTCTAAAAATGTGTGTGTATAATGATCATTAGATAGACCATTTTTGTCGTACTTTTGTTTTTTACTTTATTTTTTAAAATTGACATTTCCCTGGTTATTTTGATATATCCATTTTCCCTCAGGATTTATTGCTGTGAATGACAATTATTGGTATACTTTTTTCTTATGGGGTATTTTCTTTTCAGATTTTATTTCATTATGTTTACTATTTATATTGACATACTACAATGGAATGGAAAGATTTTATATATTTTTCATCTATAAACTTCTAATAATTTAACTGTTTTACACTACTTATATGGTCTCTATACTTTTCCTTTTCAAGCAATCCCCTATACATATTTTATAATACTTTCATTATATTAACTTTTATTATTCATTATATATTCTAATATCATATTCATTTTCTTACACATATCTATCATATTTTTTATTTATATCATTATACTCTTCATGTTATTTTCGCTATACCACCTATACCAATTCTTTCCTGACAATCTGACCCATATATGTTTTATTTTTCGTTAATTGTTACTCTTTTTCGGTACGTAACCGGTTTCTGTCCTTTTGACTTTTATATATTTTTCTCCTCCACTTGCTACATGCTTTCTATACTCAAGACTTTTTATATTTCCCCTTTTTTACTTTTATATTAAGATTGGCTTAATTGACATATCCAATAACTGTCTCCAATTTTGAGCACTACTCCTAACTTAATATCACTTAATTTTTCTATTAAATTTTTGTTTTTCTAATTTATATTTTTCCTTGGGTTACTATAATTCCTACTTGTTTGTATTATTCATACTTACGATGTTTAATTTTATTTTCTCAGGGGTATATCACTGTAATTTATATTTTAAATTGACCAATTTCCGTCATATAGTTCTATCTAATCAATTTTTATTAATTTTAGGAGAAATTTCTCTGCCTTGTAATTTTACTGTTTATTTTGTACATTAAATTATTGTCAGTCTCGTTTCGTCTATTCGGCATGAGATTATCATTTTTATAGCTTATGTCATATTGGATTTGATCAAAATACATGTAGATTAATTTTATTCATCTTATATTCTTGCTTTCTGCTTTGGAAATTAATTATTAATTATGCTATAATTAAAACGATGTGTCTTGTTATTTTCGTTATCTAGATTATTTTCACGCCGGATGTGTCCGTGATTGTCATTAAATTTTGGTTTATAAGTTTTAAATTTTTTATAATTTCTAGAATATCTGTTTTTATAACATTTTTGGTTATCATTGTATTTATGTTTATTGTAAAAATTATTATTTTCAAAGAAAAGTTTTCTAATTTGAAAATCGTTATTATTGTCATTGCTTTCAATTTTCATACAGTATAAATATTGTGTTGTCGTTATTAATTTTTCTTTTTTGTCAGTGTCTAAGTATTTTTCAGGACTTATTTCTTGTAGATTTTCTTCTTGCAGTATTTACTTTTCTACATATTTCTGGATTTGTTTCTAGTAAATTTTCTTCTTCTTTCATTTTAATTAGTTGTTCAGCGGTTTACTGTTGGATTCGGACCACATTGCTGTCTACTGACTCCATAAGCGTTTCGATCTTTTTAATGTCGTACCTCCTTATTGCAGTTTCTTCATTTATTTTGTCATGACACGACTGTATTCCTGTGTCCAGTTCCGTTTTGATTATTTGATGGCTTTTTGGCATTTTTCTTGAGTTGTTTTTATTTCATCATCCAGTTGATAAACTTTGGGGGGAAATTTGTTTCCATAATTTTTTGTCTTTTATTCACTTCCGTTAAAATCTCCGTTTTATTTTGTTGTATGTTTTTTTTAGTGGAATTTTATTAAATTATGT
This sequence comes from Tillus elongatus, assembly GCA_964006375.1. Lineage (NCBI taxonomy): Eukaryota > Metazoa > Arthropoda > Insecta > Coleoptera > Cleridae > Tillus > Tillus elongatus. The sequence continues at coordinate 78,783,025 of OZ023262.1, read as the reverse complement.
TAATATACAGCACAAGCCTCAGGCTTATTGTGTAGACGTTGTACGATTTATGATAATAAGTAAATAAATATAATCTCCTGAAATTTTCTTGAGTATGTTTATTATATTCTTGTTGTTGTTTTTCTATTCTGAAAATATCTTGTTTAATTTCATCTTTGTTTTCTTCTAATTGTTATTTATATTTTTTCTCACTTTCGATTGTTTTTTTTTACATTTCATTTTTATCTTCAAAAATTTTACGCGATTCTTCTCTTTTTTCTAGTTTATTTTGCTCCATTATTTCAATCAAAACTGCTAATTGTTTAGACATGGACGATTATTCTTCCTCTTCCAAAATTTCTTTAGGCTCCCCAGTTTAAGTTTTTCTCTTTCCTGCTTTTCCATTTTCCCCGGATCTACAGGTACTCTTATCACAGGTTCTTCTGATTCCTTTGCTTGTTCTGGCCTAATTGGTTTTTTACTTTCTACTTGTTTCTTCCCGGACATATTTAGGTTTTATTTATTTTATTTTAGTGTGAATTTAAAATTTAACTATCCACCTTTCTAAGTATTGACAAGTTATTTATAAGTTTTATTACAATATTATATCAAAAAGAATATTTAAATTATGGTCCTGTATTGTGTTTAATTTTATCCCTTTACGTAGATTAAAATGGTTACCTTTATTTTGAAAGACAATGCTTCTGTACAAATTTTTAAATTAAAACTGATTTAATTACTCTCCTAGAGACAAATTGTAGAGAAATGCGAGAAATTATACCAACTATTACCTTGTTTTGCAAGACAATGCTCATGTACACAAAAAAATTAATTCCCTTTTAAATAACGCTCGTAAATGTATTTTTCACATAACAATTTGTTGTTTTTGATTTGTCCAAATTGCAATTTAATTATTCATATAAAAAAAATGGCAAAATTTTATACTGTACTAAAATATTAAAATTTTTGTTAAAATTCCAAATAAAATCGTTCAATTAATTTTTTGTCAATATTATATCTAATACTATCATTAAAAACGCCAAAATGCTTAATCTCTAAAATTAAATAAAATTTGCTATGGTTCATCAAATTTTGTTATGAAAATTTGATTTAATTTATTTGAATTAAATAAAACGTGATAATTTAAAATTTAATGGTTTTTAATGCCCTGATGTTGGTTTGCTAAAATTTTTTATGAAAATAAATGTATGTTGTCAAAAAAAAATTTATGCACCACGTTGGGATGCCAAAAAGTTGCTATGGTACGAAATTTTAATTGTTGAACATGATAATTTTTAATTATTATGGTTTTTTAAGTACTTATTTTTATTGCCCGTTTAAAGTATTAACATTGATAAAATAGAATTATTGCTAATATTTATTAGTGAATTTTCGTAGAAAAAATTCACTAATGGAGAGATCCCGACTTTTGAATTCTGAAAAAATTTTAGCAAATTAGCGCGAACTAGGACCCCTAAAACCCATATCCGGTGTCAGTTTCAATTTTTATATGTTTATATATATATATATATATATATATATATATATATATATATATATATATATATATATATATATATATATATATATATATATATATATATATATATTTATATATTTATATATATGTATCACACCGATAACTCAAAAAATAATGGGCCGATTTTAATAAGATTTGGCATGTGCCTTTCTTTTGTAAGTGGCTTGGATAAGTTCGTTAGTCAGGAAAATCAGACGAGGTTTTCCGGGAAAATTTTGAGTTTTCATTCGAAAAAAATTCTTATCTCAAAAAGTAATAAGCCGATTTTAATAAAATTTGGCAAGTACCTTCTTTTTGTAAATGGCTTTAACAAGTTTGTTAGTCAGGAAAATCGAACAAGGTTTTCCGGGAAAATTTTGAGTTTTCATTCGAAAAATTTTTTATCTCAAAGAATAATGGGCCGATTTTGATAAAATTTGGCATGTACCTTTCTTTTGTAAATGGCTTTTATAAGTTCGTTAATAAAAAAAATCGGTTGAGGTTTTCCGAAAAAATTTTGAGTTTTCATTTGAAAAAAAAAATTATCTCAAAAAATAAAAAAGGTATGATAACCAAATTTGGTGGGTAGGTTTATGATATAAAAAGTAAACTATATACAAAAATTCAGATTTGTATGTTACAAGAAAAAAAAGTTATAATAAAATATTTTGTGCCACAACATTTCTATGAAAATTCACTACCATAACGCACTTGCTGCGTCCAGACTTTTTAATAACAGTTGTATCTGCAAATTTTTCTATTTTATGGCGGGTAGAGTTCTAATGTTGGACTAGCATTTTTGTTTTATTGTAACATATTTGTATTTTTTTATATTTGTATTAATACAGAGTGTTAGAAATTTTATTAAGGCATTTTCAATTTAAATATAGGCTTATTTAGTGATATTTTTATAGGTCAAATCAATCAGACTATATAAATAAAATCTACAATATTTTAATTCTGATAATTTTATAACTTTTTAAAACATAGTTACATAAAAAACATATTGATCGTTGTTAATAAATCAAACAAATTAAAATCTTATTGTAAAAAATGACTCAACCTATATTATTCATTCGGCCTTTATAAGGATATCCCCATTAATATTATAAATACACACAAAAATCATCAATGTAAAAAAATCCTTAAAACTAAATATACCATGTAGAATTCTGCACATTTATCGTTGCAATATTTACAAAATGGACTTACTCCTTAAAATGTCTCTAATTGCTTCTTCATTTGGAGATTTGGATTATTAGCTAATTGACCGTCTATATAGGATTTTATTATCGCCGCCAGTAGATTGTGGTAATTAATTATTATAGAGCTTATTTTGAATGACCCTTTTGTACTGATAATGCTCTTCTATCTTGGTTACCATTACGTTGTTAATATCCATATACTGCTGATCTCTACTATTCATTCTAATTATTATATTCGCGTGCAAATCATACTGAACAAACCACCTTTTCTTAATTAAAAGTTCTCTCCTTTTGTCTTTACACTCTTGCAGTTCAAAACATATCAATCACATTTACATTATAGCAATAGAATGGCTAATTTTCGTTTTGGAAATCATCACTTTATCCTTTTTTGGCAATCAAACAGGGATTTATTAATTTACACTACTTCTTGTCCCTCTCACAGTCAAATCTCAAATCCCAATTATACCGGACATATTTAAACTTTATTTATTTTATTTTAGTGTGAATTTAAAATGTAAATATCCCCCTTTATAAGTATTGAGAAGTTATTTAAAAGTTTTATTACAATAGTACATCAAAAATAATATTTCAATTATGGTCCTGTATTGTTTTTAATTTTATTCCTTTACGTAGATTAGAATAGTTACCCTTATTTTGCAAGATAATGTTCCTGTACACTTTTTTGTGAAAGAAATGGTTCACTAAGTGAAGATTGCATTCTGTAATAAGCACTGATAAGCACACTTAGAGAACCCAAATCACCAGAAAAGCTGACGATCGTTTCATAGTGTTTTCGTCAGGTCTTTTTTTAAATATGTTCTGGTGATTTGAGTTCTCTAAGTGTACTTATCAGTGCTCATCATAGTTTTTGTTTAAATGTGTTGTGGCGATTTGGGGCCTCCAAGTGTGCTTAAAGAAATGGTTTGCCCATTTTCATGAAAATATTTTTTATTACTTTTGTCAAAATGCTTTTGTGAATGATTATATCTTGGCAGGTTTGAAAAAGCTTGAACAGGTTCGTTGGCAAGGAAGGTGCGAAGATTTTAAGTTTATCCTCGGGAAACTGTTTTACATTTCCAACCAATAAAGAAATGTTGATAAGACACGTTAGATTGTTTCTAGTATGGAGGTTATACTGTTAACCGAAGATGCGAGTCATTAAAAAAATACCTATTTGTCATTTAAAAGATGTTTATGAAAATGCACCAGCGTAACGCACTTGCTGCGTCCAGACTTTTTAAAATCAGGTTTCGTTATAACTTTGTTTTTGTCAATTAAATAAGGTGATCTTTATGTTGTAAAAGAGAACTTCGGTGGTTCAGGGGTAAGAACGTGTGCCTCTGAACCGAAGGGTACTGGGTTAGATCCCAGGGTACCTCTTTCACTTTTTTCAGTACAAACTGTAACATTAACATCAACCGAGGTTCAGCAAGTTGAATGTCTGCACGTTCTGCCCTTTGGAGGGGGCGTAAAGCCGTCGGTCCCGTGTTTATGCAATGTCGGGCGCGTTAAAGATCCCTGTCCTCCTTACAGAAAGGCATAGGTTCGGCTAAATTTCCGGGATAGTGAGGTGAAACTGCCCCCTGGCGTCGGTGATTGGCCATAGTCGCGGAAATAGGCCGACGTTAAAGAAACAAAACACACACATGTTGTAAAATGTACATATATTTACGTTTACTTATTTGAGTGTCCTAATCTAACTTTGGAATAATTTTTATATTCTGCTATTATAAATCATTTTAATTAGAGTTTTACATTTAATTTACAAAACGAATAACTTACGTAATCTCATCAGAGAACATTATAGTACCTTACCTGTTTCTTGCACACAAATACCAACCTGCGCGATCTTTGAACTTTAAGAATTTCATTATTCTTCCTTGAACTTCATTACATACACCGCCCTTATATTTTACTTCTGTGTTGTAAATATTGTCGTTTTGCCTCTGTAATCCTATTCTTAATTTTTTTGCGTTTAATTAAAATTATTATTGTTTGAATGTACATACATAACTGAATGTCCTTTATGTCTAATTATTCTTATTTTTAAAGCGTCGTTATTCTTGTTCTTATGGAGTAAAACCATCTTAATTGAAAACAACTTTTAAGCCAAGAACAGAGACTTCAAAAGGTAATAACTTTTTTTTAAGTAACTCAAATATGTTTTTTCCAATGTAATAATGTATCGAGGATAAAAATTTATCCTCGTTTTCATGAACATAATAAAATATTCAGGTGAAATTCGACGTTGTTTAATGCCAAATATATATGCGAAATTTCTGAGCTTCGTTACAAGAACAAAATCAAACTAGTTTAGACACAACTGCTTTCTTGTGATTACATTTAAACAACACAATTTTGTAGACAATTTTAGTCGAAAAATCTGCAATCTCCTTTCTCCTATGCTCTACCATAACGCCCTTGCTGCGTTGAAATTTTCAGAAAGTGGTTGAGGAATCCTCAAATGTTGGAAAGAATGTATATTGCACGTTTGTAGACTTTGAGAAAGCGTATGAGACTGTAAATACGTAGAACCCGTAGAGTATTATAAAAGAATATGTTGCGAGTGACTGGCTAATACGGGCTATTAGGTTGCTATATGATGACAGTAGAGCACGTGTGAGAACTAATCGAAAGTTCAGTGACTATTCTAGTTTAACAGGGTGTATAATAGAAGTTTGCTCGGAAACAGACGACTTAAAAATGAATGATTCTGAGGTCAAAGTGTTACTAGTGTTACTGTACGCTGATGATGCAGTACTATTTAGTGCATCTGTAGCGGGTGTTAGAAAAACTGATGACAGTAATAAATAAAATAAATCTACGTGTGAAGTGAGCATAGAAGTGCATGGGAAATATTATAGGCTTCATGGTGTGCCTACGACTTAATGATAATAGCGCAAGGGGTAGTTATTTTTATTGTAGGGCGTAGTTGGGGCATCTGCTTCCCAAGCTAGTGGCTTCTCTGAACCGCTCTATTACACAGTGGTAAGTTACTTGTACCAGGTCCTCGATATTATGTATCCCTACAGAGTTACGGGTGGCACTTTTCATCTCATTGAACTTGGAGCAAACAAAAATGTAGTGTTCTACCGGGTCCTCTTCCCCCTAGTAGACATATGTGCTCTAGTTCTCGTCCAACTTTCCCATGCGCTTGGGGTAGGATCTGAAGTATCCGTGGCCTGTAAGTATTTGTGTGAGCCAGAAATTTATTTCTTTGTGGTCGCATTTCATCCAATCTGTCAGATTTGGAATCAATATTTTTGTCCATTGTCTCTTCGTGGTGTTTTTGGGACCATCTTTGCTGCCATTTCTCCAGCTTCTGACAATCAGGTTAGCGTCTTTTAGTCTCACTCCCCTCACCTTATGTAGGAAACATCTCTCTTCCACTAACAGGTCTATGGGTACGATGCCCGTCAACGCCTGAATTGCCTGCGTAGAGATGGTACGAAAACCGCACACTACCATTAGTAACACTCTGCTCTGCATGCTATCCATCATCATTTTATATTCTTGTATCTCTATTGTTTGACGCCATACCGGCGCTCCGTAGAGTAAAATAGACTGCACTACTCCGCTGAGCGATAGTAGTTTTGCTGATATTGGGCCTCCCACGTTGGGCATTATCCTACTTAGTGCTGTTGTTCTTCTTTCAACCTATACTTTTGCCATTCGTACATGCTGGCCAAAATTGAGTGACTCGCTGATTGTTATTCCTAGATACACCAGGGTCTTCTCTGATTTTATCATGGTGTGCTTTAAGCGGAAAAAAGTCGTCTCTGATTTTTGGTCCCTTTGTTATGACCGCCTCTGTATTTGCAGGGGCAAGCTGGAGTTCTTTTGCCGGCATCCATCTGTCCACTCTTTTTAAAGTTTCGTTCACTCGAAACCTAAGTGTGTCTTATTCTGACTCCTCTACTAGGACTGCTAGGTCATCAGCATAACCAACCAGTCTAACTCCTTCAACCATTTTGAGCTTGAGGATTCTATCATAGATTATATTTCAGAGGATATGTCCAAGGATGGATCCTAGCGGCTCTCCTGTCGCCTCTCCTCTCGCAATGCTGATCTTTCTGTATGAAAAGTAACTGCTTGTGATATTTATTAGTTACTGAGCGATATTTCTTCTTTTCAGTGTTTCTATGATTTTGCACCAACAGGCAGTGTTAAAGCATTTTTCACATCGAGATTTATCAATGCCCCCCAATTTCTCGCTTGCGTTTTTTGCGACTTCTGTTACATATATTACAGCATGTATTGCGTATCTTGCCTTTCGGAAACCAAACTGGCGCTCTGAAAATCTTTCTCCTACTTCTATTTCCTTTTCTAGCCTGGCTTTAATAAAGTGTTCTAGTAGTTCTCCTAGCGTATCCAGCAGACATAGAGGTCTGAAGAATGACGCTAGCTTTCAGGGCTTACAGTTTTCCCAAAGCAACACCGCCTTTGCTATTTTCCACGCTAGGGAAAATTATTGTCTCCGGAGTAGTTCATTCATTATTTTTAGCAGCAGCTGTGGAGCTATTTCGGCCAGCACTTTCATGGCGTCTGCTGGTATTCCGTCTGGGCCGTGAGCCTTGCCGGATGAGATCCGTCAAGGAGCTGCCGTCAACTGCTCTTCCGTAAACTCCTCTATGTCCGCTGTCGCATTCATTTCCCAGTAGTCTGATCGCCTGGGAAAAAAGTCTTCTAGAATCCGTCTTCTGATTGACTTCTTGAGGTTATATGGTGAGGTCCGGTGTCCAAACTGTTTCATCACAATCCGGCAGCTCGCCCACACCCCCCTCCCAGATGTCTTTGTTCAGCTTCTCGCACACGGCTGATCAATGGCTCTTATTGGAATCTGTTATCATCTATTTTAGCTCTTTCGTCTTCTTTTTGTGCAACTCAATTGCTTGCGTAGCTGCTAGCTGGGAGGGAGATTTCCCTCTGCAACGAGTCAGTTGTCTTCTGGCTCTTATACATTCGTTTCTCTTTTCTCCTATTTCCGTGCTCCACCAGTATGGCACTTCCGTTTGGTTCTTCTATGCAACCACCCAGCTTTTATCCACCGCTCTTTTTACTTTGATCTTCAAGCCTGCCAGGCCGTCTGTCTGTTCCGTATGCACGAATTACCTTACTAATAACTTTCGGAACCTGACTATATCTGGCAGACTTTTCTGCATAGTACCCTCGGTGTTGGGCTTTCTTTCCGTTCGTGGACATCAAATGTTATGTGCGCGTGGTCACTCAGTGCGCTGTTTTAGTTTTCCAGTTTTGAACTTATTTCGCCAATCTTGGGGTGGAACATATGATGTTAATGAATGACTGTGAGTTACCTCTTTTAAATGAGTATTGCCTCCATTTAACACCACCAAATCTTTTTCGGCCATCCAGTCTTGTAGGATCAGGCCCCTTTGATCAGCCACCGGTGATCCCCATTCTGGTGACTTTGCGTTCAGGTCTCCAAGTATCACGTATCCCTCAACGCTTGGGGCTATTTAATTTGTTATTTCTTCTAGCTGACTCACAAAGCAATCCACTCCAATATTATCAGATGTGTAGCATCGCACGAGCGATAACTGATCCAGGTATAACATAAGAAAGTCTGCCCTACTCCTCGTGCTTTTTACCTTTAGATTTCTGTTTTTTACCAATAGGACAACATCTCCTCTAGTATCTGTTATCCAGCCTGGTCTTTGAATTATTGTCTTATTTGGTTCACTCACTCTTATGGCATCGATTCTGGATTCCTGAGCTTGTAATAGTAGCATATCATGTCCACTACAGCACCTAGGAGTGTTGTCTTGTAGGATTTTTATTGTGTATTGTTTTTGTCCCTCTATGTGTTCTCTCGCTTATCAGCCTGCGGAAGTCTGGAAATTTTGTCGTATCCCTTCCATGTCCATTCTCTCTACATTTTGAGGTGAAACTGCTCGCTGGCGTCGGTGATTGGCCATAGTAGCGGAAATAGGCCGACGTTAAAGAAAGGAAAACACAACACTCAACATTTTAGGCAGAAGGCTGTGTCTTTGCAATCTTTTGCCTTGTGGCCTTTCTTACCACAGTTCATGCATTCGTCCGACCTATCTAGATTTCTGCATTCGACCTTCGTGTGACCAAATTCTACTAATTTATAAAAACTTCTCAGATGCACTCTCTCTGATCTGGCAAAGATCCCAGCCTACCTTCGTATTTCTTTGTTTCAGCAACTGGATGGCGACATTTTGTCGACTGTGTTCGTAGCTACTTGGCCTTCTCATCCCCCCGGCCTTAAAGATGTTACCTGTATAACGTCTTGTTTCACTTCTGCGGCTTCTCTGATGGCTTCAACTATGTCTTCTTTCGTTGTGTCTTCATCGATGTTAACTTTGTGCAAGGTGCTTGTGGATTTTCCTAAACCTGGATACCGCCCATCTTGTTTGTCATTTCCCTACATAGTTCTTCGCATTCGTCTTGGCTCCATCTATGACGACCCGTAGTAGCAGTGGGTAGTAGTAGTAGTAATAGTAAAAGTAGTGGTAGTAAAAGTAGCTAAATAGTGCAAAACACCATTTCCACTGTTATCTTATTAGCGCTCGCCACATGTTCGAACTTTCATACTGCGTGGGGTAACTCTATTTCCGACAATAATAAGGTTTCACCTTCTGTGCTTGGTTTTAAATCCTATTGTTAGTTTTCATAAATTACAGGTGAACTTTAGTCTTCAGCTCGACAAATTCACAGTAGGTAGAGAAAGTTCGTAACTAGTCGCGGTGTTCAGTAAATAGCATATTTAGCCGAAGAAATGCTGACATCTTGGATCTTGGAAACAACCATTATAAATTCGAGAAAGTTCCTTAGTTTCGGAAGTTATTTGCTTGTTTGGTTTGTATCAAATGAACGTTATTGTATCACAACTAGCCGACATTACTGAAAGTTTTACCGGATGACTTAGGGAAAATAATGAGCAAAGTTCTCCCAGTTGTTTTAGGCACCTCCTCACACTTACATGACAAATACGCTAAATTTTGGAAATACAGTTAAACAGATGTCTTTGCACACTAGGGTTATAGGTACCTGTAAATTTATTGCAAAGAATATCCTAAACCTAATACTGTGGAGAGTACACCATATACAACAGCTTAAGTTCAAAATCAACGTAGCGTTAATTGACTTTAATTCAAATGTATACAACAATTATCCTGTGAATTAAATTGAAAAAAAGTCGGAACGCAGCAAGTGCGTTATAGTAGCGAATTTTCATACGTTGTTTAAAAGGTATATAACGCAAGATACTTTCTCTCCTAAGCATATCATTGAACCTGCTTAAACCTAATAACCTATTTATAGTAGACTTAAGTAGATGACGTTTATAAAGAATTTTCCCAAAAACATATGAATATTTTTTTAACCGACTTGAAAAAAGGAGGAGGTTCTCAATTCGACTGTATTTTTTTAAGTGTCTTACCTCAGAACTTTTTCTAGGTAAGCCCGTTTTGCTGATTCTTTTTTGTTTGGAATCCGGTGCTTCTCATGTGGTCCCATATAAATTTAACCAAGATCTGACCAGTAATTTTTGAGTTATCCTTAATTTACCTCTGATTAACAAATGGTGGCAGCTCAACTTAATCGGGAAAAAATTAATTATGTGCCTTAAGCACACAGTAGTCAATGTTCACATAGCTGTGCAATTCATTTGTTGCTAGGTTATTATTGTTATCAAATTTGATGATACTTAAATTTATGCTTTTTCGCAATTGTCTTGTCTGTCTTGTTTTCCTTTATCGTAATAGTAAAAATGGCTTGAAAATTCTTAGAAAATAAACAAGCTGATATTCTGTTAGTTTTAAGGTTTTACGAAGGTAAATGCCGCATAAGTGTAGAGAAATACCAAAGAAGATGTCCTAATCATATATCCCACATCGTCAAACATTCGCCATGTTGAACGTTGAGTCCGCGAAACAGCTTCTCTTTGCACAAAGAATGTTTTACGCAGTAAACGCACGAAATATGCAGTTTAAAAAATGAACCTCAAGCCACTGACAAATATCCAGACAATTTTATAAACCATAGCCAACGGATAATCGAATTATACGACAGAATATTCTGCATCACTATCATCTTCAAAAAGTTAAAGAACTGTTACCGTAAGATTGACAGGCAAGGGTGATTTTTTGTAATTTCATCCAACATCAGAACATTGATTATCACAGGAGCATTTTTTTGATGGATAAAGCTTGCTTTATCTAGAAGGATATTCTTAAATTTTGAAATCAGCATTTTCCAAATCGATGGATAGGTCGTGTAAATAATGGTAAATGGGATGGTGTGAGAATTTATATCCCAAGCAACAAATTAAGGCAAGTTAACCAGCACTCGAGTCCAAATAAATTAACCAATTTGTAATTTAGTCATAATTAACCAAAATGTTGGTTTGATTGTCATAATCACTACAAATTTGAGAATACAGCTATCAATGAGCCCATTTTTGACTATCAAAATTACTCTAAAATCAGTAACGAAATTGGGGAAAACTTGGTTTAATTTTACCTATAAAATATGTGTGTGTTTTTTGTTTCTTTAACGTCGGCCTATATCCGCGACTATGGCCAATCACCGACGCCAGGGAGCAGTTTCACCCCACTATCCTGGAAATTTTGCCGAACCCCTGCCTTTCTGTAAGGAGGGTAGGGATCTTTAACGTGCCCAACATTGCATGGACACGGTACCGACCGCTTTACGCCCCCTCCGAAGGGCAAAACGTGCAGATATTCAAATTGCTCAAATACAATGCCAGAACCTCGGTTGGTGTTAATTTTACAGTTTGTACTGAAAAAGTGAAAGGAGTACCCTGTGATCGAACCCAGTACCTTTCGGTTCAGAGGCACTGGCTCTTACCCCTGAACCTCCGAGGTTCTACCTATAAAATATACTCAAATATAATTTTTTTAGTTTCAGTTTCACAATTGGTAATTTTTCGGTGGAAGGGTGTCTTGAATTGGACTGAAAACTGACTACTAAGTCCTGATGCCTGAAATACCTACCTTAAGGTAATTTATAACCTAATATTAGACTGCAATGCATCTCTGTGGTGTGGGAAATTGAAGGTCTTCTTATAAAGTCCGGATTACATATATATATATATATATATATATATATATATATATATATATATATATATATATATATATATATATATATATATATATATATATATAACCAATTTAACTGCAATACAGCACAGGAAATATTTTGTGCACTGAGATAACCTAAAATGGCTTTTTGTTTGGCCATACAGTCATAATTACTGCAGAAATGGTCTTCGAAGTCAAATTGCCTGCATAAAAGATAATACCCACAAAATCTGACTTGAGATAAAAATTGTCCTCAAAGCTCAAAACTTACAGCAGTGAAATAAATTTGTGAATGTTGAACGGGTTTCAGTTGATAAACTTAATTAACAAAAGTTTTATTCTTCAATGAGTGTCTCTGTGTAAATCCTAAAAACATCTGACAACTTTATCAGCAACTACCATATGGAAATAATGCTGAATTTCAGTCCCAGGCTGATTTGAAATCAGCACGTTTCCCTCTTCATTTTTTGTCATGACATTGGAATAAAGCATTGGCAACACGGTAAGCTGTCATATGTTTATATTTATTTACTTATTTTCTCTCTATTAATATATTATGGAATCAAAGATCAAAAACGCTTTATAAGCATTCCTATATGTCTCTCGGGTATCCACGTATATAAGTTATATATATATATATATATATATATATATATATATATATATATATATATATATACATATATTTATTTATTTATTTATCTCGATACATGAAAATGTATTATTGCTAATAAATTTACCATATAGTTGAAATTCTTAGAATAGCACCAAATGCCTTCAAAGTTTGGTTAGTTTGCCTTGTCATTGGGAGTTGTGGAAATTGTGCCCTACAGGTAAAAAAATAGAGCAAAACCAACTTTCAGGCCAATAATGTTACAAAGGCAGCCATATTAAACTATGCTTACGGTATCCATCTTAATTGTATTGGAAAATTAACAATTTAAAAAAAATCTAGTTTGATCAAATGCTAATTCGAAAAAAACATAAAATAATGCATGTATATAATCAGTATATTATAGTTTAGTGTTGTTTACATCAACAATACTCAAAATCAGAATTTCAAGATTTTTTAATGTTTAATTTTAACTAATTTTTCGTTTTACGGAGGCGTTTGAATTTTATCGACAAATCATAATCATGTTAACAGAAAAAAAAATAACCGCAGTGGTTTTTTCTTTATACCTACATTGCGAATTACCTTTACCATTGATTCAAATATTTAAAGTATCTTCTTTGATCATTCAACATGTTGTCATTTTTTAACAGCGATGGACCTTTCTACGTGCTAATATCTACCGTTTGTTTCTACATACATCATACAAAACCACAGATCCTTTTAATTTCAACAACACACCACGAGGGCTTACAGCCTAAATGCTATGGTACCGTGGGTGTCGACAAGGAGGAAAGAGGCAACTTGCTAATTCTGGACTTGAAGGTTTGTAGGTTCGGGGGAGAAGGAAAACATGTGCCGGCAAGGAATTATACCACTTGGAAGTCCTCGGGATAAAAGAGCGAGCATAACAAGATGTTCTATGCCTGGTGACCTGGACAGTAAAAGGGTGCATTCGCTCTGTTCCCCTGGTAGATCTGTTGGGGGCAGCAGGTGGAGGAACTATGGAAGAAAGCTCCTCTGAGCAGTGTCCGTGCAGATATCTATAAAAGAGAGAGAGGTCTCCAACGGCACGTTGGTGGGCAAGAGATGGCAGCTTTTGGGTAAGGGTGGGGTCATCGATGAGACGTGTAGCTCTCTTATGAATGTAATCCAGGATAGCGAGTGTAGAAGCAGTAGCAGCACCCCAGATGTGGGAGCAGTATTCGAGGTTTGGTCTTATTTGTGAAGTATATAAGGTATAGAGATTAGCTGGTGAACAGTATTTGCGAGCCCGGAAGAATAAACCTAATTTCTTAGCAGCCGCTTCTGCAATTGATGTGACATGTTGGTGCCAATTGAGATTTCGATCCACAGAAATCCCAACAAGTGAAAAGGACTCATTACTTTGAATAACTTGGTTGTTTTTTGTGATGGGTCTAGGGCTGGTGTACCTCTTATGAGAAAGAAAGCAAGACTGTGATTTAGTGAGGTTGAATTGTACAAGATTTCTACTTCTCCAGTCTAATATTTTTTGGAGATCCACGGAGATAGAACTTTCCATGAGTCTGCAATCCTCATCTAATTGGGCGAAAGAGACAGGCTTAGAATATTGTATATTTGAGTGGAGGGTGCTGTCGTCCGCGTAACTGTGAAGTGGGTTGGATGTGCTAGAGAGGAGGTCATTGATGTGGAGAAGAAACAAAGTAGGGGCTAATGCTGAACCTTGAGAAACTCCTGCATTAATTGGATACAGTTTAGAGGAATGGCCATCCACGACAACAGAAATGCTCCGCTTGGAGAGGAGCTTTGCTGTACACGTACAGAGTTTTGGTGGTAGGCCATAGGCTGGTAGTTTATTAAGCAGCGCTGCGTGCCAGACCTGGTCGAATGCTTTGGGTATGTCTAGAGCGACAATCTGGGATTCACCGTGTAGTTCCATAGACTTGTTCCAAGAATAGGTGACAAAGATAAGGAGGTCAGCAGTTGATCTGCGCTGACGGAATCCATACTGCCTGTCGTGGATTAGACTGTGTTTTTTCAAAAAATACAATAATGTCACATGCGTAATACACAATAATGTCACATGCGCAATTCTTTCTTAAGATCGTCACGGCACTTGGCGCCTAGATGTCGGATTCAAGTAAAGCGTTGCACGTATTTTCCAATAACTTACGTCTGTTGCCCTAATGTTGAATGTAAATGCCTTAAATATAACTAAAACGCGTTGGTTGAAATGCCTTACTGGACCTATTATTGACCTCCATATTACTGTGAGTTTATTCCCCACATTGGTGAAATACACATAAATTTTACTTGAAAATGACCTGTGGTGATTTGGTTGCCATTTTACGTCAATTTTATTTTAAATCTTGCTTGGGATATTCGGAGAAGGTTCACACTGAGCAAGATTTGTGGGACCGCATTAATAAAAGGTGCACCATTATCAAAAATGATATTAAATTATTGAACAGAGTCGACAGGCGGTGCATTTGTGTGTAGAAGAAGATGAGAGCCATTTTGAACAGTATATTTAGTATTCTTTAATGCTTTTAATTTACTAGCTCCGAATAGTGTTTATTAAATTTCAAATATGTTTTCTTAGCATTTAATTAAGCAACATCGTTTAATTTCTGGTCCACAAAAATCTTAATGGGAATTTGGGCAGACTTAATAGTAGCCTAATATAACAAAGGCACATAATTTTTTTTTTTTGCTAGATTTAATTGATATTGACAACTCTCACAAAATTTCTGTTCTCTCAAAAATGGACTGCTATTAACTAGATTATGGTTAAAGAAATCCATAACACTTTAGGGATGAACCAAGGTTAAATCCATCCCTTATTGAGTTTTCAACCACTTGATGTTTCTACCAAATAGAGCCGTTAATAAAAGAAATACATTTACTAAATTTGGTTGTTATATGGCACGGCATTGCTAACATTCATCTTTTCTTTTTAAATTTTAAACGAATTTCCTGACGCCAATATTTCAGTAACAGTAAGCATCAGAAAAATATTTTATGTAAAAAAATCCTCACCCATTAGGTGTCGATTACTGAACGAATCACCCTGTACAATAGCCAGTTTATTGTTTCATTACCTTTTAAAGACAAAACCTTAACACAACCCAAGTAAAATGATTTCTCTCGGCCTGTAATGTTAAATTCTTAATACGTATATTTTATTTTTAGCCAAGAAGAGCAAAGACAAACGTCCGGGTCAAGTTCTCAATGTCGAACGAGTTTGTGCTAAGAATACTAATTTGCTACAAACCAAACAGATAGACGACTTTTTCAGAGCTACAGAGTTCTCTCGGATATCCCAATTTGTATTCTTTTTTAGGGCATTCTCTTCTCGGTGAAATGAAATGTAATTTAATAAGCAACTGTCTGCAAATATTTTAATATTTAGTATTATTAACTAGTTTTTAAACAAATAATACAACAACCTAGTTTTATAAAGAAAAGCTGATACATGTGTTGTGGTAGATTGTCACAAAAATATTAATTTATATACATATAATATAAGAGGCTGTTTAATTAATAAATTAATAAAAGAAATCTGGACGCAGCAAGTGGGTTTATGGTAGTGTATTTTCATAGCAATAACCTACTCATTTTTAACGAAAATTATATATATATATATATATATATATATATATATATATATATATATATATATATATATATATACAGGGTGATTTATAAGTGGTGACCAAAAATGAAACCCCATGTTCTCTGAACAATTTTAGAGCGGGTACGTTCTATAAAAAATTTCCTATAATGCTTCATTAAAAAGATACAGGGTGTTGAAGTTGAATTTCAAAAAATAAAATTTCCCAATTGTTTAAAAAGTAGCACAAATATTTTCCTGAAACTTCGCATGTCCAGGCTGTTATGGAAGGCGCGTATTCTACCATAACAATTGAATCGGCTAATCCAGCAGTGGCGCGCGTTCCTACATGTCATTGGTTATCCCTCAAGAAAAAAAAAACGGGTACGCCAATGTTTTTATTTTTATGTCTTATTTTTTGAATTTTTCTTTCATTCGTGAACAAAATTGCTCTCTTGATAATTTTGTGTACGACGCTTATTTTACGATTAAGCAATGAATCAGGTAAGTGTTTTAGAGCACAGTTCATGATTTTTAACCAGTCGTTGTTTGGTAGAAAATCGCAATGATACACTTTTATCGGGCTTATAGTATTTTATTTATTACATTTGAATATTTATTATTCAAAAATGCCTCCATAGGCCTGAATACACGCACGACATCTTTTTAATATGGAAAATTTAATGTCTTGAGGATTCATTGTTGCTTGAATATGACGAAAAGCATTATTTATCAGTTGTTGTAGCTGCTCTCGTGTATTTATTTGTTCACTGTGGACCAGTCGCTTAAAATCACCCCAAAGATAGAAGTCAAGTGGGTTTAAGTCCGGTGATCTTGCAGGCCAATGTATTGGTCCAGTTCTGCCAATCCATCTTTCATTATAATGTTCATGTAGTCATGTAACATCGTTTCGACTATGATGCGCTGGTGCACCATCATGCTGGTACCACATTATACCTCTTGTTGCTAGTGGAATGTCATCTAGAATGTTTTATACACGGTTCTCTAGCAGCGCTCAGTACGAATATCCATTTAAACGTTGTGGCAGGAGTTCTATGAACAGTGAGCCGTTAAAAATACCACACCATAAATTAATGGAAAATCTATGTTGAAATGTGCGAGTCCTTGTTGCATGTGGATTTTCCAATGACCAGACATGCTCAATATGAGAATTATAAATACCATTTTTTGTAAATGTTGATTCGTCAGACCAGAAGATTAGATTAGGGAATAAGATATTTTGATTGTTCATTTACAACATCCATTCACAAAAGACTCGTCGATGCACATTATCTCCAGGTACAAGGCAATGAACATTCTGTCGATGATATGGATGTAAGGCTTCTCGATGTAAAGTTCTCCAAACAAAGCTTTGAGAATATTGTAACTTCGTGGCAATCCTCCGAGTACTTATAGAAGGTTGATCCATCACTGCATCCACCACTCTTTCTTCGTCTTCAAGTTGATGTTGTCTTCTGCCATTAGCTCTAGCGTCAGGACGTTTTCCAATACCGCACTGCCGAAGTCTTGAAAACGATCGAGAAAAACCCTTGGTGTAGGTTGACGGCGAGTGGGAAACCTACGTTGATATTCCCGACAAGCAGCTAGAGCATTTCCATCAGCATATCCGTAGATAAAAATTATGTCTGCATACTCTTCTGAGGTATACTTTATTATAAGAAGTAAAAGAGTAGAAAATTTTGCAATTTTATAA
Organism: Tillus elongatus; assembly: GCA_964006375.1. NCBI lineage: Eukaryota > Metazoa > Arthropoda > Insecta > Coleoptera > Cleridae > Tillus > Tillus elongatus. Next base: position 78,765,305 of record OZ023262.1, on the reverse strand, counting down.
AGTTTACCACTTACACATATTCAAAATAATAACTTGTTAACCTACACGTCAAGTGACACTTAATGACAACTTTGGCAACCCAGACTACTACTTACTAAAATACAACAAAGATAATCGTCGTACAAAAAATTATCAAGACATTAAATTTTCCATATTAAAAAGATGTCATGCGTGTATTCAGGCCAATGGAGGCATAAAAGTATATCATTGCGATTTTTTACCAAACAACGACTGGTTAAAAATCATGTACTGTGCTTTAAAACATTTACGTGATTCATTGCTAACTCGTAAAATATGCGTCGTACAGAAAATTCTCAAGAGAGTCATTTTGTTCACGAATGAAAGTAAGATTCAAAAATTATATATATATATATATATATATATATATATATATATATATATATATATATATATATATATATATATATATATATATACATATATATATATATATATATATATATATATATATATATATATATATATATATATATATATATATATATATATATATATATATATATATATAATTCTACGGAGCCTTGTCCGTGCCCACTTGATAATCTTTTAAGCTTACCAGTGGATATCAGTCTTATATAGTGTCAGTTTATCATGTACCCTGGGTTTTGATTCGTTTTTAATTTACATTTTATTTGAACTGAAGTAATTTTCCCTTGCTCTCACTATCCCCATCATAAGCTCATACGTCTTTGTTCCAGGATATACAATTTTAATATTCCAATAAACATTTGTCATTACAAATGTGCTGTGAAGCTTAGCGGCTGAACTTTACAGGGGCGGTAATGAGGCATAATATACGGTAGTAAAGCTGTTTACTCTACCATGTTGTCTAGAAACTATGTAAGTACCTTTGTGCGAATAGCATCAAACATAATGAGAATGTACAAACTAAGGTACTAAGATTAAAATATAATCACAGTCTACAGGTGACGTCGCCTAGTTGTAATGGCTCTCTATCTCCAGCAGCATTTTGATTTCATTGCAGATTCCGCACTGCATCAAGTGAGCCAGGTTTTCTAGAAGTTTCTTCTTTAGTGTACTTCTTTTCCTTTTGAGGTGTATCTTTCAAATAATATTGTCAAAAAATTATTATGCCACACAGTGTGCAAGTCTTGCTTTCCTTTTCTTAATATTTTTTATCAAGCATTTGTCTTTTAGTGAATTTTTTGTTAAAAAATTCACTATTAGAGAGGTGTCGATGGTGAGACTTGGCAAAAATTTTTTCAAATGAGCGGGAACTAGGACCCTTAGAACCCATATCCTGGGTCAGTTTAAATTTTTATAAGTTTGTGTTTATATATATATATATATATATATATATATATATATATATATATATATATATATATATATATATATATATATATATATATATATATATATATATATATATATATATATATATATATATATATATATATATATATATATATATATATATATATATAGGGTTTTTCACGATAGCCGTGCATTAGAAGTTTATGAAATTCCCTGATATCCTAAATTTTGAATAAAATATTTTCAAGGTCACACCACTTCCGGTTAGACCGGAAGTAGTCATCACTTTGCTAATTTAAATAAATTGCCCTGTTTTTTATTGCATATTCGAATTTTCCATAAAATTTTGTGAAGATTTATATTAGGCTTTCCTATCCCTATCTTCAACTGTTCCAAAGATATTGTGATTTCTGTGTATTTCGGTGATTTTGCAACCTTATTTTTAATAGTTTGTATTTCACATGTTTTTAAAGACAAAAGGCTCGAATTTGGAATTTCGTAACTTGGGAGAGAGCTTTCATATTATATGCCTTAAGTCGGTGTCATACAGAGTGTTCTCAATTTAGTTACTAACTTAGACATATTCAACGTGGCAAAAGTTTTTTTTTCAAATAGAACATCCTGTATGTTATTAAAAATTCGAGTTCTAAATTTAATTCTACACCGGTTTGATATAAGTTTTTTTATACTTATCTTCCATATGTTGCTTGTTATTAGCATTTTTAGGTAACAACCTCCTCTTCTAAAAAGTACACGTTAGACTATACAACAAATACAGCTATGATTGTCAGTCAGATAACAAAAGTGATATAATTTCATAAAAATATTTAATGTAATTATTTAAATAATAATAAAAAAATATTAACAATAAACAAAAACCTGAACAAAGACACAAAAAAAGTTAATTCAAATTTAAATACTACGATCACTATAAATGTTCTATGTGACGACCATCTTGGTCAAGGCACTGCAAAATTCTACAGTTTATCTCATTCGTAGTAGCTCTTTTGATTTCATTTGGATCTAAATCTCTAAAAGCTCTAATTACACGATTTAAAAGACCTCTCTACTTTGCACTGTTGTGTCATACACTTGACTTTTTATATGCCCCCTGAGATAAAAATCGGCGGGCGTTAAATCAGGAGAGCGGGGAGGCCATCTTCAAGGACCGTTGGGCCCAATCCATCTGTCTTCAAATAATTGCGTCAAATGCCAGTAAACTTCACCAGTGGAGTGGCCAGGCGCGCCATCTAGGTGATACCAGCAGCTTTGCCTTATATCTAGTGATAGCCTTGCCAGAAAATTGCGGACAGATCCCCTTAATAGTTCCAAATACTTTTCACCGTTTATATTTTCTTCGTAAATTTCATAAGAGACCTTATTGTCCATAATAATACAAAGCACATTAAAACTAAAATTTGTTTGAAAACGTCCTTCTCTAAATATATTAGGGTTTTCACTTGCCTAAAAATGACTATTTCTCCTATTCACAATTCCTTTCCTTCTAAATTTCGATTCGTCGGTCCACATAATTTTAGAGAGAAAGTTCTCATCTTGTTGAATATTCAGAAACATGTGTTCGCAGAATTCCACTCTTTTTAGATGGTCACCAGGTCGAAGTCATTGTAGTACTACTTCTGAATATGGGTGCATTTTATGAGATTTCAATATTCTATGCACAGATGAACTTGATACTTCCAAAGCTCGAGTAGCTGCAGGAATAGAGCTACGCGGGTAAACTTGAAAATAAGCCAAAACGTTTTTCTCATTATCTTCATTTTCAGTTACTGGCTTTGGATCACGTCGTGTAGTTTTGACACTTCCAGTCAATTTAAATCGTTGCTATATCCTTACGAATTTTTCTCTAGTCATTGCCGATGGAGTCGGATACCTCTCGTTAAACATCCTGCATGTTCTGCTTACAATCCGATTGCATTCTCCATGAATATAAAATAAATTAAAAATATCCATATTACAGAACTCTTCACTATTCTGCATATTTATTGGCTGTGTTTTTCAGATTTAATTAAACATGTTGTTTGATTGTAGATATACTTGACTAATACAAACACACTCAGATTAGCTTTAAAATATAAGTGACGCTTTAGAATTCATGTGTTGTCAAAATTATGTTTTCTGAAAGCCACAGCTGCCTTTATTTTGCAGCGTAATGTATATTCACTAGAAAATGAGTTTGTTACCTGAAAACTCTAGTAGCAAGTTACTCGTAAGAGATAGGTATAGGAAAACCTATATAAAACCGGTGTAGAATTAAATTTAGAACTCGAATTTTTAATAATATACAGAGTGTACCATTTGAAAAAAATGACTTTTGCAACATGGAATATGTGTAAGTTGGTCTTTAAATTTAAAACACTCTGTATGATACAGGTAAACTTTAGGTAGATAATATGAAGGCCTCATCCTAGAAGTTATAGTATTCTAAATTCCAGGCTCTTATCTTTAAAAACATGTGAAATACAAAGTGTTATAAATGAGGATAGGAGTTTCGAAAAATGTAAAAAAATCACAATATCTCTGGAACAGTTGAAGATAGGGATAGGAAAGCCTAATATAAATCTTCACAAAATTTTATGGAGAATTCGAATATGCAGTAAAAGATAGGGCACTTTATTTAGATTAGCAAAGTTTATGACTACTTCCGGTCTAACCGGAAGTGATGTGACCTTCAAAATATTAGAATAAAATACAATTACAAATTGTGACCGCTGCAAAAATTTCAAAATTTATAATATCAGGGAACTAATATCATAAACTTCTAATGCATGGCTATCCTGAAAAACCCTATATTATATATATATATATATATATATATATATATATATATATATATATATATATATATATATATATATATATATATATATATATATATTCACGCTAACTCAAAAAATAAACAATAGATTTCGATGAAACTCGGCATGCGCTTTTCTTTTACTAATGGCTTGGATCAGTTCGTTAGACAGGAAAATCGAACAAGGTTTTCCGGAAAAACTTACAGTTTCCTTTAAAAAAAAAATTTCTCCGAAAGTTACAAAGATATGTTAATGAAATTTGATGAATATGTTGCCTTAGGATGGGTGTTACTACGTACCAATACAACTTTGTAAGCTTATAGAAAATGGAGTTATTTAATTTTGAGTTTTCTCTGCAAAAAACTTTTTTTCTCCGAAAATGACAAAGTTATTTTAATAAAATTTGGTGGACATGTTGAACTATGAAAGACATTACTACGCACCAAAATTCAACTTTCCAAGTTTATAGAACATTGAGTTATACAAATTTGAAACATTTAATAAAAATTACTACCATAACGCACTTGCTGCTTCCCCAACTTTTTTTCACCTCTTTTAGTACACTTTTATTTATCTTTCCATAAAAGAACTGCGTTTTTGTTATCTTCTCCATGTTTACCTTTTAGAATCCTCTGTTTTTTAATATTTCTTCAAATATGTGCAAACTAGGGCCCCTAGAATCTATGTCCGAGTATAGTTTCAGTTTTCATCTGTTTACCTATATACAGGGTGACCCATTTCTACAGCGAAACTCAATATAATTGTTATTATACAAGATACGAAAAAAATTGTATACGTTAATTATAGGGTGTCTTAAGCTGCATCTTATAAAATTATTTTGACAATCACAGGGTAGCCCATAAGTCGATGGTGATACCTAAAATATTTTTTCTCCGAACATCCCTTATATTATTGCATTTTTGCATTTTTTATTAAAATTTTTAGGAAAAAATGGAAATTAATTATTACTTTCGAAGCCGCTTGAGATTTTTTTGTAATATTTAGTACGCAAAGACAGCTGATAAAGATGCATAGTCTTCAAGAGAAGCATAATTTACAGCTTTAACAGTAGCGTACGTACGGGCACGGACAGTTTTAAATAAAAAAGGTAAGCCAATGGTTTTCTTCCAAGTAAAAATTATTTTTGAATGTTCTGTTCAATTTAAAATATAAGAGCTCCCTTGAGATGTTTTTCTGCGAAGTGCCGTTTTGGAGTAAAAAAAAAAAGAAAAATCGTTGTATTGTCCGATAAAATCAATGGAATTATTATGCCATAAACGTAGTTGGCCCTGGAATATGTCAGTGCCCGTACACATGCCACTGTTAAAGCTGAAAATTGTTTTTGTATTGACGAACACGCATCTTTATTAACTGTCTACGTACTAAATACAACTGAAATATTTCAAGCGGTTTCGAAAATATTAATCAATTGCCATTTCTTTTTCTAAAATTTAAACACCCCGTATCTTCGCAACGGAACATTTGTGGATCATAGTTTATAAAGCAAAGTATCATTAATTTTTCATGTAGATTCACACCCTTAAATATCCGTGTATTATTACAGAACGCCATGTATTTACAACGCAGGGTAGACTGTATGGTCCATGTTGCAGAAAAAAGAATAATGATGAGATGTTGCTTTTAATAATGACCCAGCCAACGAGCATATAATGTTAATTATGACAGCTGAGAATTATTACCTAGTCTTTGAAATTAATAGCAACACAAACACTGTTGTGACATTTGATTGAAATACTGCACCCCCCAGCAATAAAACTTAGAAGCACTAAAACGATTTTCGTGTTGTCTATGTGATTAGATTCTTAATTCGACTTCTTTTAGTTCTCGTCAGGACAGAACAAAACACACAAAAAACTTCTTCGTGTCGAAGGAGTGTGTCACGAGAATACTAATCTGACACAAATATGTAACAGGGAAACTACTTCAGATTCTTTTATTTACGATATAATTTGAGCTAATTTTCGTAAAAGAAAAATGTTTGTTAAAGAGAGGAATGGATTGCAGGTTTTTTGTAAAAAGTCGATCATTGTGCGCGAAAAAGTGCCTCTCGAATCCATATCTAAGGTTAAATTCTATTTCTATATGCCTACATACACCCTGTACATTTTTGTTGGCCCACAAGAGCTATATCCGTTAATATTAGAATCAGATAAATTAGTTAAAGTAGTAAATTTTTAATATGCCACGAGATTTCCTTCTAGAAACAAGTGTTAGGCGGCCACTAACACTTATTTCCTTTCACGAAACAAATTTACCGAACAAATTCGAGGTGTTCTAATTTGAGTTAACCACTCTCTCTTGCACTGGCTAACATTTTTATGGCAAATTTCAAGACAGAAGCTACCAATTTACACAAACTAAAACCAATCTGCTGGTTAAAGTACGTTGACAACATTGTCGTTATCAGATCACACGGTAATGTAATGGGTCTTTTTCCTTTTTCACCTAAATAGCACCAGACCCCAAATCCAGTTCACCATAGAAATAAGAAATATTATTTCCTAATTTTAGTGAATTTTCATTAAGAAAATTTACTAATAGTGAGATAAAAATGGTGAAATTTTTTAAAATGGGCGCGAATTAGGGCCCCTAGAACCCATATCCAAGGTTCGATTGAATTTGTATATGTATATATATATATATATATATATATATATATATATATATATATATATATATATATATATATATATATATATATATATATATATATATATATATATTTGTATATGAGACATACTTGGTTCACGGGTTGAACCGCGTCCAGAATTTGTGAAAACTCGACGTTTCGGCTCCTGTTTTGGAGCCATTTTCAAGAGGTAAAGGAAATATGTAAGGACACACTAAGGCCTCAATCTTCCTACTCCTTAAAGTGGTGGACTAATGTAGGTAAAGGAAATATGTAAGGACACTCTAAGGCCTCAATCTGCCTACTCCTTAGAGCGGTGGACAAAGGTGGGTCGGGTTGTTGTAGCTGGATTACGGAGCCTTAATCTGCCTACTCCGCAAATGTCGCCGGAGATCGTCTGTGGGGTCTCAGTGTGTTCAACCCTAGGCCTCTGAGAGATCTAGGGTTGAACACACTAAGACCTCACAGACGATCTCCGGAGAGATTTGGGGAGTAGGCAGATTGAGGCCCCGTTTTTATATTTCAACAACACACTACGAGGGCTCACAGCCTAAACACTATCGTACCGTGGGTGTCGACAAGGCGAAAAGAGGCAACTTGTTAATTCTGGACTTGAAGATTTGGAGGTTCGGAGGAGAAGGAAAAACATGTGCCGGCAAGGAATTCCAAAACTTGGAAGGCCTCGGGATAAAGGAGCGGCCATAACAATATGTTCTATGTCTGGTGACTTAGACAGTAGAAGGGTGCATTCGCTCTGTTCCCCTGGCAGATCTGTTGGGGGCAGCAGGTGGAGGAACTATAAAAGAAAGCTCCTCTGAGCAGTGCCCGTGCAGATATCTATAAAAGAAAGAGAGGTTACCAACGGCACGTCGGTGGGCAAGGGAAGGCAGCCTTTGGGTGAGGGTAGGGTCACCAGTGAGACGTATAGCTCCCTTCTAAATGGAGTCCAGGATAGCGAGTGTAGAAGCGGCAGCGGCACCCCTTATTTGTGAGGTATAGAGATTAGCTGGTGAAAAGTATTTGCGAGCCTGGAAGAGGAAACCGAATTTCTTAGCAGCCGCTTCTGCAATTGATGTGACATGTTGGTACCAATTGATATTTCGTTCCACAAAAATGCCAACAAGTGAAAAGGTCTCACTTCTTTGAATAACTTGGTTGTTCATTGTGATGGGTCTAGGACTGAGGTATCTCTTATGAGATAGAAAGCAAGACTGAGATTTGGTGGAGTTGAATTGTACAGAATTCTACTTCCCCAGTCTGATATTTTTTGGAGATCCACGGAGACAGAACCCTCCATGAGTCTGTGATCCTCATCTAATTGGGCCAAATAGACAGGCTTAGAATATTGTATATTTGAGTGGAGGATGCTGTCGTCCACGTAACTGTGAACTGGGTTAGATGTGCTAAAGGAGAGGTCATTGATGTGGAGAAGAAACAAAGTAGGGGCATGCTGTTGTCGATGGTGATTCATCAGATGAAATAAAAATGAGTGGGGGGTGTTCCACAGCGTACCGTTTTGCCTCCCACTCGTTTTTCTTTGGCATATAAATGAACTTCTGTCGATAAACAACAATCCGATCAACAGCTTCGCTAATGATAGTACTATTCACAGAACGTTCTCATCGACTTGTCCAATATATGCTTCTAGCTACTGATCAATTAGTCTTGAAGTAGCAAACTCCCTAAATAATGACATATCTAAGGTTCTCAGCTAGAGCTCCGCAAATCTGGTAATGTTTAATGCTCCAAAAACTCAAAAATGCTTCTTCTCTAGGCAGAGTGGCATGCAGCGCCCATAGGTTCAGATGGCAAAATACTGTTTAAGAGATCGCCATTATTCACATTGGATATAATTGTTGAAGGGGATCTTTGCTGGCACTTTAATGTTTCCAATATTGCTAAAGCAGCAGCTAAGAAGCTTGGGTTTCTGTCTCGAGATGAAGGCTTGTTTTTATCACAGCCGATTTTGACGCCGTATAAAGCACAGATACCATAGTTGGATAATTGTTTTTTGATCTGGTGTGCTGCCCAAAAAACAACCTTGTCCCTGTGGATTCTATTCAGAAACAAGCTGCTCGCCTTATAGGAGACTTATCCATCACAGTCAGTCTCACTTTCCCACTTCTTCACACAAAGTCACTTCTTTCGACTACAGGAGAAAAGTTGTATATCTTTGCCTCTTCTGTGGGTATTACTATCGACATTGATCTTTAAAAATTACTTCGTTAGAACCCCTGTCAGCGACCTTTAATCGACCACCCCGCTTAAGTCAAAAAACATATGCTTTGAAGGTCAAATTATCCACCTATCGAACGGTTATTTACGAATCTTTGTTCTTTCCTAGATCATCTAAGCTTTGGAAGGCCTTCGCAACGGACATATTTCCGAAGACATGTATTCTACAACCATTCAAGAAGCGAGTAAACACCCATCTTGTAGCACAGAAGTAGCTTATCAACACATAGGCTTTTCCTTTCATGAACCAGATCATAAAAAAGTAGGCAAACTATTTCTGTAGTTGCTGAATTTATTTTTGAAACTGTGCATCATTTTGTTTTGTTTTCTTTGACCCTTCTACCTAGTTGCAGTGGTTGAAGCCTGTATGTAGGTGATTTGTGAAAGATTATTTGTTTATTACATTCATTTCTTAATGGGCCAAGCTTGATGCCCGTTGTTTTTCGGCGAGAAAGTGTGTAGCCAAGGCTCGGACCTAGCTGATTTATTTGAGGAATGCATTGTGATGTGGTTTTCCCTTCCCCCAGCTGTTTTTTTTTAGGAGAACGATCTAGTATACTCTTATTGTGGGGTAGTTTTCTCCTTAACTAGCTTTTCAGTTGGGCAAATCGTTGGGATTTATAAGGTTTTTTTTTCAGAAACAAAATTGGAACCACACAAATGGTGTGGTTTCAACCCCAAAGGAGTTACGGGACCCGTGGTAAATGGGGGTGCTGTGCGGATAACAAGGTTAAAAAAACATAGCTACAACATGTGAAAAAGCAGCTTATAAAAGTCCAACTTAGCTGTCCTGTCCGCATTTTGCTTTATTCCATTTTAATATTATTCACTTTGCCCAGCACCCCTATTTACTCTGGGTCCTGGGTCCCATCCTTTCCAGGTGGTTAACTCCACAACATTTATTTTGTGGCTTACGCATATAGAGGTGGTTTTAAGCAAATTCATATAAACAAATTCGAAAAACTGTCCCTGGAATAATCTTTAAATTTACCGTTTATTAACTGACTTTAAAAAAGTCTGGACGCAGCAAGTGCGTTATGGTAGTGAATTTTCATTAAAATGTTTTTAATAGCAAATATGTTTGTTTTTTTTAAAGAAAGGAGGCATCAAATTTGGTTACCAGTATAACCTATATAGTAAAAACAATGTGCCATGTTTCATCAAAATAACTTTATTGTTTGAAAATGTATAAAAATTTCCGAAAGTAAACTTAAGTGTTCTCGAAAAAAACTGGTTTCTTGATGAACCTTGTAGGTTAATATCAAATTAAATTATTCAAATTTGAAGATTTTAATGAACCTTCGCTACCATAACGTATTTGCTGCGTCCAGAATTTCTTTTATTACAAACATGCATTATATTTCGATGGAAAATGGAAAAATGCAATAAGATAAGGCGTGTTCCATCAAAAAAAAAAAAGAAAATTTGTATCACCAACGACTTATAGGACAGCCTGTGATTGTAGAATTTTTTTTGAGATGTGGCTCAAGGCACCCTATAATTCATGTATACATTTTTTTCGTATCTTGTATAATAACGGATATATTGAGCTTTATTGATCTTTTACGAAAATTCGACAGAAATTACATACCATTATACGATAAACTCTATAGCTAAGGCTACTGCCAAGCATCGGAGAAAGGGTCTATTAAAAATGAATTTTGTGGAAATATTTTAGTAAAATGAAGGGCAATCACGGTTGAAACTAAGACTTCAGGGTTTGTAAAACATTCTTCTTGAGACATTTTATTTCCATAGCCAGTATTAGATTCAAGTTCTTTGCCTTAATGTTGCCAATTTTGACGTTTTAAATCGCAACTTTGACGATTTGAGGAAAACCCCAATTTATTTTTATTCAAATGCCTATAACTTTTTTGTCTTTTGACCTACAGAGCTAATTTTGGTAGGTAAGTTAAGGATATAAACCCGCCTACCAAATTTGGTTGCCCTTAGTTTGGTAATCCGGAGATATAAATTATTTTCGAAAAGAAACACAACATTTTCCGGGAAGACCTGGGCCGATTTTCCTGGCAAACAAACTTATCCAAGCCATTTGCAAAAGGAATAATTCACCAAATTTAATTAATTATCGGTGTGATACGTATATATATATATATATATATATATATATATATATATATATATATATATATATATATATATATATATATATATATATATATATATATATATACATATAAACATATAAAAATTGAAACTGACCCCGGATATGTGTTCTGGGGGGCCTAATTAGCGGTCATTTGAAGAAATTTTTTCAAAATTAAAAAGTGGGGATTTCCTCATTAGTGATTTTTTTAAAGAAAATTCACTAAAAGGAGGAGGTTCTATGTTCGTCTGTATGTATTTTTCATGTATGTTCACCGATATTTTCGTCAATTCTGCGACAATCTAAAAAAAAAATAATTTTGTTTGAAAGGGTATACCTAATCATGAGGTGGTCCCATTTTCACCAAGTCACGATCTGATGATGGGATGTCAGGAAAATCTAGGGCAATCTTAAAAAAAAAGTTTTATGTATGTTTACCGTCAGTTGTGAACCAATTTTAAAAACTATTTTTTGTTTGAAAGGATATACTCCTGAGGTGTTTCCATTTTCACCACGTCAGGATTTGATAATGGGATCTTAGGGAAACCGAGGGAGATCCTCCTAAAAGCTATGTAACTCAAAGTTATACTGTATGATTGATTACATTATAGCAGTTTTTTAATACCGTACTCACTACGTAGGTATATTTACACTAAGAATAGAAAATTAAACAAACTTTTGAAAAAAATTAAAGCGACTTGAAAACAGGCACTAAAAAGCGAAAATTTACTGTATTACAGGTTTTATTCAAAAGAGAAAAAATAATTTAAATAAAATATTATTATATGCGCTACCTACTTATCTGTTTGACTTAGAGATAGAAACAGCTTAACTGATAATTTAATAAGAAACCTAAATATGTTGTTGATGAACAAAGACAACCCAGACCCACGCACTCCGTCGCGTGCGCAGAGAAACTTGCGATATGGTGGGAGTCTACGTAGCCTACCAACCTACTACCCAATTGGCTTGGCGCCGACTTCAAATAGATAAGTAGGTAGCGCATATAATAATATTTCATTTCAATTAATTTTTTCTTTTGAAGCAAACCTGTAGTCTAGTTATTTTTCGCTTTTTAATGGCTTTTTGCAGTCAAGTTAATTTTTTAATCGTGTTTATTCAATTAGTAAGTCGAGTGTGATTAGATATTAATCGCTTTGTACATTTTCTGATTTAGGTCTCGTATTTCTATGGCCTGTCTTGGATACTTACCGAATCATATTTTGTGTAATATAAAACTAAAATGTACTGAAATTACATAAAAGCAACAATACAGAAATATTAACTTCTGTTGTTAATTATTATTCATTAACGTACATAAGATTTCAGCTTTGTTTTTAAACAAAAGTATTCGACATAATCCTGAAATCGTCGCAGTAAAAATTTAGTGTATTGCTGACTTCATGATATAAAACAATAATATCTTTAGGGAAGTTTTATATCTCATTAAATAAGTGATTTTATGTGATAATCCAAAAAAAGAAAACCTAGGCATTAAGCAGAAATAAGTAATTTGAGCAGCTAAAAAATTTAATGGATAAACATGTTAAAATATTAAAATTAGCTTTTCATTATGCCTGTGCGCGTTAAGCAGATAAAAAATTATAACTGGAAAATATCTAGCAAAGTAATATGATTTATGTTAAAAGACTACAGCCTTGAGCCAGGTTATTATAACCTCGCTTGGTGCTTAAAAATATACTCAAGTTTTATGTAATCAAGACTAGGCGCTTCACCATTCTGCACATATTTCTTTCAAACGTATTTAATTAAAAGTCTGGACGCAGTAAGTGCTTTATGGTAGCTAATTTTCATAGATATGATATAAATAGTGGACATATAGTCTACATGTAAGTTCCACCGCTAGTGTAGGTCCAAAATGACACCGAAACATTTTATTGATGGCGCAGATTCCACCACAAAATTCTCAGACATCAGCAAAGAGGAAAATTCTGGCAGACTGAACCGATAAGAAGCGAATGCGACATACTTAATTTTCTCCATATTTTGCGTCAAAACGTTATCATACCACTTTATTTTCAGCAAGTTTTGAATGACTACATTGCTTAACTTGCTCCAAGAGGAAGCCTCCTAAAGTATTCGTTATGGTCCATCTCCGAAAGTTTGTTTATGTATAGATTAAACAGAAGAGGTACCAATATGGTCCCCTGCGGCATCCTGCAATCAATTATATGAGGCTCGCCCAGGTTGCCAGCTATCTTCAGTCTCTGCTACCTATCGCTCAGATAGCTCTCAAACAATTTCAACATTGATCCTGTAATGCCGCTTCTTTCAAGTTTTTCAAATAGAACACTACGACTGACCGTATCGAACGCTTTTGCTAAATCTATAAATACACAAATAGCAGGCTTCGATCGATGGCGCTTTAAATATTAGACGTGACAGCTGCAAGTGCGTCTTGGCGGGCTTTACCACTTGAAAATCATACTGATTTTCAGAAAGTACCTCATTTTTTATAAAACATTAATACTTTGCAATTCTTGGTAAGATTCACTTTAATTATTTATTAGACGTGGTATTAAGAAAACTTAAAATATTTATAACTTAAATGCTATTAGGTTTTGTGTGACTAATAATTCAGGTAAAGATGAGCATAGGTAACTTACCTATGTAGTATAATAAGACAAATTTACACATTTGACAATCTTGTAGCAATTTGCAGTCGACTGAACAATTATTTAATTCTGATTCTTGCTGAAAATGTCAAGGTAGGCTATGAGTGTAGAGAAAATCACACATACCAACTACGCACTTACAAATACACACATACAAATATAAAAGTCTGTTAAATGCGAATAAGTTTTTAACAGATCTTAATCAGCTGTAGATTTTCTGTGTGGGCGTTTGCTTACTTACGACTACCGCAACGTAGGTGGTACTTATATAAGAAATAGTAAAAACGTACATAAAAGCGAGACTAGATTATAAAAACGTCATACCTAATTAGAGTCGAAGTGTCTGCTGTTAAGAAACCTGTTAAACTAATGACCTTAGTTTGTTGACTTACCTGAAACAAAAAATACATATTACAAAAACAATAATAACAACAGCGTCTTACTAAAAAATTATTTCAAGACCATTCAACTCAACAGAGAAGTCTCCTTTTGTTTTATTACCTAAGCAATACCTTACATAATTAATGAGGATGGTGGGGTTAGATATAAGATTTTCACCTCTCAGAAGTAATTTGAGCGACACGAATTTGATAAATTTAGTCTATTATACAATATATTTTAACTCGCAACTTACGGTTGCGTTGTCATAGGCAGCAGTCAAGCATTTATTCATAAACGAATGGCAAAGATCTCACATCAGCTAAACACAATGTATGCATATAAGTTTTCAATTCACACAATATCATCCGCATATTTTATACAGAGTGTTCATAATGAATACCTAAACATACCCTTTTGAAATGTTTTACCCAATTTGTACTTTGATCGGACCAGCATCTTAAATTTTGGGAAGACACCAATCCACTATTTCTGAAAGTAGCTAAGTGAAGATTGACACCTGCGATGAGCATTGATAAGTATACTTGGAGAACTCAAATCACCAAAACACATCTGTTTAAAGGCCTGACGATCGTTTCGCTCACATAGTTGAATATAGGGGTGAAGTTTTCAAGTAGTACGATGTCATTTTTAATCTAAGATTAACGTGTTTCGGTATTTTTTTATAAATATGCGGGAATAAATATGGGTTAGGTTGTTGTAGCTCGATTACAGGGCCTCAATCTGGCTACTCCCCAAATGTCGCTGGAGATCCTCTCTAAGGTTTCAGTGTGTGTGAGAGAGCTGAGAGTTCGTCGTAAGCCTCAGAGACGATTTCCAGCGAGACTGGGTGAGTAGGCAGATGCAAGCCCCTTAATCGAGCTACAGCAACTTAACATATACTTATACAACGCTCTAAGCAGTAAGTAGATTGGGGCCTTAGCGTTTATCTCCGTAACCTCTTAAAAATGGCTGCAAAGCAGGAGTCGAAACGTGGAGTCTTAATAAATTCTGGACGCGAGCCCCAAGTATATCTCACACTATAGACCGTGGAATGCTTTTCGAACACACACAGGCACGCGCACAGCAAGACTTTCGAATTTAGAATTTTTTTTCAAATGAAACCGAACTAGGACCCCTAGAACCGATATCCGGGATCAGTTTTAAAAATTATATATATATATATATATATATATATATATATATATATATATATATATATATATATATATATATATATATATATATATATTGTAATATATGAGGTGTCTTGTGTAATGTATAGCTAATCAGTACAGTTATCTCAAGAAGTCCCACGTTTAGGGCGCTATTTTGTTATGTTATTATAGGTTCTGTGAGATCTATATTACCATTACTATTATCTCAATACAAGAAAAAAGAGTGTAAATGCCCTTATTAAAATCTCTGAGGTTTATGCAATGCATTTACCCTTGATTGTTTTCTGTCTATGGCTGACTGTATATAATCTCAGGGTGGATTCAGCTATTAATTAGCTTAAAAAAACTAGATCCCAAATAATGCCTCAAACTTTGAATTTAAAGATGATTTTAGTTTCAATATTTCATTACTGTTAAACGGTTCATAACTTTTCTTTATGTTAATTTCTACTTAAAATCTCTCTCGCAGACTATATATATATATATATATATATATATATATATATATATATATATATATATATATATATATATATATATATATATATATATATATATATATATAATGCAAAAATATTATTCAAGGAAACATATTAAACTTTATTTTTATCACGTTTGTACAATCTATATAATATATTTGCTTAAACTATAAACACCTTAAAAACATTCTTCCATCAGCCCTTAAAATAATAATAGTACTCTGTTATACAGAGCCACAGCTTGGCTTGACATCAGCTGAACTCTGACATTTACGCCTATTGCGTCTGAATAGCTTCTATTATCTTCTGGTGTAATGCTTGAATAACGTTTATAAGACTTTTATCTCGTTATTCCACCGAACTGTTGTTTTACTTCTACTTCGCGATCACTCAAAAAAACCGTTTTTTATTTTAGTTACACTGACAAGATTTTCGACGTTTAGTTACAAAATTTATTCATGGAAAAACTGTTTATTACTATTACTTACTATAGTCTGAAACCATTAATCTCACAAAATATTCAGCCTTAAACTGTTCAAGATCAAACTAGCTATCGTGTGAAACTGCTCTCATTCTATTTTCTAATGTCTGTCCCATATACCGTCTTGTTTACACTCTCTCGTATTAACTTTTTATCTTGAACGGACGCTGCTTTCTTCCTTCCACATTCTCAACTAAATTCTCTTTTTCTTTCAAATTTTCTTCTGGTCTGACCAAAATCACTTTTTTGTTTCCAATTTCTTGCTAATCTCTCCAAACTTACTTTTTATTTCATATTTATCTTTCATCTGACACGTCCTTTCAAAAATGTCGATATATTAAACTTTCCGTTTCCACAACAGTCCACCTTCTAAATCATTTATAGTTATTATTTTAATTGCATCATAACAAAATTCTTATAACGAACATCTTATTCCCTATAAACAAATTATTGTCTGTCTCAACATCTGAACTCCTTAGTCTTTTTACACCACTTATTTACACCATACTCTACCGCTTATTCTTTATTATTTAATAATACCTTAATTATTTACAGACGTATCATTGCCTATTTGAGTCCATGCCCTGTTTCATTGAATTTGCCTTTTATTTTCATAAATTGTACACAATCTCGGTTATACATGCCAGATACTTTTATAAGTGAAGATTGGCACCTGTGATGAGTACTGAACAGTACAATTTGAATCTAATTTTTTTATATTTTTCATGGCTATAAAATTTGCAACATGATTTGCGAAGCTTCAACACCACCTGGAGACTTACAGTTTTTTTTCCATTACACTGGAAAATTGTATTCGGAGGTTAA
This sequence comes from Tillus elongatus, assembly GCA_964006375.1. Classification (NCBI taxonomy): domain Eukaryota; kingdom Metazoa; phylum Arthropoda; class Insecta; order Coleoptera; family Cleridae; genus Tillus; species Tillus elongatus. The sequence continues at coordinate 78,748,221 of OZ023262.1, read as the reverse complement.
GCTCGTTGGCCAGATCTTTGGGTCACTTTGTAAATTTTCTTTTCAAAAATGATATATCTTTGAAACTCCTTAATTTATGTTTACGAAATTTAACTCATCTATCGATCAAACTACATAATATGCAATGTTCTAAACTTCAATGCTGCTAAATAACTGTAATCAAACATTTTGTGGACTTAAATTGAAGACAATTTGGAAAATGACGCGACCTGTACTCCTTGTTTTTTAAAAGGGAAAGATAGACAACTAAATAAAATAAATAAAGATGAATAGATTAAATAATTTTCATGAGTAACGTTCCTTAACAACATAATGATACTACTTGTGTGACATTAGATATTGAAGACTGAAATAAAATTAAATGCTTTGGGTTATAAAAAGTACCAAGAGACGAAGTAAGATATAGTAATTAATTTAATCATTGTTTGCTCTTTCTGGATTTGCCGCCATCAATGTTGGTAAAATTGGCGCTTCTCCAGGAAGCTCGTACTTCACAAATACGTCTACTGACTCTTGTTCGTAAGACATAAATTTTTGTATATTGTCTTCATTTACTGCCAATATTACAAAACTTATGAAAATGCACTGCTATAACGTACTTGCTGCATCCATACCTTTTTAGGTATCGTAGGAGTTATCCAATTAATTACAAACGCGACGTTGTCTGTTATTGAAAGAACGTGCGTATTGGCAAGGCAAGGGCGCAGAATTCTATTGATCTGTAAATGTATGTCTATTAAACTCGAATAAACTAAATTACCAAATTTAAGTTTAATTGAATTTCAAAGTTCTTTCGCAACCTAACCAATTGAAAAGTCAATTCGAATATGAATGGGATCCACCCTTGGTAAGTGCTTATCAAAATAGCGAGAAATCTAATTCCCATATCGATTTGCAAAATAAAATGCCGTTGGCTACATTAGAATATACAATTTTTTTACAGATTAACATGGATTTTTCGACCTATAAAAATTTTCCTTCATTGAATAGATCTATTTTAAAAACTGTTTTAAAAAAGTTTGACGGTTATCAAATATACACCGACGGTTCAACATTAACACGAGGTACAGGCTAGGCTATTCATTTTACTCCCAGAGTCGCATAATATGCAAAATTAATCTAAACGACTTGGCTTCTATTAATATATATATATATATATATATATATATATATATATATATATATATATATATATATATATATATATATATATATATTGCTATGGAAAGTCTAAAGACTAAATTTTAAAAATAGAAAAATCTAACGTTTAAATATATCATTTCCAAATTAATTGTCAATAGAATACGTCTATAATAGTTATAGATGTATAAATACGAAGGCCATTTGCTAAATTAGGTTTAAATAAGACAAATTGTTGTATATAGTACATACAGATGAAATTGTCTAGATAAGTGATCAAATTATGAATAAAAAATAATGTCACTATCTGTTAAAATTAATTATACCATAATGGTAGTATTTGTAAATTTGGATTAACATGTTTATGTCTTCTGATTTGATTATCAAAATCCACTAATGAACATTAGGACGTCATTTTTTTTACTTGTGACATCATAACAATAAATCCATGACATAAGATGTCAAAGTGACAAATAAGCAACAGCAAGCAAGAGATTTTGCGTGATAACAGTTCATGGCATGACAAAAGGTAAAAAGAGAAATCAACAAGAACAGAAAAATTGCCAAACAAAATTTGGATAACAATATATATATATATATATATATATATATATATATATATATATATATATATATATATATATATATATATATATATATATATATATATATATATATATATATATATATATATATATCATTACAATCAGAAGGTTATCTCGCCTTGTCGTTGTTGACGCATGTGTAGATGAAACATTTTTAGTTTAGATGTGTAAAATATCACCATACTCGTTTCAACTATTGGGACCTACTTCCCGTGTGATTATACAAGGAACACTTACAGCACTGTAACTAATTGAAAAGCAAGCCAAAAACATAAAAAAAACAGAGAAAACTTGCCATAAAACACATGCAAAAAACAGTGCAACACCATTTAAAAATTACACGTAACTTTATGCGAACATTTGTACGTTAAAAGCCAGTCATTAAAAGGCATAAAAAGAGTTAACAAGTTTAACATATAAAAAAGGCTTTCAAAAAATTCGCGTGTAATAATTTAAACATATAACCCCATTTTTATCAAGTTAGACACCGACCATAGACATCAGTGACAACTGCAAACTAAGAAACAATCATTGATCATAGACTATTGTTACTCTATTGCTAACAAACTTTTATAGGTTATTTTCTTATTATAAATCATAGAACCCGCCAACACAGAGGTGCCATCAGACTTATCAAATAGTAATACATAACTATATATGTTACTTAATTTTTGAATATCCGATTTTGAGTTTATAGTGTCATTTTCAAAAATATGACACATTTTCAGAAGGGAACGTTTTTTTAAATTTGTTTCTCTATCCAAAATCTTAACATTATCAAAATCTATGTTATGACCTAAAGTTGACACATGATGTGCCAAAGCACATCTATCAGGTCTGAGTCTGGAATCACTCCTATGTTGACTAATCCTCCTACCAACAGATTGTGAAGTCTGACTACATATGAAAGAGAACAGTTTTTACAGTCCAACTTATAGACCACATCACGTTTTTAATACACTGGAACTTTGTCCTTGTTGCTAGTGAAAAAGTTTTTGTTGGTCAGAATATTGTATTTTGCCACCTTTATGTCTGTACAATCTTTGAAAAGCTTCATAAGTCTGTGTGTCAGTCCACCGATGTAAGATAACACTGCATATTTGATATTCAACCGTGGATCAGAGGTGTTCCCCCCACAATGTGCGAGTGGAGAAGGCCTATCAGCGGCTCGGTAGGGCGCAGGTTCGGATGGAACGCTGAAACGTAGTTCCATCATGTAGCCTCTCTTATAACCATTTTTCACCATCAAATCAGCAAAACGACATAGCCCCACGCTGAAAAGGCGGGTGAGCAATATCCAAAATCCGCCTCTTCAAGCCCAATATAACATTCAATTTAATATGTTGAACTTGTTAACTCTTTTTATGCTTTTTCATGACTGGCTGTGAATGTTTTTAACGTACAAATGTTCGCATAAAGTGACGTGTAATTTTTAAATGGTGTTGCACTTCCTGTTTTTTGCATGTGTTTTATGGCACGTTTTCTCTGTTTTTTATGTTTCTGGCTTGCTTTTCAATTAGTTACAGTGTAAGTGTTCCTTGTTGCATAATTTAGGTGTTATGTTAACCTTTATTCATTATTTCAGTACTCCTGAGGATGCCTGGAATACAGGCGAATTATATAGAGTATTTAGTACAGAGTGACTTTATTTAAAGTATAGCCCTCAATTTTTGGTCGTAACTGCCCTTAAAACTATACAAATATTAGCACGCTAACGTGTAACGCCTGTTACTCCTCCCTTAAATATATATATATATATATATATATATATATATATATATATATATATATATATATATATATATATATATATATATATATATATATATATATATATATTAAAATTTCGATATAAAAGTCAGAGCAGACTTAAAACAAGTATTGTCAAGTGCCGCCCTTTTATAGAACGTGAGAACGGAGTATATACTCCTTTTGTTAAGCGGGAGTACAAAAAGAAAAAAAAAGAAAACCTACTTCATTAGGGATAACTCAAAAAAGCATATAACCGCTGCCACCATTTGTTAACTCTTTATCGGAGGTTAATTAAGGATAACTAAAAAACTACTGGTCAGATCTTGATCAAATTTATATTGCACCACACGAGAAGCACCAGCTTTTAAATATAAAGAAAATAATCAAAATCGGTTAACCTAGAAAAAAGTTATGAGGTAACACACATAAAAAAAATACAGTCGAATTGCAAACCTCCTCATTTTTTTGAAGTCGGTTAAAAACCAATCAGGTACGTTTAGCATTGATTGCCAGTAGCAAACTTAGTATGACTTAAATAAGAAAGTATTTTTAATTGTGCAAATCTAGTAAAGAAAGGACCGGAGCGTATTTTTTGTAATTTAATTTTGACTTTTCAATAATTATATACGTCTACCTGATTATATTAATTTTTATATAATATAGTGTGGTTCATTGTAATAAATTAAGTGTCTGTTTTAAAGTCATAATTTAATCGTTTGTATAACACAGTTCTTATTGTGTGTTCGTTTTTATACGAGCTAGAACCAACCTTTGGAAAAGAGGACTCATGTTCCGAAAATTATTTTGAGCTAGGCCGTGGAAAACAAAATATATCAAATTTATTAAATACCTACTTATATAGAGATAATTATTATAATTTCAATTATATATATATATATATATATATATATATATATATATATATATATATATATATATATATATATATATATATATATATATCTGTGTGTGTGTGTGTGTGTGTGTGTGTGTGGCGCTTGCAACAAAACCTATTCGTCCTCATACATCTAAAATTGCCTAAAGCGATACCACATATTGGCATTTATAACATCTCAAAAACTTATTGTACAACCATTACCAGAATAAAATTTAACCTTGGCTGTTTTCCATCTTATTTGTATAAGATTGGTATATTTACTACTTAGTATTGCTCATAAGACAATAACACCATAGGAACCTGTGATTATTAATTTATTTCGGTGCTCTCAATACGACGATTGCCGACAGCAACTCTGGCGTAGCTCAAAACATGTTGGAATACAGTTTCCTGTAAAACTGACAACCCTTCTTTGTCTGAACAACTTAGAATGTACTCGATTTATTGATTACTGTTATTTGTCAAACAAAGGTCAAGATTTACTTATAAGAATTATATTGGATTTATTGACGTTTTAATTAAGAAATCCTACTGTTTTGTTTAATTTATTAATCCCATGCAATCAGTTTTCCAGTCTTCTTTGTCGATTTAGAAAATTTCCTGACGTACAACCTTCTAATCCTAAACGTACCAATTATATAATAGACTTAAATTACTCATTAATTAGATCTTTTTTTTGTTTTTTTTTTAGTTTTTTTTTATGGAGCTAAGACTGTTTATGTTGACTATGTTACAAATTGTCTTCTCTGCGACAACTTATTATCAAATTAACATTAGCCTCGCTTTATATTATTGACACCATTGTAAAAATTAGTATGCTACAGTTACGTCGCAGAACTCAGAAATCTGTGGCCAATAATTCTCATGTTCGAGCCCAATTAACTTAAACCAAACCAAATTAATATGAATGAAATGTAAAGTAAGGAAACTATTAAGAAAGTGGCAGACTGGATATTGGTACCGCAAGTTATGATTATAAACAGGTGTCTCCTTGAGGGTGTGTTTCCTTGACAATTAAAACTTGCAAAGCTAGTTCCTCTTTATAAAAAAGGAAGCTGTGAAGAATGTGAGAGCTACCGGTAAGAGCTGGTAATAAAAGCAAGATTAATGTACTTCTACGAAAAACAGAAAATATTGTATGAACGGCTACATGGATATAGAAAAAATCAATCTACTATCACTACAATCAATAGTGTAATACAGAATACTTTAAAGGCTCAAGATGAGAATGAAGAAACGAGCATCACTTGCTGCGACCTGTCAAAAGCCTTTGATACAGACCAACATCAGGTTTTATTAAATAAGCTCTTTTTTTATGGAATTAGAGGTACATCAATAGAACTTCTAAGATCATATCTGGCGGACCGTCAACAGATAGTAAAATGAAACAACCAAATTTCGAGGCCATGTTTTGGCACCTACTCTATTTGTTATATATATATATATATATATATATATATATATATATATATATATATATATATATATATATATATATATATATATATATATATATATATATATATATATATCAATGACCTAGTTGCAAACTACCATGCTGTAGTGCATATCTGTACGCGGACGATACAACTTTTATTTTGAGGGACCCAACGGCGGAAAATGTTGTTAATAAATGTCGAAACAACATGGCTTATGCAAAACGTTGGATGACATCAGACAGAATGAAATTAAATGATGACAAAACTCAGACCATGATTCTTAATGAAGCACGACCCAAGAGTATAAAGTTTATGGGCATATATATGGACATGGGCAGCAATTTTCTAAACGGAGTGATCATATAAGTCAGCTTAAACATAAACTTACCTGCGCGATTTATTTTATAAGGTCATCAAGAATACAGCGACTCTGTAGGCAGCAAGGTCAGCCTACTTTGCAAAGTTTCACAGTGCTACAAACTATGGGATTGTGTCTGGGGAAATTCTGTCGAAGCTGATGGTGTTTTTGTTCTGCAGAAAACAGCGATGAAAGTGTTGTGCGGGCTTCGTTGACTTGATTCATGTAGGGATTCATTTAAAGAACGTGGAATATTGACTGCTACATCTTTGTGTATAACTGTTTGATATACGTGCATCAACATATAAGTGACTTTAGAACAAATGATGTGTACCATGACTACAACACAAGAAATAGGAAGGCATTGCAAACACATTTGCATCGATTGAAGCGGACACAACAGGGAATTGATTATATCGAAGCTAGACTCTATAACAAGCTCCCTATTTCTTATAAAAATTTACACAGTAAGGCTTTTAAGAAAGAAATAAAGCAATATTTGCTGAAGGTAACAATTTATTCGCTAGACGAATATTTTAATTTGTGCGTACGGTACTCACTTTTCTTGTGTTAGTTGTTATTGCTGTATTTTGGATATTTGTTTGTGTTTGTATTTTATAATTCGTTTTGTATTTATATTTAACTTTTTATACTTACATGATTATAATTTTATGTTTGTGTTTTTACGTATGCTTGTTTATAACCAGTGTTATCCTTATATTGCATATGGCTTATGTGTTGTTTTATACAGGCACATACCTGCTGACATTATTTGTAATGTTTTTTCTTATTGCAAATAAAGATCGCACTTACTTACTTAAATAATTCAGCAGTTTAGCTACTCACTCATCTGCTGTATCACAAACCGACCAGTAAATAAAACAATAACAGACAAAAATATTTATTAGCGTTTTAATTCGCTCTTTGTAAGTATTTAAATATATTTTTTTAAATTTATTATCATTATTAAAAATAGTGCTGAAAGTTGAATCATAACTTCCACATAGCTGTGACAATTTATTCTCTTCAGAAAGACATTCTCATAGAATGAATTTAGGGCCCATGACTTGACCACAACGAAAATATTTGTATTCCTGTACCCATAAACTTTTGAAATGTTATGCTACCCAAGTTTTGTTGAAAAATATCAATTTTCACCAAATCACCACTTATTTATCCCCTACCCCCTAAAGCGATCTTAGCGAAAAACAATTTGAAGCGTTCCTTTGGCGGGTGCTAACTGGATACCAAATTTGAAGATGATATCTCAATTCGTTCGAAAGTTATTGCGCCTACTATCAGACAGACGTACATGCCGACATACCGGCAGACCGGCCGACCGACAGACAAAAAAAAATCGTCTCAGAATCAAGTTTTCTATATGTTCTGAGTCTTTCCACGCCGTTTTAACAACAACAAAATTCGAAATTTTTGTCAACAATATTTCACCACCACACATTGAGATCCCCAATTTAATTTCAGCACAGAATACCAGATTTTTCATGAATTAAGTTTTCTAATGAATAAACCCTAAAACGTTATATTACTTGAGTTTTAACGTAAAATGTCAATTTTCACCAAATCACCCCCATTCATCACCTACACCCTGAAGCTATCTTACCCAAAAACAATCCGGACCGTTCGTTGGTCGAGCACTAACTGTATACCAAATTTGAAGACGATATCTCAATTCGTTCTAAAGTTATCGTGGCTACAAACAGACAGACATACAGACCGACTGCGTTCCCAAATCATGTTTTCTATATGTTTTGATACTTTTTACGACCTTTAAGCGAAAAAAAATTGACATTTTTCTCGTCATTTTTGATGAAATTTAGTATGTAAGTGGCTTCGGTAAGTTCGTTAGCCAGGAAAATCGGACCAGGTTTTCCGGGATAATTTTAAGTTTTATTTCGGAAAACTTTTGTATCTCCGAAAATAACAGAGCTATGACAAACAAATTTGGTACATACGTTTCTACTACCAAGCTTCCCTACATACCGAAATTTAGATCTCTGAATGAAAAGAAAAGAAAGTTATAGGCATTTAAAGAAGAAAAATGTGTGCCACCGGTGGTCAGAAAAACGCACAAGAACAAAATATTTTGTGTGATTAACAAAACCAATTAAATATTACAATTACATAAACGGTCAAGCTTCCTTGAGGCAAAAAGGTCAAGAAATAGCAAAAGAAATTATTAAAAAGAAATATAATTTTCTTCTTAAAACGCCAAAGTGTTGATTTGAAACGTCAACATTTTCAATATTCAGACAACGAGTTTGAAACAAATACGGATTATATAGAAAATATGTCACAATAAGTGTGTTTTACAATGCCTTAAGTTTCAGCTTCAACCATCATTGTCATTCATTTTACAAAAATGTTTTCGGCAAATCCATTTCAAATAGACCCTCCTTCTGATGTTTTGGCAGTGGGTCAGCTATAGAGTTTGTGGTTTAATACTCTATATTTTAGCAGTTTTCGTAGAAAAAAATTCGGTATTGAGAAGATCGCGATTTATGAATTTAAAAAAAATTCTTTAAATGAGCTCGAGGTAGAACCCCTAAATAACCCCGCCATATACGAGGTCAGTTTCAGTTTTAATCTGTTTACACATATAGAGGGTAACGCATTTCTACGGTAAAGCTCAATATATCGTTATTATAAAAGGTATGAGTAAAAATTATATACGTTAATTATATAGTGTTTGGAGCTGCATCTTATAAACCTATTTTGACAATCACAGGGTGGCCCATAAGTTATTAGTGATAACTAGTTTTTAATAGAAACCCCTTATGTTGTTGCATTTTTGATTTTCCATCGTATTATAATGCATGTTTGTAAGGAAAAACAAATTGATATTGTTTATAGTTTTTGAGTTATTTCAATTGTCTTGAAACTTTTCAGGTCTTTGGTACATATCACAAACACATATCACAAATTGTGATACAGTGTTTTTACCATTAGATAGCGGAGCCCCATGGAAATGATGCAGCGCTTTTTGCTTGTCGTCGAAAAAATCGTACTGCAATATACAGGTACTCTCAAATGAATTTGAGAAGTTTTCGCAGAAATGTTTTTAGTATTTCCGCAGAAATCATTTTTTGTAAGATTTTTGTGATATGTTGGTAATTAATAAATAAATTTTTAGTAAGTTATTGTAAAAGAAGTTGTCGAATTTTTGTGAAAAATATAATTTAGTCTAACATTACTGAAGGGGTGTAAAGTTAGTTCGCCTCCCCGTGGTGCACCCTGGATAGCGTCTACTATTAGACGTGAACTAAATGAACTAACCAAACCGTAACCCTTCCTAGTCATGTCTTAGGAGAGCCGGGAATGCTTGCCTTAATTGGCCGGCATTGCGAGGAGAGTCCTCTATAGAAAAAACACATCGCAAGGTCGTTGGCGGGTTGGTGCCGAAGCGATGATGCTTCTGGCCGAAATGGCCGGGCATTGGCAGGATGGTAATTCTGTCGCTAACGTTAACCCTCCCCAGGGAAACCGGGCGACCTCCCTCATGGGATGCGGGGCTCTTCCATGGAGGTTTATTTTCCCTTGCTGCTCGTGGGACCAAACATGGACACGACTTACACAGACCCAATAGAGGAGGTGGCAGGATTCAACCTTCCACTGGAACCTCCAGAGGGAAACAACAGGGGAAAGGAAAGTCCACCCCTAGGACGACTACCAAAGGTAGACCCTCCTATAGGAAGCTTGGTAATCGAGCTTCTAAAAAGAAGGAGGAACCTGCACCATAATTCCCTTTCCTTTCGAGCTCCTTAACCTTCTCCTTTATCCTCTAAACACTCCTATATTCCTACCCCCATAATTTGCATCATGCTATGGCTGCGACATACCTCCTTAGCATGAAATTAAAGGAAGAGCAAATAGATATTGCTCTTCTCCAAGAGCCCTGGACCGCCAATTCGGAACGAACTAAAGGGCTGGGCAACACTTCTGGTAAGATAGTAGAGGTGGGCACTGGTACCAACCCCAGAGCCTGTATCTGGATCAGAAACAACTTGCAGTATTTTACACTTTCAGAGTACTGCACCAAGGACATGGCATCCATCCATCTCGTGATCACATCCGGGGGGACCAGGCTGGAAGTAGTGGCCTGTTCGGCCTATTTCCCTGGAGACAGAGATGCAGAACAACCACCTCCAGCAGAGGTGCGGAAATTGATCGCCTTCTGCAAGAGGAACAACTATCACCTCGTAATGGGGTGTGATGCGAACTCCCATCACTTGGCTTGGGGGAGCACGGACACCAACAGACGAGGTGAATCACTATTTGAAAAAATTTTAGAGGAGGAGCTAGTTGTCAACAACATAGGCTCGTAACCCACCTTTCTTACAGCTAATCGTAGAGAGGTTTTAGATCTCACGATCAGCTCAAGACTTTTGAGCTCAAAAATTTTCAAATGGAGGGTGTCGTCTGAACCCTCATGTTCTGACCATGCCCATATCCTATTTCAGATTGTAACAAGCCCTAGACCTGTGGTGGAGTATCGCGATCCGAGAAGGACGGATTTGGAGGGGTACAAACAGTCCCTCGCAGCAGGTCTTGGGTCCGCCAGCCCCACAGTGAGAGATCGTGATGAGATTGAGATTGCGGCTGAACAAGTTAGGGAAGCTGTTGTCTCTGCATATTACGAAAACTGTCCGCTAAGGTCAAAGAAAGACAGTCGGGGGTCTACTTGGTGGAATAATAACCTCGATAAACTACGAAGGGAAGTTTGACGTCTCTTCAATCGTGCTAAGACTACAGGCAACTGGGAGCAATATAAAACCGCTCTAACACACTATAACAAAGAGATTAGGAACGCTTAGAGGAAGTCCTGGAGGAGGTTCTGTGGGGACATTAATAATATGCCCAGCAGCGCCAGAATCCACAGGATTCTCTCACGCGACCGTGTTCAGGAGCTGGGATCGATAAAACGACCAGATGGTTCCTTTACTGAATCTCGGAAAGAAACGTTAGAGCTCTTAGCACACACACACTTCCCAGATTGTCTGATCCTGAGCAACGGAGAGGTCCTACCGGCTGAGGGACGATTTAAAGGCCCTCATGGGGAGGACTGGCGTGTTGCTCGGCGAATAGTAACAGCCTCGGCAGTGGAGTGTGCTGTGAATCATTTCCAGCCATTCAAGTCGCCAGGGGAGGATGGGGTGGTACCGGTCCTACTACAAAAGGGACTGGAGATTCTCCCACCTCGCCTTATCAGGCTGTACAGAGCCAGTCTGGCCTGGAACTACATTCCATCCAGCTGGACGATGGTTAGGGGGGTTTACATTCCCAAATTGGGACGTAAGGACCTCCTAGCTACATCACTGAGACCTCTCAGTATTACATCATTCCTCCTGAAGGGATTGGAAAAAATACTGGACGGACACATTAGGGGGAACATCTTAATCGTTAACCCCCTAAATACCCACCAGTATGCCTATCAAACTGGCAAATCAACTGAGTTAGCGCTCAATAACCTCGTCGAGAAGATCACACACTCTCTGGAAAATGGAGAGGTTGCGGTGGCGGCATTTCTCGACATCGAAGGCGCATTTAATAATGCATTATCGATCTCCCTCTACGAGGCCACTATCGCTAGGGGGGTGGAACCTACCATCTGTGGCTGGATCGGAAACATGCTGCACAATCGGACCATTATTACCTCGTTGCGGGGAGAGGTGGTCGGCGTCAGGGCTGCGAGGGGGTGTCCTCAGGGGGGCGTACTATCCCCCCTGCTGTGGTCCCTCTTTGTGGACGATCTGCTGGCTATTCTCGAACTCTGGGAGGTTGAAGTCCAGTCAGTATGCTGATGATCTCGTCATAATGGTTAGAGGAAAATCTGAGGAGAAACTGGCTAGTACTCTTCAGGAAGCACTAAATGTAATCAATGATTGGTGCTGGAGGGAACAGATGTCTGTGAACCCTCGCAAAACGATCATTGTTCCATTTACCAGAAGAAGAAGGTTGGACAAATTAAAACCACCTATTCACTTGGGAGAAACCATTCCATTTTCGGACCAAGCAAAATATCTGGGAGTTATCCTAGATAAGAAGCTCAACTTGGATATACAGTTAGAAAACGTTATCCGCAGGGCAAAACTGTCCCTGTGGACCTGCTGGAGAATCTGTGGTAACAACTGGGGAACAAACCCCCAACAGATGTACTGGCTCTATGTAGTGGTTATCAGGCGAATGATAACATATGGAGCCATAGTTTGGTGGCCTATGGTACTTCGTGGTATCGCGAGGGCCAAACTGGCTCATCTACAGAGACAAGCTTGTCTGATGATAACGGGAGTGATAAGCACCGCACCATCAGCCGCTCTGGAGGTCCTCCTCAATATTCCCCACTTCACATATGGTTGGAGAGGGTGGCGAGGTGGACAACGTACAGACTAAAACAAACGGCAGATAACATGCCGAGGGAAGTCAATCTGAGAGAGTCCGGTCTCCTTGATGACAGTGATTGTCACAGGATACTGGGAATGGTCTCAGACTTGATGCCTACAAAAATCAGCAGAGATCTGTCTTTCAAGACCGTCCTCCCGGAAAGGGAGGACTGGAACCGGAATCAATCGACCCTGTTGAGAGCGGACCTCTGCTGGTACTCTGACGGCTCCAAAACCAATTTGGGAGTAGGAGCCGGCGCATATGGGGGCAGCACCGATGCTAGACTTTCAGCTAGCCTCGGCAAGTACGCAACCATACACCAGGCAGAAGTGTATGCCATCGAGATGTGTGCAAGGGAAAGTTTAAAAGACCTGTGCACAAACAAATCGATAAAGATATATACAGATAGCCAAGCTGCAATAAAGGCTCTTGGTTCCTACCGGTGTAATTCAAAGACGGTATGGAGTTGTAAATCTGCCCTTAACGAATTGGGCAGCTGTAATGAGGTGTCTCTGGTCTGGATACCGGGTCACTCGGACCATGACGGCAATGTTGCGGCCGACGCGCTTGCCAAGAGTGGGGCCCAGAGTGACTTTGTTGGACCAGAACCGGTGCTGCGGATAACATCTTGCACAGCAAAACGCACCTTAAAGACCTGGACAGAAAGAATGACAATCCAATATTGGCAAAATCTTCCAGGATTAGCCCACTCTAAGTCCTTCATAAATGGCCTGTCTGAGTCAAGGGCTAAAAAGCTTCTAGAGTTGAACAGACAACAACTGAGAATTCTAGTCGGCCTGTATACGGGACACTGCCGCTTGCGGCACCACATGCACCGTATTGGGGTCGGTCAGGAGACCGAGTGCCGGCTGTGCATGGAGAATGAAGAAACAGCAGAGCATGTGCTGTGTTACTGTCCGGCAGCGGACAGGACTAGATACCTGCTCTTTGGCAAGGTAAAGCGTGCTCCAGAAGACCTGGATCAACTTTCGCCCACAAAGATTATCGACCTCTGCAGGAGGCTGGATTTGTTGGGCGAAATATAGACTTAAGGCGTGAGCCACAATAGACCTTAAGGTCGCGGTGGAGGGCCGATAAGGCCCACTCACATACAAACCTAACCTAACCTAACCTAACATTACTGAATGCAATTGCTGTAAAAAATAGGGGGGTTCTTTTTTCTTCAATTTTATTCCTAAAGCTGTTTCTTAGTAATTATATCTTGGCAGGTATGTATATAGCTTAGATAGGTTTGTTGGCCAGGACAATAGGGCCAGTTTTTTCTGGAACTTTTAAAGTCTATTTTCGGAAAATATTTGTACTTTTTGAAACAACAAAGCTATTTTAATGAAATATGTTACATTATTACTACTATATATGTTATAGTGCCAACCAAATGTCCTCTTTTGTAAACAAGACATATTTGCCATTAAAAGCATGCTTAGGAAAATTCGCTACCATAACGCACTTGCTGAGTCCAGACTTATTTTACTTTAACTAAATTTTCTTTGCTTCATTCTACTTTCATTTTTGATCCTGAAAATAATTATTAAATGTTCGCTACGTTTTCTTACAGGAGTAAAAAGTTAGCCAGTACATTGTTTACCTCTTAAGGTGCCACGTCGTAAATGAAAATAAGTTGACTAGTGAATACAGACATAAAAGCTCTGCAAAGTTGCAAACATAATTTTGTGAGATCCGCAACAAATGTCAGTAAAGTTTGTACCTACTAAATGTGGATATAGCTTCCCTCCCTAATTATTTAAGATGTCTTCAGAAATTTTATTGTGGCCCGTATTACACTCACTACGAAAACACTCACTACGAAATGCCATAAACATGCATCACCTAAGAAAAGTTTAAAGCGCTCCAAAGTAGAATTTAAAGCAGGCACTGCCATCTAATGCAGTGAGTGATAGCGCGAAGCATCTGATTTCTGAAAGCCTTAAACCGTCTCGAAAACAAAAAAAGCTCGGGACGCAGGAAGTGCGTTATGGTAGTGAATTTTTATCAAATGATTCAAATTTGAATAACTCAATTTTATATAAACTTAGAAAGTTTGGTTTTGGTATATAGTAAAGTCTTTTTTAGGGCAAAATATCCACCAAATTTCATTAAAATAACTTTGTAATTTTCGGAGAAAAGATTTTTTTTCTAAGGAAAATTTAAAATTAGAATAACTCAATTTTCTATAAACATAGAAAGTTTAATTTTGATACGTAGTAAAGTCTCTTCCAAGGCAACATATACAATAAATTTCATTAAAGCAGCTTTGTTATTTTCGGAGATTTTTTTTTTATGAAACTCAAAATTTTCCCGGAAAACCTCGTCCGATTTTCCTGGCTAACGAACTTGTTCAAGCCATTAATAAAAGAAAGGCACTTGCCGAGTTTCATTAAAATCGGTTAATTATTTTTTGAGTTATCAGACGGATATATATACACACACACACACACACACACACACACACACACACACACACACACACACACACACACACACACACAAATATATATATATATATATATATATATATATATATATATATATATATATATATATATATATATATATATATATATATATATATATATATATATATAAATTGAAACTGACCCCGGATATGGGTTCTAGTGGTCCTGGTTCGCGCTCATTTCAAAATTTTTTTGCAAAGTCTCACCATCGATACCTCTCTATTAGTAAATTTTTTTAAATAAAAATTCACTAATAGAGCTTCACGCTATACTTCAAGGCATATATATAAATATATATATATATATATATATATATATATATATATATATATATATATATATATATATATATATATAAATACATCTATTATTATATGGTGATTAAAAACATCCCAAAGTATCAGTCTGACAACCGCATGGAGGCCCATAACCTAGTGGTGATACAAACGTATATTTGTAGTGAATTTTCGTAGAAAAAAATTACTCGTGGGGAGATCCCAACATTTGAATTTTAAAAACAGTTCTTTAAATGAGCGCGAACCAGAACCCCTAGAACCCATACCCGGGCTCCGTTTCATATAAAAATTGAACTATGCACGAAAAGTGAGAGCTCTAAGCTAAACAAAAAAAGTTTAAGGCATTTAAAATAATGCTGTTACTGGTGATAAGAAAAATGCACAAAACCTAAATATTTAGGATGGATAACAATATATATATATATATATATATTGTGTTATTGTGCGTTTGTGGTTTAACAGTCTATAGCTTTTAGCGAATTTTCTTAAAAAATATCATTTTTGACGAGACCACGAGCTTTAAATTTTGAAAATATTTCTTCAGCGCCCTGGAACCTATATTCGCGGTTAGGTATTCGGCAAAATTTCCAGGATATAGAGTGAAACTGCTTTCTAGCGTCGATAATTAGCTACATTCGCGCAAATAGGCCGACCTTAAAGATATATATATATATATATATATATATATATATATATATATATATATATATATATATATATATATATATATATATATATATATCAGCGCAAAAAAATAAGACTATTTTTTTATATAAACATGGGTCCGCAAATGTTAGTTTTTTTAATACAGCGTGTTAAAGTTATTTGTTTTTGTCAGTTTTTCACGAATCAGTCCAAGTAAAATTAAAATTTTGACGTGAAAATTGGCATGTGGGTCTCTTGAGGGCAAGAAATTTAAATATGTTATTGTTAATAACACTGCTGGCAGAGGGCGCCACCTGTAAGACATGGCTTGCATTGGCATTGGCTATAATTTTTTGACACCCAGTAATATCGACCTACCGTATAGCTACATTGCAGCTTATATCAATTGTAAGCAAAAAATGTATACTTGATTTAAATATCTTAGACACACCATTTTCGAGGTATTTCAATTTTTGTATGTCGATGTCGCTAAAAAATTAATTCTGCGACATATCATAGGAATACATTTTCCGCCTTTTAATTGCTATCAGTATGTGTAAACTTAATTTTCTTATTATCTAGTTAAAAATTAAAATCTTACCAGAAAAAAGAAGTGACAAGACACAGTCATGAAGGTAAAATAAAAAGCCATGATAACAAACTTTTAACAAACCATTTAACAAAGTGGTTTCCATAGTTACGGAACTTGACTTTTGCGTTTTCGTCGTGACATATACTACATTTCACTTTTACGTTCGAGACTACTCACTATTTTTACGTAATTAATTGTATTGTCCGTAATGTTTCTAATTAGATATGGATGTATTTACCAACAATGAACTAACAGACATGTATGTTATGTATTCACGGGCTTTTGGTAACTTTTATGAGGCGAAGTTTTCCCAAATCGGAAAATTCCAGACAGAAGGATGTTTCAACGGATTGACATCCATCTGCGAGAAACAGGTACATACTTACATTATCTAATACATCGATCTGTCTCTTTCGAATATATATATATATATATATATATATATATATATATTTATATATTACTATGTACCCTTAATAAAGTTACTGCTGACCGAGGCAGGCCACGAAGTGCACGAATTCCTGATTTTGAAGAGGCTATTCTGGATGAAATTGAACAAAATCCAAAAATGAGTACTAGGGAAATGGCCAATCATCTGGGAGCATCCAATGCAATGATATGGCGAATTATTCACGAGCAACAATTGCGTCCATATCACATCCAACGTGTGCAGACACTATCGCCTGAAAGAGATTTTATACATCGCCTACAATTTTTTCAATTTTTTTTACAACATAATAATGTATAGAACATGTTGAATTGTGTCTTGTTCACTGACGAGTCTGGATTTAGGCGCGACGGGATCGTGAATTTTCGTAACAGCCATATTTGGGCTGACGAAAATCCCCAGGCAGTTTTTGAAAGACATCATCAACAGCAATTTTCCTTAAATGTATGGGCTGGAGTTGTAGGGTGTAATTTGATAGAACCATTTTTTTTAATTTCACAGACTTAATGCTACAACTTATCTTGAATTCCTGCAAAACGAAGTAAATGGGTTATTCGAAAATGTACCTCTTGACATAAGGTATAACCTGTGGTTTATGCATGACGGAGGACCCCCCCCCACACACACACACACATTTCACCCTAAATGTCAGAAATTACCTAAGCGATACTTTTGGACGCAGATGGATCGGACGCGGTGGACCTCAGCCATGGCCGGCTCGATACCTTGATTTAAATCCTATAGACTTTTATTTATGGGGACATCTGAAAGGTATTGTTTATGAAGCAAATGTTGAAAATGTTGATTATCTGCAGCAAAGAATTGGACTTGAATGCGAACAAATTAGAAATACACCAGAAATATTTCACAGAGTACGTCGTTGTATGCTCCGCAGAATACGAAAGTGTATTGAAGTGGAGGGTGGTCATTTTGAACATTTATTGTAGTCAGGTATCATAAAATGTTATAAACTTTTTTATTTGTTGTTTTATTTGTTGTTAAAATTTACAGACAATACAATTAATTACTTGAGAAAAATTAATTTTTAAGCGACATCGACATTGAAATATCTCGAAAATGGTGTGTCTGAGAGAATAAGATCAAATATACATTTGTTGCTTACAATTGATAAGGTCTGCAACGTAGCTATACGGTAGGTCGATATTACTGGGTGTCAAGAAATTATAGCGAATTGAATGCAAGCATAGTCTTACAGGTGGCGCCCTCTACCAGAAGTATCATTATATTTAATATATATTTAAATTTCTTGCCCTCAAAACCCCCCACATGCCAACTTTCGTGCCAAAATTTTAATTTGACTCAGACTTATTCGTGATAAACTGACAAAAACAAATAACATTAACACGCTGTATTTAAAAAACTAAGCATTTGCGGACCCATGTTTATATAAAGAAATAGTCTTATTTTTTGTGCAGAATGTGCACCTGTAACATAGACCATCTTTTTTAAAATACCCTATATATATATATATATATATATATATATATATATATATATATATATATATATATATATATATATATATATATATATATATATATATATATATATATTGTTACGTTTTCTCCGGGTTCTGGATAAGTGAGACTTTTAATTTTAACAAAACAACTTTATTTACACTCTAAATATGGATACAATAAAACTTCTAGAATGTCTCTCTCACAAAACACTTCATTTACTGGCCTTACAATTACTACTCTCAACAAAAGTCACTAATCTGGTACTACAGTCACTACTCTCTTAACACTTTACACTGCTTCTTCAAGTCACTACCACATTCTCTTACTTAACTCAACTAACTCGGGCTGGCTTGCTTTCGCTTTTATATACTCGCCGTACCTTCCCCTCCTTTCTAGAGCATTCCATTCCAGAACGTTCCAGGACCTTCTTTTACTAGAAGGTTCTGTGAATACAGATCGGTCCCGTGTGTATACAGGGGGATGTATATACAGGATGATCCAAATGTGGTCACCACTCCTATGTTACACAAGAGGTGTTTCTCGAACTATAAGATCTCTCTGCGTATACAGGGTGTAAGGGTTCTCTGCTTATACAGGGTGTATATACAGGGTGTTCGGAATGTGCAGACCTTAGTTATCCATTCCGACGGGGTACAAGTTGGTAACTTCGTTATTTCTGGTCCTAGAGGGTTGAGACTTCGCCTGAGGGGGGTCACCCCAGGCACCCCCAGGGGGGTGGGGAGGCGGTGTTGCCAGATTGTGCAAAAATTCCCAGATGTTGGGGAAATTCTGGAGATGTGGCAACACCGCACCTACGTCTATTGAAGTGCTTTGTAACACTGCCCCCCTCCTTAAGACTGTTCGTCCCGAACAGTATTTACCGGCCGCCAACTTGGGGGTTCGTTGCCCCGATAGGGACTCAACCTCTCTATGTGAACAACTTTGGGTTTAGTTCTTGGAGACAGCTGGATTCTGTAGACTAGGTCGTTAATTTTCTTAGTCACCAAGTATGGCCCTTCCCATGGCTTCTGAAGTTTAGGACTGAGGCCCTTTCTCCTTGTTGGTTGGTACAGCCACACTGCATCACCTTCCTTGAATGTATGGGGTGTTGCTCTGCGATCCAAGCGCATCTTCATCCGGTCACTGCTTAAGAGGAGCCTATCTCTGACACATCTGTGTATAGTGCGCAGTTTTCCTTCTAGGTCGGCGACATACTCAGGTAACGTAGCTAGGTCCGCTATGTCCTCGTTCGGTGGTGGTCTCGTCATGTCGATTGGTAACCGCATCTCTCTGCCGGTCAACATCATGGATGGAGTGTAGCCGGTAGATTCATGCTGAGAGATTCTGTAAGCTAGGAGGAACAGAGGTATCAGCCTGTCCCAGGTTCTCTGATTCTCGTCGACAAACATAGCAAGATACTGATTGATGGTCCTGTTATGCCGTTCTACCATGCCGTCTGATTGAGGGTGGAGTGGCGTTGTTCTCGTTTTCTTTATGCCTAGCAAGTCCATTAGGCTCTTCCAGACCTCTGATTCGAAATTCCGGCCCTGGTCGGTGTGAATCTCCAAGGGTACGCCATGCCGTGATATGACATTTTCCATCAGGGCTTCTGCCACGGTCGTTGCCTCTTGGTTGGGGATCGGCGCAACTTCAGGCCATTTCGAGAAGTAGTCCATCGCCACCATTATGTATCTGTTCCCAGATTCTGTGATGGGAAAAGGTCCTGCGATGTCTACGGCAACTCTCTCCCACGGTGTACCTGAGATGTACTGCATCATTTTTCCTCTGGATCGGGTCTTTGGTCCTTTCTTTGAAGCACATTGGTCACACCTTTTGCACCATTCTTCCACGCTCCTTCGGCAGTTTATCCAATAGAAGCGGTCTCTCACTCTGGCAAGAGTCCTGTTGACCCCAAAGTGGCCTCCACTTCTACTATTGTGTAACTCTTGAAGAACACTGCTTATGCACTCACTTGGCACAACGGTCTGGTATATACAGTCTCTACCATCGGCAGTTTCCCATTTTCGAGTGATCATGTCATTCTTTAGACACAATGAGTCCCATTGTAGCCAGTATCCTTTAACCTCCGCCCCAAACCGGGACACATCGTGCCACTCAGGTCTTTTCCCCTTTTGTAGCCATTCTCTAATATTTTTCAAGTCTGGATCTGTCTTCTGTGCGTCTCTGATGTATTCAAGATTTACGTCTAGATCGGTGTTATTCTCCTGTCCTGCTACCAGTTGTTTGATCTGATGAGTTACTTTGTCGATCTCCTTGTTCTCTTGTCGCTCGCAAAATTTACATTCATGCACTGAACATGGTCTTCTTGACAGGCTGTCTGCATTGGCGTGACTTCTTCCTTTCCGATGTTCAATCCGGAAGTCGTAGCTCTGCAGTTTCTCTATCCATCGGGCTATCTGTCCTTCGGGATTTCTAAAGTTCAGAAGCCATTGCAGAGCAGAGTGATCCGACCTCACGCGGAATGTTCTTCCATACAGGAAGCTGTGGAAATGTTCGATGGATCTTACAACTGCCAGCAGTTCTTTCCGGGTTACACAGTAATTCCTTTCTGCTTTTCCGAACGTTTTGCTGAAGTAGCCTATCACAACTTCTTCTCCGGCTTGGAGCTGCGAGAGTACTGCCCCAATGCCATACTGGGAAGCATCGGTGTCCAGTATGAACAGTCCTTCGTCCTGAGGATAAGCCAGTATAGGAGCAGTGAGAAGACGATGTTTGAGTTCTCTAAAAGTCTCTTGGCAATCTGGTGACCAGATGAACTCGACCTTATTTTCAGTCAGGCTATGCAGAGGCTTCGCAATGCTGCTGAAGTACTTCACAAAGCGTCGGTAGTAGCTGCAAAGTCCCAGAAAACTTCTGACCTCATGTTTGTTCTTCGGCACAGGCCAGTCTCTTACTGCCTTTATTTTCTCTGGATCGGTTTCTATCCCTTTCTCAGAAACGACATGTCCGAGGAAACTCACTTTCTTCTGGAAGAGGACGCATTTCTTGGGATTGAGTTGCAGATTGGCACCTCTCAGCCTGGAGAAAACTTGTTTCAGATTCGACAGGTGTTCATCGAAAGTCCTTCCAATCACCATGACATCATCGAGATACACCAGGCATGTTTCCCATGTCAGTCCTCTTAGCACTAATTCCATTAGTCGCTCGAAGGTGGCAGGGGCATTACATAAGCCGAATGGCATGACCTTGAATTGGTACAACCCATTCCCGGTTGAAAAAGCAGTCTTCTCCTTATCGTCTTTATGGAGTTCTACTTGCCAGTAGCCACTTTTCAGGTCTAATGTAGAGAACCACTTTGATCCGGCCAAAGTGTTCAAAGTGTCGTCGATCCGGGGCAGGGGATAACTGTCCTTCTTGGTGACATCATTCAGCTTTCTATAGTCCACGCAAAATCTCATAGTGCCATCTTTCTTGGTGACCAAAACTACTGGGGACGACCAAGGACTATTAGACTCCTCGATCACACCATCTTCCAGCATTTCGTTAACCATCGCCTTGATTTCTGATTGCTTGGCAAAAGGCAGTCTTCTCGGCGGCTGTCTAATTGGTCTTGCGTCGCCAGTATTAATTCTGTGTTGCACTAGACTCGTACGACCTGTGATTTTATCTTGAGCGAAAATATCGGCCTCCTCCAATATGAACTTCACTGCCATCTCCATCTCCATATTGTTCAATTGGCCCCATGAATTCTTGAACCGCTCTACTAATTCTACTGGCAGTCTTCTGTCTAATGCAGTGGGTGTCACGTTTTTGGACAACGTCACTCGGTCAATGGGTTCGCAAGTGGCGATAACCTCACCTTTCTTCAATGTGACTCTGTTAGTTTGTACGTTAGCCACTCTTATGGGTATTGTCCTCTTCGGGTCTACTAAGCATCGTGCGACGAGGGCACCATCATGTCTATCTTTTAGGGGCTCCGCTATGAGAGCAGACATACCATCGAGTTTCTTCTCTAGCCTGGCTCTGACAATCTTCTCACTGTTACCAGGAATCCGTGTATCTTCGTCGACAATAAGTCTCACCCTGGGACTAGCTTCGCCTGCTGTTGGAGATAAATGCAACTCTTCGTTACCGATTTTCAAGATCTTATTCTGGAAGTCTACTGACAGGACATCGAAATCTTCCATTAAATCCAGGCCCAGAATAAATTCGTCGACGATTTCTGCGACGACAGCCCTTACCTGTAGCTCAGTACTGCCCAGCCTAATGTAAACAGTGGCCTCTCCATGCACGGGTATTCTATCCCCTTTTGCCGTCTGCAACACAGGCTGTTTGTTGGTAGTGAGTGCCGACTTGTTTGGCAACATGTCTGGGCGTACAACGGATCTAGTGGCGCCGGTATCGATGGTGAAACTGCATTGTCTCCCGTCTATGCTACCAGGTATAACGAGGCTCTCGCGGTAGCGTCTGATAGTGGAGACCCTGACCTTGGGGCCTTGGGTCTCGCATGCCACGTGTCGCCCACCTACACTGGCGTCAGGTCGTCTTCCCTGATGGCGCTCCCTGTTGGTGTATTCTTGTCTTCTGCGAGCCACCTGTTGGGTTTGTGAGCACTGCCTACTTATGTGCCCTTTTCTACCACACTTGTAGCATTCTATGTCTGACCAATCCGCTCTCGTCCTACGTGCCCCAACCGGTACAGTGAGCTTGCTTATGGCTTCTTTTATCAACTTCATTTCTTGCCTTAGTTTATTCAAATCCTCTGTTACATTATCTACTTTCCTGTCCACATTTTCTATTTGTTCGTTGATCTGTTCAATTTCTTCTTTTACATCGACTCTCATATCATGGAACATACTTCGGATGTCTTCTTTGTCTTCAAGACGCCTCTGTTCCTCCTCTTGTCGTCTTCTCTCTTCTTCTTCGCGCCGCCTTCTTTCATCTTCTTGTCGCCGTTGTTCGTCTTCTTCACGTTGCCTCTTGAGGTCTTCTTTATCTTCTTGTCGCCGTTTTTCGTCTTCTTCGCGTTGCTTCTTGAGTTCTTCTTTATCTTCAAGGCGCATTTGTTCTTCCTCTTGTCGCCGCTGTTCGTCTTCTTCGCGTCGTCTTCTTTCATCTTCTTGTCGCCGTTGTTCGTCTTCTTCGCGTTGCCTCTTGAGGTCTTCTTTATCTTCTTGTCGTCTTCTCTCGTCTTCTTCGCGTTGTCTTTTCAGTAAGTCCATCAACTCTTTGATTTCAGCCATCTTGTCGTAGTCAGTCGATCTGGTGTTTACCATTTACAACTAGCTTAATTGTCCACTTCTTCACTCACTTATCCCACACTTCTGACACCAAATTGTTACGTTTTCTCCGGGTTCTGGATAAGTGAGACTTTTAATTTTAACAAAACAACTTTATTTACACTCTAAATATGGATACAATAAAACTTCTAGAATGTCTCTCTCACAAAACACTTCATTTACTGGCCTTACAATTACTACTCTCAACAAAAGTCACTAATCTGGTACTACAGTCACTACTCTCTTAACACTTTACACTGCTTC
Source organism: Tillus elongatus (assembly GCA_964006375.1). NCBI lineage: Eukaryota > Metazoa > Arthropoda > Insecta > Coleoptera > Cleridae > Tillus > Tillus elongatus. Next base: position 78,724,190 of record OZ023262.1, on the reverse strand, counting down.
TTCAAGTCACTACCACATTCTCTTACTGAACTCAACTAACTCGGGCTGGCTTGCTTTCGCTTTTATATACTCGCCGTACCTTCCCCTCCTTTCTAGAGCATTCCATTCCAGAACGTTCCAGGACCTTCTTTTACTAGAAGGTTCTGTGAATACAGATCGGTCCCGTGTGTATACAGGGGGATGTATATACAGGATGATCCAAATGTGGTCACCACTCCTATGTTACACAAGAGGTGTTTCTCGAACTATAAGATCTCTCTGCGTATACAGGGTGTAAGGGTTCTCTGCTTATACAGGGTGTATATACAGGGTGTTCGGAATGTGCAGACCTTAGTTATCCATTCCGACGGGGTACAAGTTGGTAACTTCGTTATTTCTGGTCCTAGAGGGTTGAGACTTCGCCTGAGGGGGGTCACCCCAGGCACCCCCAGGGGGGTGGGGAGGCGGTGTTGCCAGATTGTGCAAAAATTCCCAGATGTTGGGGAAATTCTGGAGATGTGGCAACACCGCACCTACGTCTATTGAAGTGCTTTGTAACAATATATATAAATATATTTATATGAAACTCACCCTGAATATGGATTCTACGGGATCTAAGATGCGTTTATTTGCCATTTTCCGCATTCAAAGAAGCCATAAAAAGTGAAAGATAATTTAGGACTCCAAAAAAAGAATGTTGTCACATCCGTTTCTATGAGAATGAAGTTTATGAAATTTGCTACTTCTATCGCCACAGGCAGGTTGTGAAGTATGTTGCTAATGGCGACAGATATTGAACAATGCAGAAAGGTCTAGAACTACTCTATTGGCAATATAGATAAGCGGGCCGAAGATAGAGGGGGTGGGTCATTTGGTAGTGAGTTAGCGTTGGTGTATAAGAAGCAACAACAACAATAGAATAAGCAACAACAATAGAAGATGTATAGTGAAATATAGTTTTATGGACATTTAATAATAGAGAGAAATATTTTAGTTTATGGTGGTGTAGTCAAATAGTTGGTTGTAATAAATTAGTAGTTTGAAAAGCTGTCTTTTGTTAGTCAATAAATCCAGAACCCTGAAAAACGTAACACTATTAAGATTTTTTTCGCCAGATATTACAAACCAGTAAGTAAAATAGTTTACTTGGTTCAATAATTAGGTCAAGCTGGTGACTTACCTTGTATGAACTGGCTTCTAGTTTCTATAGTTTATACCTATGCATAGTGACGAATGATGTTTGACAGCTATTTTACGCATAATTTGGAGAACACAGTTCATGACAATACAGTTCTCAGACTTAACGATCCTTTCGCTAACAAACTTTGTAAACTAAACGATCGGCAGGTCTGAGAACTGTATTGTGATAAATTGTGTAAATACTGATCAGCGCGCAACGCAGGTTACAATCTTAACTTAGCGAAATTAGTTTGAAGAGGATTCAATTTTCTATGATATTTTGCTCTGGACAAGCGTGTCGTCATAAGGATGCTAATAAATATAAATTACATTTAAATTCCTTAACAGGTTTCGTATAAATGCCACAATACTTATAAAAAAGTGCCGCAAATTGAGTCATAACCTCAACACACCTGTGAAAATTTAGTTTCCTCAGAAAGACATTTTCATGAAATGAATTTAAAATCCATGACTTGACCACAAAGAAAATATCCATAGTCCTGTACCCATAGACTTCTGAAACGATTTTTACCCGATTTTTAATAGTAAAGTGTCAGTTTCCTCAAATCAACCCACTATTTCTTCCCTTTTTTTCTGAAGCGATATTACTTACAAATAATCCAGACTATCAGGTTGTGAACAGCTACATGTGCACCAAATTTGAATTCGACTACATAATTACAAAACAATTTAATATTTCACCTCTACATGATCAATCCCTACTTGAATTTTATCTAAAATATGAAGTTGACCCGGATTTGACGTTGAAAGTCATCTCCAAGATCAAACCAAGGTTACCATCAGATAAGCAGGAAAAAATTCTTGTCTGGAACTTTTTTCTCCGCGACTAGATCTTCCAGAGCTATTCTGCTGTTCTGTTACTTTTGTGAAACCACACAAGTGATAAATTCAGGCCATTGCCCCAACTATTTTATGGTTAAATGTAAAGTTCTCGTTGGTCAGGTGCCAGCTGTACACTATGTTTGAAGACGACATTTCAATTTGATGGAAAGTTATTATGCCTGCTAACAGACAAACGTACAGACCGAGAGACCGACAGGCCGACTGACCGACAGACAAAAAAAAATCGTTCTCAAATAACGTTTTGTATTTGTTTTGGGACTTTTTTCGCCATTTTAGCAAAAAAATCCAAATTTCTGTCACTGATATTCTACCCCCCACACATTATACCCCTAGTTTAACCCTTGGTTAGGCGCGTCACTTAACGTAACGCGCTTAGGCGCGTGGGTCCAGCAGACACCTGGCTAATAATAATATTGTTTGTCGTTGTTTTCTAAGAATTTATGATGTAATCTATTTATATTAATTGATATAAAGATTGTTAAACCTATTTTAGAGAAGGCTCTTGTGAAAAACGAAATATTATAATCCGTTATTTTTGAGTACAAAATTATGAGGCCATTTTTTTTTCCTTTTATTTACTAGTAGTCTGAATCTACCTCTTGTTGTTCTTCTAGAGCTCTTGCAAAACATTCCTGGCACAGTCTTTTTATATGTAGACGCAAACACAAAAATATATTACACCTCTCGCACGAATATTGAGTCTTACACTTCATTTTTGTGGTACTATAACAAGGGCTGCAAATTGTTGGCTTGGTAGTTTCCCTTGGTCCTGGTTAAACTTCTTCAGCAGGTGGTCCGGTTTATATTTTCTGAGAGGGACCTGCAGTTCATACGGCAAAGTTATCATAACTGATCTTCTTTGTAACTCACAAGTTACTAACCCCAAAGCTAGCTTTTTCAAGTAAACCCGTCTATATATTATATAATAATTATTCGGGAGTCGATTCCGGCTACATGCAGCGTATTGTAAAAAATAACCATTGGCCATCTTCTTGTGGATCGTGCTGTATTGTATGTAGCGCACAATTTATCCACCATATCTACAGCCGCCTTACTCTTGTCATAAAAGTTGATTATTTCTGGTTTCTTATCTTCTTCAGTCGACACCTCAGAACTAGCTGTATGAAAACTTGGCATCAATACAACAGTCTTGTTTTAAGTGAATTTTCTTTAAAAAATTCACTAATGAGAAGATCCCTACTTTTGAATTTTAAAAACAACTCCTTCAAATGAGCGCTAATTAGGCCCCCTAGAACACATATCCGGGGTCAGTTTCGATTTTTATATGTTTATATTTATATATATATATATATATATATATATATATATATATATATATATATATATATATATATATATATATATATATATATATATATATATATATATATATCACCGATAGCTCAAAAAATAATAGGCCGATTTTGACTAAATTTTGTGGAAAGCTTCCTTTTGCAAGTGGCTTGTATATGTTCTAAAATGTGTTAATAAGAAGGAGCTACCACGTGACGAGGAGGTGATAAAGCTTATAAAACCCTTTTTAAAAGACTATGAATCCTCATTCCAAGTTAGTATGTTAGAGTTCTTACACTTTACAAAGAAACAAGTACTTGACCGTTTCAAAGAAATACACACGATATACAATGACTCATCTTAAAGCAAGTTTCATCATCCTAACAGCGCTATGTCAAAATGTGTTTTATATATACAAACCATCAAATGTGAAAGAAGTAAGAATCTGTTTCGATGAGTGTACGAAATGGTCTGGTCTTCCAACAACACATTTACACAATGATGAACGTGTCCAACTTTCAATGTACAACATGTCCAGAAGCAAGTCTGAAGTGGTGTATTACAAACTTATGTTTCTGTTTGCTAATGGTACACGTGGTGAGACATCTGATTGGAGAACGCTTGTATTAAATGAGTCTTACCTATTTACCTCAAATTATATTTATATCAACTGGTTTTCTTACGTGTCTGACGACATTTATGTTAATTTACTTTTGTGCTAAATATAGTACAACATTTAAGGATATGTATCGCAAACATGTTTGTTAAGAAATATATATATATATATATATATATATATATATATATATATATATATATATATATATATATATATATATATATATATATAATCTGTTTCGATGAGTGTACGAAATGGTCTGGTCTTCCAACAACGCATCTACACAATGATGAACGTATCCAACTTTCAATGTACAACATGTCCAGAAGCAAGTGTGAAGTGGTGTATTACAAACTTATGTTTCTGTTTGCTAATGGTACACGTGGTGAGACATCTGATTGGAGAACGCTTGTATTAAATGAGTCTTACCTATTTACCTCAAATTATATTTCCATGTTTATATCAACTGGTTTTCTTACGTGTCTGACGACATTTATGTTAATTTACTTTTGTGCTAAATATAGTACAACATTTAAGGATATGTATCGCAAACATGTTTGTTAAGAAATATATATATATATATATATATATATATATATATATATATATATATATATATATATATATATATATATATATATATATATATATATATATATATATATATATATAATCTGTTTCGATGAGTGTACGAAATGGTCTGGTCTTCCAACAACGCATCTACACAATGATGAACGTATCCAACTTTCAATGTACAACATGTCCAGAAGCAAGTGTGAAGTGGTGTATTACAAACTTATGTTTCTGTTTGCTAATGGTACACGTGGTGAGACATCTGATTGGAGAACGCTTGTATTAAATGAGTCTTACCTATTTACCTCAAATTATATTTCCATGTTTATATCAACTGGTTTTCTTACGTGTCTGACGACATTTATGTTAATTTACTTTTGTGCTAAATATAGTACAACATTTAAGGATATGTATCGCAAACATGTTTGTTAAGAAATATATATAAACTAAACACACGTGCTTTATTCATTAGTTAAGAATCTGTAGTTAAGATGATATACTGTGAGGCATGCTCGTTACAAGTGAAAAAGAATGAATTTTCTGGACATTTACGTAGTGAAGCTCACAAATCAAAAGTATGTGAGCCATGGAAAGTTCAACAAGTGCATATGCTAGCTCAAGCTTTTAAAAATAGAGTAGCTACCTATCCTATTAGCTTAGATGGTAATGACGTAAGACTTGGCTTGGATACTGTAAAACATACATTGTTTCATCTGACTGAAACTGCTTTAGCTAAACATAACCAAATTAAAATGAACTTGGAATTGTTTGGTTTGTATATGCTCCAAAGCCGACAGAGAAAAGAAATTAAGTCATTCAATGTGCTATATGCTGTACCATTAACTTACAGGATATTGTTATGTGATGTGTGCCATACGATAAATAAATCTACACAATACAAGGCACGTTTGAGTTTTTATAGGCAGAAAAAATATTTCTATTTCAAACAAGAACAAAGTCAGTTTAATCACAGATTTACAAAGTTACAAAGGGTAACGGCTAACAAAATGTTTTTCGCCACATAAATGTGTTTATTCACGTTTGAAATTGCTATAATGCGAGTTGTTTATCACATTGTAATAATTACATTTTAACCGCAAACCCGAAATTGTAATTTAGGGGTTGCAAATAAATGTAGGGTAGTAATACCGAATGAAACCAAATTAAAACTTTCTGCATTAACTTGACCTTTTTGTTATTCCGTTGCTGAGTTTACATTAAGGAAAATTCTCAAAGTATATTTTAGAACAGTCGATTTTGAATACGCTGTGCTCTTAACAATAGTGTATGCGCGTTCCCAAATATCAGATATACACTGCTCAAAGTTGAAGGATATAAACTTTTTTGCCAATAATTTACAGCAAATTATAAATGTGCTGTGTGTGTTTGTGTGTTTTGTTTCTTTAACGTCGGCCTATTTCTGCGACTAGGCCCAATCACCGACACCAAAGAGCAGTTTCACCTCGCCATCCTGGAACTTTTGCCGAACCCCTGTCTTTTTGTAAGGAGGGTGGGGATCTTTAACGTGCCCAACATCTAATGAAGACAGGACCGACGGCTTTACCCCCCCCCCTCAAAGGGCGGCACGTGCAGACATTCAACTTGCTCAAATACTCAAATACAATGCCAGAACCTCGGCTAATGTTAATGTTACAGTTTGTACTGAAAAATTGGAAGGAGACCCCTGGGATCGAACCAATTTCCCTTCTGTTCAGAGGCACACGTTCTTACCTCTGAACTACCGAGGCTCTTTATAAATGTTGTCCTTATGTTCTTTGGATAATCTTTTATATCTTAACATCATAAGAAACAGGACTTGATATGTTGGCTTTATCTGCCAATTCAATTTGATAAAAAAAAAAATGTGGACGCAGCGAGTGCGTTATGATCGTAAATTTTGATAAAAATATTTTTATTGGCCAATATGTCTTTTTAAAATAAAAGGCATGGAATTACGCATAACCTATATATATATAATAGAAACAATGAACCTTATTTCATCAATATGTGAAAACTGGAACCAGTGATGAGCACTAATAAGTACACTTGGAGAACACCCAAATCACCACAACACATATTTCAGAGACCTTACGATCGTTTCGTTGACAAAGTCAACATCTTCAGAGGAAGCAAATTCTAGCATAAAAAAAGTAGATCCCGTATATTTATGTTGGAATTTTCTTCCTCTGAAGATGTTGACTTTGTCAACGAAACGATGGTAAGGTCTCTGAAATATGTGTTGTGGTGATTTGGGTGTTCTCCAAATGTACTTACTTATTATATCAAAATAACTTTATTGTTTAAAAAAGTACAATAATTTTCCGAAAATTAACTTCAAATATTTCCGAAAAAAACGGATCCGATTTTCCTGGGTAACGAACCTCTTCAAGCTACGAGGGCGGGTCAATAAGTTTGTGACTTTTTTATTGAAACAAGGGTGTTTTAACAAAAAATCAATTTATTTCTCAACATAGTCTCCTTTGAGCTCTATACACTTCGTCCAACGTTTCACCAATGTTTTTATCCCTTTGAAAAAATAAGATTTGTCGAGGTCCTCAAAGTAGGTTTTTGTTTGTGAGATGATTTCATCATTGGAGTCAAATCTATTTCCGCCGAGCCACATATTTAAGTTTGGAAACAAGAGATAGTCACTCATGGCTAAATCCGGAGAATAGAGCGGATAAGGGCAATTCGTAGTCCAATTTATGCACTTTCGCCATGGAAACTACACATGTGCGCAACCTTGCATTGTTTCGGTGGAAAGGAACTTTTTTCTTTGTCAAATGGGGTCGTTTTTTCTTCAAATCGTAATTAAATCGGCCCAATCAGTTGGTATAATATTCGTCGTTGATTGTTCTTCCCTTTTGAAGGTAATCAATGTGGATTATACCGCGTGCATCCCAAAAAACGGTGTCCATGACTTTATTGGCTAACAAACCCACCTTGGACTTTTTCGGCACCGCTTCCCACGGAGAATCCCACTGTTTTGGCTGCTGCTTGGTCTCTGGTGTGTTGCGGTGAATCCATGTTTCGTCCACGGTTACAAAATACCGTCAAAACTCGTCCCTATTGCGGTTGAACAACGCCAAACCCTCCTAGGAAGTTGTCACACGATTGCGTTTGTGGTTTGTTGTGAGCAAACGCGGCACCCATCTTGCGGATAGCTTTCTCTTACCCAAGTGATCATGCAAAATTGAAACCACTGAGCCATCTGATATATATATATATATATATATATATATATATATATATATATATATATATATATATATATATATATATATATATATATATATATATATATATATATATATATATATATATATATATATATATATATATATATATATATATATATATATATATATATATATATACACGTGTCGTCACAACGTACAAAGTGCATAAGCTAATCGATATAAAGAACACTTATCGTATATGTTAGGGTTTGTATTTACCCCTGGCATTCAACTAGGACGTCGCCGTAGGTCCCCAGCGGATTTATACTGGATTATTGACTTGAGATTCAAATTTCGTCCCTTCTTTTGACTGCCCCATGGCGAATATTTTCCACTTTATTTCTTATACAAGTACGGTCCAAGCTGTTTGCACGGAATATAGAATCCATTCGAGACACTAATAGTGGGCGACCTGTGGAGGCAAGGATCGAAGACAGCACCATGAAAGGGAAAAATTGTGTTACAGGATTGGTGAATTAAAAATTAAAATAGCAATCTATAAAGAATCCTTATTGGCAAGTTTGGATTAAGATTTGGGGGTGATAATCATGGTTTCAGAAAACAGTTGTGCAGAATAAATTAGGATAAAGACGCCAGGAGTCTGCAGGAAAGCTGCGACGACAATTTTTTGGATACTAAGAGTACCCCATAGATTGAGCTATATAGAAGTGGTTTATAATTTCCACAAATAAAAAAATCTAAATTTAATAATTGCAATACCACAAAAGAGCCCAAATTTTTCGAAAAAAAATATTTCTGCGTGACTCATAAGTCTCACACAGTTAAATAATAAATTAAGTGCATGTTTTTTAAGTTACGTCACCTCCCTACAGTCCTAGCGCCATTGGACTACCAACTCCTACCTTAGCTGAAGAAACATTTGAAGGACGCCCCTTTTCTTCAGATAAAAAACAAAAGAAACAAGTTTTGACTTTGTTTTCAGAAGTCACATTTATATCTATGGATCTTGTTTCTCTAACGTCGGCGTATTGCGCAACTATAGCAAGTATCTTTAACGTCTTCAACATTGCATGGTACACGGGACAGGCACCTTTGCATACCCTACATTTAGATATTCAACTTAGTCAAACATAATGTCATAACATAGTGTGATGTTAATTTTACAGTATGTACTATAGTCAAATACTGCTTCCAGTGGGAATCAAATCGCCAACCCTTGTAACATAGTTAAGATTAGAGAACATCGATGAAAGAAAAATATTAGTTTTGCGTTATAAAGCAAAATTAATATTTGAGCAACATTTAAATGACTATATTTTTTACTTAGGACATATAGCCGTGTTTTTCCAGTCATTCACTATATAAAACATATTAAATAAAACACACATGGATATTCTCACTGTATATAAACTTTGTTCTCTGTATTTGTATCGTATAAATATATTCCAGTCGGTTCGGTAAACACCCGGCAAGGAAAAACTTTAAAGCTCCTTCTGCTCAATAGAGTCTTTTGACTGTCTAAATCAAGACTCTGATGCTGCAGTATCCTACTCTTTTGCAGGGGCACTCACAGGAAGATTGAATCGCCTCCAGCAACCTGTACTAGCTTCTAAAAGCTGAATGTTGTTTGCATTCACGATTATGTTGACTTTCTGAAAATATGCCTATATATCTGAAATTGTACTTTCAAATAAAAATTATTTTATCATATTTGCTTCGTTTTTTTTAATGAAACTAAAAATTGCTGGCTCTGGACACATAAATAAACTGGCACGGGGATATATATATATATATATATATATATATATATATATATATATATATATATATATATATATATATATATATATATATATATATTACATACAGACTTGGAGACTACTTCTCTGGTTTCCCTGTTGGTTTTCGTTGGTGAAGGACGTAGCCAGCGCGTATGTCGATATTTTCGTTATATAGACACTGATTTTATACTGTTATTATTATTATTTAGTTATTTTATTGTTGTAACTGTTATCATAGTTATTATAGGCTAGTTCTATTTTTGTGTTAAATATTGACATACATCACATAGACATTTTAAAAGCCTCATCTGTCATCTGTGTTTCATTTTTATTTTCAATTTGATAAGTGTGTTGATCAAAACATCATATCATAACATAGAAACAGGTTTCGTACTAATTCAATTTTAATCTGTCTGAGAATGCTGCCAAGCAGCGAAACTATGGTCACAGAAACGTTGAAGAACATCCTAGAACATCCAGAATTCGTAGAGCCACTTCCTCCAGTTAGCTTACGCGCTGACTACGTCCTTCACCAACGAAAACCAACAGTGAAGCCAGAGAAGTAGTCTCCAAATCTGTATGTAATATATATATATATATATATATATATATATATATATATATATATATATATATATATATATATATATATATATATATATATATATATATATATATATATATATATATATATATACATATATATATATATATATATATATATATATATATATATATATATATATATATATATATATATATATATATATATATATATACAGGTGTCCCAGAATGTTTGGTGAATCTCTCAGTTTCGGATTGTACACAAAAAATAGATGACAAGTTCCTATACATTTTTCAAACGGCCATCTCCTACGGAGATGCAGGCCCCTAAAGGAAGCGCCCAAAAATCGATTTTTTTGAAATAACTTTTACAATCCCTTGTTTAATTTAATATTTTTATTATGATGGAAAATAGATAAGACTCCTTTAAACTAACCCATTAAAACAATTTTGTTTATTTGGTTTGCCAACTGCCGACTAGCTCCATCATCATCGGAGTCAAATCTATTTCCGCCGAACCATTTATTTAAGTTTGGAAACAAGAAATAGTCACTCGGGGCTAAATCCGGTATATAGGACGGATGAGAAAGCAATTCGTAGTCCAATTTATGCATTTTTGCCATGGAGACTACACATGTGCGCACCCTTGCATTGTTTCGGTGGAAAGGACCTTTTTTTCTTGGCAAAATGGGGTCGTTTTTTCTTCAGATCGTAATTAAATCGGTCCAATAAATTGGTATATTATTCGCCGTTGATTGTTCTTTCCTTTTGAAGGTAATCAATGTGGATTATACCGCGTGCATCCCAAAAAACGGTCGCCATGACTTTATTGGCTAACAAACCCACCTTGGCCTTCTTCGGCACCAATTCCCACGGAGAATCCCACTGTTTTGACTGCTGCTTGGTCAACACACAAGCTACACACAAAAAATAGATGACAAGTTCCTATACATTTTTCAAGCGGCCCTCTCCTACGGAGATGCAGACCCCTACAGGAAGCGCCCAAAAATCGATTTTTTTGAAATAACTTTTACAATCCCTTGTGTAATTTAATATTTTTATTATGATGGAAAATAGATAGTACTCCTTTAAAATAACCCATCAAAACAATTTTGTTTATTTGGTTTGCCAACTACAGACTAGCTTTAGCATAGTAATGTCAATTTTACTTCCACATCGTCACAACGTGTGGAAGTATCGCATTGGCGACAAAAATTTCAATTTTTTTTTAGCTTAAACGTCGTAGAAAGTATCAAAACATATAGAAAACATGATTTAGGAACGCATTTTTTTGTTGGTCTATCAGCCTGTATGTCTGTCTGTAGCCACGATAACTTTAGGACGAATTGAGATATCCTCTTCAAAATTGCTATACAGTACGAACGGTTCGGATTGTCTTGGGTAAAATCGCTGTAGAGGGGGTGATTTGGTGAAACTTGACATTTTTCGTTAAAACAAAATAGCAATAGGTTATGCATAATTCCATACCTTTTATTTTAAAAAGACATATTGGCCATTAAAAATATTTTTATCAAAATTCACGCACTTGCTGCGTCCAGATTTTTTTTATCAAATTGAATTGGCAGATAAAGCCAACATATCAAGTCCTGTTCCTTATGATGTTAAGATATAAAAGATTATCCAAAGAACATAAGGACAACATTTATAAAGAGCCTCGGTGGTTTAGAGGTAAGTACGTGTGCCTCTGAACCGAAGGGTACTGGGTTCGATCCCAGGGTGCTCCTTTCACTTTTTCAGTACAAACTGTAACATTAACATCAACCGAGGTTCTGGCATTGTATTTAAGCAAGTTTAATGTCTGCACGTTCCGCCCTTCGGAGGGGGCGTAAAGCCGTCGATCCCGTGTCCATGGGAAGTTGGGCACGTTAAAGATCCCTACCCCCCTTACAGAAACGCGGGGGTTCGGCAAAATTTCCAGGATAGTGAGGTGAAACTGCTCCCTGGCGTCGGTGATGGCCATAGTCGCGGAAATAGGCCGACGTTAAAGAAACAAAACAGAACAGAACATTTTAGTGTTTATTTAATAGAAAACTTTTAATTTCATCAAACATCTGGTATCCTGTGCTAAAATTATTTAGGGGTTGAATGTGTGGGGGTGGAATATTGTGAACAAAAATTTCGATTTTTTTTTGTTAAAACGGCGCGGCGTAGAAAGTTTCAGAACATATAGAAAACTTAATTCTGTGACGAATTTTTTTTGTCTGTCGGTTTCTCGGTCGGTCAGTCTGCCAGTATGTCTATCTGATAATATGCGCAATAACTTTCGAACGAATTGAGGTATCATCTTCAAATTTGGTATCCAGTTAGCACCCGACAAAGGAACGCTCAGAATTGTTTTTCGTTAAAACCGCTTCAGGGGGTAAGGGATAAATAAGGGGTGATTTGGTGAAAATTGACATTTTTTCAATAAAACCCGGGTAGCATGTTTCAAAAGTTTATGGGTACAGGAATACAAATATTTTCATTGTGGTCAAATCATGGGCGTAAATTCATTCCATGACAATGTCTTTCTGAAGAGAATAAATTGTGACAGTTATGTGGACGTTATGATTCAATTTGCAGCACTATTTCTTGCACCTTTTACGATAAAGGCAAAAAAATAATATTTTTAGTTATCCTGAACCGTATAAAAAAAGGTACTCTCGGTTGATATTGATAAATAAACTGGTTTCTAGAAAAAAACAATTTTTGTTTAACATGTTTTTTATTACGTCCGATAAGATGACTGAACCGATGAAGTTTCCATTCATCATTTTGTGCCTATCTAAATAAATGCCACTTTAATTGACATTTTTTGTTGTTGTTGCTATGGTTGTATTTTTGACAAGTACCAATGTAAGTAATAATTAATATTCCAGTGTCTGTCAGTTAGCGGTAGAGAGTGTTAAAACTTGCGATAGATAACTTATTTTTCTTATTTCTTTGATTTAATTTATTTGTCGTAATGGAATTTACGTTTGCTGAATATGCCGACATGTATTCAATGCATGGACTTGCATCATGTAATGCCTTAGAAGTGACAAGGCTTTATGAGGAAGAATTTCCTAATCGAATTATTCCTGATGGGTAAACATTTGAAAGACTGAATTATCGTTTGAGAGAAACGGGTAAATTTTACAATTAACTTGTTAATTGCATTACCGTACTCTTTGAGTATTTAACAGAAGTAACATACCGTAGATAATTTTAGGAAAAACGCGAAGATACAGGGCCGTACAATGTTTTCATAGAACACAAGGAGAAAAATATAGGTCGGTTATTTCCGGTCAGAGTAAGCCATCTCCTCGTACTGGGCGGACTGTCCAGGGCTCAGACATGGGAAGTCAATAATTGACGCACCCAGTTCAAAGAGAGCTGTGGAGCTGCTAAACCTTAGCAGAGGACAGCTCAGAAACACAACAGGTCTCTTGACGGGACACATGGCCGTCAAGAAACACCTACATAAAATGGGGCGGTTCGAAGGGGACCTCGCATGCAGACTCTGCGGCGAGGGGGAGGAATCAGCCCAGCACATCTTGTGCGAGTGTATAGCTCTGGACCGGAAAAGACAACTGATCTACGGTCACTCTAGACCGGAGACAGAGCAATATAAAACTTCACCCTACCAATCGCTGTGCAGACTAGTTCAAGGCACAGTGATTTTGGAATGGGTGGAGTAAGACTAAGGGTATGCACAATCAACCAAGGGTTGCGGTGCTATCGGGGCGGCAAGGCCGCGGACGAGCCCTGAGGGAACAAAAAAAAAAAGCCATCTCCTCTATTCTAATACAGAATTTCGCAGGGGTATAATGGATATCAAACCAGTAGGTTTGAACAGACTTAAAGTCATTTGGAGGTCTCCTGAAGTTGCTAATATGCTAGTTAACAATAAATTAATTGTAGACAATAATTTAATTGCATATATCCCCACTTTTTTTACGCAAAAAAGGGGAATTGTCAGGTTGATACATTTTTCGATGAGAAGTGATTAAAAGAACACATTATTTCCGACAAAAAGTAGTCGAAGTCAAAAGAATGACGAGAAGAGTTTCTGAAGGAGATGGTTCGACGAAGTTTGTTAAAAGACAACTCATTATAGTCACTTTTCTAGGTACCAAAATCCCCAAAACAAAGTTAAATAAATTTGTGTAAATTTATCGTCGAACCATATATACATCAGGTTATTCGATGTTTGAATTGTTTAAGATACGGGCACACTAAAAATCAATGTAGAGGTAAAACACGTTGGCTAAATTGTGGAGAGGAAAACCAGGTTTCTGAGTGGAAAGAAAATAATTTTTGCGTGTATTGTAGATCCTATGACCACAAAACGGTGTCTAAAAATTGTCCAGTATTTACAAAACAAAACAAAAATATTAAAAAGATCATGGCATTTAAGAATGTCTCTTTCAGAGACGCGGAAACGATAGCGAATAATTCATCATACGCGACTGTAACTACAAACAATAGATTATCGGTTCTCAACACGTTGGAAAACTTTCCAAAGCTGCCTGTAAAAGAAAAAAACATATCTACAATAGAAAACAATTCCGAAAAACACCCCTTCGCAAAAAAGAAAAGCCCCATCAACACCTTTGCCGACTTATACACCAGTAGAGTTTTCATTTAAAAAAAATCACCAATTACAAAACAATTGCTACCTAACCCACATAGAGAACACTTAAACACAGACAAGCAAAACCTCGTAGAGCAGATCGAAACGCTTGTAAAATCCTTTATCAGAAATAATACATAAAGTCAAAACTCAAATTTGAACGTTCCATCAAGTATTAAACATTTTGTTGATTTCTTTGTAGATACAGATGTTCAGATGATAGAAATTAGCGATGATAATTACAAAACCTACTAAAAATTCATTTAAGTGCCTGAAAATCATATAGTGGAATTCTAGATCTATTGTACAAAATCAAAAAAATGTATCCAAATATTTAGCCGATAACGAAGTTGATATAGTGTTGCTGAGCGAAACATGGTTAAAAGATAAGCATCAAAATTTATTATTTAAAGGTTATTATTTGGTTAGAAAAGATAGAAGCACCCATAATGCAGGGGGTGTAGGTATTCTGGTTTCGATGTGCATTTCGTAGGACAGTAACTATACCAAATCAAATAAGTGTATCTAGATCATGTGGATGTATATTTAGTTTCAATGTATAGACCACCCAATATAAAAGTTTCACAAATTCACTGGTCTAATTTGTTCAACCAATTTAAGGACTCTAGGTCAATCATTGGCGGAGACTTTAATTGTCGTCACCTACTTTGGGGATCAGTAAGAGAAAATACAGCGGGAAAACAATTATGAGGCAATTGATAATACCAACCTAATAGTAATAAATGACGGCACTCCTACAAAAATTACATTACCGGCTCAGTCTCCATCAGCGGTTGACCTAACATTGGTAACGCCAAACATAGCTACTAGTATGGGTTGGCGAGTGTTGCAAGAGGCGTTGGGCCCCGACCATTATTTGGTGTCTATTCATTTCAATGTCAATTATGAAAAAACCTATAAACAACTGTATATGAAATGGAAGGAGTCGGCGGCCGACTGGGACATTTTTCAGCGCAGCCTTAACTGTCGAATCTCGGACATTAGAAACGAAAACAATAATAAAAAGAAACTTGCACTATTAATAGAAGCTATCTGACGCAGCTGATAAATCGATGGCAAAAACTAAAATTTGTAACACAAATCACATATAGCCTGTCTGGTGGGATGACGAGTGTACATATTCTTTTATGCAAAGAAAACAAGCTGTAATGGAATATAATAGAGTGTCAAGTTTTGAAAATTATTTAGATTTAAAAAGAAAGCGTTATGCAAAAAAAATTAAGCCAAAAAGCAGAAAAGCTTGGGAGAAGTTCGTAAGTTCCTTAAACAAAAATACCCGTATAGGGGGTATTTGTAAATTCGTTAGTCGGATGAATAGAAATCATATGACAAGAAAATATAATATAATTAGCAAAGAATTGATGGAGGAGCTACTTAACAGACTTGCCCCAATAGGTGCTACTAACTCTGTACCAGAATTCGATTCAAATAAAATGTGTGAGGATGACCCCATGCAAACACCATTCTCAAAAAAGATATAAAATGCTGCAATCAAGAACAGTCCAAGCTCATCACCAGGGATAGATAAAATCACGTAGAAGATTATTAGCAACACAACTGAAGAAATTTAACAAATCCTCCTACAGAAATATAACAACTGGGGGACCAGAAGTGATTACTTCGAAGAATTGAAAACTTGGAACAATAATGGGTCCCAAACATGAAAAATTTGCGTCAAGAATAGCAAATGGAAGAGTGTGTATGTTTCTATCCTCTAAAGACACCGTTAATGATCTTATGCCGAAACAAGCTGGAATAAGTATTGGCAGTATATTTATAAATGCACGCAAACTGAGTACACCTGCTAGTCGTATTGTACCTTCCAATGTGTCACTGATAATACCACATAACATTATCGAAGACGCACTAACAGCTTATGGTTTAAACGTCGTCTCCCCTGTAAACTACGTATGAGTTGGGGTTTGAATTACAGATTATAACCATGTGTATAGTTTCTAGGAGACAAATATTCATTGTTCCTGATGAAGAGGAAGTTCCATCTTTGATCATTGTTAATTTCGACGGAGACAGCTACAGGATTTTCATTTCCAACGAAGAACGGTGATGTTTTGTTTGTAAGAACACTGGCCATTTATTTATTTATTTATTTGTTTGGATACCAACGGGGTTTCCCGAAAATAGGATCACATACAGAGTATACAAATATAAATATAGCAGTGATAACAAAAACATCATTATTATTCGAAAAACAAATCAAAACAATATTTCATTTAAGTTGTAAATACAATATGCACATACTTGTGCACACACTTATAATATGGAGGGAAATAAAGAATCAAAAAAAAATCAAGGCAACAACAGTAGTCGGACTTTCAGAGCTTTTTTATACCCGAGCAATGAGCCACTGAACATGTCGATGGCTGAGAACTCATTACCCACTGTCAAGATTCTTGACAGCGGCGAATATAGAGCAGCGTTAGTTCTGCTAAAGGGCAAGGAAGAAGGTTCAGCCACCCTGAGAAGTCGATTTGGAACATTGAAACCTATCTGACTAAGAAGTTCCGGATAGTATATTAAATCGTTTACTATTTTAAAAAGGAAAAGGCAATCTGAGACAAGCCGGCCTTCTTCCAATTATAGAATTTAAAAAAGTATCGCATAATTTTGTAATCATTATTAAATTCTAATTTAAGTTCAATGCACAAAAACCTTAAAAATCTATTTTGTATCTTTTCTAGGCGCTCCTTATAAATAAGATACTGGGGATTCCATACAGAGACGCAAATTTTAATTTGCTGGCAACATACGCATTGTATAATGAGATAAAACATTTTTTATTGTAAAAAACTGCACCCTGCCGCATGATAAGCCCCAGCATACGATAACTGTCAGTAGCAAGATTGTCGATATGTCTGTGGAACAGTAGCTTTCTGTCAAATGTAACGCCTAGATATTTTACATAAGTGACCCGTGTAATAATATTATTATCTAAGAGATACGGAAACTCTTGCCATAGTTTCCCACGAGTAAAAGTTATAACACTACACTTATCTAAATTAAGGTAAAGCTAATGTATGCTACAATAATTAGTCAAGTTGTTAAGGTCGGCCTGTAAAAGCACACAGTCTTGTTCACAATTAATAGGAATAAATAATTTGAGGTCGTCGGCATACAACAAAAATTTACAGAATTGAAAACAAGTATTTATATAATTAACGTATACAAGAAATAATAGTGGTCCAACGTGGGATCCTCAGGGTACACTTGATGGTATTTCGTAAGGGATAGATTCGTAACCTAACACGGATATAAACTGGGATCTATTTCTAATATACGAATTGACCCAACGCAGGAGAACTCCATGCACACCGATCACCTCCAGCTTTCCCAACAAAATGCTATGATTAATTTTATCAAAGGACTCGGAAAAATCGGTGTACACAGCATCCACCTGCTTTTCTGTTTCTAAAGATCTTAATAGAAATTCTGTATATGAAGTTAAGTTGTTGTCAACCGACCTGCCTCTATAAAAACCATGTTGATCTGGAATAATTTTTTGTTTGACAAATTCAAAAAGCTTTACATATACAAGAGATTCAAACAATTTTACAAATACATCTAAGATACTGATCAGGCGATAATTTTTAATACATTTCCTAGGACCACCCTTATGTATAAGATAAAACAAACGCAAAATGCTGCTGCAGGTTTAAAACGCCCAGCCTCTAGAGAATTGTCCAAAGGGGAAACAGAATACGATCACCAAGGAACATGGGCCGCGACACCAGTTGCAAAGACGCCAGAAAAGTTTAAAAAGTCGAAAAATAATAGATCCAAGAAGCAGCCGGACCCACCTAATGTATATGACTCGTTTAAATACATGTTTGAAGAAAATACCTACGCCCTTGATTTTCAACAATTTAAATCATTCCTGATTGAAGCAAAATGTAGTAGCAACCCGACTAAAGGGGCTAAAGGGTATACCAATGAGTTGCCTTTGTTAATAAAAATAATATCAGAAATATATCCATCAGTTGAAACAAGAAGGCTAAAAGAGAGAATCAAGATCCCCTAGAGAAGTGGATTTCAATGGGTTCATCGAGCGAATCTGCTTCATCTGAACTATTTAATCGAGCCACTCGATTGTTCTCGCTTCTATGTTATCCAAAATTAGAAGTTTTCTTTTTCTTAAATTACTAAAAGCACTAAAAGTCTTAGAAGCGAACATAAATGGATCATGTTGCAGTGTTTTCTAGACTATGCCCAACCTGCCATAATTTGTTTGCAAGAGATAAAAACTCTAGAGGCGCGTTCTAATCTTTTATAATCTTTATTTTAATCCACAAGTTCTCCACTCTTCTCCACTTCAAGTCATTGCTCACCAAGTCTTGCACGCGGGTTACCTGCAAAAATATCTGTGGTTGTTGGCAGTAGGGTAATTCGCATTCTTTGTGTTTACTTGCCTCATAATACTGCACACTCTGTTCTCCAGTCAACAGATTAAGACATTGGAAAGCCCGCTTGGGTTCCTTTGTATTGATTAGTAATTTTAATCGAAGTAATGTGTCCTTTTTACTTGTTGGCATTTCTGTGGATCAAAATCTCAATTGGCACCAACATGTCACATCAATTGCAGAAGCGGCTGCTAAGAAATTAGGTTTCCTCTTCCGGGCTCTCAAATACTTTTCACCAGCTAATCTCTATACTTTATATACACAAATAAGGCCAAACCTTGTATACTGCTCCCACATCTGGGGTGCCGCTGCCGCTTCTACACTCGCTATCCTGGACTCTATTCAGAAGAGTGATATACGTCTCATCGGTGATTCTACCCCCACTCAAAGGCTGCCACCCCTTGACCACCGACGTGCCGTTGGTGACCTCTCTCTCTCTCTTTTATAGATATATGCACGGGCACTGCTGAGAGGAGCTTTCTTCCATAGTTCCTCCACCTGCTGCCCCCAACAGATCTACCAGAGAAACAGAGCGAATGCACCCTTTTACTGGCAAGGTCACCAGACATAGCGACATCTTGTTATGCCCGCTCTTTTGTCGCGAGAACTTCCAAGTTGTGGAATTCCTTGCCGGCACTTTTTTTTATATTTTTTTTTATTTTAACAACACACCACGAGGGCTTACAGCCTAAATACTATCGTACCGTGGGTGTTGACAAGGAGGAAAGAGGCAACTTGTTAATTCTGAACTTGAAGGTTTGGAGGTTCGGAGCAGAAGGAAAAACATGTGCCGGCAAGGAATTCCACAACTTGGAAGTCCTCGGGACAAAAGAGCGGGCATAACAAGATGTTCTATGTCTGGTGACCTGGACAGTAAAAGGGTGCATTCTCTCTGTTCCCCTGGTATATCTGTTGGGGGCAGCAGGTGGGGGAACTATGGAGGAAAGCTCCTCTGAGCAGTGCCCGTGCAGATATCTATAAAAGAGAGAGAGGTCACCAACGGCACGTCGGTGGGCAAGGGATGGCAGCCTTTGGGTGAGGGTAGGGTCACCGATGAGACGTATAGCTCTCTTTTGAATGGAGTCCAGGATAGCGAGTGTAGAAGCGGCAGCTGCACCCCAGATGTGAGAGCAGTATTCGAGGTTTGGCCTTATTTGTGAAGTATATAAGGTATAGAGATTAGCTGGTGAAAAGTATTTGCGAGCCCGGAAGAGGAAACCTAATTTCTTAGGAGCCGCTTCTGCAATTGATCTGACATGTTGGTGCCAGTTAAGATTTCGATCCACAGAAATGCCAACAAGAGAAAAGGACTCATTACTTTGAATAACTTGGTTGTTCATTGTGATGGGTCTAGGGCTGGTGTATCTCTTATGAGAAAGAAAGCAAGACTGATATTTGGTGGGGTTGAATTGTACAAGATTTCTACTTCCCCAGTCTAATATTTTTTGGAGATCCACGGAGACAGAACCCTCCATGAGTCTGCGATCCTCATCTAATTGGGCTAAAGAGACAGGCTTAGAATATTGTATATTTGAGTGGAGGGTGCTGTCGTCCGCGTAACTGTAAACTGGGTTGGATGTGCTAGAGAGGAGGTCATTGATGTGGAGAAGAAACAAAGTAGGGGCTAAAGCTGAACCTTGAGGAACTCCTGCATTAATTGGATACAGTTTAGAGGAATGGCCATCCACAACAACAGAAATGTTCCTGTTGGAGAGGAAATTTACGGTCCAGGTACAAAGTTTTGGTGGTAGGCCATAGGCCGAAAGTTTATTAAGCAGCGCTGCGTGCCAGACCTGGTCGAATGCTTTGGATATGTCTAGAGCAACAATCTGAGATTCACCGTGTAGTTCCATAGACTTGTTCCAAGAATGGGTGACAAAGGAAAGGAGGTCGGCAGTCGATCTGCGCTGACGGAATCCATACTGCCTGTCGTGGATTAGACTGTGTTTTTCAAGAAATTTCAGTAATTCGGTGTTTATATACTTTTCCATCACTTTAGAGACGACTGAAGGGAGAGAAATAGGCCTGTAGTTGCCTGGAAGCGCTTTGGATCCTTTCTTGGGGATGGGTTGTACTCGAGCAGTTTTCCAGTTACTAGCGAATATGCCTTTATTGTAAGATATCTGAAACAGACGAGTCAGAACAGGAGCAAGTTCTGGTGCGCAATTTTTGAGAACAATTGCTGGGATCTCGTCAAGGCCAGAGGCTTTCCTGGTATTAAGTGAAGAGAGCATCTTTCGTACCTTTTTAGTTTTGAAAATGATATCTGTCATTTTATGTGCGACATTGGGGACTGTTGGTGGTTGTTTTTCCTTCTCCTCCGAACCTCCAAACCTTCAAGTCCAGAATTAACAAGTTGCCTCTTTCCTCCTTGTCGACACCCACAGTACGATAGTAATTAGGCTGTGAGCCCTCGTGGTGTGTTGTTAAAAAAAATTGTACCTTGGGGCCTAACAGGGCTCAACGAATCTTTCGAAAGATATAGCTCTGTTTCTAGCACCCTGAGAAATATAATTACACACCATTCATTAAATGAAAGGTGGCTTCCTATATATATACATATATAATATATATATATATATATATATATATATATATATATATATATATATATATATATATATATATATATATATATATATATATATATATATATATATGTGTGTGTGTGTGTGTGTGTGTGTGTGTGTGTGTGTGTGTGTGTTTAATTGTATTCAGTGAAATGGTCACTGAGTTTCCGGAAACTTTTACATATGATATATTATCTATCAGTGAATCAATGTAATTAACGATCTATATAAGCGTATATTTTCAATATTCTAAAAAGCTGAAGTAAGCGTTATTTAGCTACATATATTTCTTGAAAACGGGAACATCTGTTTTTGTTTCGCGGAAATTGTTCATTATTTCAAATGCCATTTTATCCGAATCTGTATCTGTATTCTCTTAAATGTCTGGCTGAGCTTATTGGATTCGAACAATAGCATGTCTGTGTAGTGTATTTTAGATATCAACTCCATCGGAAGTCTGAAAGATACTATGTATTGAAAGAAAATTACGTCGGACGGGTGGAAAAGGACTATCGAGGATAATCTTGGATATAATTTTATTCCGAGAGACCGAATAATAGGGACTAGTAGTATGTCGTCCTTTCTGTGAAATCTCCTGTGAGATGTGGGTTCTTGATCTTTATAATAACATTTGAACAAATTTTTGATTGATTGTAATACGATTTTCGTTCGCTGCAAGTGAATATTGATCTTTGAAACCACAGTACCCATAATAACTTGAATCTTCATATTCATATAATGGGTGCTTCTATAAATGTGTAACTGAGTTAAGGTTGAAATTTGCCTTGAACCCCCCTTCTAAACCTGTATCATGATTAGGCCTCGGATTATATGCAATTCGCATTTTTTGCATAAGTTGCATATTTTAGTGTATTTTGCATATTTCCATATATTTTGCATTATTTGCATATTTTATAATTTTTCTGGGTTTCCGTATATAACAAAAGCCATATAGATCTAGTTTTTGGTAAGTAATTTACTTTATATGATATAGACCCGCGTACCAAATTTGGTTGCCCTTACTTTGATATTTCCGGATATATCAAAATTTTCCGAAAGAAAACGCAGCATTTTCAGGGAAAAACTGGGCCTATTTTCCCCACCAAATTGATCAAAATCGGGAAACTATTGGTGGGGCACACGCACACTCACAGATATATATATATATATATATATATATATATATATATATATATATATATATATATATATATATATATATATATATATATATATATATATATATATATATAATATATATTATATATATATTATATATATATTATATATATATATATATATATATATATATATATATATATATATATATATATATATATATATATATATATATATATATATATATATATATAATATATTATATATATATATGTATATATATATATATATATATATATATATATATTATATATATATATATATATATATATATATATATACATATATATATATATATAGCTCACCAGTGCGTTACACCAGCAATAATCAAAACACATGTAAATTGATTGGTTTAAGGTAGCCAAATTCTAAATTCTGTACCAACTGTGAGACGTACCAGGGTCGTCTTAACAACAAAGTTCCGTGTTGCGTCCTAGATGTCAGCAGCTCGATACACGGTTTGATATATATATATATATATATATATATATATATATATATATATATATATATATATATATATATATATATCAGCACCTAAAGTCTAAAATAGACCTCGGATATGGGTTCCACGTGGCGTAGTTCGCGCTCGTTTGAAGAATTTCTTTTAAAATTCAAAAGTCGCGATCTCCTCATTCACTAATACCCAATTATATCTAACTCTATGAGTAAAATGTTGATGGGCAAAAATAAAGATAAATATAAGAAGAAAAGCATGCCTATATTTGTATTACACATGCTAGAAAAGAAAAGATTTGTTTACATGTCACTTTGAAAGTAGATCTGACATTTGTCAAAATGATCTGTTAGTTGTAGTTACTATGCACTATTCCTGCCACATCATCAATGCGTGTGGAAGTATGACATCGGCCAAGGTTTATAGATCGGCGACAAAAATTTCAAATCTTTTTTTTCGTTTAAACGTCGTAAAAAGTGTCTAAACATATAGAAAACATGATTTAGCAAAGAAAATGTTTTATGTCTGTGGGTCAGTATGTCTGTTTGTAGCCACGGTAAATTTAGAATAAAGTAAGACATCGTCTTCAAATTTGGTATACAGTTAGCACCCGACAAACGAAGGGTTAGAATTGTTTATGGGTAAATTCGCTCCAGCAGGTGGGGGATGAATGGGAGATGATTTGGTAAAAATTGACATTTTTTCGTTAAGACTCGAGTAATAAAACGTTTTAGGGTTTGTTTATTAGAAAACTTTCAATTTCTTCAAACATGTGGTATTCTATGCTGAAATTAAATTAGGGGTTGAATGTGTGGGGTGGAATATCGGTGACAGACATTTCGAATTTTTTTTGATAAAACCGCGAAAAAAGTTTAAAAATATATAGAAAACTTAACTCTGGAACGAATTTTTTTTGTCTGTCGGTGTGTCTTTCTCACCGTCTGCCTGTTGGTAGGCCCAATAACTTTCGAACGAATTGAGATATCATCTCTAAATTTGGTACACAATTAGTACGCAACAAAAAGAATGCTTCGAATTGGCTTTGGGTAAAATCGATTTAGGGGGTAGGGGATAAATGAGGGATGATTTGGTAAAATTGGACATTAAAACTCGAGTAATATTACGTTTCAGAAGTTTATGGGTACCGGAATACGAATATTTTCTTTGTAGTCAAATCATAGACCATTAATTCATTTCATGAGAATCTCTTTCTGGGGAGAGTAGGTTATCACAGCTATGTGGAAGTCATGATTTAATTTGCAGCACTATATATTACGCCGTAAAATCTTGTTTTTGTGGAGTACCGAAACTTATTTACTGTTTTAATATTTTTCGATCCCGTATCTCCGAAGCTTTTTGTCTATAAATATACATCAATTGTGTTTCGTATAAAAACTTTTTCGTCCTGTGTCCTCATTTAGTCTCCAGAGCAACCGAAATACTTTGCACTAAATGCCTCTACCTTTTATTTCTTTCAACGTATAAATCTAAATTTTGGTACGTAGTTTAGTTTTTATGACTTAAACCTGCGTACTGAATTTGGTTGCTATAGCTTTGTTATTTCCGGAGATATAAAATTTTTTCGAAATAAAGCACATTTTTCGGGCAAACCTGGCCGATTTTCCTGGCCAATGAAGTTATCCAAGCCACTTGCAAAAGGAAGGTGTTGTGTCTCCTTCATGGATTGCAGTTATTGCGGTTACGTATTAAAGTGGAATGTATCGTGTGATGAAAATAAAATCACTTGGAAACACTTAACTTAGTTATATATTTAACCTGTTAAGTGGGGCAACAAATGAAGCGGAATCTCAGCGGGCGATGATTTTCACCGCATGCGAGTATATACGTCTTACGCATTATCTGATAATTTTTAAGAAAAACAAGAATTTTGAAATGAATAATTTTAAATTATTTATTGATAATGTAGGAACATAAAATGAAAGTTTTACATTATTACAAAATAAAACATTGTCAAGAATATTATTGAAATAATTTTTATTCTTTCGTATGGTAGATTTTGAAGCATGGAGCGGGGCCAAGTCCTGTTCTGCAATCGGGACACCAGTATCGTGACTCCTTACGAATTTTTTTCTCGTAACATAGAGCACAACGTTTAGTTGGTTTTTCTTTTGTTATTAGTGGTATTAGCGCAGGAAAATGGCGTTCAACTAATCGTGAAGGCTTTGGTGTACGTGCCTGACGTTCTATGATTTGTCTACCCTCCGCATATTTTTCTACTATTTTTTCTCCAAGTTCTATAAGGAAAGATAATCTTTGTTTATTGCCTCCAAGTTTTCTATAAATACGATAGGAGTTTAATGCTGTTATATCCAGAAAATGACGAAAAAGTTTCATGTAATATTTTTTTAATCGATTTCTTGCTGACAAATAGAAGTGTAAGTAATTGTCCGCCAAATCAACACCTCCCATATTCTTATTGTAATCAACTATAATTGATGGGTTTTCTACCATTTTTCCTCCTCTGGATATTACTAGTTCTTTGCTATCACTATGAAGAGAACTAATCATTACAATATTTTTTTATCTCGCCACTTCAATATCATCTGCTTTTTCCTGAACATTGCAGTATGTTCATGTTTTTCCAATTTGGTAGTTTTGATTGGTAATGGAATACGTTTTCTATTTAGTCTTATAGTTCCAACACAGTCAGTTCTACGTTTTGCAAATTTATCTGAGAGGTCAATGCTATCGTAATTATGGTCTAAATACAGGCAGTATTCCTTATCAAGAAGTGAATGTGCCAATTCCAAGACAACTTTTGATGTCATGGGCTCATTAGTATAATTTGAGTCACCATATACAGTACATGCACCAGTATACAAAATAAAATTGTAAACATATCCTGTTTCACTTTCGCATAAGGAGAACATCTTCATTCCAAATATCTTCCGTTTGGATGGAATATATTGTCTTCATTCCAATCTTCCTTTCCAGCCAATCAATCAATTCATCGACACTTATATTTTTTTGAGGAATATAAAGCGACATAAATTATTTTTTTCAAGTAATTTAAAACTAGCTGTATTTTAAATAATTTTCTATTCATTGTTGTACTATCAAAGTCTTCATTATTTGTAAAATGAAGAAATTTTTGTAACAGGTGAAATCGCTGTTCAGATATGATGCGAGAAGAGAATTATGTTTCAATACTTTCCCTTTTCGAGAAATACATCTTACTTTCAGGTTTAGAACAAACTCCTTGTAAAATCAAAAGTCCCAAAAATGTTTTTATCTCGTCGCTATTTGTCTCCGTCCAGTTCTTTACTCTAGACCTATTTTTTTATTTTTTTCCTTATTTTTTGCCATAAATTGACAAGCATAACGATTAGTCTCAATAACTATCATGTTAGTTAAATCATCAGTAAAAAAACTTTCGAAAATGCTGAGTATATTATCCTTAATTAGATTCGATTCTTACCTGTATTACAGGTAAAGGAAAACGGTGGACGACCTACACCACTGTTACTCCATGGAACATTAAATTCCTGTATCACATCATTAACTAAGGAATCAGATTCGGATTCATATGAATTATCTTCATCAGATTCGTCCGAGGAAGTCCAATTATCATCTACATCTAAATCATCCGAATCACTGCTTGACTCATTCCGTTTCCATGGCTAAGCCTACGAAGATAAATAAATGAAATGAAAATATACAATAATATGCACCGACAACAAAATAAACTAGACCCCGCAATCTATTCTCGTGCTTACTTGCACACATTACTTTGTCGGCGAAGGGGAAGAGTAAAAGAAGGGGAAGTACAAATGTCCGCCACGTGGGGATAGTAAATATGTATATAGAATACTTACCACTAATAATATTTTTTGACAAAATTAGAAATATTCAGGATTATCTTAGACTCTAATACAACACAGATATGGTATATTCAACATCTCACTATGTAATGCATACTCCATACAAGTCGAGACAAGTTGTACCACGCAATTCCTCCTAATATTGTTTAACGTATAATATACCACAGACGGATATATGCGTCCAGCCCATAGCGATTCAGTCAGATTTCTACAATCCGAATACGACATACGCGCTGAGCAATTCCAATGTGCATAACGTATGTAAACCTCATATGCCCTTAAGAGGTTAAAGTAATATAAACTATATACTATTTATGTACATTAATATAGGTGGCACGTGTAATGCTAAAACGCGTGGTAGAATATTAATTATTAGTGTTGCACATTGTGCACCCACTTAAAAGCGAATAAAAGAATAACGAATGTGAATGGACCTCTTTGAAGCTGACGAATGAATAGGGTGAGTCCAGATCTTGATTGTTGCAGGTACCCTTTTTCGAATGGTGGGACATGTGCACAATGCACTGTAGTTATGTCAGACTCTTGTGACGTCTAGGACTGCACTATTAAACTTAAAAATGCGCGGGAAAACTAAACAGAAGGCATGAACAAAATTTTATCAAAATCAGTCAATTATTTTTTAAGTTATCGGTGTAAAACACACACACAAATATGTATATATATATATATATATATATATATATATATATATATATATATATATATATATATATATATATATATACAGTGTGTCCACGGATTGAGTGTGGGTAAGGTATAACTAACAAAAAAATTCGAATGAGAGTATGATATTCTGGGAAACGCTCCTGCTTTGTCTTAAACTGAGATATTATTTCTAAACGTCATAATGTCTGGGTTTTACATGGTTAAAGGAAAATTAAAGGCTTTTACTAAAGGCTTTAATTTCCTATAACCATTAAACTGAGATGTTGAGAAAATGAACAAAATCAATTAATATACAGGGTGGTTTATAACTGATGTAATGAAATGTATTAATAGTAAACTACCTTCGTTTATGAAGATACCGCAAAAAATATTAACAAAAATTGTTTAGAATTAAAATTTATGACAGGCTCTCAATGTTCAAACAGATCAGCCTACTATGATTTTTTTTTAGCTGCGATTTTATTTAAATGACGTTCGACGGCTTCTGTGATTAGGTGTACTTTAAAAAATACTTGAAACTGTATTAAAAAAAGTCTTTACCATAATTAAACTCGGGTAGGTGTGCTTTCATCTCAGCCAATAAAAAAAGTCTGGACGCAGCAAGTGCGTTATGGAAGTGAATTCTCATAAAAATGTTTTCAATAGCAAATATGTCTCTCAAATGCAAGCAGGCATCAATCTGGTTACCGGCATAACCTATGTAGTAGAAACAATGTACCATATTTTATCAAAATAACTTATTATTTGAAAATGTACAAAAATTTTCCAAAAATAAACCTAACATATTTCTGAGAAAGCTCGTTTCCTAGCCACAAACCTTAGGTGAATAGCGAATTCAGTTGTTGAAATTTGAAGCATTTAATGACAGTTGAAATAATCAAAATAATTTGATAAGTTGCAGCTCAAGACACCCTATAATTTACGTATAGAATTTTTTCTCACATCTTGTATAATAACAATTATATTGAGCTTTACCGTAGAAATGCGTCACCCTGTATATATGTAAACAGATCTTGTTATGCCCGTCCTTTTGTCCCGAAGACTTCCAAGTTGTGGAATTCCTTGCCGGCACATGTTTTTCCTTCTCCCCCGAACATCCAAACCTTCAAGTCCAAAATTAACAAGTTGCTATTTCCTCCTTGTCGACACCCACGGTACGATAGTATTTAGGCTGTAAGCCCTCGTGGTGTGTTGTTGAAATAAAAAAATAAAAAAAGATAAAAAGTGAATGTAAAGGCGGATATGGATTCTAGGGGGCCTAGTTTGCGCTCATTTTAATAAATCTTTTTAAAATTCAATAGTCGCAGTCTCCTCCATCACGAATTTTTTCTACGAAAATTAAGTGATAATTATAGACCGTTAAACGAGGCAGAACTAGTTTGAGGTAAGCTTAGATCTTTTAAATCGGGTAGTATGTTTAAATTTACACATTGAAAATGCTTACTTGACACGTAAAAGATACTGATGTTTTAATTCCCGATTAATGATCTGTAAGGAAAAGGGTGTCTTGAGGTAATAAAAGAAAGCAGGCATCAATTTTGGTTACCAGTATAACCTATATAGTAAAAGCAATGTGCCATGTTTCATAAAAATAACTTTATTGTGTGAAAATGTACCAAGATTTCCAAAAGTAGACTTAAAGTGTTCCCGAAAAACTCGTTTCTTGGTCAACCTTATGGGTTAATAGAAAATTGGGCTATTCAAATATGAAGCATTTGATCAAAGTTCGCTACCATAACGCACTTGCTGCATCCAGAATTTCTTTTCTTACAAACATGCATTATATTTCGATGGAAAATGCAATAACATAAGGCGTGTTTGATTAAAAAAAAAAAGAAAATTTGTATCACCAATGACTTATGGGCCATCCTGTGATTGTAGAAATATTTTTTAAGATGTAGCTCAAGACACCCTATAATTAATATATACAAATTTTTTTCAAATCTTGTATAATAACGGATATATTGAGCTTTATTGATTTGTTACGAAAATTCGACAAAAATTATATACCATTAAACGATAAACTCTATAGCTAAGGCTACTGCCAAGCATCAGGGAAAGCGTCTATTTCAAATGAATTTTCTGGAAACATTTTAGTAAAATGAAGGACAATGACGGTTGAAACTAAGACTTCAGTGTTTGTAAAACATCCTTCTTGAGACATTTGATTTCCATAGCCCGTATTAGTTTCAAGTTATTTGCCAAAATGTTGCCGATTTTGACGTTTTAAGTCGCAACTTTGACGTTTTGAGGAAAACCCCAATTTATTTTTCTTTAAATGCCTATAACTTTTTTGTCTTTTGACATACAGAGCTAAATTTTGGTAGATAACTTACATATAGGGACATAAACCCGCGTACCAAATTTGGTTGCCCTTACTTTGTTAATTCGGGAGATATAAATTTTTTTCGAAAGAAAACACAAAATTTTCCGGGAAAACCTGGGCAGATTTTCCTGGCTAACGAACTTATCCAAGCCATTTGCAAAAGGAATTTATTCACCAAATTTAATCAAAATCGGCCCATTATTTTTTGAGTTATCGGTGTGATACATATATATATAAATATATATATATATATATATATATATATATATATATATATATATATATATATATATATATATATATATATATATATATATATATATATATATATATATATATATAAATATATATATATATATAAACATATAAAAATTCAAACCGACCCCGGATATGTGTTCTGGGGTGCCTAATTAGCGCTCATTTGAAGAAATTTTTTCAAAATTCAAAAGTCGAGATCTCCTCATTAGTGAATTTTTTTAAGAAAATTCACTAAAAGTAAAGTAAACGCACAATTGGACATTCGAAGCAATAATTGGCGAGTTGCATGGCTACTTGAGCTCTGCCTTGTTGTTCGTTTCCCGGAATACTACTTATTTGGAAAATCGAAACGTCAATTTTATTTGTCATGAACGGCAAGCTTTTGTATTTAAAAATGTTAACAACAAAACAAAGAATATTGTGCAGTGCTATGGTTTGGGTGAAAAACATTTTTATCAGGGAGTGATAAGAAAATTCCTGAAACGCTGGCCAAATTATTCGGTTTCCGCTGCTGGTGTAAAAAAAGTTGTTACAAAATTTATGCGTACTGGGAGTGTTTTAAATGTTAAGAAGACAAAATTCGACCTAAATGAAGAAGACAATGCTGCAGCTGCATTAGCTATGGATTCTGTTAGGCGTTTTCCGAAATTATCATTAAGAAGAAGGGCATTAGAAATTGGCAATATTAGCAAATCGCATTTGCAACAAATTTATCGTACCAATAAGGTGAAACCTTTCAAAGCAAAACTTATACACACTTTGGAAGAAAATGATGAGTCAAAACGATTAGATTTTTGTTTATGGTACGGCAAGCAATATCTACAAAATCACAACTTTGGCAAAAGTATTATTTTTTTGGACGAATCCACTTTCACCACTAATGGGGTGGTAAATTCCCAAAATGCACGGCATTGGTCTATGGAGAATCCAAATTATAGAGTTAATTGCAGAATTGCAAAAATTGCATAAAATGTAAATGTGTGGTGCTGTTTCTTACACTGGGGTAATTGGGCCATATTTTTTTGAGCGGAATATGAACCAGTACAGTTATCTGGAAATGCTGGAAAATATTCTTCAAGGCCATTTGCATAACATGTCACTAGAAGATAGACAAATAGCATACTTTCAGCATTTTCGGCCACCCAGCACATGCAACAGGAATCGTTCGAGAATGGTTAGATCGCAAATTTCCTGGGCGGTGGATTGATCGATATGGGCCAATACCTTGGCCTCTCAGAAATCCCGATCTTACCTCAATGGACTTTTATTTATGGGGCTATCTCAAACAGAAAGTCTACGCGGATTCATTTAACAACGATCTTGATTTGTTAAAACTGAGGTTGAGATAGGCAATTGACGGTATTCCAATTCAACATATTCAAAATGTCTAAAAAGCATTTACTAAACGGGCTTAGTTATATGTATCAGTTGGTGGCAGCACATTTGCCCAATTTCTTTATTTTTCGTTGTTCGTTTTGGTTTTTGTTGTATTTTACTAATAAATTATTATTTAACATTGCATGGTTACTTACTTTGCGCACCTGCGTTCAGAAAACCACAGGTAAAAAGCTTCATGTTGATAGGGAAAAAATGTTAATAATTTACTTGAAAATTCAAAGTAGGCTGATCTGGCTGAAAATCGAGAGCCTGTCATAAATTTTAATTCTAAACAAGTTTTGTTAATAACTGTTTGCGATATCTTTATAAACGAAGATAGTTTACTCTTAACACATTTAATTAAATCAGTTCTAAACCAGCCCGTATATTAATTGATTTTATTCATTTCCTCAACATGTTAGTTTAAGACAAAGCAGGAGCGATTCCAAGAATATCATAATCTAATTCAAAAAATTTTTGTCACTTATACCCTACCCACACTCAATCCGTGAACACACTGTATATATATATATATATATATATATATATATATATATATATATATATATATATATACATATATAAAGAAATTGAAATTAACCCGGGATACGTGTTCTAGGGAACCTAGTTTCTTGTCATTTACACAATTTTTTTAAAATTCGCTAATAGTAATAGTATCTACTTTTCTCGCTACCCATACTTATCTATTATTTTATTCTAATACCTATGTGATACACTTGGTGGATTCAATTGTGCTAGCGGTACTAATTCCATTCGTAATTCTTCATAGAGCGGCGAATGATTTATGCAAAGAGAAACTGGTCACGTAAAGGACATAGGTCTTAAAACTAGATAATGTAGAGGTGAAGTAGAGAGCTCCACAAATATTATGTTAAACGACAGAAATCCTCACGTCCTTCTCCGGATAAACGTGGCTTTAGGGGAAAGAGCGACAATCCTCACGAGTGATAAACGATTTTTAAACTGCGATATATAAGATTTATATAAGGCGATTTCTGCAGGTTTTACAGTATATACTAACCTACTTTGTACCTATTGTTGGAAATGTAAAAACTATTTTAGGAGTTATCTTTAGTTTACTTTTAGCAAACTTTATATGCATCTACATACTACAGTAGAACATAAATTGTGCTATTATTACAGAGTGCAAAGGTTTGCCTTCCGTCGGTTACAGTTTCTGGGGCTAATTCACGAGAACGTGCTATTTGCTTTTTGTGTAACCTTCCCCTGGTGCAAATATCATTATTATCACAGTCACAGCAAATTTACTCTCCAACCGGAGCATTTCTCTTGTCGTGGATTCATCTAAACTGTATCCAATTAATGCAGGACTCCCTCAAGGTTCAGCTTTAGCCCCTACTTTGTTTCTTCTCCATATCAATGACCTCCTCTCTAGCACATCCAACCAAGTTCACAGTTACGCGGACGACCACCCTCCACTCAAATATACAATATTCTAAGCCTGTTTCATTAGCTCAATTAGATGAGGATCGCAGACTCATAGAGAATTCGGTCTCTGTGGATCTCCAGAAAATATTAGACTAGGGAAGTACAAATTTTGTACAATTCAACTCCACCAAATCTCAGTATTGCTTTCTCATAATAGATACACTAGCCCTAGACCCATCACAGTGAACAACCAAGTTATTCAAAGTAATGATTCCTTTTCACTTGTTGGCATTTCTGTGGATCGAAATATCAATTGGCACCAAAATGTCACCTCAATTGCAGAAGCGGTTGCTAAGAAATTAGATTTCCTCTGCCGGGCTCGCAAATACTTTTCACCAGCTAATCGCTATACCTTATATACTTCACAAATAAGGCCAAACCTCGAATACTGCCACCACATATGGGGAGCCTCTGCCGCTTCTACACTCGCTATCCTGGACTCCATTCAGAAGAGAGCTATACGTTTCACCGGTGACCCTACCCTCATACAAGGTCTGGTTGTAGCAAGTACGTTGTGGTCGAGAATTTTCGTAAAAAGATTTCAAATCAGATAACTCCATTTTCCATTAAGCTATAATCTTCAATCTTGAACCATAGTAAAACCCATGTAAAATACCTTTTTGGTTATTTTGTTTGCAAAAACTAGTTCGATTGGGTTCAGTAAAACAAAAGAATCCAAGCATTTAATAAGGAAAATACCGGCCATATTGATAATTTGGCAGGTACATTCCGTTTGTAAATAATTAATTTTCTTCTGGAAAATTTTTGTAACTTTAGTGAAATTTGTAACACAATTTTTTTAAAGCGACTTGTAGTATTTACATATATGTACTATATTTTAATTTTCTAGCTCCATAGAAAATATAAATTTCTTCAAGTGATCGCGTTGGAATCATTGGGACCTCAAAAACCAATCTCCAAGATCTATTTAAATTGAAAGAATTAGTTTCACTAATATACCTTACTAATAGTGTACAATTCTAATGAAAATTAACTACAATAATGCACTTCCTGCATCCCAAACATTTATATTTGTGTTTTGCTATTTATTTTATTTCTTTTATATTTAGTTCCTAAGTGGAAGAGGAGATGTTAGATTTGTGAATTGGAAATCAAGCGAAACAAAAGAAGAAAAAAGACAGGTGAAATGGATTTGAGACCTCTCAACTGTCAGCATGGCAATATTCGTGATACGACGGCACATGTACTAGGTACAGTGTACTTTCATTACAATTAAATCGTAAATTATAAATGGGTAATCAATTCCAATATAAAAAATGAAGTTGTTAAGTTTTATTCTATTCCCGTACAGAACAGTGCCTAAATTTTTTTGCAATATATCAGACAATTACCTTTTTTTCTGTGTAATACGTGATAAAACTGGAATCTTTAGACTTTAACTTTTTGTGTCTTGTATATTTACAATTACCATTGAGTGCAGAACGTTGTATATATACACACGTAGACAATACCTTCTCAGGGCACTCATATTACTCCAAATGTATTTGCTTCTCCTTGAGAGTAGTGTGTGTGCCACGCAACTTTTCCTGCGAACTCAGTAGCTAATACAAAGGAAGTCTGTTGATTGCTTAGCTCTGTAACATATAGCACATATTAATCAAGAGATATATCTAACGCAGTGCTTTTACCAGGTGAAAATAATAATATATCTTTAGAATTTTACTGTGTAGTTAAGAGATTGAACTTGTTAAAAAAAGCAGTAGGTATCGTCGTTTACTTCCATTTCATATTAACTTCTTTAGCTATAGTATTATTGAAATTACTAAACGAGGTTGAAGAAATCGGCATATATGATGAAACGACCATCGAATCAAACTTGCTAGCAGCTAAGCAGACTAGAATATAAATCACCATACAGCGATCGAAATGTATTACAGAAAAGCAAGGCTTTACTAAATACGGAGGAGTCTATCTAGATATATAACGAAAAAGAAATGGGTTGTGAAGAAGACTATATAGAGCACATAAGGAGCATAAACTCAAAAATTTTAGGGCCGCCTAGTACTAAACTACATCTAGGAACCAGCAGATCTCCTGATAGGGATCAATTTACCCGTGCCACTTAGTGCGTTGCCTTTGGTGTATTTTATCCCAGATGACATTCTAACCGAAATAGCCAATCTCTATGAAAATTGTTTACCTGGCCCGAACCGTATAACTACCCAAGTGCTAAAGAGATGGGAATCTGCGCTTGCCACTCCTCTCGGCATAATTAGGCAATCTTCTTTATCGTCTCATATCCTGCCCCAATCATCCACTGCTGGAATATTTAAGAAAAGTGGCAGATGCGGTCCTTCCAACTATCGTCAAATATGTCTGACACCTTTAGTAGTCAGAATTATGGAATCGACCATGCAGACGTTCCTTCTCGATAACCATATCATCCAGCAAAATCAACATGTTTTATGCCCGGCCGTTCGACACTTACAAACTTATTGATCGGTGTTGGCTATTGGATAGCATGTGACCTGTCGACATTAATTACCTAGATTTTTCCAAAGCATTTGGTTGATTACATTTAAGGCGGCTTTGTATAAAGCTATTATTTTGCAGAATTGGTGGGGACTTGCTTTTGTGGACTCTCGCTTGGGCTAAAGAACTTTTTATGTGCGCGCGAAGGGTATATACTCCACTCCCCGACATGCGGTGAGTGGTGTTCGCCAGGGTTCTGTCCTCGGTCCCTTGCTGTTCCTAGTATACACCAGCAATCAACCATTGATTACAAAATTATAATACGCTTCTTTCGCTGACGACATCAAGTTGTACAGCGACCCACTCGTTTTTCGGTGAGATCCAGGAAGACCTCCTCATTCTGGAGGATTGGTGTATGTCATGGTTGCTTCCACTCAACGCCTCCAAGTGTTCAGTGTTGCACATTGGCAGACACCACCCCAGAATTCCATACTACTTTAATGGAACCCAGCTTGCAACGTTAAAAACAGACCGATGTGGGAGTTTTCGTGACTGAGGACATGGCCTGGTCTGCGCATGGGTACTGTATCTGTTCCAAGGTAAACCGTGTTCTGTACATGATCCGTAACTCTTTTCCCATATTAATCCTTAGTGTGTTTAACTTGTATACACTACTTAAATTAGACCTCTAATGAACTATTACAGGCTAGCCTCGTAAACAGACCTATAGAAATATCGTGACCGTCTGGAAAGAGTGTAGCGAGCAGCAAGCCGACTAACTAATAGGATGCTGAGTCCTAGCTACGGGGTTAGGTTATAAATCTGTGGCATAAAATCAATTGCTGGGAGACGTAAACGGGGTTGCCTTATTTTTACGTATCGTATTTTGCCTGGTTTTAAAGGAATACAGTTGGACACCCTGTTTACTCTGAATTGAGTATAGTTAAGTTTGAGTGGGTGAGTTTAAACTCTCAAACACTCGGGATAGCATGACATGTCGTTCATTCACCACAAATTTTTCTATTGCAGTTGCAGACTATTTATATTTTTAAGGTAAGTACCTTTTAGTAATAATTAACGCGATTACATTATTGGCCCATCTAAGTACATCTATACATACACAACTATATTTTGTTAGGATAGACTAAGACACATTATCGCCTAGGGACCAACAAAGGCTCATTGGCACACTGGCTGAGGCCACGGATTTATATATATATATATATATATATATATATATATATATATATATATATATATATATATATATATATATATATATATATATATACAGGGTCCGGCAAGTTTAGAGGACCACATAATTATCTTCACAACTGCTCTACCTATAAATGCAAAATTTGGTATCCATGGATACACCAGTGTTTTGCATAACCGGAAATTAGTTTCATGTATACAGAGTGATTAGCCACACCAAACTTGTATTTTTTTAAATAGGACACTAAGAACCTCGGTGGTTCAGGGGTAAGAACGTGTGCCTCTGAACTGGAGGGTACTGGGTTCGATCCCAGGGTACTCCTTTCACTTTTTCAGTACATACTGTACAATTAACATCAACCGAGGTTCTGGCATTGTATTTGAGCAAGTTGAATGTCTGCACGTTTCGCCCTTCGGAGGGGGCGTAAAGCCGTCGGTCCCGTGTCCATGCGATGTTGGGCATGTTAAAGATCCCTACCCTCCTTACAGAAAGACGGGGGTTCGGCAAAATTTCCAGGATAGTGGGGTGAAACTCTGGCGTCGGTGATAGGCCATAGTCGCGGAAATAGGCTGACGTTAAAGAAACAAAACACACACACACACACATAAATAGGACACCCTATATATATATATATATATATATATATATATATATATATATATATATATATATATATATATATATATATATATATATATATATATATATATATATATATATATATATATATATATATATATATTGTAAAGCACTTCATGGTGAGTAAAATGATGCCCAACAATAGGGGCCTGGGATCAACGGTTTAGAAGTTATTCAATTGTTTGTCTGAAATTTTATTCCGAATCAACACGACAGTGCTGCCATGTCGTCGCAAAACCTATCAAGATCTGGTATTACCATGACTCTTGACTCAATGTAGCATAATAAAATATGGTTATATAGTTTCGGAAATATCTACTTATACAGGGTGTTACATTTTACAAAGCCCAATTTTTCTCGAAAATGTCAAATAGAACACCCTGTATATGACTACGGCATCAGATAGCAGGTTTAGTAAGCTATATATACCATATTTTCTGGGGTTCAATTGACTGGATCAACACAAACTGATGGATCATTTGTAAACGTCTGGGCTTTCTTCTTTTTAAAGGTGAATTATAATTTGTACAGGCTTTTAATAAAAATCATAGACATGCCTTTTTTTGTAAATTGTTACATCGTTTTTAGATAATTGTATGGTGAAATTTATTTTTAATTTCATTTATAAACAACAAACATTAAATAAAAATAATAGTACCACATTAATTTAATACATAAACGAAAGAATCAAGAATGTATTAAAATAACAGTTTTAATAACAAATCTCAAATCAGATGCTCGAACAGGTTCCCCCCCTGCTGAACGGAAAGTTCTAAGCTTTCCATAATTTGTCTATACGTAGCAGCATGGATCATCTCCCGATGAACATTCCGACATGCATTTAATATCCGTTGTTGTAGATTGTGAACGCCAACTACAGGATTTATGCCAAAATCTGAATAGACTTGGTCCTTGATGTAGCCCAAAAAAAAATAGTCCATAGTAGTAAAATCTGGGGACATTGCAGGTCATCGTCTTTGGGCATTTGTACCTATATAATTAGGGCCAAAAAATTGATCCAAGTAGTCCACAACTATCCTGATGTTGTGAGCTGGACATCCATCGTGCTGAAAAATAATCCTAGGTTGTACATTCAGTGGAACATCATCCAACCAATCGTCCAGATGGGTGTTAAGGTGATTGAGGTAAGTCTTCCCGTCTAAATTTTCTTAAAAAAATACGGGCTCTATCAATCTATTATCTAATAGCTCACATGGTTTTATATTCAGTTTGGTGGTTCCTCGAAAAAAAAACATTTTCCGTTGCCCATCTTACACTGTTATGCTTATTCAACACACCATTATTTGTGAACTTTCATCCGTCCAAAGGATATGGCTTAAAGTTTTATGATCTATATTTAAAGTTTCATTCACCCAATACGAAAACTCTAAGCGGCTCACGTAGTCGCCATCTCTGAGGCCTTGGACAAAATGACACCAGTAAGGCTTCTAATTATACATTTTCATTATTCTGCGAACACTTTTATTTGAAATATAGGTTACTGAGGCTAGTTGTGTAGCTGATAAACCTGGGTTTTCTTGCAAATGAAGTAAAGTATTTTACGAAATTTTTTCATTAGTAATTGGCTTTACGTGGGTTATTAGCTGATTTCCTATTACACTTCCGAATTGTGAAAATGTATTGTAAATATGCAGAAATGACCAATAATCCGGGTGTCGTCGCTCTGGGTACCGATCCCTAAATAATAATTATTGTAACAATTAGATGGAAACACAGTGTAAATGAACAAAAAAATGTACCTGTATCTTCGCGATGCACGGGTCGCCACTTTTTGGCATTCAATATAAGTCTCCAACATATCCTTTTTTTCCATAAGTCTCCAACATATCCTTTTTTTCCTGAACTGAATAATCCATACTGAATGCAGACATCGATTAATTCCTGTATTGACAAAAATAATCCAATACACGTAGTTACACTATTTTGTTGTTAAACTAGTGAAATGGCTAGGCAACAACTTGAGCGTTTCAGTGATAACTATTTTAAATCGGAATTATTCTGAGTATGTAAATCTATCCTGCTACCCTTAAGCAAATCATACGAAGATTAGACTTGTTATTAAAACTGTTATTTTGCTAACTAGTTGATTATTTCAATTATTTGAAATTTTTCGTTTATGTATAAAATTAATGTGGTACTATTATTTTTATTTAATTGTTGTTGTTTATCAATTAAGTTAAAAATAAATTCCACCAGACAATTATCTAAAAACTAAGTAACAATTTACAACAAAAAATTGCCATTTCTATGATTTTTATTAAAAGCCTGTACAAATTATAATTCACCTTTAGAAAGAAGAAAGCCCAGACATTTACAAATGATCCATCAGTTTGTGTTGATCCATTCAATTGAACCCCAGCAAATCTGGTATTGGGAGAAAGCTTACTAAACCCGCTATCTGATTCCGTAGTCATATACAGGGTGTTCCATTTGAAAATTTTCGAGAAAAATTGGTCTTCGTAAAATGTAACACCCTGTATAATTGGATATTTCCGCAAACTATATAACCATATTTTATTATGCTACATTGAGTCAGGAGTCATGGTAATCCCAGATCTTGACAGGTTTTGCGACGACATGGCAGCACTGTCGTGTTGAATCGGAATAAAATTTCGGACAAACATTCGAATAACTTCTAAATAGTTGATCCCAGGCCCCTATTGTTGGGCATCATTTTACTCGCCGTGAAGTGCCCTACCAAAAAATAAAATAAAATGTAGGGTGTCCCATTAAAAAAAAATACAAGTTTGGTGTGGCACAACGAAACTAATCACTTTGTATACATGAAACTAATTTCCGCTTATGCGAAACATTGGTATATCCATGGATACCAAATTTGACATTTCTAGGTAGAGCGGTTGTGAAGATAATTATGTGATCCTCTCAACTTGCCGGACCCTGTATGTATATATATATATATATATATATATATATATATATATATATATATATATATATATATATATATATATATATATATATATATATATATATATATATATATATATATATAAACATAAAAATGCATACCGACCCTGGATATGTGTTCTAGGGGGCCTAGTCCGCACTTATTTGACGACATTTTTTCGAAATTCAAAAATCGAGGTCTCCTAATTAGTGAATTTTTTAAACAATATTCACCAAAATAGGCTGAAGGAGGAGAGTTGCGTTGGCGAAGCAGGTATTCAATAGCAAAAATACTCTATTTACTAATACATATTCTAACATATTTTAAGTCAAGTCGTACGAATGAAGTGTGGTAGTGTATGCGGCGGAGACAGAGAGTCATGGTTGCGATGACAGAGTGACAGCTCCTTCAGACTCTGGTGATAATGATCATCAATTCATGCATGACATTGTAAGTTGACGTGGCTCGGTCCCACGCGGAGCAAAAATAATCTGTTCTGCTTGGGGACTAATTTAAATATCTCCATGCCATTGTCCGCCCTATACCAACTGCCGTAGTTGTCGGAGCGATTCATCAAATTTTATTTTAAAATATTTAGAAATAAGTAGGGTATTCAACATTGTAAGATATACCACAAAGACGGTATCTTGGTGCGTAGCCAGGTAGTATCTTGTCACGCCAGCTCTAATAAATACAAAATGTTATAAATAGAGACTGTCTAAAACCAGCCAATAATTTTGTAAATCGTCAGCACTTTCTTCGCTAATACCTACCCAGAAGGCGACCCTTTCGTACATCTAACAATGTTTTCGCAGCCTGACTACCTTAGCCGAATTACTTTAGGTGTATTCTATAATTAGTATAGCACACTTATGAGCTCTAATAAGAGCAAAACCGGTATCTGTTTCTAATTATGGTCAAAGTGCATCTTGCCTTATATACAGGGTGTTTCAAAAATGATGGTCTATGTTACAGGTGCAGATTCAGCACAAAAAAAGACAATTTTTTCATATAAACATGGGTTCGCAAATGCTAATTTTTTTAAATACAGCGTGTTAAAGTGAATTGTTTTTGTCCGTTTTTCATGAATAAGTCCGAGTCGAATTAAAATTTTGGCGTGAAAACTGGCATGTAGGGGTTTTCGAGGGCACCAGTAGTGTTATTAGCAATAACATATTTAAATTTATTGTCCTCAAAAACCCCCGCATGCCAACTTTCACGCCAAAATTTTAACTTGACTCAGTCTTATTCGTGAAAAACTGACAAAAACAAATAATTTCAACACGTTGTATTTGAAAAACTAAGCATTTGCGGACCCATGTTTATATGAAAAAATAGTCTTATTTTTTTGTGCTGAATGTGCATCTGTAACATAGACCATCATTTTTGAAACACCCCTGTATGGTGTTGAACCGAAAGCGTATGCTTTTTTTGAGATATTTCAAAAAGGTGATGCCAAATTGTTTGTCTGATTCCAGTAATCGACTCAGCGAAATAAATAAAACATCTTTACTAATTTCATCGATTCTGTAGCTTTATAGACAAAAGACTTTATAGCTATAGTAGTTAATTTCCCAGAGCATTATTTTTAAGACGTCGCCTCAATATCATAATACTGCCTTACGTTTATAGGGTGCTATCATCTAGAAACTTGGTTTATACGTACTGATTTAGTACCAAGCTGAGTGTGTTTAATTAGAAATCTTATATAGGTTTTATGAGAAATCTAGGTCAATAAAGTTTTACGCTATGAGTCTTGTAAAAGCTTCTTTTATAATTGTGCATTCGCTAGCCTGGCTAAATAGTAAAAACGGGTTTATGTTTATGTCCAGTTTATCACTGGTTACACAGCAGATACAAAGTAACTGAAGATGAATCGAACATGTTGAGTAAAGCTGACTTTTGCTTCTGGAGCTTTATTTTATCGATCTAACTGTCTTAACCAACCATTATTTATACAAAATATTCGGACTACTTGATTAATTAATAATTTAACAATATATTTCGTAAGTACACTTGGAGAACACCCAAATCACCACAACAAATATTTCAGAGACCTTACGATCGTTTCGTTGACATTGTCAACATCTTCAGAGGAAGAAAATTCTAACGTAAAAAACTAGATCTCGTGTATTTATATCGCGTCAAGGTAAATGAACTAGTCCGAAGTAAAGTTGTCGTCCAAGAACGCTCGTTTGTTTATTGCGCAGTAAAACTACTAGGTCGGAGACCTGCTTTAATCTTCTGGTCGACAAATTTATGACCCTTATCTAATATAGGTTTAAAAGGACCCGAGTTATTTGAAGAATCAGCACGTTTCCTTTCGATCTAGAAATTTAATATGTGGATATTGGATCATGCCGATAAATACATCTGGTGAGATAAACAACATCAACTCAACTCATCTTTTTTAAAAATAGAAAACCAAAAACCCAGATGTCTGTCTCACCATGTTAACTCTAACAAAGGATAAATAATTCAACTAAAATACTACATAAAAACTATATTTATATTGCTTTTAATTATACGTGACAGTATTTGTATTAACTACATAGATACAACAAACCGAACAGGTCTTTAAGTCGAGACAAACATAGAGATTAGTATATGTATAAACCGGTCGAGTTATTGACAATAATTTATTATTCTACCAGACAAATTAGGAGTGTTTAAGCGGTCAAATGCAAAGAGAAAATAAAGGGCTTGAAATTACAGGTGCCGCACGATTTAATGAAGTTTTGTTCTTAATAGACATTAATATAAAAATAGTTTCGAATGTATATGTAGTCAATATAAATACTGTCACGTAGAATAAAAAGCAATATAAATATAGTTTTTATGTAGTATTTTAGTTGAATTATTTATCCTTTGTTAGAGTTAACATGGTGAGACAGACATATGGGTTTTTAGTTTTCTATTTTTAAAAAAGATGAGTTGAGTTGATGTTGTTTATCTCACCAGATGTCTTAATCGGCATTATCCAATATCCACATAGTAAATTTCTAGATCAAAAGGAAACGTGCTGATTCTTTAAATAACTCGGGTCCTTTTAAACCTATATTAGATAAGGGTCATAAATTTGTCGACCAGAAGATTAAAGCAGGTCTCCTACCTGAGCAATAAACAAACGATCGTTCTTGGACGACAACTTTACTTCGGACTAGTTCGTTTACCTTGACGCGATATAAATACACGGGATCTAGTTTTTTAATGTTAGAATTTTCTTCCTCTGAAGATGTTGACATTGTAAACGAAACGATCGTAATGTCTCTGAAATATGTGTTGTGGTGATTTGGGTGTTCTCCAAGTGTAGTTATTAGTGCTCATTACAGGTTCCAGTTTTCACATAGTGAATATATTTCGTGGAAAACCTGAAATAGTTTCGCGGAACATCAGTGTTCCGCGGAACGGAGGTTGAGAAACACTGCCCTAAGGAATTAGGGGATTACAAATGTATAG
Source organism: Tillus elongatus (assembly GCA_964006375.1). Taxonomy (NCBI): domain Eukaryota; kingdom Metazoa; phylum Arthropoda; class Insecta; order Coleoptera; family Cleridae; genus Tillus; species Tillus elongatus. The sequence continues at coordinate 78,680,245 of OZ023262.1, read as the reverse complement.
TTGAATGAAGGAGAACAGGATGGTTAACTATGCAGTGTAGATGTTAAGCAAGTATCACAGCGGGTGCTTTTCTAGTTATGTCATCATTGTTTTATAAACAGTAGTTGCTGTGGAGATTTCCGAAGAGTTTGGTCAATATATTTCGTATTTTGATTGGGTTAAGTTGGGCGCTGTTTGTCGACACAAGTGGCCACATACGGAGAGACTCTTGTGTTTTATATTATAAATAACAGGTTAATTATAAAATACATAAATAAACTATATACCTCTATAGTTTGTTTATAAACAAAAATAATTTTCTAAAGTAAAACTAATGTGGTGAAATAGCTAAGAGAACATTACTGTAATGAAGTGATATAAATTTCTAAACAGAAAACCTTAGGAGCAAATAGATATATCTATAAATAATGGAAGAACTAAAAGGGCAGAAAGTAACCACGTCTATTCAAAAGAGAAAGAAACGTAAGAAGAAACCAGTTGATTTTAGTGAAGTAGACGGAGTCCATAGAATAATATTATCTCAGGAAACTCAAGAAAATATAGGAGCTGTAGTAGGAAAAGATACAACATTTGAAAAGCCGTGGATTTACATATTAAAGCAACAACTGCTAGATCATCTTCATGTATACGAGGATAGCACAGAGTTTCTTGCCCTTAAAAAAGAAATTGTCGAATTCCCTGGACAAAAAATGCTGCTGGGTTATGTTGTTGATGAAGACAGCGAACATGACGAATTTTTTATATGCACAACTAAAGAAGCTACAGAAGCTGTGTCTAAAATGGTTAAAAAACAACAAGACGAACGGAATAATCGATTATATAATATAATACATAAACAGCCCAAGGCATGGACCACTCTTGGTTCCGAAAATGATGTTGAAGAAGAAATACCTAGACGAAATAGACCGCTACTCGAAGTTGAAATTGAGACAAAGTATCCCATCTCAAAACACAAAGTAAAATTTCAGTTTAGACGCTCTGATGATGCAAAAGACGGTTATATGGAACTACAAACAGGTAAGAATACATACATAAATGTCGCACAAGAAGTGCTTAGTAGAATTATCTTCAAACGTAATTTGATAAAAAATATAAAAAAGTCTGGACGCAGCAAGTGCGTTGCGGTAGTGAATTTTCAAAAAAATGTTTTTAATGGCAAATATGTCTCTTTAAACAAAGGCATCAAATTAGGTTACGAGTATAGCCTATATAGTAGAGACAATGTACCATATTTCATAAAAATACAGTTTATTGTTTGAAAAAATACACAAATTTTCAGAAAACATACTTAAATTATTCCCGAAAACTGGTCCACTTTTCCTGGCCAACGAACCTCTTCAAGCTATTTTTTTTATTCTCCAGGGCTCATCCGCGTCTTTGCCGCCCCGATAGCGCCGCAGCCTTTGGCTTATTGTAAATCAGCCAAAATATATTCACAAAAAGCTTCTGACAAAAATTCCGGAAAAAATGTAGCCATAAAAATTTGAAAACAATTTTTTTCCCCAACATTCGCCATTATTTTAATGCAAATTGGCTTAAACGATAAACGTTTCACAAAAATTATATTTTTTTGCGGAAACTTCTAAACAATTTTTTTCACGCAAATTCGAAAACGTTTCTTTTTACAATAACTTATTAAACATTTATTATAAATTGCCAACATTTAAGAAACATCTCACAGAAAGCGATTTTTACTGAAACACTAAAAAATGTCTGCGAAAATTCACCTAATATTTTTTACACGAAAATGTAAAATAGTTATTTCTTTTCTTAGCAAAATCACGAATGTTATATATATATATATATATATATATATATATATATATATATATATATATATATATATATATATATATCACAGCACATATATATATATATATATATATCACAGCGACACTTAAAAAAATAATCGGGCGATTTTGATCGAATTTAGGGAGTGCTTTCCTTTTGTAAATGGCTTGGACAAATTCGTTAGCCAGGAAAAACATCTTGGTATATCCCGGAAAATTTGGTTGTTTCCTTTCAGAAAATTTTTATATTTCCGGAAACAACAAAGTTATGGCAACCAAATTTGGTACCCGGGTTTATATCATAAAACTAAACTATATACCAAAATTTAGATTTGTAAAATAAAAGACAAAAAAGTAATAGGCATTTAAAGAAACAAATTTTGTGATTTTCCTCTTAAAACCTCAAAGTCGAGATTTAAAACTTCAAAATTGGCAATATGTAAGCAAAGAACCTGTAAGGAATACAGGTTACGCAGAAAAATATAGCAAAAAAGTGTTTTACAAACCCTTAAATTTCAGCTTCAACCGTCATTGTCATTCATGTTACTACAATATTTCCAGATAATGGATTTCAAATAGACCCTATCTCGTTTAATCGTCTATTTTTAGCGAATTTTCGTAAAAAAAATTCGCCAATGAGGAGAAATTCTTCAAATGAGCGCGATCTAGGTCCCCTACAACTCATATTCGGGGTTAGTTTAAGTTTTTTATATTTTGATATATACAGCGTGACGCATTCTTACCGTAAAGCTTAATATATCAGTTATTATACAAGATACGAGAAAAAATTGTATACGTTAATTCGAGGGTGTCTTGAACTGCATCTTGTAAAATTATTTTTACAATCTTACATAAGTCGTTGGTGACACCGGTTTTCTGCTTTTTGTGAATCTTGTTACAAAAATTCAGTAATGAGGAGATCGCGCCTTCTAAATTTTGAAAAACTTTATTTAAATGAGCGCAAAGTTGGACCACTGAAACCCAAATCCAAGGCGAGTTTCACACTTAACATGTTTATATATATATATATATATATATATATATATATATATATATATATATATATATATATATATATATATATATATATATATATTTGTGTGTGTGTGTGTGTCACCCCGATAACTTAAAAAATTATGGGTCAATTTTGATAAAATTTGTTGAATACTTTCCTTTCGTAAGTGGCTTGTGGCTTGGATTATCCAGGAAAATCGGACCAGTTTTTCCTGGAAAATGTTCTGTTTTCTTTCGGAAAATTTTTATATGTCCGGAAATAATAAAGCTATGGCAACCAAATTGGGTACGCGGGTTTATATCATAAAAAGCAAACCATCTCCCGATTGGATCTCTACGTTAAGAAAATGTTATAAGCATTTAAAAAATTTTAGTTTTTCTTAAAAGGTCAAAGTCGCGATTATAAACGTCAAAATTGACATGTTCTAGATAAAGAACCTAAAACTAATACGGGTTATGTAGAAGAAATGTCGTAAAAAGTGTGTTCTATAAAGCTTTTAGTTTTAGCTTCAGCCGTCATTGTTCTTCATTTTACTTAAATATTTGCAGAAAATGAATTTCAAATAGACCCTTTCTCCGATGCTTTGGCAGTAGTTTCAGTAATATATTTTATTCTATATATTAATGCGTGAAGCAAAAAATGTGTACCCCTTTTTAGGCACATTGCGCGCACGTAACAGTGTGAGTTTTGGCATAGTTAAAGTCCATATAAAGAAGCATAAAATGTATGTTTAATTTGTGTTGCAAATGGTTTAAACAATGCTGTTTTAATTAGAGGGTCGGTAGAGTGAAGAATGGATCCTGTGATGAGCACTGATAAGTACACTTGGAGAACCCAAATCACCACAACACATTTTAAAAGACCTGACGATCGTTTCACTAACCAAGTTAGCGTCATCAGAGAATGAAACATTCTAAATACTTAAAAAACTAACATCAACTTATATACCGGATCTTAGGTAAAGAGATCGAACTGATGATATTTTCGCGGTGTTTAACAGAAACATTTGCAGAATAGAAGATTTTATTGCCAAATTAAACAATTAATTTGACTCTATAAAATTTACCCACGAATTAAAAATTAATAATAAATTACCCTTTCTAGATGTACTAGTTATCAGGAATAAAGACACTTTAGAATTCGATGTCTATAGAAAGGAAACCACTACTCTAAGCTACATCCCGAACGACTCACATCATACGTACGCACAAAAAATGGCAAGTCTGAATTTTTTAGTAAATCGGTTAGTTAATTTTCCTTTAAACAAAAGTAGATATACCAAAGAATTAAATTATATTAAGAACGTGGCCGATTATAACGGATACACTGCTTGCCTAGTGGAAAAATAAATTAATCAACAAACAGAAAACAAAGAAAATGTTGACGGAGTCAACGACGTTCAGAAGAGAAAAATCAAAAAAAAAACTTTGTTTCTTTACCATTTGAACCTAGAATCACGAGGGGTCTAGACAGCGTTTTTTTAAAAGTCAACTTACAGCTAACATTTTCAACAACAAATACCTTAAAAAACCTGCTAAGTATCCCAAAAGACAAGGATAGCGCGGAGAAAATGTCGGGAATTTATGAAATAAGTTCTAAAGATTGTAATCTTAAATATGTCGGACAAACAAAAATATCGATTGGAATTAGATTCAAAGAACACTTATCCCAGTTACATTACGGTACTGTAGATAAGTCTTCTGTCGCCCGACACATTTGGGATAATAATCATCACGTTGATAAAGATAATCTGAAATTAATAAAAAATGTTAGAAAACCAGGACAACTAAACGGGTTCGAAAGCGTATATATTGCGAAATATAGTTACAACAAAAATGTATGAACGCTCCACCAGCGCCAGTTACGAGTCACCTGATCGATTGCTTTGTTAAATCAAATTCCCACGTTTTCGGCACGTTCTAAAGATAACATGAGTATACAGTTATTGCCGCCAAAGGAATCGATGTTAATTTAGCTGTCGTTGAACCTTCTCAAAACTATTACAGATGGACACTTTTTAGATAAAGTAGTAGGGACAGCGCAAAGACCTTGTCCGGGAATAAAAATACAATACACTGTGAAATTTGCCTGCGACTAATTTCCCATCTCAGTTCGATTTCTTTACCTAAGATCCGGTATATAAGTTGATGTAAGTTTTTTAAGTATTTAGAATGTTTCATCCTCTGATGACGCTAACTTGGTTAGTTAGACGATCGTCAGGTCTTTTAAAATGTGTTGTGGTGATTTGGGTTCTCCAAGTGTACTTAATAGATATTTAGCGATTTTTTTAATTGGGCAAAATTAAAGTAACTGTGTGGTGGGTCGATGGCCAGAAAATTATAGAAATGACAGTATCAACCTTTTAGTTTTTCATTTCGTATATATATATATATATATATATATATATATATATATATATATATATATATATATATATATATATATATATATATATATATATATATATATATATATATATATCATACAGATAACTCAGAAACGAATCGACCGACTTTGATCATATTTGGTAAGTACCTTCCTTTTACAGTTTTGCCTGGAAAATTTTAGGTTTTCTTCCAGAAAATGTTTACACCTCTGGAGATAACAATACGCGGCTTTATATTATAGAATGTAAATTACACACGAAAATTTAGATACGTATTACGTATATAAGTAATTTCAATAGTATCAATTTTTCGTGTGAAAAATATTATGTAAAATTATTTTTGTGTTTTTGAGGAATTCATTTTTGGAAGATTTTTGTGAAGTATTGGTAATAATAAATGTATAAGTTTCTGTAAAAAAAAGAATATTTTACGCTTTCGTAAAAAATAATTGTTTAGCAACTTTCCGTAAGCAAATATAATTTTTGTGTAACATTACTTTAACCTATTTTTTTTTAAAGAAAATAGCAATTTTTTTAAACGAAATTATTACCAAATTTTCATGCAAACTTTTTTTTTTGTCAAAAAGCTTGTGGATAATATATCTTAGCAGGTGTGTAAATAGTTCGTTGCCCAGGAAAATCGGACCAGTTTTTTCGGGATCATTTTAAGTTTATTTTCGAAAATTTATTGTCCTATTTCAAACAATAAAGTTATATTGATAAAATAAGATACATTGTTTCTACTATATATAGGTTATAGCAAATTTCATCACTTTGATTTAAAAAGACATATTTGTCATTAAAAATATTTTAATGAAAATCCACTACCATAATGCACTTGCTACGTCCAGACTTTTTTTAATCGAATACGCCTTATATTATTGCATTTTTCCATTTTCCTTCGAAATATAATGCATGTTTGCAAGAAAAGAAATTCGAGACGCAGCAAGTGCGTTATGGTAGCGAACTTTCATTAAATGCTTCAAATTTCAATAGCTCAATTTGCTATTAACTTGAGGTTCGTTGGCCAGAAAACTGTTTTTTCGGGAACATTTTAAGTTTATTTTTGGACTATGTTTGTACATTTTCGAACAATATAGTTATTTTGATGAAATATGGTACGTTGTTTTTACTATATAGGTTACACTGGTAATCAAATTTGATGGCTGCTTTCATTAAAAAAATACATATTTGCTAATATTTGAAAAAATGCAGAACGAAATTGTTTTCAGATATTCGTGAAAAAATTGTGTACAAATTTTCATGATTTTTTTTATCAAGTTTTGCTGAAAAACTTTTTGTTAATAATGATATCTTGGTAGGTGGGTTTTATCTCAATTCGTTCGAAAGTTATTGCGCCTACTAACAGACAGGCGTACAGGCCGACCGTATGACAGACCGACAGACAAACAAATTTCGTTCAAAAATCATATTTTCTATATGTTTTGAGATTTTTTATGCCGTTTTAGCAAAAACAAAATTCGAAATTTCTGTCACCGATATTCTACCCCACACATTCAACGACACAATTTAGTTTGAGCACAGACTACCAGATTTTTGATGAAATTGAAGGTTTTCTAATAAACAAACGCTAAAACGTTATATTACGCAAGTTTTAGCGAAAAAATGTCTATTTTCACCAAATCTCCCCCATTCATCCCCTACCCCCCAAAGCGATTTTACACAAAAACAATCCGAACCGTTCGTTTGTCGGGTGCTAACGGTATACTAAATTTGAAGACGATATTTCAATTCGTTCTAACAGACAGACATACAGACCGACAGAAAAAAACGTTTGCTCCCAAATCATGTTCCTATATGTTTTGACACTTTTTGCGACGTTTAAGCGAAAAAAAAATATCTTGTCGATGCGATACTTCCACCCGTTGTAACGATGTGTGGAAGTAAAATACATATTTGCTTTTAAAAATATTTTTATGTAAATGCGCTGCAATAACGCACTTGCTGCGTCCAACTGACTGAGAGTAAAAACGGTATTTATTCAGTCACTTTGTTCTTTCATTTGACATTTCTATAAAAAAAATTATCAGCTACTAACGATTATAAATATGTAAACATATACATAGATAATCCTATAAAATTAAATGTTTGTTACCTTTTTGTATTAAATTTAATTTACATAGTTTTGTATTATTTTTGGGAAATTCGCTAAATAATACCATAATCTGATCAGTTATTAGAATTGAATTAAAAATTTAAAGAAAATTTAGGACTTATGCCTACATGAATTATGGTATACGATTAGAAATGTAAATATTTCCAAAATTAAGGTACTTACGTATAGAAAGTGTTATACATAACTTAAAGAAAAAGGCATCCCCTTCACTACTATTGCACAAAAGATGGTCTGTTGCATTTGAAAAATTTTTTATGACAACAGCTACTATTTGAAAACGGCCTGTATATGGTATCTTGATTTTTTGACGACAAATAAAAACAAAAACCTCTCTGAATGCGTCTTTTTCATGGTACTCCGCTATCTATTGGTAAAAACGTCATATCACCCTGTTTTATATGTGCCAGAAACGTGAGAAGTTGCAAAGAATTGAAATTACTCGAAAACGATAAACGATATCAATTTTTTTCTCTTACAAACATGTACTTTAATTCCATAAGAAAGGAAAAAATGCAATAACATAAGGAATTTTCCATCAAACATTTGTAGCACTATCTGAGGAGATGGAGGATAATTGAGGGGTATAGGGGGATGCCAAATCTATGTCAAATGATTACAATACAGGTTTGACCTACTTAAAAACTTAAAATAATCTACTTTATCCGTTTCCCCAATTTTATCTTGAAATAATATTATAATATATATGCAACTTTAGGGGTGCCTTTTCGGTAACCTATTGTTCCCTGAACTTTTGATAACATTTGGTGACTACCTTCTTTTGCAAGTGGCTTGGATAAGTTTGTTAGTCAAGAAAGTCGGATAGGTTTTCCCGGAAATGTTATTTTTTTTCGTAAAATTTTTATATGTCCGGAAATAAGAAAGTTATCGAAACCAAATTCAGTGCGCAGGGTTCTGTTATTATAGGTGAATTGCTTACCGAAACTTAGATCTACAAGTTTAAAGATGAAAATGTGATAGGCATTTTAAGAAAAATTTGGATTTCCTCTTAAATCGTCGCGATTTAAAACGTAATAATTTGCAACATTTAGGCAAAGAACCTAATACGAATACGGATGATGCAGAGAAGAAGAAGAGTGTTTTGCAAACCTTTAAGTTTCAGCTTCAACCGTCATTGTCCTTCATTTTACTACAATTTTGGAAGAAAATTCATTTAATATGTGGCCTTCCTCTGATGCTTTGGCAGTAGTTTCAATTATAGAGCTTACCGGTTAATGGCATATAATTTTTAGCGCATTTTCATAGAATAAATTCGTTTGAGGACACCAATACTTTTAAATTTTGCAAAGATTTCCTTAGATGAACTCGAACTAGGCCCCTTACAACCAATATCCCGTGTTAGTTTCAATTTCGCATTTCTACGGTAAAGTTCAATATGTCCGTTATTATATATGATACGAGAAAAATTTTGTACGTTAATTATAGGATGTCTTGAGCTGTTTCTTAAAAAATTACATTTCAAATCACAGGTGGCCCATAAGTTGTTGGTAATGCAAACTTTCATTTTTTTCAATCGAACACACACATATAATTGCATTTTCCATCAAAATATAATGCACGTTTGTAAGAAAAGAAACTCGAACGCAGTAAGTGCGCTATAGGAGTGAATTTACACTAAATGTTTCAACGTTCTATAGCTCATTTTTTTTCCTCATTTGTTGACGTCGAGATTTACGGCCACGGACTTTTCCACGAACTTCCCGATACCCCAATTTGCTATTAACCTAACGTTCGTTGCCCAGAAACAAGTTTTTTCGAGAAGATTTTACGTTATTTTTTTCGAAAAATTTTGTACATTTTGAAACAATCAAGGTATTTTGATGAGATATGGTAGATTGATTTTACTATATAGGTTATACTGGTGACCAAATTTTATGCCTGCTTTCTTTAGAAAAAAGACATATTTGCTATTAAAAACATTTTTATGAAAATTCACTACCATAACGTACTTGCTGCGTCCAGGCTTTTTACTGATAACATTTTAAACACTACTCTCACCATTTAATAAAAAAACATTTTTACTCCAAGCGTTGCTGATTCGTAATGTATGATATGTAATATATTTACATTTTCAGAGATAAGCAGAGAAAACGTTTTAGCAAAAAGTCGGATAGACGTTGGAACTCAAGTAACTCCAAATGTAGCTGAAAGTGAGGCACAAACTACATTACTATATCCTGTAAATGCAGCAAGACAATATTATTATGAGGTGGAAACAGACCCTATTATTCCCGAGGGTGCTTTGTACAAGATCGAAACACATCTCGAGGAAAATTCTATACCCTTGGAGGATATTTTTACCATAAACTATTACATAAATTTCTATTTAAAAGATTACAATGAATTGGCTCTTAAACGAAAGTCGTCATATATTCCTATGAAATCAATTAAGGATGCTATTGAGTTTAAATATTTTCTTGATGTTGAAATCTGTAAAAACAAGATGATATCTTCAGTAGCTTGGCATCCGTATTATACTGGAGTTGTAGCTGCTGCCTATACGGATATAAATAAATCATTACACATGGACTTGTTTCAGGAGGATAACGAAACCATTAGGATCGTTTACGGTATCAACCCTGTGTTACTATGGTCTTTCAAAAACTCACTTAAGCCTACTTTAATCATGGAGACGCCCAGGGAGGTAACTTGTCTCTCATTTTGTCCACTTGTTGAAGATCTTTTAGTTGGGGGATGTGCTGGAGGACAAGTCGTTTTATGGGATTTACAAGGAAGAATTGAACAAGTAGAGAATGAGGCGTTGCAAGTTAATAGTCGCAGCAATGTCTTTGAACTAATTGGTTGGAAGAAGAAAATCATAACGACTTCGTATATTCGATACACTGCTATTTCCGATTTGGGTTTCTCTAATGGATCAAGCATTGTATCTATAAAGTGGATTTCACCTTATACCGAAGTAACAAAAATTGGTAATTTGGTTGATATGGACGAAGAAGAGAAGTTGGGATTACAGTTTATCACAGCTAGCCAGGACGGCAACATTTGCATTTGGGATTTAAAAAGACACTCACAAGGAGAGGATGAATTCGTTTACCACAGTACCTATTTAGGAGAACGGCCAAAGGATTTAAAAGTTACAGAATCAATGTATCAGTCGTGTCACCTTCGTTTAAGACCGTTATTTCAAATTGACGTATATAATCAAAGCATTAAGGAAATACCAGCTTCTCTAACATCATTTTATTGCACTGAAGCTAAACTGAGTTTTACTAAGGCCTACCAAATAGAAAGTAGTGATCCAAAGCTTTGCGACCATGTTAAATTTACCTCTTCATTGCATAGAACAGAAGATAAACTAGAAAACTTTCTTGTAGGTACTACAAAAGGTGAATTCATGCGAATTCGTTGGGAAAGTCTTGAGTTGGATTTGGAAGATGAGACATCTAGTTGTGTAGTAGGCGAAATAGCTGATTATGCGCTTCTACATGATGGACCTATAACTTCCTTAGAACACAATCCAAAATGCAATACTACTTTAACAACAGGTGGAACAATAATTGCTTTGTGGACAGAAAGTCTTCAAAACAAGGCGTTACTGTGGAGGAAAGAAAACACCCAAGTTACATATGGCTGTTTCAATTATTTTCAACCTTCAGTTTTTTTAACACTTACCGCTGACGGCTACGTTAAAATATGGGAAATTTACTTCAACAGTAAGACTGCAGATTCAAGCCTACACATGTCAAATAATGCTTTAACTCTTTTAACTTTTCAACTAAGGCAGTCTATATGTACTGTCTCGAGTTTTGCTGACGCTTATGGATGTTTGCGTTTGTTCTTAAATCAAAATTTTCATTACAACTTCGAAAGAAACCTATGCGATTTCGAAGCGTTTATTAAGAAAGAGGTATTCCGGAAGACATTATATTCAGATTGGCAGAAAAAATGGAATGATAAACGTAAAAAGAAATTACCTGAAAGCAAGCTTGGAGGCAAACTTAGAATGATGGTTCGGAAAGATACAGTTAGCGCTTTAGTTATCGGCAAACTTTCTCAGGTTAAGTTAAGAAGAAGCCATTCAAGTAAACAAATGGACATTAAACATCAGGAAATAGAAAAAGTTCATCATGATTATAATATAAATGAAATGGTATTGTCGAAGAAAACAATGGACGTTGAGGAACTTAAAAAACAGAAAAGACCTTTACAAATATTAGAGGAAGAACGCAAAAAGAAAAAACAAAAAATGCGTCAAATACAGAGGAGTTCTGAGAAGATGTACAACGATGAAGTTGCGATGCTCTTTCCTGAAATAGTTGCAAAAAATCCACCTCCACCTATGGATCCATACACTTCACAGTTTTCATTGGAAGAAAAATTCCAGTGCCACCAAAACTACCAGCAATTCGAAAAAGAAGCATGTGATATTTTAAAATCAAATCCTTTTTCGCATGTATTTGATAGAAAAAAAGTTCTGTTACAAGGCAGAAAAATTCGAGATAATATTTTTAAGACGCGAGGTTCCCATAGAAATAGACATGACAGTTACAAAAAGAATAGGGACTCCTAATAGCTTGAAAAAAAAGGGTTTTAGATTTAATTATTAAATTCGTCTTATCGTATGTAAGTAGTCACTATTTTTAACAAAATACCATTTTAGTGTTATATACAAGTGTGCCACCGCAAATTTTCCGCCCGGATAATATCCTCCATGGCAGAAAAAGCAAATAATCGCTGGGTCACGTTGAGTTTAGTTTTAAGGGTGACACTAATTTGGTGTTAGTGAATTTTCTTAAAAAAAGAATAATGTGGAGATCGATTTTGTAAAAATTTCTTCACCGAGCGCGAACTAGGCCCCCTAGAACAAACATCCCGGGTCAGTTTCAATTTATATATATATATATATATATATATATATATATATATATATATATATATATATATATATATATATATATATATATATATATATATATATATATATATATATATATATATATATATATATATATATATATATATATATATATATATATATATATATATATATACAGGCTGTCCCACGTAAGGCGCACATTAAAAGTTTTCGAACTAGTACTGGGATTTTGAATATGAAAATTTGCAACTGGAGGTATCACCATCCGCTCATTATAACTAACATATCTTGGTGACTGTATCGCTGCCGGTTTTACCGGAAGTTGCCAACAACTTTCTTAATTTCAGTGTAACATCCTATATTATATTATTACATATTCCGAATGAGCATGCAATTCTGAGGAAAACGATATGCCACTTGTCCATACTGGTGTCAGGCGTTCTCCACATATTCGACTTTCTATTGTTTTTCCATCATAAAGTTGCAAGTCTTTGAAATGGAAATTCTCAGGCATCAAGTATCTCATGGTTCTGAAACTTAGCGCAACTATAGTTCTAGTGGTCAGAATTCTTTTCATCGTGAAAAAAAATTATAAAACTGATACTGTTCGACGAAGTTCAAATATCGATGATTTCAAACACGAGAAAATATTTTTTCCCAAATAGAACACCCTGTATATTTTTATCGCATATCCTTCGGACTGCTATTCTGCTTCGATCTGTATTAGCATTCCCTATACCTATCTTGAATTATTTCTGAGTTATAAGAAGGAATATGAATAAAACACGAATATACTACAAAATTTGGAATCTACCTAGTCGGAGAGTAGACTTTGAACATAATATGAAAACTTATGTCAAAGAAATGCATTATTAGTCTCGCTAGTTGTCATCACAATAGAGTGATCTATTTCTTTGAAAGTATTGTGAGGTACACAATGGAAAATAATGTTGAAGAATATTCTGCTGATAAGATTCTACATTCACGGAGAATGCAGGAGAATCGTGAGTGGGAACGTGTCGCTTGCTCCATAGAAGGTTTCCATATTTACCACCTATGAATAGGACAAAGTTCTCCAGCATAAAGTCAAATTTTCTCAAACAGTGCCAATCGAATCGGAATGTCTTCTTTTTAAAGGGTATGAAGTGAAAACGTATTCGAACACCCAGATATGAAAAAATGAAATGGAAAAAATACTTTTTGAGAGCTATTCAATTCATCTAAGGAGCGACATTAATGCCCCACAGTTAAAAAAAATTACACACCGACACGCACAAAGACACGGTATTATCGCTCACACATCCTAATACAAGTTTTCATTCTTCTCGTCCAGGATATGAATGGAATACCTATATGAAAAATTATGGGTTCTCTTTGCCCTATACCCAAAGCTTACTAGTGGTATCTATTAACATCCCCGGATACCGTTAGATAGTTATTACTGTTATCATCATTATTATTATTGTGATTATTATTATTATCAATACAAAGAAAACAAAAAAGTAGTATTATCTCGGATAATACAAAATTCACAGAGTTTCCATCATAACTCGGGAATCATCGGAGATATGTATAGGGAATGCTGATACAGATCGAAGCATAATATCATTCCGAAGGATATGCGATGCAAATAGACTGGGTGTTTCATTTGGAAAAAGATACTCTTTCGTGTTTCAAATCATCGATATTTGAACTTCGTAAAGAACAGCCTGTATCACTTTTGTAATTTTTTTCACGATGATAAGAATTCTGACGACGAGGAGTGTAGTTTTGCTAAGTTTTAGAACCATGACATACTTGATACCTGAGAATTTCCATTTCAAAGATTTGCAACTTTGTGACAGAAAAACAAAAGAAGATCGAATATTTTGAGAACGGCTGACACCAGTATAGTCAAGTGGCATATAATTTTCCTCAGAATTGCATGCTCATTTCGAATATGCAATAATATATAGGGTATTCTATTAAAATTAAGAAAGTTGTTGGCAACTTCCGGTATAACCGGAAGTGATACAGTCACCAAAATATCTTAGTTATAATAAGCGGATGGTGATACATTCTCTTGCAAATTTTCAGATTCCAAATTCCAATATTAATTTGAAAACTTCTAATGCACGCTTTACGTGGGATAGCCTGTATATATATATATATATATATATATATATATATATATATATATATATATATATATATATATATATATATATATATACCTTAAATGTATCCCATTTACTAGGACAGCTATAAACTAATTCATGAATCCAAATGAAACCCAATTACGGCACCTAAAATAAAAGTAAAAATTATGTATTTGGTAGTACAAAGAGCGATGGGACAAATATTTAGATCTTAGGTCATAAAATTTTGTATTATACCGTAAATGAAAATTATAGCAGGATAATGCACTAGATATAAGTGAAGTGAAGTGGTATATGAGGTTCAGATATCAAAAACAATGATCCTAGAGAGTGAAAAACTATTAAAATTTGTGTGGACATACTAAGTCGACAAGTATGGTATTATACCTAAAAAGATTGTTACTTACAAGGAAAATTGATGTTAAATTATGTAAACAGTAGGATACAGGATAGGAACTAGATAAGGAAAGACAAATGATTATAGGCGTAAGTTGTTAATAAAAATATTAAGTGAGTTTAATAAGTTTTGTGAAAAGAGGTAAGTTTAAGGAAGCTCAACTTATTTTAAATTTAGCGGTTAATAAGAACATACTTTTGACTCACCTAATATACGTACATTTGTAAATTAATGTGTAAAAGGAAAACGACTGTTTTTGAACTGTATTGTGATTCAGCAACATGATTGGTAGCATCTAAAAATAAATTTGTATTTGAGAGAAAATAATTTAATTGGCGAACTGGTAGAAAGGAATTTCGGGCATCTCGACTACGAAAGAGAGGGTTAAGCAAGAACCTCAAGCAAACACCGGTACAGCAATTGTTGTTATGAAAAATGTACAAAATTTAATAAAATTCCATGAACAAAGGCAGAGGAGCCTACCAAATGGTAGGCTTGGTATTGGGTTCTAGAGACCCAAATTCGCGCTCGTTTGAAAAAATGTTCGCAAAGTCTCACCATGGATACCCCTACCTTTGTATTATATATTAATATTATTAATCTTATGTGTGACTGATTTGTGAAGACAAGTTAAATAATTATTTAGCTCAAAATAAGAGAATAGGTATCTTTTTAATTTGTAATTATAAGTGACACCTAACTACAATTCTGTGGCCACAAACTATGTTCTATTATTATTATGTTTTAGTTTTTAAATAATTATTTACAAAATTAATTACACAAGAAAATTACAAGAGATTTCGACCGGAGAACAGATAAGTTTATTTATTTATTACACCCCAATAATTTAAACACTAACACAATAACACAATTATAGAGTATGATTTCCTTGAAATCAGAGTACCCCAATTTCAAGACCACAACACTGATAACAAATCTCAATGACCAGTTTAATTAGCTTCGATAGATGAATGGTCTCCTACCCAGGTATTTTATTCTTTAATGGCAGTGATTGGAGAGAGGCCCGGTCGGTAAAATCCTTGCATAGGTTTGAATTCTTAACCAAAATTCTAAACCAAGCAATTATGATTTTAATTTTTAACCATTTCCCAGGGCACTATTAATAAAATAAGTTATTTGTGTAGTACCTTGGGCGAAATAATTTGCTCTAGATTATTTTACCCTTAATCGCCGAGGTTCTAAGACACAGCAATTGTTGTTGCACAAAATATTTCTGGCATGACTTATTGGGACAAGTGGATATAGTCAAGTGAACACCATTGGGCATGTTCCTCGCTCAACTAACGCTTTGCAAGTGCCGCTATGAGTTCCGACCAGAGGCGCTTCGACTAAAACTGCCTGTTTGTCTCTCTCTCTCTCTCTCTTCCATGGGTTACCCAGGAGCACGTGACCAACATTTAGTGCTCTGTGCACAGTGAGCTGAGGTAATTCAGCTGTTTTTAGGTACGATTATCGGTGTTTATGACCCAACTAAGAATAAATGACTTAGTTTTTGTTATTGGAATATCTGCGCTTCGGCCTGCAGATTTTCTTCGTTTTAAAATCACTATTTCCGAGTATTGCAAAGCTCGATTAAGTATTTTACGGCCGGTTGGCTAATCAAGGCTTAACATAACTAATCACAGCTTCAAAATATTTGGTTTTAATGGCGAAAATCCAAATCATAGTCTGTGATTGGTCGTCTGTGGCCTTGATTAACTAACCGTCGCTTAAATATTTATTCGAGCTTGGTGAAACTGGGCATTATTCTCTGATATGATGTAACTATTTTTCAAAATCTAATTTGCCTTATTTGTAGAGAATTTTCATTAAATTTTTTAAGCGAATGTATCATAAGGTTACTTAAGTTCCGTACTTAAAAACACGGGTGTTGCAAGTTAACCAAAAAACTAAAATTGACGCTTCCGTGCGTTGTTGGTTTCCTTTTACAATAAAGGAGAAAACCTGTGTGGGTTATTTGTGGTAGGCCAGCCTGTATATATATTGCCAATAAATAATGATCAGGAAAACGAAGCACTGTGTCTGCGCTTAATAAAATATTTAAAAATGTAATTTAGTATGAGTTTTTATAATTTTTACCCAATCTGTATTATAAAGCATGACTGTAAATAATTTTGAAACATAAAGTAAAAAAAAAGTTGTCAATAAATTGTATTTTCTACACAATACATTGAAAGAATTATAAAATGAAGTTACATTATTCGAGGGTGTATTGCTGTTTAGTTAGCCTGGAAGCTTTCCACTAATGAAAATAGAATTAAGTTGCTAATAATAGGATTTTATAAAAAAAGCTTTGACAGCTTATCAGTAGACGTCCCTACTTTTTTGTGGTTTTCAGGTTGATTTTACCTTTCATTTAACGTTTACAGTTTGAAACAATGGGTAAATTTTTGGGTAGAATCCACCCAAAAACCACAAAACAGCTAGCGATGGCTACTTCTGAAGACAACTTTGCTGTGCCGAAATACGTATCTAACGCTAAACTTTCAGTTATTATTTCTATGGTTAATCTGATGTTTGTCTGTTTCCATCCACATCATCCAACAACGGTCTTTTATTTGTCAAAGTTTGTCATCCAAAATTGAAATAGTGACGAAATTGTAAACCTTTTAAAACTCCATGTCCGAGGAAAAACAAGATTTGATAAAAAGAGTTTCCATCAGGTGTTAAGTATGTACTTTTTAAACGGCAATCGGGCAGTTGGCTAATATGGTAGAAACTTTAGCGATTAATATAACCTTTGTATGCTATTATTGGAAATGATGTGAAAAATGAGCATTGCTCTGAAGACCAACCTCTGGGACTACTCAAGATAACATTGATTCTATCCATAAAATGATCTTAGAATAACGATGAATTGAGTTTAAGCACCTAACAGAAACATTGCCTGTTTCCCAGTAGTATGCATTTTACATGAACATGTACTTTACGACTCGGGAATAAGAAATCTTTCTTGAGGTCATGGTTAATTAAGAGACAAACGAGGTAGTAGCGGACTACATACGGTATGAGCGGAGGTTTACCTAAGCAATGAGATAACAGGTACCACACACGCAGCGAATGCCAGTACACAAGTGATATTATCAGGCCCTCAGTCAAAAGATGGGAGAGGTGGAAGATAAATTCCTGGAGGTCCTATGCGCGCTGTGACTACTCAGTATCCCCGATCGAGTGAAACAAGGACACAAACATCTTGATTTCTTTAGTGAGCTGTGAATCCTCGCCGTCCTTACAAAGGAAACACAAGAGTTCCTAAGGTATGGGGTGAAAAGCTCGGGTCAAGGAGTTTACTTAGAATAGAGATATCTAGATAAGCTGTGACTCATCAGCCTCCTTATCAGGATCAATCCTAGATGGAAATTACTCGATTATTTAAGTGAGCTGTGAATCTCCAGCGTCCCCACAAAAAAATGCAAGATAATGTAACAAACAGGACGGTAGCTAGTAAAATGCAAAATAATCTCAATTGCTAAAATCTGACTCAGAAGCGTGATATTTAAAAAAAGACATGTAAATTTGCTACCAGATATTAATTAAAACGGACACTTTCTCACCTGTAAAAATATTGCTGTTCGACGAAAAAAGCCAAGCCTGGAGCAATCTGACCGAAAGCGGAATCGGTACGGACTCGGGAGGACTAGTAAAGGTTCACTGTTGCAATCTTGTCAGAAGAACTACGACTGCTTATACCTCGTGAGGCCATGCCTTTTATATGGTTTGGCGAGCACGTAAAAATCTTCACGTCGATTGGAGCTTATCGAGAGAGATAGGATAATAGATACCTCAAATATACACGTTTACTCAGAAATACACTGTTTAAAAATTTTTCATGGTAAATATATATTTAATCGATTTGTATTTCGTGTTTGGAAATTAAATTGTCACCAGTTTTATAATATTTCATCACAAAGTAAACGATTTTCGACCAAACACGAAGTTATAAAAGTAGTTTGAAGACGAACCTATTTTACTTCCACGTCGTCAATAGATGTGGAAGTATGCCATCGGCGACAAAAAAATCAAACTTTGTTTCGTTTAAACGTCGTAAAAAGTGCCAAAACATATAGAAAATTAGATTTGGAAACGAAAAATTAATGTGTGTCGGTCTGTATGTCTGTCTGTTTGTAGCGACGATAACTTTAGAACGAATTGAGATATCGTCTTCAAATTTGGTATGCAGTAGCACCCGACAAACGAATGGTTTGGATTGTTTTTGGTTAAAATCACTTCAGGGGATAAGAGATGAATAGGGGATGATTTGGTGAAAATTGATATTTTTTAGTTAAAACTCGAGTAATACAGCGTTTTAGGGTTTGTTCATTAGAAAACTTTCAATTGCATCAAACATTTGGTATTTTATGTTGAAACTAAATTATGCGTTGATTATGTGGGGGTGGAATATCGGCGACACAACCTTCGAAAATGTTTTGCCAAAAGAGCGTAAAAATATAGAAAACTTGATTCTGAAACGAAATTTTTTTGTCTGGTGGTGGTCCATCTGTCGGCCTGTGCGTCTGTCTGTTAGTAGGCGCAATAGCTTTCGAACGAATTGAGAAATCATCTTCAAGTTTGGTATCTAGTTAGAACCTTACAGGGAAATTCTTCGATTTGTCTTTGGGTAAGATCGCTTTGTGGGGTAGGGGATAAATAAGGGATGATTTGGTAAAAATTGACATTTTTGCGTTAAAACTCAAATAATATAACTTTTCAGTAATTTATGGGTACAGGAATACGAATATTTTCTTTGTGGTCAAGTCATGGGCCCTAAATTTATATCATGAGAATGTCTTTCTAGGAGAGTAGATTATCACATTTATGTGGAAGATATGATTCAATTTGCAGCACAATTTTAAATGCTTTAGCTTTGGTTAATTGATGTGCTGCTTATAGGACACAAAATTATAGCTTTTCATATTGTAGTTTAAGTCCTCTTCAATACCTCCTCGTATAACTTAAAGGAGAACTTACCTCAAAGCACTAATTGATATTGATTTTGATCCCAGTAGTTCAGTGGCTATTAAGTCAAGCTTCAGTACAATCCCTTATTTCGTTGAAAGCACTAAGCCATCGCAATGCTACGATCCCTTAGTGATGTTCTTTTCTCGAACAATTGTATTACAGCAAGCTAAAAGCCTAGAAACTCTGAAGGCAATTCGACCTTTTTATGATAAAACGTTTCTTTGATATTAGGTTTGTAGAACATAGACCAGCAACCAAAAACAAAATAATTACCATCACTTTCTTGAAACCGCTAAAGGTAATTATATATTTTTTAATAGACAACTGTCATTTTTTTATTAAGAAAATTCACTATTCTTTAACGATGGTGACACTTTCGTTTTTTTTTTCAAAAGAGCGCGAATTGAGTCCCCTAAAAGCCATATCTGAAGTCCGTTTGCATTTTAGTGAATTAAAAAAAAATCACTAATGAGGAGATCCCGACTATTGAATTTTGAAAAATTTATTCAAATGATATATGTTTATATATATATATATATATATATATATATATATATATATATATATATATATATATCACACCGATAACTCAAAAAATAATGGTACGATTTTAATTAAATTTGGTGAATACCTTTATTTTGCAAGTGGTTTGGATAAAGTCGTTAGCTAGGAAAATCGCTCAGGTTTTCCCGGAAAATTTTGTGTTTTCTTTCGAAAAAAATTCATATCTCCGGAAATAACAAAGTAAGAGCAACCAAAGGTTTGTATGGTGGGGCCACGTGTACAAGATATCGAGAATGCAACTTTACCTACACCGAGACTAAGGAGGTCTTAATCTCATAAATATTGAAGATAAAGCCATGGCCTTATTTATAAAAACACAGTTTTCTTCGTGGTCTCCAAATGTCGACAAAGTTAGGTACAAATCCAGCCTTAATATTATATTTGCGGACAACACAATAGCATCACATTCGCTAAAGGCATACAAAAAAATAATAAGTAAAGTTCAAATGCTTCATCTGCAACAAAATTCGATTGTAAACACCAAAGAGCTGTATCACATGTTTATAGACGTAAGGAAAATAACAGCAAATATTTAGCTAAAGCATCAAAATATTGCTTGGAACAACATTTGGAAAATATTCGACAACGACTTGTTGCCAAGAGACTGGAGGTCAGCAACATACAAGATGATAAATAAGACTTACCCCACTAAGGACAAAAATTTTCGGCATGGGATTACCCAAAACAATTTGTGTGAAATCTGTACTTTAAATGACGTGGATACTTTAACACATAGGATTAAAAAATGCAACATGGCGGACAGAAATTGGGAATGGGTTAGTAACAAATTAAAGAATGTTTTTAAGTGCAACACGTTAAGTGAAGACATTTGTGTAAACATAGCTACTGATTTTATAGGTAACAAAGATAGTGAAAATGTGTGGCAGTGGTTTTTGTGTGGTGTTTTATGCTAACCTTGAAGTAAAATTTAATCTGAAAACCTGATAAATATGTATAGGCAGAGCCGATATATTAAAACAAGGACTTATGAAGCAAATGAGCTTAGTAAATGAATATTTTGTTTTTATTTATTTAGTTAGTTTGTAAATATATTTTGGAAGTGGCCATGACAGACCGCTTGACCCAAGTGTCCCCGCCTATAATCCCTACTAAATAGATTAAAAAAAGTGTAAACAGCCCAAAGAAAAGAATATCTGTCATATTTAAAACAAACAAAAACACAGAAGTATTGTATGAAAATATATAAGTATGTAGTGTAAACAGCTAAAAAAAAAGGATATCCGTCATATTTAACGCAAACAAAAACACAGAAGTATTGTATGAAAATATATAAACAGTATCACAAAATGTAAACTATGTATCTGTTATATATGTATGTATATATGTGTATATATGTATATATCAAAAGAAAAGTAGCATACAGATGGGATCCAAACCAAGAAGCCGGAAAAAATGTGCGAATGGTCTGACGACCGCAGCCATGAAAGAAGACAACACACACGTAAGTATATTTCTGTAAATACGTTAGGTGAAAAGCTTGTATATTTTATATTTTGATTTAAAATTTGTAACATATGTACTTTGAATAAATGATGTACAGTTAAAAAAATACTCGGATTCGACAAATATTTTATTACGTATTCTCACAACACTAGCTAATACCTTATTAGGATCTTATGATATAAACAGTTTAAGTGCCTTATAGTAGCGAATTTTCATAAACATATTTCAAATGGTGATAACCCAATTTCCCATTACGTAAACTAGAATTTTCAGTACTCCTCTGTGGCTCGTACAGTGAACACATATCGTTGAGACGCTGCCGACAGAGGTATAAAATATTGTCAATAAGACAAATTCTTTTGAACATACGAGGGTGAACAAAGATCCAAAGGGATTTAAGACGTGAAAATAATATTTGCTCGGACTTCAGAAATGTTGGAAGACGACAACAATATTTACAGATACATCAGAGAAATTTAAAGATTACTGATGATCAGGTTTTATGTATACAAATTGACCATGTTAAGGCAAAAGTCTTTATATAACTCATTACCAAAGTGTTGGTTGAAAAAGGTATAAGAAAATTTGAGAACGGAGGCCTGTTTTATGTGGATGAAGAGGGCGGTACACGTCGCTTGTTTAATATGCGGGACAAATAAAAACCTGCATAATCTGTGATGAACCAGATCATATCAGCAGAGACTGCCCCAAGAAGCCAGCGAATCGAATATACCAGATAAGAAGACCTCCGATGCCCGTAGTTGACCAACAACTGGACACAGAGCAAAATACTGCTGTAAGATTGTAATATGCCAAAACGATTTCACAGATAGTTCAAAACGAACCAGGTTGCGGTAATCAAAGCACAGAAAAGCGGCTACTTGTTTCAACAGAATAAGTGATGTTTTAAGCTAACCAACTCCAGGTTATCACCAATGAAAGAAAAGAAAAGAGGAAAAAGGAAAACACAACAAGCTCCAGTGAAGAGCATAGAAGAAAGGTGCCGCCAATAAAAGTTAGTATACAATAAAGAGAAAAACAGTGTTGGTTCAGATGACTCAGATCAAGGTTATGAATCGTTTTAGTAAAACACTTTATTAAGAAAAATGTTATTTTTAAAAACTATAGTTACAATCAACATCAATTGTTTCAGCTCAAAAGTTATACAAGCTCTTCTAAGATTTCCTAGTAGATAATTCAATAGACATTGCATTTCTTCACGAAGTAAATATCGATACAATAAAGTTAAGACAAGATTAGGACTATTTTTTTAACACCGATAATGGTCAAAGAGGGACCGGCATTATTTACAGAAAAGGAGAAAATATACAGCAGATAAATTTTAGTCAATGTGGCAGAATATTAAACGCAACGATAGACAACATAAATTTTGTTAATATTTACGTTCAGTCTGGTTCTAGCAATTATAGAGCTAGACAAGAATTTTTCGAGCAAACCATTGTGGATTTTTTGCACTTTAACTATGTAATGAAAAGAAAAGACAACAGAAACCAAGAAAATATATGCAAATCCTGACAAAATATCTTTTGCCGTCTAAATTTAAAAGATGTATGAGAATATCTCTTCGGAGATCTTGTAGAGTTTACCTATGACAGAAATGATTTTGCGTCACGCATAGACAGGGCATATATAGCAAAAGAAGCTGTGGGGTTAGTCTACAAAATTTCATGTAGAATCCTGGTATGTAATTAAAATGGGGTATTTCCGTTAAAAAAAACAAAGCTGGAGTTGATATCCAGTATTTTCGGAACTGCCGCTATATTATAAATATTTTATTTAGACTCGCAACAGTCGATTCTGGAGGAATACCAAATTTGATAATAATACGATTTTGGGAAATCAAAATGTTTCCAATGAACGTGGTAAGTGACTCACCTGGGAATTACCATCGATAAAACTTTAACGTACAAGAAACACCTAGATAATATGGCAGCCAAAATCCGAACAAGAAATAATATCCTACAGATGCTTTGTGGCACGACGTGGGGTGCATCGGCTATACCCTTCGATGCTCGGCTTTGGGTCTCGGCTACAGTGCGGAGGAATACGGTGCCTCTGTATGGCTAAATAGCTACCATGTCGCTAAGATTGGCACCAGTTTATTAATGCAATGCGAATCATCACGGGATGTATTAGGTCAACATCAACATACTGGCTCCCAATACTCAGCAACATCCCTCCTCCAAGCCTCCGACGACAAGAAGCATTAATTCGCCAATACAAGACGATAGCTCGAAACCCACAGTTGCCTATACACGACGACGCTGCCAGTGCAACTGCTCGCAGACTGAGATCTCGCCAACCAGCGATTAGGACGGCAAAAGACCTCTGCGCCGAAAACTTCAACCTAAACGATAAATAGACGAAGCAATGGATGGGATCAACACCCCCGGACATTCATGGGAATCTGCCAGCCAACAAAGAGCCCAATGGATTTGACCTCCCCCGACAAACTTGGAAGACTGCGAACCGAATACGAACCGGCCATGGCATATGTGCTGACATGCTGTACATATGAGGAAAGCTGCCGTCTGCCGAATGCGACTGTGGGGCCCCGCGCCAGACTGTTTCTCATATAGTGGAAGAATGTGAGCAGAGGGCATACGCTGGGAGCATGGTGGATATGCTGACTTTGTCGCCGGGCGCAACCGACTGGATCGAGGGCTTGAACATAGCACTATGATATTTCTTAAATAATCCATATAGTGTTTATTAGTCTTTAACGTATTAATCCATATAGTGTTTATTAGTCTTTAACGTATTGGAAATAGAATAGAATTTAAAAAACGCTTAACTCAAACAAACCAAAATCAGTAACCTAGAACGGGTACAACATTCATGAAATCAGTCAACAGCTACACCGCAAATACATAAATTTTACACAACTTTCGAAAACTTAAATGCTACGCATTTTAAAACTGAAAAAAAAATTCTAGATAAAGGCTACAAATACGGTCCAGCATTTAAATTTACAAACAAAATTACAGAGCTATTAGCTTCCAGATATCCCCTGGCAACGCGAAAACTTGAAAAAGGTGGATTTTTAAGTACACTTGCTTCAACAACATCATAAAACTATTTATCTTTTACCAAATCTGATAAAAGAAAAAGCAAACACAACCATGGCTAAAAATATGGCGTTATGCAACCTAAAAATGAATCATTTTATTATCGCAGGAAAGCACAGCGATTAGGGGATACCCCAATAAATTCCCTCCAGACAAAACAAAAAAATCGGGGTAAAAAACATCCTTGTGTAGGGTGTAAGAAAATAAATAACTTTTATATAAAAATCCGTAACCATCAGATATGTGTGGATATTTAAAAATACATAAACCAGATCCATAAGACAGCAGTCATGTTAAATTATAATATAGCCAGCAGATTGGGTTCACTTATTTAAGCACACTTACATTCCAAAATATTCAGTTAAGAATTCTCATGAAGTATGACAAAATTTAAAGAGCACAACTATTCCTTCAAACAGTGAATTAGTTTGGTTTTATGTTAGTGGCATGTATTCTAAAATACTCTTTAGACAATTCTTACCCTCATTAAAAAACCGTTTACTAGAAACGAAAAGTACATGTGATGAACAAAAACGAAATAGTGAATCTGTTTATTGAATTTACAAAGCAAAGCTATTTTAAATTTGGTGAGAAAATTTCTCTGCAAAATTAAGACCTTCTTCTTACGGGTAGTCTGTTGTCTCGTTTATTGGCCAACATATTCATGAAAAACTTAGAAAAACAAGTTTCAACATTAGAAGTTTCACATATTATCTTTTGGTACAGATATGTAGATTGAATTTTAGCATGTTTTCAAGGTAGCCTTAGAGAATTAAATGAATTTTTATAGTTTATTAATAACCCCATGCAAACATTAAAATGTACTTTAGACAAATAAGCTAACGATACTATAAATCTCTTGCGTGTAACCATTAAAAAGTTAGAAAATAATTCACTTGACCTTTCAATATACAGGCAACAACTATACCATGCGATTCATGTCACCCATTTTTTACAAAAGCTGCATCAGTCTACCATTTAAAGATGATGCATTGTGCATTTTCAATACCTATATGCCTGAAACGACTCAAAAATAAATTTTGGGAATCAAGCAAATAGCATTTAATAGTGTTTACTCTGTTAAAATAATCGATAAGATAATAGACACAAAATAATACAAATTAGCCCCAAATTTAACTTACCCAAATTTGTATTAGAAACAAAAAGATAACAAATATGTTTCGAAGACATACTTTGGAAACATTTCAGAAAAGATTTCTGAAATGTTAAGTAGCAATACAGATAAAAAATAGCTTTAAAATCTTAGAACACGACGCGTGATTTTCTATTTAACTAGAAAGAAAAATCATATTTGTTGACAAAAGCTGGAATTTATAAATCAGCATTGTAACGCAGTCCACATTCACCAAGCTTATAGCAGTTTTAATGCCACATACAAACAACATATTTCTGCACTTAGAAATAAGTACGCTGACAAAGCTACATTTTGCAAAACATATCACGGATACTCAATACAGCCACATGGAGTAACTAGATTTTTGTAAAGACAAGCGCAAAGGCTACTTTTTAAAGCTTTATTTATAGAAAAGCACATACCTACACGAAAACAAATGTCTTTTCTTAAATGAGCAAACTAATTTTTGGTTCAATCCTCTTTCTTGGAAACTTTTGCTTCTAATTAAATGTATCAAACAAAAAACATTTATCTATATTAAAAATAGTTGCAATAATGTAATAAGTTGACTTGTATCAATATTTTTGTTACAGAGAGCCTACTTCTTTTGCTGTTATTGTTAGTTATATTGTTATTATTATTATTATTATTATTATTATTATTGCTATGGTTATTATTGTTATAAGTTGATTTTATTTTGACGCAAAATATAGAAATACATGACGCAGACATTTTAGAAACGTCATTTGTCATTTTTTTTTCGTTTTTAGTTTTTTAATGAGAATACTGTAGTGTGGCAACGGGTTTTTATCCATAAATACATATAATTTTCTTCTGTCTGACGATTTCGCGAAACGGTAACACCAATTCCAAAGAACAAACAAGTAATTTTGAGCCAGAGAAGAAGTCTACATCTGCATTGAGTATCAAATTGCCAAAACATATCAGCAGACCACCATGTAGTGTAGTGTCAAACACAGATGCGGCTTATTTACCTAGATATTTTTTCAACAGTTTTATTCAACATACACAAAAAGGTTCAGTCATTTATCAAGAGATATAGTAGACTATAGTTTTGTAGTTTTCAAGTTATTCAAGATATCTCAGGTCCTTACCGCTAGTAAAATGTAGTTTCTACTTAGTCTTCTAAGAAGTAATTCTGCTGATACTTTTCCAAAACATTTTTTTTTTAATTTGGAAAATATTGATTTAATTTATGAGCACTTATTTGAGGTTTGTTATGGATCAACAGATATGAAGTTTAATGTTTGAAAAATAAGATATGGATGTAGATTTAAACTTTACTCGTTGTGAGCAAATTATTGTATTAGGTGTATAACTAAAACGTTGACAAATGTAGTAGTGATGAGAGTTTTTTTAAATTTTTTTTTGTTAAAATAAAGAGCATATCTATATATGAGCTTTATTACTGTAATAAGGTAAATCACGTATAAACAATTTTTACAGTTGAACACAATAACAAGCAACGAAATTTAAATCGTTACTATTAAGCACTTAATACACAAAATTTAAATGTGAAGACTAACAATAAATACGCTTGATTATTCAGTGGTTTGTTCATATATATATATATATATATATATATATATATATATATATATATATATATATATATATATACAATAATTACATTCTTTTTTTTACAATGGCAATTGCTTCTTTCTTAAATATAACTTAATTATTTTATCTATTTTGGATCTAAGTAATTTTTTATGAAAGCATTCACAAGTATCTGGAACGTCCTTGGCATCGTCTTTGGACCAAACTTTCATAATGCATTCCGTGACATGTTATTCTCATCACTTCATTTTCGCAATTTCCCAACCCATTTTGAAGTCTATAAATTTGATTGCGGTGATAATCTAACAACAAAGTGTCATATTTTTCCAGAAAATCTTGTACATCCATCTTCTTGCAGCTAGGTAAGCGGACACAAAATAAAAAACTGAAGGATAAAAATAATATCTACAACTACTATTGCTACCCAGTACAGTAATCTAAAGTGAACATAAAAGAGTTAATAACAAATAAATAATTATACATATGATTTATAACTTAAATCGATAAGTAATTGTGCCATATGAATCAGGAAAATGCCTCCTCTTTGTAAATTGTAAAAATTTAAGGTTACTTCTGGTTATTATTTTCTTTAAAGTATAAAAATTGACTGATTGTGAATTTTTTAGTTTAAGCTTATGCCTCTTACTTTGCATGAAACAATTAACAACTCTAAAATCTGGCTTACATTGAATGCAACTAATATTTTTACTTTTAATACAGATGGAGATGGAGGATGGCAACAGCGACTTAAATTTGAACAATTTGCATGACTGTTAAGGTGGTATAATCTCTGCTTGTAGTATTTACAGAAATAGCCTGCTGTCGAGCTCACAATTTCATTATGATAAGCATTTTCTAACAATGAATGTAAACATTGTTTACCTTCATCGAAAACACCTTCAATATATACAACATTGCCTTTTCTATTATTATACACACATATAGTGTGTTCATTCAGATAATTTTAAATTAATTAACAAATTTTTAAGTTTTATTGAAATTTTATTTTACAATAAAACGTGAATGTAACTTGAACATAATTTAAAAACAAACTTTAAACGAAAATTATAACCTTTGTGCATGTTAATAATTTTTCCTACACTCACCATAGGTAAGTAACATATCAGCGTATTCGTTAGGACCAAAAACTGAAGCCATAGTAACTAGGAACAATTTTTGACTAGAAATTATTTAACTGTCACAGGTGGAACTAGTACCACAAAAATACTTGCCTACCAAAATGACTGTTATTATTTCCGAAACGGTTAGCATTAGGTGCCAAAACTATTATACGTCTTTTAGAGGGTTAGATGAAGAATTGAAAAATACAGTGTCTCGTCTGAAAAAAATATATTGGATACAAAAATGTCTACTTTTAAGAGATCATGTATATAAAAACACATTTGCGCTGAAAGCAGTTCTCAAACCAAAAACATTCTGCATTAAATTTTTCACAGCTGATCACAGTGAATGGAGCTGGGTCTTAATAAAAAAAACTCTGGACGCAGCAAGTGCGTTATGGTAGTGAATTTTCATAAAAATGTTTTTATTGCAAATATGTGTTTTCTTTTTAAGAAAGCAGGCATCAATTTTGGTTACCAGTATAACCTATATAGTAAAAGCAATGTGCCATGTTTCATAAAAATAACTTTATTGTGTGAAAATGTACCAAGATTTCCAAAAGTAGACTTAAAGTGTTCCCGAAAAACTCGTTTCTTGGTCAACCTTATAGGTTAATAGCAAATTGGGCTATTCAAATATGAAGCATTTGATCAAAGTTCGCTACCATAACGCACTTTCTGCATCCAGAATTTCTTTTCTTACAAACATGCATTATATTTCGATGGAAAATAACATAAGGCGTGTTTGATTAAAAAAAAAAGAAAATTTGTATCACCAATGACTTATGGGCCATCCTGTGATTGTAGAAATATTTTTTTAAGATGTAGCTCAAGACACCCTATAATTAATATATACAAATTTTTTTCAAATCTTGTATAATAACGGATATATTGAGCTTTATTGATTTTTTACGAAAATTCTACAAAAATTATGTACCATTAAACGATAAACTCTATAGCTAAGGCTACTGCCAAGCATCAGGGAAAGCGTCTATTTCAAATGAATTTTCTGGAAACATTTTAGTAAAATGAAGGACAATGACGGTTGAAACTAAGACTTCAGTGTTTGTAAAACATCCTTCTTGAGACATTTGATTTCCATAGCCCGTATTAGTTTCAAGTTATTTGCCAAAATGTTGCCGATTTTGACGTTTTAAGTCGCAACTTTGACGTTTTGAGGAAAACCCCAATTTATTTTTCTTTAAATGCCTATAACTTTTTTGTCTTTTGACATACATAGTTAAATTTTGGTAGGTGACTTACATATAAGGACATAAACCCGCGTACCAAATTTGGTTGCCCTTACTTTGTTAATTCGGGAGATATAATTTTTTTTCGAAAGAAAACACAAAATTTTCCGGGAAAACCTAGGCAGATTTTCCTGGCTAACGAACTTATCCAAGCCATTTGCAAAAGGAATTTATTCACCAAATTTAATCAAAATCGGCCCATTATTTTTTGAGTTATCGGTGTGAAACATATATATATATATATATATATAAATATATATATATATATATATATATATATATATATATATATATATATATATATATATATATATATATATATATATATATATATATATATATATAAACATATAAAAATTCAAACTGACCCCGGATATGTGTTCTGGGGGGCCTAATTAGCGCTCATTTGAAGAAATTTTTTCAAAATTCAAAAGTCGAGATCTCCTCATTAGTGAATTTTTTTAAGAAAATTCACTAAAAAGCAGAATTTCAGAGAGAGAGAGAGAGAATTTTGAAATTAGTCAACTTGTTGTAGTGTACACATTAATAAATATATTAAACAAATTGCCAAAAAATATCAATTCAGAATATTCAGAAAGCCCTTGACGTATGTCATCTCGGTAAAACTAAATTCTGAAATTTACGGCATTAAAATATTGCTGTTTCGCAGTAAAAACTCAGACTGTACAACAAAAGTATTTCGCTTGCTGGTAAACCATTTAAATGAGACGACATAGTTATCTATAAACATAATGAATGATATTGATTATTGACTTATACAAAGCTAGATATTAGATTTGTTTCACTCACTTGACTTGTTTATAGACCAATTAAATCACATAAAATTTAAAAATTTGCTGGCCATTCTTCACTGTACAATTGTCGAAAAATTCCATAGTAATAAAAACTGTATTATATCTTAACCGATATGTCCAAAACTTCCTTCGATTTCATAAAATGACACGATTTTGATTAAATTGCGTTATATTACTTGCTGACTTAACAAGGAATAAAAACGAGATTTTTGGGAGATTCGAATTTTGTATACGTATATGCATATTTAGATACATTTATATCTCGTTACTAATGCTACCGATTTCTACTTTAATTTTTCACTCATCAAGTCATCTGATAATTAAGATAACGGTAATAGAAGAGCAATGTAAAATCTTCCAAACAAATTTTGAACAAATAGCCATCGCGTTCTTACTCCCAGACGTTCGAGCCTCCCTTTCTCACTATTATAACATTCTTGTCTATATCGTTACGGGTATATACAAAACTTCCATCAACTAAATAAAGTGAAAACCAAAAATTAGTTTAGATTCATAAATAGTGATACCAGATAAAAGAAATTATAATATGAATTACAAGTTATTTACTAACTTGCAATTATCGTTTAATGAGTCACAGACGTCATAGATCATTAAAATTGCGATAATTAAAAACTAGTTAATGACCTTGACAACGTCATTAAAGAGTAATTAATGGGCTTATAATTATCCAAGATGGCGGAAAGTGTCGCTTTTCTACTCGTCTCAACGCATGTCTTTGGGATTTTATTTTTAATTTGGAAAAAACTCTAAATATTGTGTATCAAATTACTCTAAATTCACAACATAGGTTTACTTGCACTATTTCTAGCCACATGTCGAGTCTTATTCCAGTTACTTTGATATTTACAAAAATATAGCGTTTTGCCCGATTTTCTACCGGAAAAACTTGAGCATAAAGGCTGATTAACAAACTCGACATCTGTTTTCGCCAAAACAAGATTTTTGCCAAGTTTGATTCCAATCAGTTTAGTATTTTTTGAGTTATCGCTCGGATACATATACATACATATATATATATATATATATATATATATATATATATATATATATATATATATATATATATATATATCCTTTTCGAATATATGTGGCCTAAATTCTAACCTGAACTCCGTCCACCATTTCCTCCAGGCTAACAGGCCCCAACTCCTCTTCCTCACCGAAACCCAAATCAGTGCCAAAACAGTCACTAATCACCTTAATTTCCCGGGGTATGAGCTCCTTACTGCCTTTAGATTGCATGGAGGCGTGTGCGCATACGTCCGTAGCAATCTACCCTGCACCAGACTTCCCAATTTAGAAGCTGGAAGAAAAGACATACTATGGATAAAACTCTCTCTCAGGGCTGCAACTAAATTCATCTGTTTCATATACCGGTCACCTTCTGACAACAACTTTGTCCAGCTCTTTGACTACCTTTCTGAAAAAACCGACTATCTGATTTCTGAATATCCTTCCTCCGAGGTCACTATTCTTGGCGACTTCAATGTCCATAATAAGGAATGGCTAGGATCTTCAAAAACCGATCCACAAGGGAGAGCAGCGGAGGCCTTTGCAGTCAGCAATTCTTTGGCCAACATGGTTCAGCAACCTACTTACTTTCCTCGTATCCCAACACACAACTCAAATCCCTTGGATCTCCTTCTTACTACAAATCCTGAATGCTATAAGATATCAGTCACCGCCCCCCTTGGTCGCTCAGACCACGGCATGGTCACTGCTTCCTGTGCAATGCAACCCGAGGTCACACAGTCATCACACCCACGTATCGTTTGGCACTACAACTCCGCAAACTGGGACGAAATGCGGGATTACTTTTCCTCATTTCCATGGGCGTCTGTCTGCTTCTCTCATCCTGACCCCTCTGATATCTCACAAAACGTCACCGAAATTATCCAAGCTGGCATGGAATTATTTATTCCACGTACACAGAAAACCTCTTCAGCCACTCAAAAGCCCTGGTTCTCTAAATCCTGTGAGAAGGCCAGACTTGAAAAGGTCAAAGCTCACAAAACGCTTCTACACAATCCCAGTCAAGAAAATCGTCAGGCATTCAACGACGCAAGAAA
Organism: Tillus elongatus; assembly: GCA_964006375.1. Taxonomy (NCBI): domain Eukaryota; kingdom Metazoa; phylum Arthropoda; class Insecta; order Coleoptera; family Cleridae; genus Tillus; species Tillus elongatus. The sequence goes on along the minus strand of OZ023262.1, from coordinate 78,647,438 downwards.
CCGCTATGTCCGCATTCTTTCTGAGGCAAAAAACTCGTTTAATAACCACATCAAAAACAAAGTCCTCTCAAGCTCCAACGGCGGCAAACCCTTCTGGACTCTTGCTAAGTCTATTGGCAATAATTTCTGCAAGAGCACGTTCCCACCTCTCGTGTCAGGTGATGAAATTGTTTCTACCGCCCTGGGCAAGGCTGAACTTTTTGCTTCGTTGTTCGCCGGAAATTCTACTCTCAACCCACCTCCAAATGTTCAACCACCAACAGTCCCCAATGTCGCGCATAAACTGACTGATATCATTTTCAAAACTAAAAAGGTACGAAAGATGTTCTCTTCTCTTAATACCAGGAAAGCCTCTGGCCTTGACGAGATCCCAGCAATTGTTCTCAAAAAATGCGCACCAGAACTTGCTCCTGTCCTGACTCGTCTGTTTCAGATATCTTGCAATAAAGGCATATTCCCTAGTAACTGGAAAACTGCTCGAGTACAACCCATCCCCAAGAAAGGATCCAAAGCGCTTCCTAGCAACTACAGGCCTATTTCTCTCCTTTCAGTCATCTCTAAAGTGATGGAAAAGTATATAAACACCGAACTACTAAAATTCCTTGAAAAACACAGTCTAATCCACGACAGGCAGTATGGATTCCGTCAGCGCAGATCGACTGCCGACCTCCTTTCCTTTGTCACCCATTCTTGGAACAAGTCTATGGAACAACACGGTGAATCCCAGATTGTTGCTCTAGACATATCCAAAGCATTCGACCAGGTCTGGCACGCAGCGCTGCTTAATAAACTTCCGGCCTATGGCCTACCACCAAAACTTTGTACCTGGACAGCAAATTTCCTCTCCAACAGGAGCATATCTGTTGTTGTGGATGGCCATTCCTCTAAACTGTATCCAATTAATGCAGGAGTTCCTCAAGGTTCAGCTTTAGCCCCTACTTTGTTTCTTCTCCACATCAATGACCTCCTCTCTAGCACATACAACCCAGTTCACAGTTACGCGGACGACAGCACCCTCCACTCAAACATACAATATTCTAAGCCTGTCTCTTTAGCCCAATTAGATGAGGATCGCAGACTCATGGAGGGTTCTGTCTCCGTAGACCTCCAAAAAATATTAGACTGGGGAAGTAGAAATTTTGTACAATTCAACCCTACCAAAACTAAGTCTTGCTTTCTTTCTCACAAGAGATACAGCAGCCCTAGACCCATCACAATAAACAACCAAGTTATTCAAAGTAATGAGTCCTTTTCTCTTGTTGGCATTTCTGTGGATCGAAATCTTAATTGGCACCAACATGTTACATCAATTGCAGAAGCGGCTGCTAAGAAATTGGGTTTCCTCTTCCGGGCTCGCAAATACTTTTCACTAACTAATCTCTATACCTTATACACTTCACAAATAAGGCCAAACCTCGAATACTGCTCCCACATCTGGGGTGCAGCAGCCGCTTCTACACTCGCTATCCTGGATTCCATTGAAAAGAGAGCTATACGTCTCATCCGTGACCCTACCCTCACCCAAAGGCTTCCATCCCTTGCCCACCGACGTGCCGTTGGTGACCTCTCTCTCTTTTATAGATATCTGCACGGGCACTGCTTAGAGGAGCTTTCCTCCATAATTCCCCCACCTGCTGCCCCCAGCAGATCTACCAGGGGAACAGAGCGAATGCACCCTTTTAATGTCCAGGTCACCAGACATAGAACATCTTGTTATGCCCGCTCTTTTGTCCCGAGGACTTCCAAGTTGTGGAATTCCTTGCCGGCACATGTTTTTCCTTCTCCTCCGAACCTCCAAACCTTCAAGTCCAGAATTAACAAGCTGCCTCTTTCCTCCTTGTCAACACCCACGGTACGAAAGTATTTAGGCTGTAAGCCCTCGTGGTGTGTTGTTGACATAAATATATATATATATATATATATATATATATATATATATATATATATATATATATATATATATATATATATAAACATGTAAAAAATTAACGTACCTTGGTTTTGGGTTCTGGGAACCCAAATTTGCGCTCATCCGAAGAAATTTTTTCAAAAGCTTTTCATCGTGACCTCTCTATACGCGATTTTTTTTAAAGAAAATTCGCTAATACCACTGAAACAACGTCACGAGTGGGGGAGAATGCGTGAATGGCGCACAGCCACTGAAACAACGTCACGAGTGGGGGAGAATGCGTGAATGGCGCACAGCCGTAGCCACTTAAATTAGAATGATAAAAAAAAACTAAACAGCAGGAGTTTGTCTGTATAACATCGTAGAGTACGTTGTACGCAATTGCTTGTCAACTAACAAATTAATAGTATCTCTATTTTTTTGTCGCTTAGTTTATTCATCCCCTTGTGGGCGCTAACTTTGTTAACGAAACAATAGTCAGGTCTGAAAACTTTATTGTGATGAATGGGCTTCTTCAAAATGTAGTCATTAGAGTGGACTTGTTTTTACACCGTCAGCATTACTGATATTCAAATAAAAAAGATACGTATTTATTTGAGAAGAAATGTAGGCAGTGTCAACTTGGAAAAAGCAATCTTCATTATTAAAATAACACTTCATAAAAAGAGGCAGGTAATTTCCGTTTACCACAACAACATTGTACAATTTTATAGGTGCGGTATCTCTGTGTGATGAAATTTCCATAAATGTTGGTGGTGAAATGCTCAATAACATCAGGCAGTATTCGTTATATGTATTAGGAATCACAAACGACACCATTCACACTTACAAAGTAATTTCAAAACGTTAATCCACATCTCGCAGCAGTTCTGTGTAATATACAAAAATCCATTTCCAGTGGAAAATTGAAATTTGCTGTTTCTGCATCATTCTCATGTTTCGTTTAACATTTCCAGTAAAGGTTTCTACGTAGGAGTTGAGTAGATATCTGTTTCTGTCACTGCCTTTCATAACTAATTCATACGCAAGAATCCTGTTTAATTTTAAAAGGCGTATAAAGACATTCAAGATACGTATCTATTTGTAATGTGCTGCCAGAAAAGGTAAAATAGGCCTTTATCTGTCAGCATCGTGTACCTTTAAAAAATATTAAAGTTCTCGAAGTGTATGTATTACAAGTATATAAGATAGGTGATATTGCATGCTACTTGGACACACACAAAACACCTGGTCCCCACTTTTAGTGAATTTTCTTTAAAAAATTCACTAATGAAGAGATCTCGACTTTTGAATTTTGAAAAAATTTCTTCAAATGAGCGCTAATTAGGCCCCCTAGAACACATATCATATGTATATATATATATATATATATATATATATATATATATATATATATATATATATATATATATATATATATATATATATATATATATATATATATATATATATATATATATATGTATGTGTGTGTGTGTGTATCACAGCGATAACTCAAAAAATAGTCGACCGATTTTGACTAAATTTGGTGAATACCTTCCTTTTGCAAGTGGCTTGGATAAGTTTGTTATACAGGAAAATCGGCCGAGATTTTCCCGGGATATGTTGTGTTTTCTTTTGAAAAAAAATTATATCTTCGGAAATAACAAAGTATAGGCAACCAATTTGGTTAGCGTGTTTGTATTATAAAGAGCAAACTATGTACCAAAATTTAGGTTTCTAAGTTTAAAGATAAAAAAAGTTACAGGCAGTTAAAGAAAAAAAAAATTGGAAATTTTGGAGTTTTCCTCAAAACGTCAAATTCGCAATTTTAAACGTCAAAATTGGCAATGTTTAGGCAAAGAACGTGAAACAAATACCGTACACGGGTTTATATCGCTAGAGGTAAATTACCTACCAAAACGTCAAAGTCGCGATTTAAAACGTCAAAATTGGCAACATTTAGCCAAAGAACTTGAATTTAATACGGGTTATGGAAAGAAAAAGTCGCAAGAAGAATGTTTTACAAACCCTGAAGTCTTAGTTTCAACCGTCATTTAAAATGTTTCCAGAAAATTCATTTCAAATAGACCCTTTCTCTGATGCTTGGCAGTGGTCTTAGTTATAGAGTTTATCGTTTAATGGTATATAATTATTGTCGAATTTGCATAAAAAATCAAAAAAGCTCAATATATCCGTTATTATACAAGATATGGAAAAATTGTATACATTAGTTATAGGGTGTCTTGAGCTACATCCTAAAAAATATTACTACAATCACAGGCTGGCCCATAACTCGTTGGTGATAGTTTTTTTTTATTCTAACACGCCTTATGTTATTGCATTTTTGCATTTTCCATCGAAATATATTGCATGTTTGTAGGAAAAGAAATTCTGGATGCAGCAAATGCGTTATGGTAGCAAATTTTGATTAAATGCTTCATATTTGAAAAGCTCAATTTGCTATTAACCTGTAAGGTTGACCAAGAAACGGGTTTTTTCGGGAACACTTTAAGATTACTTTCGGAAATTTTTGTACGTTTTTCAAACAATAAAGTTATATTGATGAAACATGGCACATTGTTGTTACTATATAGGTTATACTGGTAACCCAATTTGATGCTTGCTTTCTAAAAAAAAAAAAACATATTTGCTATTAAAAACATTTTTATGAAAATTGCTCTGCGTCCCGAACTTTTTTTTATTGAACTATGCATATCTCCAGCAGCCTGTCATGCTCACTTGGAGAAATTATCTAAAAGGTCACATCATTAGCCAAATTGTTTCTACAAAAATATATAATGGTAAACATTTATGGACAAACTCTTAATTAAAAATTTATCATAGCATACTTAAAACATCAAGTCGATACAAATCCATATTTCTCAAATCTTCTTACGGCAAAGTCTGCTACGTCATTGTACTTAACGATATACTCAAGTTGTGCTGTTAACAAGTGAACTTGGTAATTAGTTGTCAATTCCCAAGGATATGAGCCCAAAAGTCGTGCCGTAGCAGAAACGCTAATACATCAAATATACCTTCGTTAGCTAGATGGATGAACACAGGAAATGTTTGTTAGCTAAAGGATACCTTCGTTACTAGCTAGAAACGCTCACATTACTTCACAAACCAATGAGTTACTCATTGACACATCCTGCCTAAATTATTATAAAGGAGAGGTGTTTAATAGTTCTAACAATAATCTGGCTTAATAAAAACTACCTAAGAAACTAGTTATTGCTAAAACAAACAAACAAAAACACCGATAACTCCAAAAATAATGGCCAGATTTTGATAAAATTTGGCATGTGTCTTCCTTTTGTAAATGGCTTGGATAATATTGTAACCATTTTTAGTGAATTTTCGTAGGAAAATTCACTAATGGGGAGATCCCGACTTTTGAATTTTGAAAAAGTTTTTGCAAATGAGCGCAAACTAGGACCCCTAGAACCCATATCCGGGATCAGTTTAAATTGATATATATATATATATATATATATATATATATATATATATATATATATATATATATATATATATATATATATATATATATATATATATATATATATATATATATATATATCACACCGATAACTCCAAAAATAATGGCCAGATTTTGATAAAATTTGGCATGTGTCTTCCTTTTGTAAATGGCTTGGATAATATTGTTAGTCAGGAGAATCGGACGAGGTTTTCCGGAAAAATTTTGAGTTTTCTTTCTAAAAATTTTTATCTGAAAAAATAAAAAAGCTATGATAACCAAATTTGTTAGGTAGGTTAACGATATAAAAGTAAACTATAGACCAAAACTTAGATTTCTATGTTACCACAAAAAAAAAGTTATGATAAAATATTTTGTGCCAGATCATTTCTATGAAAATTCACTACCATAACGCACTTGCTACGTCCAGGCTTTTATTCGTTAAATACAGGCACACAGAGTAATGATTATAAAGTGTTACAATCGGATATCAGAAAAACTGCTTGGAGTACTTTGATAAAAATTTTGTGGGGTGATAAGTACGCTGAAGGACATATTTTGAAATATGTTTGACATTTATAACTCCTCCTCATTTTAAAGGGCTGGTGTCACGTTATAAATGTCAAATAGAATGTTGTTCTTGCTTAAAAAATTCGATTCTACGTGAAAAGCTCCGTATGTACGTATAAAATCGTTGCATTTGGTCTACTGGTTGCATTCTTATAATAAATTTTTTAATAAACAAAATTGGGCCACATTTTTTTGAATGCCACTTGAATGGAGAGATGTGCAATGACATTTTTTAATATCTGGTGTGGTTTGATTGTTATGGAGATTTATTGATAGTTTTATTTTTGAGTGTTTCGTTTTTATTTTAGATGTTGAGATCAATAGGTCTTTTCGTCTTTGATGAGAAACTTAACTGGAAATAGATATATGAAGCTACCAACGAACAGGAAAATACCCGCCCTGGGAAAATTAATTGCCCTGGGAACATGCAAAATATCCGATTCCATCAGGACGGCTGCCCGGCTCATAATGCTCGTGACGTTAAAAAAATTATAACAGAAAATTTTAATAAGAAAATTATTTCAAATAATGGACCAATACGATGACTTGAGTGATCACGCAACCTTACCCGTCTTGACTTTTATCTGTGGGGTACCACTAAAAACGAAGTATTCAATTTTGAACCATCAGACACTTGTCAAATTTTAGAACCAAGAGTGCTGGATGTGCTCAAATCATTAAATGAGAACACATTACGTAGAGTTTGTAACTATGTTAGAACGAGGTTTCAAAGGTAGGTGGAGTAGAATAGTGGCCATATTGAACTGTTTAAGTGAAGTAGTTTCTTATTGGTGTTTAATTATTATTTTTTGTTTATATACTTTTTTTTTGGTATATCAGCATCGTTAATCTGGTACTCAAGTCTGTTTTGTTCAAAGCTCCCAACATTCACTAAACTTCTCAGTATTCTGTTAAAAATTGTCATTAATGTCACACTGTCGTTTTAGTGAATTTTCTTGAAAAAAACAAAATGGCCGTCATTGGAAAAACAAAATAAATCGCTGATAACTTGAAAATAAATGAAAATCAGGGGTTTCTGTTAACATCGATTAATTTGTCGTATAAATGTGTCTCAACAATGTAAATGTTCAAAAGGGGTCGCATTGGGCGTTATCCAGTTATCAAAGAAAAATGAAATCGATAAAGTGTAGTGTCTTCGAAATATCTCAAATTCAAGGAAAATCAGAATAAATTTGAAATGATATTTGTTGCGAACATTGAATTCCGCCAAACATTCCCCATTGACCGTTGCTCTATCACTTGCAATAACCAATGGCGAGCATCGACATATGACTACACTACTATATATATATATATATATATATATATATATATATATATATATATATATATATATATATATATATATATATATATATATATATATATATATATTGGTTGAGAAGTTCAAAAGACGTATAGGCAATATTGGAGTTGCTAATAATTGAAGATTGATTGAATAAATCTTAAATTGTAATCGCGAGATTTTATAGCAAGAAATGTCAGGGCCAAACGGATTTTGATATTTGATATGTTTCAGGGTAATATTTTTACCAAATCGCATCAACAACAGCCAGAAGTTTGTAACTATGTAACTAAGATATAAGATGCACTGTATAATAATTTTTCCTCCATATATATATATATATATATATATATATATATATATATATATATATATATATATATATATATATATATATATATAGTGTGTCCTCGGATTTAGCGTGGGTAAGGTATAAGTGACAAAACATTTTTGAATTAGATTATGATATTCTGAGAAACCCTCCTGCTTTGTCTTAAACTAAGGTGTTGAGGAACTAAACAAAATCAATTAATATACAGGGTGGTTTAGAACTGATTTAATTAAATGTGTTAAGAGTAAACTACCATCGTTTATAAAGATACCGCAAAGAGTTATTAATAAAACTTGTTTAGAATTAAAATTTATGAACGGCTCTCAATTTTCAGCCAGATCAGCCTACTTTGAATTTTCAAGTAAATTATTAACATTTTTCCCTATCAACATAGAGCTTTTTACCTGTAGTAAATGCAATGTTAAATGATGATTTATTAGTAAAATACAAAACGCTTATTGCTAACAAAAATCAAAACGAACAACGAAAAATAAAGAAATTATTCAAATGTGCTGCCACCAACCGATACACATAACTCAGCCCGTTTAGTGAATGCTTTGTAGGCATTTTGAATATGTTGAATTGGAATACCGTCAATTGCCTCTCAGTCTTAGTTTCAACAAATCAAAATCGTTGTTTAATAGAGCCGCGTAGGCTTACTGTTTGAGATATCCCCATAAATAAAAGTCCATTAAGGTAAGATCGGGACTTCTGGGAGGCCAAGTTATTGGCCCATATCGACCAATCCACCGAGCAGAAAATTCGCGATCTAACCATTCTCGAATGATTCCTGTTGCATGTGCTGGCTAGCCGTCATGCTGAAAATATGCTGTTTGTCTATTTTCTAGTGACATGTTATGCAAATGGTCTTGAAGAATATTTTCCAGCATTTCCAGATAACTGTACTGGTTCATATTCCGCTCAAAAAAATATGGCTCAATTATCCCAGTATAAGAAACAGCACACCACACATTTACTTTTTTATTGCATTGTCTTCTGCAATTAACTCTACAATTTGGATTCTCCATAGACCACTCCATTAGTGGTGAAAGTGGATTCGTCCGAAAAAAATAATAATTTTGCCAAAATTGTGATTTTGTATATATTGCTCGCCGTACCATTCACAAAAATCTAATCGTTTTGACTCGCCATTTTCTTGCAAAGTGTGTATATGTTTCGCTTTGAAAGGTTGCACCTTGTTGGTACAGAATCCATAGCTAATGCAGCTGCTTCTTTATTTAGGTCAGATTTTGTCTTCTTAACATTTAAAACACTCCCAGTACGCATAAATTTTGTACCAACTTTTTTTACACCAGTAGCGGAAACCGAATAATTTGGCCAGCGTTCAAGGAATTTTCTTATCACTCTCTGATAAGAATGTTCTTCACCCAAACCATAGCACTGCACAATAAACAGTTTTTGTTCTGTTGTTTACATTTTTAAATACAGAAGCTTGCCGTTCATGACAAATAAAATTTACGTTCCAATTTTCCAAATAAGTAGTATCCTGGGAAACGAACAACAAGGCAGAGCTCAAGTAGCCATGCAACTCGCCAATTATTGCTTTGAATGACCAATTGTGCGTTTACTTTACCTTTTTTATTGGTTTAGATTAAAGCAAACCTACCCCAAGTTTCATTTGGTAAAGACTTTTTTAATACAGTTTCAAGTATTTTCTAAAGTACACCTAATCACAGTAGCCGTCAAACGTCATTTAAATAAAGTCGCAGCTAAAAAAAAATTCATAGTAGGCTGATCTGTTTGAAAATTGAGAGTCTGTCATGAATTTTAATTCTAAACAATTTTTGTTAATAACTTTTTGCGGTATCTTCATAAACGAAGGTAGTTTACTCTAATACATTTCATTACATCAATTATAAACCAGCCTGTATATTATTTGATTTTGCTCATTTTCTCAACATCTCAGTTTAAGACAAAGCAGGACGAATTCCCAGAATATCAGATTCTAATTCAAAATTTGTTTGTCCGTGGACACACTGTCTGTATATATATATATATATATATATATATATATATATATATATATATATATATATATATATATATATATATATATATATATATATATATATAGAGAGAGAGAGAGAGAGAGAGAGGGTGGCGCATTTCTACTGGCGAGCTCAATATATCCTCTATATATCCTTCATAATCACAGGGTGACCCATAAGTCATTGGCCATACAAACTTATTTTCTTTCAATGAAACATCTCTTATATTATTGTATTTTTGCATTTTCCATCAAATTATAATTTATATTGTAAGGAAAAAATTGATATCGTTTACGGGTTTCCAGTTCTTTCTATTGTTTTACAAATTTTCACGCTCTTGGCACATATCAAAAATTGCGATACGGCCTTTTTACCAATACATAGCGTGGATTATGAAAATGACGTATTAAGGGAGGTTTTCGTTTATACGTGTCGAAAAAATCTAGATGCCATATACAGAGCGCTCTTAAATAGTGACTGAATTTGAAAAAATTCAAACTGCCGTAACTTATTTTTATGAAATAGAACAGCCTGTATTTCATATTTCAGATGTGCAGAGCATGCCCTCTGCTTTAACACTCGTATAAAGCTCTACCTAAAGTTTCTAATTGTGTAAATATATACATTCAGTTTCCACAGCAATTTTTTAGTGTTTCCGTCAAAATGATTTTTTGAAAAATTTTTGTGAAATGTAGGTAATTAATAATTATGTTCAATAAGTTATTGTTAGAACAATGTTTTTGATTTACACTAAAAAAAAGTGTTTCAAGCATTTTTTTTAAATATAATCTTCATGTAACATTACTTAAGCCAATTAAAACAAAATGGAGAATTTTCGTAAAAGAAATTGTCAATTTTCATCTAACCCTTTTCTTCGCAATTTTTTCAAAAAGCTTTTCGTGAATAATTATATCTTAGCAAGTGTCTAAATTGCTTTAAGAGGTTGGTTGGCGAGGAAAATGGGCCCAGTTTTTCGGGATATTTTCAATTTATTGTCGGAACGTTTTTTTACTTTTAGTGAATTTTCTTAAAAAAAATTCACTAATGAGGAGATCCCGACTTTTGAATTTTGAAAACATTTCTTTGAGCGCTATTTAGGACCCCCAAAACCCAAATCCGAGGTCAGTTTCAGACTTTATATATATATATATATATATATATATATATATATATATATATATATATATATATATATATATATATATATATATATATATATTTATTTATGTATCACACCTATAACTTAAAAAATAAGGGACAGATTTTGATAAAACTTGGTGAGTACCTTCCTTTTGCAAGTGGCTTGGATGAGTTCGTTAACCAGAAAAATCCGCCGAGGTTTTCTAGGAAAATTTTGTGTTTTCTTTCGAAAAAAATCGAAAATTATATCTCCAAAATTAACAAAGTAAGGGCAACCAAATTTCATAGGCAAGTTACCTACCCAAATTTAGCTCCGTAGGTTAAAGGACAAAAAAGTTACATGCATTCAAAGAAAAATAAATTTGGGTTCTCCTCAAAACGTCAAAATCGCGATTTTAAATGTCAAAATTGGTGAGTACCTTCCTTTTGCAAGTGGCTTGGATAAGTCCGTTATCCAGGAAAATCCTCCGAGGTTTTCCCGGAAAATTTTGTGTTTTCTTTCGAAAAAAATTTATATCTCCAAAATTAACAGAGTAAGGGCAACCAAATTTCATAGGCAAGTTACCTACCCAAATTTAGCTCCGTAGGTTAAAGGACAAAAAAGTTACATGCATTCAAAGAAAAATAAATTTGGGTTCTCCTCAAAACGTCAAAATCGCGATTTTAAATGTCAAAATTGGTGAGTACCTTCCTTTTGCAAGTGGCTTGGATAAGTCCGTTATCCAGGAAAATCCTCCGAGGTTTTCCCGGAAAATTTTGTGTTTTCTTTCGAAAAAAATTTATATCTCCAAAATTAACAGAGTAAGGGCAACCAAATTTAATACGCGGATTTGTGTCATTATAGGCAAGCCACTTACCAAAATTTAGCTCTGTAGGTCAAAAGACAAAAAAGTTATAGGCATTTAAACAAACATAAATTGGGCTTTTTCACAAAACGTCAAAGTTGCGATTTAAACGTCAAAATTGGCAACATTTAGGAAAAGAACTTGAATCTAATACGGGCTATGGAAATAAAATGTCTCAAGAAGAATGTTTTACAAACCCTGAACTCTTAGTTTCAACAGTCATTGTCCTTCATTTTAATAAAATGTTTCCAGAAAATTCATTTCAAATAGACCCTTTCTCTGACGCTTGGCAGTAGTCTTAGCTATAGAGTTTATCGTTAATGGTATATAATTTTTGTAGAATTTTCGTAAAAAAAATCAATAATGCTCAATATATCTGTTATTATACAAGATATAAAAAAAAAGTATATATTAATTATGGGGTGTCTTGAGCGACATCTTAAAAAAATATTTCTACAATCACAGGGTGGCCCATAAGTCGTTGGTGATACAAATGTTCTTTTTTCTTAATCAAACACGCCTTATGTTATTGCATTTTTGCATTTTCCATCGAAATATAATGCATGTTTGTAAGAAAAAAAATTCTGGGCGCAGTAAGTGCGTTATGGTAGCGAATTTTGATCAAATGCTTAATATTTGAATAGCTCAATTTGCTATTAACCTATAAGGATGACCAAATAACGAGTTTTTTCGGGAACACTTTAAGTTTACTTTCGGTAATCTTTGTACATTTTCAAACAATAAAGTTATTTCGATGAAACATGGCACATTGTTTTTACTATATAGATTATACTGGTAACCAAATTTGGTGCCTGCTTTCTTAAAAAAACGCACATTATTGCTATTAAAAAATAATTTTATGAAAATTCACTACCATAACGCACTTGCTGCGTCCAGAGTTTTTTTAAACTATAAAGTTATATTGATGATATACCGTACATTGTTTCTACTATCAATTTCCTTTAAAAAAATTCACTAATGACGAGATTCGTGTATATATATATATATATATATATATATATATATATATATATATATATATATATATATATATATATATATATGTATATATATATATATATATATATATATATATATATATATATATATATATATATATATATATATATATATATATATATATATATATATACGACCTATAACTCAAAAAATAATGGACCCGTTTTGATGAAATTTGGTAGGTGCCTTCCTTTTGCAAGTGGCTTGGAAAGCTTGTTAGCCAGGAAAAGCGGCCCAAGTTTTTCCCGGAAAATTTTATGTTTTCTTTCGAAAAAAATTAAATCTCCGGAAATAACAAAGTAAGGGCAACGAAATTAGTACACGGGTTTATGTCATTATAGGTAAATTACCTGCCGCAATTTAGCTCTGTAAGTTAAAATACAAGAAAGTTAGAGGCATCTAAAGAAAAATAACTTGGGGTTTTACTCAAAACGTCAAAGTCGCGATTTAAAACGTCAAAATTGGCAACATTTAGACAAAGAACTTGAAACTAATACGGGCTATGGAAAGGAAATGTCTCAAGAAGAATGTTCTGCAAACCCTGAAGTCCTAATTTCAACCGTCATTCTCCTGTATTTTACTAAAATATTTCCAAAAATTCATTTCAAATAGACCATTTCTCTGAGGCTTTGGCGGTAATATTAGCTATGTTATCGTTTAATGGTATATAATTTTTATCGAATTTTCGTAAAAAATCGATAAAGCTCAATATATCCGTTATTATACAAGATGTGAAAAAAAAATTGTATACACTAATTATAGGGTTTCTTGAGCTACATCTTAAAAAATATTTCTACAATCACAGGATGGCCCACAAGTCGTTGGTGATACAATTTTTTTTTAGTCGAACACACCTTATGTTATTGCATTTTTGCATTTTCCATTGAAATATAATGCATGTTTGTAAGTAAATAACTTCGGGACGTAGCAAGTGCGTTATGGTAGCGAATTTTGATTAAATGCTTCAAATTTTAATAGCTCAATTTGCTATTAACGTATAAGGTTGACCAAGAACCGAGTATTCTCGGGAACACTTGAAGTTTACTTTCGGAAATTTTTGTGCATTTTCAAACAATACAGTCATTTGATGAAACATGGCAGATTGTTTTTACTTAATAGGTTATACTGGTAACCAATTTGATGCCCGCTTTCTTAAAAGAGAACACACGGATTTGCTATTAAAAGCATTTTAATGAAAATTCACTACCATAAAACACCTGCTGCCTCCAGACTTTATTATTGCATTCTGACATTTTCGTCGAGCTATGATGCATGCTTGTACATAGAAAGTTTTGATATCGGTCATCGTTTTTGAGTTATTTCAATTGTCTTGCAAATTTTCACGTTTTGACGCATAACAAAAATGTGATACGGCGTTTTCACCAGTAGATATGGAAGTCACATGGAAATGACGCATTGATAAAGGTTTTCATTTATATAATTCCTCGAAACAAATTGAGATGACATGTTCAGGGCACTCTCAAATAATGGCTCATTTTTTTCAAATGAAACATCTTTTATGTTTCAGAAGTGGGGGGCAACTGCTTTAACTTTTTCATTTTATATCTAAAGACTCCAGTTTTAATAATATTTAGCTTTTTATAATCGCATACAGTAATTCATGTAGGAATCAGTTTAGTTTTTTCCAGTTAATTCAGTTCTTAAAATCGATCACACTAGGGAATTATCTAGCGAATTTTCGACGAAAAATATTATAATATTGAAATTAACTTTGCTATAAAAAAGGTAATAAATAATTAATTGAATAAGATTATCTATTATCTGTGTTTACCTTTTCATAATACATAGGCAAGTAGTTGCTAAATTGTTTAAACAAATGTCAAATAAAACTTCAGAATGACAGACTTAAATAACGTTCTTCTTTCTGACAGATTGTGACATGAAGATATGAGCCTCTTCCGCTTTTACTTTACATTAGTTCTGCAGGTTCAAATTACCGTAAAAAGTAAAAAGAAAGCTTTTTGTATTTCTTTTTTATTATTATTTTAACTTCAGAGTCGCTATGTAATTTGAAAATGTCATGTATTTCATCAGCAAATTTTCATATAGAAAACATCTAGTAAGTTTTTCCAGTTTTTCTTCAAAATTTTGTAAAATGCCATTAATTATGAATTTAAAAGTTATTGTAAACAAGTGTTTGCGAATTTACGTACAAAAATTGTTTTCGAATTTCCTGAAATAAATTTGGTCAGCAAATTTTTGTGTAAAACATTTTTTCAAATTTTCGTAATTTTTTTAATATTATTTTCATATAAGCTTACATAGGCAATCTTTGTAAAATTTTTTGTGAAACAAACTGCATATTTTCATGTAATTTTTTAAAATGTCTTGCAAAAAGCTTTCTGTAGATAATTATGCCTTGGCAGGTGTGTAGTTCTTGCGTAAATTGCAGGGATAGGTTCGTTGGTCAGAAAAGTTAGACAAGTTTTTTCGGGAAATTGTTGCACTCAAACAATAAAGTTATTTTGATGGAATATGGTAGATGGTTTCTACTATAACGGTTTCACTTTCTACTAAATTTGATGTCTTTCATTAAAAAACATGTTTAACATTAAAAACATTTCTATGAAAATTATTTGCCATAACGCACTTGGTGCGTCACGACTTTTTAAATTTCTCTGGTCTTACTTACTTCTGTTCTGTCATCATGTTGACAGATGTCAAGATTGTCACTGTCTGTCTACTTGAACTCAATCTACTGTAGTAGTAGTATTTTAATATTTTAATTCTGTACAACTTTTATATTTTCAAGAAGTAACACGTTAAACATTTACTGAACCAAGGATGGAACATGAAACTGGAAGAGATCACAAGAAGAGGAGGCGCCGAAAAAAGAAAATAACGACCTTTGATGACGTCCCAGGAGTTTCAAAAATGGTTATATCTACACTGCTACAAAAACTGATAAAAGCTGCAGTGGGAGAGAACGTCACAGCAGAAAAACCATGGATCTACGTTGACAAAGAGCCAATCCAAGATAATCTAGAGCTGCACGAGGAAAGTTCTGAATTTCTTCCCCTGAAAGATAAAATAATGAGTTATCCAAGAGATCAAATGCTTCTTGTATACATTCCGCAGGAGGCTAGTGAACTTGATGAGTTTTACATATGCTTAACAGAAAAAGCTGCAGACACGGTAGATGAAATTATTCGAAGGCAACAGGAAAGCCAGCAACGACGATTGTATAACGCTATCAATAAGAAAATTAGGAGATGGCAAACGTACGGTTCTGAAGCTGAGATTGAAGAGACCACTCCCAAAAAAGGCAGATCCTTATTAGAAGTCGAGGTGGAGGGCAAATATCCACTGATGCCATTTAAAATAAAATTTTGCTTTAGGAAAGTTGAGGATGCTCGAGATGGATACATGGAACTTTTTAGAGGTGAATATTTTTTTAACTAAATAGGCTGTCTCTAAAAGGGCTTCACAACATCCAACCACATATTTCTTAGACGAAAATAATCCGATTTAAGTCAACGTACCTTTGTACAAAGTTGCTTGGTGTGGTCGCCAAATGGCCCTAAAGTTACTATTTTGAATTCCTTTTTTATTATAAATTCAACATGGCTTACGCAATTTCGATCGCCATGTCCGTCCAGTATTAAAGAAATGATACTAGAAAAGAACCACGTGCGAAGGCTAGCTCAATGCACCGACAGACGAAACGCACACAGACTAATCAGGCAATTACGATCCGCTCTAAAAGAACTTCGCAACTACCGTTAGGTGGAACGCCTGCAAACCCTGGCTGCCCAAGAAAATACCATCTGGCTAATGGCAAAAGCGCTTCGCTCCCAAAAACTTCCGATCTCGCGACTTAATAGCCAAACCTGGAGACCGCTTCGCGCCACCTTAAAAATCGACCCCGCTACTTACGAAGAAGTTTCCCAAATAATCAATAGAACAAAAATTGGAAAGCTTCGAGATACGATGAAATCTCCAACGTAGCCCTGAAATCAGTAGTACTCATAGTTACGATTATGAATACCATGCTGCTATTTTTACATTTTCCAACCATGTGAAAACTTGCCGATATTATCAATATTCCATAACCCAGCAAAGATACGCTGTTTCGCTAAAACTACAGACCCATTATAGCCTACTCCCTGGCATCGGCAAAATCGCCGAAGACTAATTAAAAAAAGGCTAGCCTCATTCACCTCAGAACTATATATCCTTCCGGGCAAATAATTCGGGTTTAGACACGAGCACTTCACCACAGACCAAGTCCTTCGAGTGGTAGAAAACACCACCAAAGGATACAACAAACACAAGTCGACTGATGCAATATTTCTCGACATTGCTCAAACCATAGACAGGGTTTGGCTTGCAGGTCTCTTAAACCAACTTCTATCATTTATTTATCCGTTCCCTCTAAGAATGCTCATCATGTCGTACCTGCAACAGAGGAAGTTTCAGGTCAAACATCTGGGAACTAGATCTAGAATCTACTCAGTCACGGCTGTCCTCGCGCAGGGTGCAACTATCTCCCATCTGCTGTACAATATATTTGTCGCAGACATACCAAGATGGCTCCTAAACGTGACATAGGCACCGTACGCAGACGACACCACCATCCTCAACATCTCCACTCAGCCGAGGATAATAAACCAACGTCTTCAATCCGCCATAGACGAGCTGCAAGACCGGTGTAGGAAATCATGTCTAGCGATAAACCGCAATAAATGTTCAGCAGCTCTATGTTCCAAGAGGAGGCACACGCCTCACGAACGCGTATCATTAGACAACTGTTGTATTTCTTGGCAAGACTCCGGCAAATACCTCAGGCTTTTCCTCGACAAACGACTAAGATCGGCCCCCATGTTCAACATGCCCTATAAAAAGTTTCATCTCGAAGTTTTTTCCACTTCTCAACAGAAATTCCAAATTGTCCATAAACAAGAACTGCTCATGTACAAGGCCAGACTTGACCTATGCATCCCCTGCATGGGCCACCGTTGCCGACACATACACACACACACACACACATCAGGATTCTTCAAATCATTCAGAATAAAATTCTGAAAATTGTGACCGGAGCGCCATGGTATGTCAGATTCTTTCAGATCTGAAAAACTCAACTATCCACCACTCAGTCCTCAAAGGCCGCGTCTCACCCATATGCTTTTCTTCGTAGTGCCACCGACTACGATGAGCAACTACCACTTAGGCCTAAACGTCTAAAGCTTATTATTGCCCGATAATTCCCCCGCGACAAAACAGGATGGAAACATTCAAATCCCTACGTCATTATGTAACATCTTTCCGACGGAGGTATGGACTAAAGTCTGGTATACCAGGGAATAAAGTTTAAGTGGTTAAGAGTTCCACACTACATCGATATTTCACACACTCCGCTCCTAATGCCAAAAAAGCGATTTTGTTAAAATTTGGTATGTAGACATTGTTTCAAGAGACGAAAAAATCCATATAACAATTATAATCCCTATCAAGCAATCGGCGTAGAGCCTAGATTTTTTAGAATATAAAACCAACAAGTTTCTACGGTAATTAAAAAAAAATGTGTGTATTATCAAATCTGCAAGTTTGCGGTTTAATCTTGAGATGTTTTACCTTGATCCTTACTTGCTGTAGTGTGTCAGTTATATGTGGCAACACTGCACAAGAAATTGGAGGAGCGAAATTTGTTTTTGTAAAGGAATGAATGGCGATGTTTACCATTTTGTTAGAACTAGACTGCGAAATACCTCATATTTTCAGAATTCTCTCCTCAGTTTTTAGTTATAATCGGTCAACAACCCTTTGTAAATTAAACGAAGGTTGGTTACTGCTGTCTAGCAGCGCCCTTGCAGTGAAAGCAAAACCATGTGAGGAAAATATATAGGCTTGTGCCGTGGCTAAAAAAATCCGCGAAGTTTGTTCGGCCAATGTGGATAGAACATGGGAGACATTTTGATTAGGTTGGGTAAGTTCTCGATGTTGTTCTCAATTTTAAAGAATAAACGGTGCAGCGGCGTAATTTGTGAATGAATAGCAATTAGACGCAGCGTTTGAATTTTCAAATGTTCGAGGATCGGCCTGATTTGAATTGGAATTTGTTTTGTTAAAATGCATGGCCGAGGGTGTAAAATCCATTTGCAGAAGAGTGCGGTGTTTCTTTTGGCAGATACTGCACTTCCTGAATTATTCACAATTTACTACTAAATGTGTACCACCCAAGCAATTTGTGCAAGGTTGACATGATTTTAGATATTTGTTTTTCTCCGGAATAGAACGATTTTTTAAAGAATATCATCAGTATATGCGGTGTGAAGTATTTTTATAATAATAACACGAGGGTGTATTTTTTTTAAATATTTTGTCGGTAATTAAAGAGAATACGTTTTTTTTTTGTGGCTTTATGGTGTCCCTTGGTTAAAACTTGTTAAAAGAGAAACGACTTCCTGTCAGTATTGTACACCTTCCTTGCAAAAATCTAAGCTTTCTTCCAGTGTTGAGCTTGAGAATCTTTGTTTTAAAAATGTACTTGATCAGTCTTTCAGCTCTAATTTTCAAATTAAGCATAGATTTTGTTGTGCGGAAAGTATTAGCTGCAATTGTACGTAGTACTCATTAACAAGGTTTGTGCATCTTCTGAGTATTACAAATTTGTGAAAAAAATGCATTTAGGATATATTTTTTGTTTTCATATCGTTTTCAAAGTCATTAAATCCTGTCTAAATTATGATCGCTTACAATTAGGTTATCATTAATTTTAGAGGCTTACCTAACCAATAAGAAATGGTTGACTGACAATAGAATAGATGAAGCAATATATGTCTCAGATAATAAACTGAGAATATACAAAACGGGAAAAGGAAATGGATATGTATGGGCTGACACCAAAGATATTATACTATATTCCTGCTATATCTCGCCGGCAGTGAACGTAGAAGCACTTCAGCAACTCCTCTCTGAATTAAAAACAAGTATACGAGAGCACAAGAAGAAGATCCTAATTGCAGGCGACTTTAACGCCAAGTCATACATGTGGGGTTCAAAAATTGAAAACAGAGAGGGAAGTGCAATGGCTGAATGGATACGTGAAAATAACCTTATCGTGCTAAATGACGGCAAAGAACCCACATTTGAGAGGAATGGTGGATCATCCTACATTGACATTACACTATGTTCCCCCAGACTGACACAATATGTCAGCAAGTGGTACATTAGCGATGAGGAAAATCTTAACTACCATAAAAACATTCATATGGAAATCACAGAAACGAGTGAAAAACCTCAGGTGAGAAAGCAACCTAAAGGATGGATCTATAAGGCTGAAAAACAAGAACAATTGCTAGAAAGTATCACGAATGAAATACAACTACCAATCTATCAATATAATAAAGAACACTTAACACGTGCGATAAAGCATGTAACTCTACATTAAGGAAGAAACATGCCTACAGTAAAAGAAGAGGTGTCTACTGGTGGAATGCTAAAATTGCAGAACTTAGAAGCCAATGCTGTAAACTGAAAAGAAAAGTAAATAGAGCCAACAGGAAGACCAATATGGCTGAAGATCTAAAAACCTGACTGAAGCAACAGTACAAGGACCGGAGAAACCTCCTGAAGAAAGCGATAACGAAGGAAAAAAAACAATCGTGGCTCTCACTATGCAAGGAAGTAGACACTGATATATGGGGCCTGGGATACAAAATCGTTACCAGTAAACTATGTCTACGCGCATCGACAGTTTTGACAGATGAGGAACAGATGCACATTGCTAGCGAGTTGTTTCCAGAACATGAAACTAACACATGGCCTGTTCTATGTATAGGAGAAAACAGTATAAGCATGATAACAAAAGAATGGGTAATCGCGGCTGGAAACAAAATTAAACTTGGAAAGGCACCTGGTCCGGATGGAGTACCCCCGGATGTGATTAAGGCGATCACAACAAAAGTGCCCGAACTGCTTGTGCAAACTTTCAATAATCTCCTCATTCTCGGCCTCTTTTCCGAAAAATGGAAGATAGCCATACTGGTGCTGATTGAGAAGCCGGGTAAAAAGACTCACAGACCCTTATGCCTGATAGACGTCATCGCAAAGACGTTCGAACAAATATTAAACCATATATTGATAGAAGAAATTGAAAAAAATGGAGATTTTGCGCCCACGCAGTATGGATTTTGAAAAGGTTTCTTCACACTGGATGCCATCCAAAAAGTGCAGAGCACTAAAAATGACACACAAACCTGGCCAGGAACCTATGTAGCTATGGTAACTTACGACGTACAAAACGCTTTTAACCCTGTCCCCTGGAAGGGAATAATAGATGAACTGATAAAGCGACAAATATCACTATACCTTGTCAGGATGGTATGCAGCTACCTGGAGCACAGGAAAATTATGGTGGGAGACACAGGGATAATGGACATCACGAGCGGAGTTCCACAAGGATCAATGCTGGGTCCCACCCTGTGGAACATCTATTACGATGAGCTACTGCTGATGCCGATGCCGGAAGGAAGTGCTTGTGTAGCATATGCTGATGATCTTGCTCTGATTATACGGGGTATCACCAGAGAGGACATTGAAGAGCAAGCAGCATGGCTGAGTGGGAGAATCGAAGTGTGGCTGATGAAGAAGGGATTACAGCTTGCCCTCCACAAAACCGAAGTGTTAATATTGGCAGGAAGAAGGACTGTTGAGACACTAACAGTCCAAATCGGTAACCTGGAAATCTCCTCCAGCGCCAAACTAAAATACCTCGGAATGTACATGGGGCAAAACATGAACATGGGCTGGCACATCAAGAATGCAGCGCAAAGAGCTGAGAAGATGACTGCGGCACTGAGCAGACTGATGCCAAACATAGGAGGCCCCAAGGAAGGAAGAAGAGAAATACTCGGCAGTGTCGTAAACTCCATTTTGTTACAAGGTGCCCCTGCCTGGAAAGGCTGGCTATCCAAAACTAAGTACATAAAGATTATCGAAAGCACCCAGAGGAAAATCGCTATAAGAATCGCCAGTTCATACAGAACAGTATCCATCAAGGCTATACAGGTAATAGCAGCAGTCGTACCTATACACCTGCTGGTAGCAGAGCAGACTTACCAAAAAAACATGAACATGGCGGCTGAAAGGAACAGAAGAAGAGAACTCACAGTGACAAAATGGCAGGAAGAATGGGAGGAGGAGACCGTGGTAGCTCAGTGGACAAAACGGCTAATACCCACAATCAAGCTTTGGGTACACCGAAAGCACGGTGAGGTTGGATACTACCTCACGCAGTTTTTGTCGGGACATGGGCGCTTTGGCTCCTATCTGCACAGATTTTCACTGGTGGAATCTGACCATTGTAGCTTTTGTGGAGAAAAGGATACAGCCGAGCATACCGTTCTGGTGTGCGAGCAATGGGCGGCTGTCAGGGAAGAAGCGGTAGCAATGATTGGGGAGGCGCTAACTGCAGAAAACATCATACCACATATGCTAGAAAGCGACAAGAAATGGACCATCATAGACAAAATAACAGAGAAGATAATGGAAGAGAAGGAAGATATGGAGAGGAGAGTAGCAGCAGCACAACAACACAACTGAAATCTGCAAAAAGGAGGAGCTTACCTGAAGTAATACCGTAAGGTAGTTCCAGGTCTTTTTCGCACTAGGGTAGGTGGTTTTTAGTTGGTAAGGCATTCTCTAGAGAGAATGAATCCAACAAAGCTCGGTAGATAGCCGACTGTCTTTTGAATATTTCCCCTCCCTTTAAATAAAAAAAAATAAAAAACCTGACCGGGCTGGTCTTAAATAAAAAAGCTTTTCATAATTTCGAATCTCTTTTTCTGAAAGAATTAATTGGTCTTAAATTTAAAAAAAGGTGGGCCAATCAGAACACTGGCCAGAAAAAGTAGGAATAGTGACAGCTGGTAATGAAATGTCAAAATTATTGTTTCATATTACGGGTTGGCCCAGTTGTAGACATGAATTTCCGAATAATTTGTTAAAAAGTCCAGTGCTTTTTTAAATTTGAAAAAAAAGTCTGGACGCAGCAAGTGCGTAATGGTAGCGAATTTTCGTAAAAATGTTTTTGATTGCAAATATGTCTTGTTTTTAAAAGAAGGACATTTGGTTGGCAGTATAACCTATATAGTAGTAACAATGTACCACATGTAATTACAATAGCTTTGTTGTTTCAAAAAGTGCAAACATTTTCCGAAAACAACTGGTCTGATTTTCCTGCCCAACGAACCTCTCCAAGCTACCAGCACACATACCAAGATATAATTATTCACAAACAGCTTTAGGACCACAAATCAAAAAAAAAATTTCCATTTTGTTTTTACAGAAATTGCCTCTAGTTACAGTTACATAAAATTATTATTTCACAAAAATTAGACAACTTTTTTACAATAACTAACTAAACGTTTATTATTAATTACCAACATTTTACAAACCTTTTAAAAAATCATTTATACGGAAACACTAAAAACATTTCTGAGTAAACTTTTCAAATTCAGCCTCTATTGGAGAGTACCCGTGTATGGCAGCTCGATTTTTTTGAATTTGAATACAAACAAAAAGCTCTCTAAGTGCGTCATTTCCATGGCACTCCGCTATCGGTATTTTGTGATATGTGCCAAAAACCTGAAAAGTTCCAAAACAATTGAAATAACTCAAAAATGATTAACGATATCATTTTTTTCCTTACAAACATGCATTATAATTTTAGTGGAAAATACAAAAATGCAATGACACAAGGGGTTTTTATTTAAAAAAAAAAGTGCGTATCACCAACGACTTATGGGCCACCTGTGATTGTCAATAGGTTTTTAATATGCAACTGGACACACCACCTTATAATTAAGGTATATCATTTTTTCTCATATCTTATATAATAACAGATATATTGAGCTTTACCGTAGAAATGCACCGGCCTGTATATGTATAACGAGACAAGAACTGAAAATGACCCCGTATATGGGTTTTGAGGCTTCTAGCTGGCCTTCATTTGAAGAAATATTATCTTACCACTAACGAATTTTTTCTACAAAAATTTTAATAACATTAAAATATAGACTAATAAACCATAAACTGCATAGCTGGAAGTACTGTTTTTATTTTAAAAAAAAGTGCGTATCACCAACGACTTATGGGCCACCTGTGATTGTCAATAGGTTTTTAATATGCAACTGGACACACCACCTTATAATTAAGGTATATCATTTTTCTCATATCTTATATAATAACCGATATATTGAGCTTTACCGTAGAAATGCACCGGCCTGTATATGTATAACGAGACAAGAACTGAAAATGACCCCGTATATGGGTTTTAAGGCTTCTAGCTGGCCTTCATTTGAAGAAATATTTTCAAAATTCATAAGTCGCTGTCTTATCACTAACGAATTTTTTCTACGAAAATTTTAATAACATTAAAATATAGACTAATAAACCATAAACTGCATAGCTGGAACTACTGTCTAAGCATCAGAAAGGGGGTCTACTTGAAATAGATTTTCCGAAATTATTTTAGCAAAATGAAGGACAATGATGGTTGAAGCTGAAACCTAAGGCTTTGTAAAACACACTTATTATGGCATTTCTTCTACATAATCGGTATTTGTTTCAGATTCGTTGTCTGAAAATTGCAAATTTTACCGCTTCAAATGCGACTGTGACGTTTGTTTCTGCTATTTCTTGACCTTCTTGGTCAAGAAAAAGTAACCGTTGTGTGTATTATTCAATTGTTTTTGTTAATCACACAAAATTTTTTTTGTTTTTGTGCTTGGCTCTGATCACCAGTGGTACCCAATTTTTTTTCTCTAAATGCCTATAGCTTTTTTTGTTTCAACATAGAGATCTTAATTTCGGTATATAGTTTGATAGTGCCAAATTTGGTTGTTATAGCTCTGTTACTTTTGGAGATACGACATTTTCCGAAAGAAAACTCAAAATTTTCCCCGAAAAACTGGTCCGATTTTCCTGGCTAACGAACTTGTCTAAGCCACTTACAAAATGAAGGTATGTACTAATTTTCATCAAAATCGGCCCTTTATTTTTTAAGTTATCGGTACGATATGTATATGTATATGTATATGTATATGTATATGTATATGTATATGTATATGTATATGTATATGTATATGTATATGTATATGTATATGTATATGTATATGTATATGTATATGTATATGTATATGTATATGTATATGTATATGTATATGTATATGTATATGTATATGTATATATATATATATATATATATATATATATATATATATATATATATATATATATATATATATATATATAAACACAAATCTCCTCATTTGTGAGTTTTTCGTTTTACGAAAAATTTGCTAAAACTATATTTGTTCATATTTGAATAAGCTTTGTGAGAACTTAAGTTTTATGAAAAAAGAAAAAAAAATGGAAATTATGGAAGTATCGCATGTACTTTCACGCAAATACTTTTACCTAGTCCCCTGTCTAATGAGTGCAGATTGTAACCTGTGATGAGCACTGATAAGTACAATTTGGAGAATGCAATTGATCACAATAAAGTTTTCAGACCTGACGAACGTTTCGCTAACGAAGTTAGCGTCATCAAAGGATTAATGAACTAAACACTTAATCAAAAATGTCAGACGTTCGCAACAGTTAGGCGCTTACGAAATTAGAAATATATATATATATATATATATATATATATATATATATATATATATATATATATATATATATATATATATATATATATATATATATATCGTTAAAAAGTTAAACAAAAATTTAGGTTATATGAACAAAGAGGGTCCGGTTTTATGAAGTCCATTGTTCGAATTCTTGTCTTAATAATCGGTGTGCCTTTTTTAAAAGG
Source organism: Tillus elongatus (assembly GCA_964006375.1). Classification (NCBI taxonomy): domain Eukaryota; kingdom Metazoa; phylum Arthropoda; class Insecta; order Coleoptera; family Cleridae; genus Tillus; species Tillus elongatus. The sequence goes on along the minus strand of OZ023262.1, from coordinate 78,621,998 downwards.
AATATCTAATAACCACAAGCTCTTTTACAAAACCATATTGTAATACAGGGATTTTCAAAAAAACAGTGGGGGGCTTGTCTTTATACCTTAGTAGAACGCGCTGTTTGCAATTGCTTGTCAAGTAACATATAAATAGTTGTTCTAGTAAGTACACTTGGAGAGCCCAAATCACCACAACACATTTTAAAAAGACCTGACGATCGTTTCACTGACCAAGTTAGCGTCATCAGAGGATGAAACATTCTAAATACTTAAAAACTAACATCAACTTATATACCGGATCTCAGGTAAAGAGATCGAACCGAGATGAGACACTAGTCGTAGGCAAATTCCATAGTGTATTGTATTTTTATCGCCTGACCAGGTCTTTGCGCTATCCTTATTGCTTTATCTAAAAGTGTCCATCTGTAATAGTCTTGAGAAAGTTCAACTACCGCTAAATTAACAACGGTTCCTTTGGCGGCAATAACTGTATACTTGTTATCGGTAAAAACGTGCCGAAAACGTGGGAATTTTATTTAGCAAAGTAATCTATCAAGTGACTCGTAATTGGCGCTGGTGCACTGTTCATACATTCTTTGTTGCAACTATATTTCGCAATATATACGCTCTCAAACCCATTCAGCTGACCTGGTTTTCTAACATTTTTTATTAATTTCAGATTTTCTTTATCAACGTGATGATTACTATCCCAAATATGTCGGGCGACGGCAGACTTATCTACAGTACCGTAACGTAATTGGGATATGTGTTCTTTGAATCTGATTCCAATCGATCTTTTTGTTTGTCCGACATATTTAAGATTACAATCTTTACAACTTATTTCATAAATTCCCGACATTTTTTCCGCGCTATCCTTGTCTTTTGGATTACCTAGCAAGTTTTTTAAAGTATTTGTTGTTGAAAATGCTACCTGTAAGTCGACTTTTTTAAAAATGTTGTCTAGACCCCTCGTGATTCTAGATTCAAATGGTAAGCAAACAAAGTTTTTTCCGATTTTTCTCTTCTGAACGTCGTTGATTCCGTCACCATTTTCTTTGTTTTCTGTTTGTTGATTAATTTTTCCACTAAGCCAGCAGTGTATCCGTTATATTCGGCCACGTTCCTAATATAATTTAATTCTTTGGTATATCTACTTTTGTTTAAAGGAAAATTAATTAACCGATTTACTAAAAAATTCAGACTGGCCATTTTTTGTGCGTACGTATGATGTGAGTCGCTCGGGATGTAGCTTAATCATCACGTTGATAAAGAAAATCTGAAATTAATAAAAAATGTTAGAAAACCAGGTCAGCTGAATGGGTTTGAGAGCGTATATATTGCGAAATATAGTTGCAACAAAGAATGTATGAACAGTGCACCAGCGCCAATTACGAGTCACTTGATAGATTACTTTGCTAAATAAAATTCCCACGTTTTCGGTACGTTTTTACCGATAACAAGTATACAGTTATTGCCGCCAAAGGAACCGTTGTTAATTTAGCGGTCGTTGAACTTTCTCAAGACTATTACAGATGGACACTTTTAGATAAAGCAATAAGGATAGCGCAAAGACCTGGTCAGGCGATAAAAATACAATACACTGTGGAATTTGCCTACGACTAGTGTCTCATCTCGGTTCGATCTCTTTACCTGAGATCCGGTATATAAGTTGATGTTAGTTTTTTAAGTATTTAGAATGTTTCATCCTCTGATGACGCTAACTTGGTTAGTGAAACGTCTTTTTAAAATGTGTTGTGGTGATTTGGGCTCTCCAAGTGTACTTATCAGTGCTCATCACAGGTTCCAATCTTCACTTAGTTGTTCTAGCTTTTATTTCTTCTCATTTTTGATCAAACTCAAGTTCTTACAAAGCTAATTCAAATATGTCCAAGTCTTCTTTTATCAAATTTAGAAAAGATCACTGAACTTTTTACTAAATTAGCTAGAAATGCATGTCTACAACAGAACCAACCTGTAATATTAAACAATAATTCCAAAATTTAATTACCAGATATTGGTATTTATTTAAACTTAATTACCTGATTCGCCCACCCAACTTTTAAGTATCAGACCAATTAATTCTTTTAGAAAAAGAGCTTCGAAGTTACGAAAAGTTTTTTAATTTAAGATCAGCTCTGAAAGGTAGCACTGGCTTCCCTGGAAGATCTTACGTTATCACCAACAAGACGAATAATTTCTCCTTTTTCTATTAAACTTGACTGTGCTATAATTAAACAAAGCTAAACAAATTTATAATTTATTATAACTTTCAAAGTTCAGGAAACAAAACAATTTCAAAGCACACTAAATTTTTCGAATTAGTTTTTACTTTTCCCTGCTAAATAAAATATCTAGCTAGAACATCTGCTTAAAAAAACTATACTCTTGAAAACTGTTGAGTTCGTTAACATTTCAAAGGAATTGACAATGGAAGACAGATATTTCAAATCAATGATATTTCAAATGAAAATAATTAATTTGAAAAATAAGGAAAAAACCCGTTTAATGTTTTTTCAGGGCATCGCAGAAAACATCCTGTATATGATATGGAGTTCAAATTCCGTTTGCGCTAACCACGTACAGTCCCTAATCGATTAATCTACTAACATTTGCCGTAAACAGGTACACTTTCTACAGAAGGCAAATCAAAAAGTAAAAAAAAAATCGAAAATTAACTCTTCAATTCCAAACAGTCTATATGAGGCAGAAGACTCAAATTTGGTACAAGAGTAAACTGGGTACGCCGAAATCGATTCTGCTATCCGTAATGGTGAAAAAAATTACCTAATAGGGTGTCTTGAAAATTCGACCCATTTGAAGAGTCATAGTAGGCACTGAAAAGGGGAAATTTCAAATTTTGTTACACAGCAAAGGAAAGGTCATCGAGTACTACCACATGAAAAAAGAACCATTAGATTCGGTCAAGGCCTTCCAAGATAAGGGAGTGTTCGGCTTTAAAATCACACTATATATATATATATATATATATATATATATATATATATATATATATATATATATATATATACATATATATATATATATATATATATATATATATATATATATATATATATATATATATATATACTAAGAAAAGTAACTCTGGTTACGCAACGAGATACGTACAGCTCACAATGTTGTCTGAAGGTTGCTACCTTTAGCCGATTTACTTTCTATGTGTTTAGATTTTCATTAGTATAGCACTCTGGCGTACTCTAATTGAAGTGAGGAACCCGGTGTGTGTTTGTCATTATACATATAGCTTGAAAAAAGGTGCCAAAAATAATATACGGATGCATGACTGCTCTATAATATAGTGAAAATGGTCCTTATTCGTAAATAAATGTCTAGTCAAAGCAGCTTATATAAGGCAAACAATGCATGCTAGGTGACCGTAAAAGTAAACGACCTCTAGTGGCGAGGACCGAGGATAAGATCAAGAATGTGAAAAAATGGTGTTACAAGATCGAGGAATCAAAGTTTCGATTATCCCCCATGAAATAGGAATCTGGGAAAAATTTGTGTTGATAATTCTGCACGAAGGCTTGGAGATGAAAAAATTATCGTCGCCATAGATACCGACCACTACACAAAACTTGTGTACGCATTAAATTTGCAAAGCAAACTTGGCGGCTGAAGGTTGACGAAGACTTTTTTCCAAAACTGTAACAGGCGATGGAACTCCCCAACAAAACAAGAGTTGATGTAATGGTTGCCCAAAGAATGTCCATCACCGAAAAAAAAAAACAAAGTCACCAGTATCCACAGGGAAGCTGATAGCAACATTTTCTTTTATATAATAAGGGCAATCTTTGGATTGAGTGTATGTTAAATGGCCTACTTTTTTTTAACAACACACCACCAGGGCTCACAGCGTAAATACTGTCGTACCGTGGGTGACGACAAGGAGGAAAGAGGCAACTTGTTAATTCTGCACTTGAAGGTTTGAAGGTTCAGAGAGAAGGAAAAACATGTGCCGGCAAGGAATTCTACAACTTGGAAGTCCTCGGGCCAAAAGAGTAGGCATAACAAGATGTTCTATGTCTGGTGACTTGGACAGTAAAAGGGTGCATTCTCTCTGTTCCCTTGGTAGATCTGTTGGAGCAGCAGTTGGAGGAACTATGGAAGCAAGCTCCTCTAAACAGTGCTCGTGCAGATATCTATAAAAAAGAGAGAGAGAGAGGTCACCAACGGCATGGGTGGGCGATGGCAGCCTTTGAGTGAGGGTAGGATCACCGATGAGACATATAGCTCTCTTCTGAATAGAGTCCAGGATAGCGAGTGTAGAAGCGGCAGCGGCACCCCAAATGTGGGAGCAGTATTCGAGGTTTTTCCTTATTTGTGAAGTATATAAGGTATAGAGATGGTGAAAAGTATTTTCGAGCCCGGAAGAGGTAACCTAATTCCTTAGTAGCCGCTTCTGTAATTGATGTATCATGTTGGTGCCAATTGAGATTTCGATCCACATAAATGCCAACAAGTGAAAAGGACTCATTACTTTGGATAACTTGGTTCTTCATTGTGTTGGGTCTAGGGCTGGTGTATCTCTTATGATATAGAAAGCTAGATTGACATTTGGTGGAGTTGAATTGTACAAGATTCAGTCTAATATTTTTTGGAGATCCACAGGGACAGAACCCTCCATGAGTCTGCGATCCTCATCTAATTGGGCTAAAGGCTTAGAATATTGTATATTTTAATGGAGTGTGCTGTCATCCGCGTAACTGTCAACTTGGTTGAATGTGCTAGAGAGGAGGTCTCTGATGTGGAGAAGAAACAAAGTATGGGCTAAAGCTAAACCTTAAGGGACCCCTGCATTAATTGGATACAGTTTAGAGGAATGGCCATCCACGACAGCAGAAATGTTCCGCTTGGAGAGGAAATTTGCTGTCTAGGTACAGAGTTTTGGTGGTAAGCTGTAAGTTTATTAAGCAGTAGGTATCACGGTATAGGAGTCGTGTTGAACTGAGCGTGTAACTGTAGAAGGTTTACATGTTCGTAATTTTCTTATATCTTTACTTTTTATTTAGGTATATTTAAATTCTTTGATTTTTGTTGTGCTTACTTGGTGAAACTGGTACATAATACATGCATACTTGGAGACTACTTCTCTGGCTTCACAGTGAAGTAGTCTCCAAGTCTGTATGTAGTTACGTATATTTCATTTTACTCTTCCCTGGTCTCTATAGAGAGTTTTTAAACCCATTTAATTCCTTTAGGTGATGAGACAGTTGATCAGGTTTTTGTGAAAAGAATCGACATGGCCATCCAAGTAACCCCAGAAACCAAAAACAATGAAGCTCAAACTACCTACCCCTTCCCAAGAAATCAATACACTCAGTACGAGTATATAATATCTGTTACAAATCAACTGACGCCACAAGAGCTAGCAAACCTTAAAAATTATAGAGAAACTGGCCTAGAAGAACTTTTGAATAATATAAACACAAACGCTAACATAGAACTCTATGTTAATGATTACTTAAAGCTACTTGATGGAATTGGTGTCTTTCGTAAACAGGGTAAAATAGATCATTACGAATACATTTCCTTTATCGATGTAAATCTGTGTAAGGACAAGAAGGTGTCCTCTGTGTGCTGGAGCAGCATGTCATCGGGAGTTTGCGCTTTGGCCTATGTTGATACGAGTCCGGTTCTTTTTCATATTAAGAAGCAAACTGAAGATGAAGTCGTTAAAACTATCCATGAGCGCCACCTGGCTTTAGTATGGAGTTTTAATGACAGCTTATCCCCAAAGTTAATATTGGAAGCACACAGAGAAGTCATGTATCTCTCGGTTTGCCCATTCGATGAAAATATTATTGTCGGCGGTTGCAGCAACGGACAAGTAATTATTTGGGATATAACTAACAAGTTAGAGAGAGTCGAAAGGCAAGAAATACTGAGTAACTCCCAAGAAAGGTATCGTGCCTACATGTTTTCTTTAATGGGTTGGATGCTTAACATATTCGATGCAGCAGTTTTACGACCAACTGTTATCTCTGATCTACGTCACTCACATAACGAAGCCGTAGTGGGTATCAGATGGATAAGCCCGTTCAGAGAAGTAACGAAAACAGGCAAAATTGACTTTACTGCGCATTCATTACAGTTTTTCACAACTAGTGAAGATGGTTCTGTTGCTGTTTGGGATCTACACAGAAAACCAATTATTCAAGCTGGAGGCTTCAAGCCTCAACGACGTCTGAAACGACTGAAGTGTCGTCCACCAGCCTTGATGGCAGAGGTTTCGCCTTTGAAGATTTTTCACCTAAATCTAAAACCGATTTATAAGGTTTGGATACCTGTATCGAATGAGTCAAACTATATTTCAGCTTTAAGCGTATTTCATTCCAAAAAGCCTCCAGTTTATTATGAGAAATTGAATCTAGATATAAAGAAAAAATTTAAATTAATACACCGAATCAAATATGCATCTTCACCGTATGAGCAAGAGGAAGATAAATACAACGAATTGTACTTAGGAACAATGTTTGGTGACGTCTTGACTGTAAAATTTGAAGGTCTGGATTTTGATTCTGGTGAAATAGTGAACTCTGAAACAGCGAATATCCTGGCTAAATCAAAGTATCATGATGGTCCCATAACTGCTATTTCACGATACGAGGAATGTAATCTTACTCTAACATGTGGTGGCAAGATGCTGGCACTTTGGGTAAAAGACTGGCCAGATCATCCAGTGTACTGGAGAAAACAAGATGTTAATTATACGTTTGCTTCCTTCAGTAAGTTTGAAAGATCTATTTTTCTAATGTGTCGAGCCGATGGCAAATTTGAAGTTTGGATGCCTTACAATAACAGTAAATCATCTATTTATATACACTCGGCTTCTTCGGAACCACTTACCGGTGCTTTTACACATGTAAGGCACTTACCGTGTGTCGTTACTGGAATCACTGATGGTTTTGGTTCCTTTCGTCTTTATACACTCTCACAGGACTACAAAGCGACTGTTCAAGACGAGTCACCGAAGATGGTTCTTTTCTTAGATAGAGAAGTTAAACGTAAAAGGTCTTTCCTCCAGTGGCAAGCAGAATGGACTAAAAGACATTTGGGGGACATTGAAATGAAAAAAATGGCAGAAGCATTAGAGAAGAAAGAGGAAGTGAAGGAAGAAAAAGAGGAACCTATTAAAAAATCGTCCAAATTAAATTTATCTTATATCGAAGCTGAAAAGTTAGAGCGGGAGAATCGTCAAAAAAAGTACATCAACGAAATGATAATGGAAAAGAAACGAATGGATATTCGGGAGTTAACCAAACAAAGAAAACCACTTCAAATTCTAGAAGAGGAAAGGGAAAAGAAGAAACGCAAGCAACGTGCAAGGCTAAGAAATGCAGACACAATTTTTCAAGAAACTGTAGATATGCTTTTTCCAGAAGTTTCTAAACCTATACAGGTACCTCCTCCCGATCCATATGCAGGAGGCGACCCTATAGAAGTTCAACAGAGTTGCTTTGAGGCATATAAAGCCGTGGAAGCAGGAGCTATACAAACAATGCGAGAAAAACCGTTTACATATGTTTTTGACTGGAAGACCGTGCTTAGAGTTTCCAAGGGTCGAAGGCAGAAGCTAGACCCAGGCACTTATAAGCACAGGCAGCGATACGCCCTAACAAAGTCTGAGAGGGTTCCATCCCAAGAAGCGTTAAGTACAGTTATTTCAATGGCACAGGAAAGTGAACGCGATCAGTCCTCTAATGCCAGTAAAGAAAATATTGAAGTGGAATAATAATTATTTATCTCTTTTTAGAATGTACAGTTCTTTATAAGTATACTTTTTATTACACTAACAATCTTTATTTTAATTTTAAGAAGTTAATGCCAAGCAAGAAATAAGGCCTTTATCTTGTAGGAAATAGTCACACAAAGTTAGTCGAATCAGGTTCAATTTGTATTCTTAGCGATTTCTTGTAGAAAAAAATTAAGTGATCGCAACTTTTGAATTTTCAATCAATTTCTTTAAATGAGTGGCAACTGGAGCCACAAATTCAACGTCAGTTTAAGAATGTGTATATATATATATATATATATATATATATATATATATATATATATATATATATATATATATATAGTCTGTAAAAGCCAAATGGAATATTCATTATTTCGGTGTGTACATTCTTATAAAAATCCAAAAACACGTAAAATTTAAATTATAAATTTACATTTTTTATCGTGAAAATGCGATTCCTACATTCATCCCCTTTCGAGTGACAGGTACAACCCCCCTATTTTTAAAGGGAAAGTATAGGCTTGTGATATGTTGTTTGGAAGGTCTGTTCATTCTCTATTCAAAAATGTTATCGTTTTCAAGTTTGTTGCAACAATTAAGATAGAATAAAATAAAATCCTGTGGTTACCGAAATTCGTTATAAAATACTCAAAACTTATTACAATATTGTAATTAGTATACTCAAAACTTATTTCCCGTTTAGGTCTTGAAAATAAGAAAGTAAGCAAAAACCGTAGTAATGTGCTTTATACATTGTATCCACTAAAAATACATTAAAGAGTTTCCGAGGCAATGTTAGTTTGTTCAAAATGCCTAAGCAAATTGTTATGTAATTATAAGTTGTCATTTAGATTGTATTATAATTTTAGTTTAAATTTCGTTAACGTCGATTCTGAAAAATGCTTAGATTAACAGAAATGCATAAAATAACAGTTATACAAATGATTGGTTAAGGAGATAAAACCTGAACACAACATGAAGTAACTCGCCTTTTCATGAGAAATTTCCTGATTTACCGCCTATATCCCAAGGAACAATTAGTAAAATAGAAAAGCAGTTTCGCGAGTTTGGTCATGTACGGCAGATAAAAAAAGCATCCAATGCACTGAGTGATGAAATCAAATTAGTTGTGATGCTTGAATTTGTGGAAAACCCACATACATCGGCTAGACAGGCATTCACTTCATTTATTGTTAGACATGCATCGATAGTTAACATATTAAAAGAAAATAAAATGCATTCCTATAAAATGATACCTACTCAGGGGCTCATGGAAGACGATTTTGATAGGAGAACTTATTTTAGTGAGCGAATGATGGACATGTTGAATAACAATATTATCCAATTTAAAGACGTTTTCACTTAACGGTCTTGCTAATCGGCAAAATTGTCGCTACTGGGCAACGACAAATCCTCACTCGATGAGAGAAGAACACACACAATACCCTCAGAAGGTTAATGTTTGTGCAGGGATTGTTGAAAGCCATATCATTAGACCCTTTTTCATTGATGGTAATTTGAATGGCGATAATTATTTGGCACTACTTCAAAATGATGTCATTCCAACTTTGGCAAATTTAGACCCTTATCCAGGAAACCCTCAAGTTACAATGAATACGATATGGTTTCAGCAGGATAGAGCACCACCATATTACCAACTCAATGTTCGGCAGTACCTCGATGCAATATTTCCCAATCGGTGAATAGGTAGGCGAGGATCAATAGAATGGCCAGCGCGATCACCTGTTCTTACCTTATTAGATTTCTTTTTATGAAGATATGTGAAGAGCTTGTGTACAAAACTAAACCTTTTGATTTAAATGACTTAAAAGAACGAATAAGGCTTGCGATTTGGTCGATCACGCCTGATATTATAAATAATGTTAGAAGACAGTTTTATTTAAGATTAGGGTGTTGCCAGGAAGTTTGCAGTGAACGTTTTCAACGTCTACTTAATTGACATTCATAGTTCTTTTTAGTGTTTTACATTTTATTACATTTTGCATTACATTTTAGTTTTCATTGTATTGGAGCGAATTTCGGTAACCACGTGATTTTATTTTATTATATCTTAATTGTTGCAATAAACTTTAAAACGATACCATTTTTGAATAGAGAATGAAAAGACCTTTCAAACGACATATCACAAGCCTATACTTCCCCTTTAAAAAATTGGGGGTTGTACCTGTCATTCGAAGGGGGTTGAAGGTAGGGATGACATTTTTACGTTAACAAATGTCAATTTATATTCTAAATTTGAGTTTCGGGATTTTTTATAAGAATGTACAGTTACCGAAATAATGAATTTATTCCATTTGGCTTTTATACACTATATATATATATATATATATATATATATATATATATATATATATATATATATATATATATATATATATATATATATATATGTATATATATATATACATATATATATATATATATATATATATATATATATATATATATATATATATATATATATATATATATATATATATATATATATTGTTCAGTGACGGTGATATTACTTTTTTTTTAATTGTGGAATAGCTGTCAGTTGCGAGATAAAAACTCTGTATCATATTACCGAGCCTCCGGAATTATTTATTCCATTATTAAGGCTTTAACATGGAAGGAAAAAAGTACAGTTTACATAGAAAAATGTAATAGTTTTAAATACTTACGTATAAAGCAGGTTTTAAATTTTAGTCAATCTGACACATGCAAGTTAACTATTGTGTATTTTAAAATAGTTAGGCTTTAAAATGTTAAATATAAACACTACTAAAATTTATGTTCTGACCAGTATCAAGATCAGTTTCAGACGAAGCACAAGTTCTAATAGAGAGGTATCGATAGTAAGACTTTTGGACATTTTCTTCAAATGAGCGCGAACTTGCGTCCCTATATATATATATATATATATATATATATATATATATATATATATATATATATATATATATATATATATATATATATATATATATATATATAGGGAGTTACCTCAAAAAATCCTTCGCCAATCGGAAGCAAATTTGAGAATTCCCTTAATTTAATTAATAGCTTGTTAGCTCGTTAGACAATCTTGACACTCAAATACCTTTAGAAAAAATGCGAAAAACTTTAAGAAAACGCATTACCTTTTAAATTAATAGAAGTATGAAACTAAAACTTTACACGCACGTAGCCATCGTATAAGTGGTCCTATCTATCAAATTTTAACTCAATTAGTTCAGCAAATATTGAGTTATAACTAAATAAAAAATAAATAAATTACGATATGACCTGAAACTACCTCTGAATGGATGCCTATAATGTTCATCAAATTTGGTAACCAGTTTAGCCTATATAGTAGAAACACTATAACATATTTCCTCAAATAGATTTTTCGACGAAACTTCCAAAAAAGGTTTTGCATGAAAATGTACAATTTTTTCATGAAAATCCCAAATCTTTCTTTTTTTTTAAATAACGTATTAAACATTTATTATTTTGGCCTCCACTACTGAAACACAAAATACAGTCTGTTCTATTTAAAACAATTGAGGAACGACAGTTTGGTTTTTTAGAATTCAGTCACTATTTGAGAGCGCCCTGAAATCGCGATTTTTTCATGAAATAATATAAACCTCTCTGAATGCGTTATTTGCATGGGATTCTGATTTCTATTGGACAAAACGCCGTATCACAATTTTTGATATGTGCCAAAAATGTGAAAAGTTGCAAAACAATTTAAGTAACTCGAAAATAAGAATGCATTACAATTTGATGGACAATGAAAAAAAAATGCAATAATATAAAAAAAGAAAATTTGTTTCGCCAACGACTTATCGGCCACCCCCAATAGACAATTTGCATGGGTTTTCAATTACATGAATTTATCATAGACCTAATAGTTTTTCATATATATAGAACATTATTACATGCATGAAAATACCCAAAAACATATGTAGTGGACAGAAAAAGACTTTTGTTTTTATTATTATTAATAGGTGCCTCGACAATAAAAGCCATTGGCATCGACAAAAAATTAAAATAAATCTGAAACTGAAGTTATAAACCCAAACACTCGTCTAACTTAGTATAACATAAATGTGCAATCTTAAGTTACAATGTGTTGTAAACATTAGTAGCTTTCAAGAAATAAATTAGTCTTGATAGGTCATTGGTTCCGAACAAACTGAGGATGTCACTGATGTTTTCCTTAAGATCCAGGTACGATCGTTGCTCACTATATCCCGGGCACTTAGTCAAAATGTGGTTTACTATAAGTTGAGTACTACAATGCCTGCATAAAAGAGGTTTTCTATGATTCTGAGTTTAGTTTGAGCATTAAACCATAAATATTGCCATTCTTTGTGAACAGTATGTTTTAAGCAAGTTTGAAGGTCTGTATGTATAATAAACTCATGACCTGGATTAATTTTTTCACAAGCCTTCTTAGCTAAGTTATCTGCCTCTATGTTGCCTTCTATACCAGAGTGAGATGGCATCCATATTATTACTGTCGATTTTCCACACTGGTATTTCCTTTGCCGTTTTATGTATGTCTGCAACAATAGGATGTTTGTTGTAAATTGTTCCTATGGCGCTGATAATGAGTCGCAACAGATAATCGATCTGGTATGGGAAGATTTAAGGAAAGTTTCTAGACAGACATGTATAGCTGTGAGCTCTGCTGTATACACACTGCAAACATCCGAGAGTCGTAGACTCAGTTTTAAATCTGCTCCAAAAACCGAGCAACCAGTGGTTAAGCCGCATCTAGATGCATCAGCGTAATACATTGCGTCATATAGGTACTGGCTGAGAACCCCATAAAAAGCTTAGAGTGAGGGCAGGTGTTGTTCGTTTGTTGTGAATACTCAAGGTTGTGTTGATAATAATGTGGTTTTCCAACCATGGAGGATCTTGGACAACCTTGTTTCGGACGTAGTGGATATCTCTTGAGCTTAAATTATTGTGTATATCTAGATGTTATTAGGCGTGAATAGTTTTGAAATACCCTGTTCATAACAATCGAGTGTGCAGGGTTGCATGTATCTGATGTAATCTTCGCAGCATATGACAGCGATAAATGTTTCCTCCTTAGCCACAAAAATATCTCTCCAGCTTCCCTTAGTATACTTAAAGTATGACTAGTCCTAAAAGCTCCTGTTGCTAGTCTTAATGCTGTATTTTGGATAACATTTAGTTGCTTAAAAGTTGCTTACTAGCTGATAAATATAACATAGAACCATAGTCAAGTCTTGATCTAATAAGGCATCGGTATATTGTAAGGAGCACAGTTTCGCTAGCTCCCCAATTTTGGTTCGCCAGTACTTTTAGGATATTAATTTTCTTAAGAAATTTCATTTTAATATAATTAATATGAGATTTCCATGTTACTTTGATATCTAATATCATCCCAAGAAATCTATGTTCATCTTTCATGACTGGATCACTGTTGAATAGTTGTAGAGGAGTGATGGTGCTGAGGTGCCTTCTTTGAGAGAAGAGCATCACTTCTGATTTCTCGACGGAAAAAGTAAAACCAAGTTCTTCTGAGCATTTCTGAATTGAGAGAATGGAATCTTGTAGTAGAAATCTGCATTATTTCCTCTACAAAAAGGTACTATGTCGTCGGCAAAAAGAGATATCTTAACTGGTTGTGCTATGTATTTAGTTACACTGTTAATGGCTATTAGAAAAAGAGTGGTACTCAATACAGAACCTTGAGGAACTCCATTCTCTAGATCATACTGGGATGATGTGGCTCCGTTCAATTTGACTCTAAATCGACTATTTTTTAGGAAGTGTTGTATAAAGTGAAGAATGTTTCCCTTTATATAATTATCGTGCAGTTCACGAACAACCTTGTGTCTCCACGTTGTATCGAACGCTCTGTTTATATCTAAAAATACTGCAAGTACTTCTTGTTTGCATGCAAATGCTTCTATTATTTCGAAGTTTAGTGTTATCAAGCTATCCATGGTAGACCTGTTTGGTCTAAATCCATTTTGATGTAGGCTTAACATACTTTTGTTCTCGAGAGTCCAAATTAATCTGTTATTAATTATTTTTTCTAAAACCTTGCAGGAAGTGCATGTGAGAGATATTGATCTATATCCAGAGGTTCTATCTTTTGGCTTGCCTATTTTGTGTAGCGGTAGCACATCAGCTTCTTGCCAAATGGAGGGAATTGATGACTCGCCCAAACTAGGTCGTAAAAAGACTTCAAAAATCAAAACATTTCTAATTATTATCATGTGACCGCAAATCTTCTGTTACTGGTCGTGACGTACTTGGACAGTGAATAAATAACGTGTTTACATTTGCCTTATCAATAGCTTGCAACACTGGATGTAAACACAAGGAAGCAAGCTCATTGTCAGTGTGACATTACCGTCTAGTGACGTCACAGCGCATGCCGGCAAAATAGTGGTGTTTGAAATCAGTTATGAAATTCGCATTTTCAAATATTTTTTTGCATCGTTATTTTTGTCGTATGTAAAATGAAAAAAATTTAAAAATCATCTTTGTGGGACGTCTATCAGATGTGATTAAAAAAACATGCAAATTGTCTATTGTCGGAATAATTTTTTACGATGCAGCTCAAAGAACCCTATCTTGTATAATAAAAGTAATATTGAGCTTTACCTTAGAAATGCGTCACAGATAAAAATTGAAACTAACCCCGGATATAGGTCCTAGTTGTCGCTCATTTGAAAAAATCATTTCAAAATTCAAAAGTCGCTGTCTCCTCATTAGCGAATTTCTTCTACAAAAATATACTTGAAAAAAGTCTGGACGCAGCAAGTGCGTTATGGTAGTTAATATCCATAGAAACTATCTGGCAACAAATTATTTTTTATAGTTTTTTTTTTTACTTGTAATTTAGAAATTTTCAAAAAGTATGAATACAGCAACAGTAAATAAGTGTTAAAAAAGGTCGCGGTGTGCAGCTAGTATGTTATGGTAAAGAATTTTCGTAAAAATATTTCCAAATCAATAACTCAATTTCCCATTAAACTAAAATCTTCCATCGTGAACCATAGTAAAACCTATGTAAATGCAGCCTGAGTACTACATTAAAAAAATTACATAATGAGCTTCGCGGGTAACTACAAATTGGTTTCAAAAAACCTTTTTTGTTGTTTTGTTTCCAAAAACAAGTGCGATTGGGTTGGCTAAAACAAAACCATCCAAGCAATTAATTAGGAAAAATACCTGCCATATTTATAATTTGGCAGGTAGATTCTCTTTGTAAATAATTTTTTTTTTCTGGAAAACTTTTGTTACTTTAATCAAATTTGTAACACATTGTTTAAGAGACCTTGCACTACTTACATATATCTCTACCAAATTATAAATTTCTAGCTCTGCACAAAATAAAAATTTCTTCAAGTGATCGCTAACTGGGATCTCTAAAACCAATCTCCAAGGTCTATTCAAATTTAAAGAATTATTGTTAATAACATACCTTACTAATAGTTACAATTCTTATGAAAATTCACTACTATAATGCACTTGCTGCGTCCCGAATATTTTGTGTAGGTGTCTATCACTTTTGTGCTAGTTAACCTACCTTTAAGGACTCTGGTTGTTTGACCAATGTTTTTTAAATTACAATTACTATATGGAATAAAATATACCACCCAGTATACTTTAGAAATGTCATTTATACTTTTAAGTTTACTGAAAATGTTATTAATCGCTTTCGGATATCGAAATATTATTTTAAAATTGGTTTGTTATTTAGATATAAACTTTAGTATATTGGAAATATTCTTAGTGCAAAAAAACGATATTTAAAAAAGTCTGGACGCAGCAAGTGCGTTATAGTAATGAATTTTCATAAAAATGTTTTTAATAACAAATACCTATGTATTTTTTTAATAAAACCAGGTATTAAATTTTGTTACTAGTATAACTTATATAGTAAAAACAATGTAACATATTTGATCAAATTGACTTTATTGTTTGAAAAAGTACAAAAACTTTCCGAAAATATACTTAAAATGTTCCCGGAAAAACTGGTCCCATTATCCTGGCCAAAGAACTTCTTCAAGCTATTTACTCACCTACCAAGATATCATTCACAACAATTTTTTCGACAAAAATAAGAGAAAAAATGTTCATAAAAGTTTGCAAACAATTTTTTTCACGAAAATCCGAAAACATTTTTTCTCTTCATTTTTTAATAGCAAATTAGTATTTTTTAATGAAAGCAGGCGTAAAATTTTCTTACTAGTAAAAACTATATAGTAGAAACAATGTACCACATTTCATCAAAATAATTATATTGTTCGAAAATGTAAAAACATTTTTCGAAAATAAACTTTAAAGGTTCACGAGAAAACTGGTTTCCTTCCCAACGAACCCTAGGTTAATAGCAAATTGAGGTATTGAAAATTTAAGCATTAAATAAAAGTTCGCTGCCATAACGCACTTGCTGAGTCCAGAATTTTTTTCCTACGGACATGCATTATATTTTAATGGAATATGCAAAATGTAATAAGCCGGGTTTGATTAAAAAAAGGAAATTTGTGTCACCAAAGACTTATGGGGCCACCCTGTGATCTGTGATTATAAAAATCATTTTATAAGATGCAGCTCGAGACAGCCTATAATTGACGTATAGCATTTTTTCTCGTATCTTGTAAAATAACGGACATATTAAGGTTTACCGTAAAAATGCGTAACTCTGTATATATGAAAATAGATAAAAACTGAAACTAACCCCGGATGTGGGGGCCTAGATCGCTCTCATTTGAAGATTTGTGTTCAAAATTCACTAAAATGAGCCTTATCCCTGTCTGTGTGTCGGACAGAGATAACCACCCATATTATAGTTGATCTCACTTTGTTATAAATGTGGTTTAGAAAATCAATATTGAAAGTCGGGGCACACATGATCGCGAATCTGGTTATGCCGAGCATCGAGTTCTAAACGACGCTCGACTTTAATATCTTAATACTTAATAGTAGGAAGACGGAATATGCTCTCCAACCCCATTAAACTGCCTAATATGACCAACCTATCTTCTAAAACTGAATTTAAGCTTAACATACTCGTTCCTATCATTAAATAATAAGTTAAGCGTCGTCGAGAACCCGATGCATAACCCGATTCGCGATCACACGTGGCATGTAGAAAAATGCAGCCGAGTCCCTTCCAGTCCAAGGCTACGTTTCAACAATTCAAGCACACATATTTATTTTGTGTTTTTAAGACACGAGATGGCCAGATAAGTCGTACAGGTGGGGCCAATTAGCTTTGTAAACAGAAGAAAAATAAACACATAAACTGCCGTTTCCACAAAGATGTGGGCGGAGCTTGTTTATCGTATTAATAACTCACGAATGAAAAAATAAAATGTTGTATTTGTATTACTTAAATTTTCATTACCCCATCTTTTATAATATAGCTAATTTAAGGCCGGTTGCGACACTTCCTAATTTCACCAGACATATTTACTGAATAATTCATATATCGTATATATTACATTTCAGTTTGATTTACGTTTTATTTAGCATAAAAAAACCTGAAAATTAACAAACGTATTCTTGGACGCCTATGCTAGACAACGAATGATTTTGAGTAGATTCTGTGAAAAAAAAAAGAAAAACATGGTTTGGCAAAAACCTTGCCTTTTCTTTATAAAAGCGAAATTTCTTGAAATATTTGTTTATATATATATATATATATATATATATATATATATATATATATATATATATATATATATATATATATATATATTTCCTTAAACGTTGATCTTCCTACTGTATACCATATTTTTAATCTCTTTTTAATTGGGACAAAAAATCAAGCTACAAATAGAGTCTACTTAAAATCTTTTTTGAACACATCTCTTAATAACGTCTATATGTAAATTTGCATTTTCTTTATAAAAGCGAAATTTCTTTAAATATTTCTTTATCTATATATCTCCTTAAACGTTCATCTTTCTATTGTATACTATATTTCTGGTATAACGATATAATTCAGACAAAGAATCAAGCTACAATTATAGCCTATTTTAAAATTTTTATTGAACCTATCTCTTCATAACGTCTATATGTAAATTCGCAGATTAGCGCAATGTTCGTTTTTTAGAAAAAAATTCAGAAACATGCTTATAGGAACCCCTTTATGCATTAACCATAACTTAAATGTTGAGATCTCAACTCCACAAAACAGTTAAGGGAAATTTGAGGTGCTATGTAGGGTGAACATTTATATCAAATTGAGTTGAGTTTATATATATATATATATATATATATATATATATATATATATATATATATATATATATATATATATATATATACAAATCTCAAATGCATATGCATGTGTGCAAAGAAGTAGATGAAACTTTTCTATGATTGATAAATTGCATTTAGAACTAACAGTAGCAACTAGCACCATCGTCATTTCCCTGGAAACGCAAACATTCGATGAGGGAAATACTGAATGTGAAATATAGCAATATTATTCCTGGTATTTTATGGGGGATAGGTATTCGAAGAATTTATTTCATATGGCCCCAATAAACTTCAAATGCGGGTTAGCCTACGAACATCTCGACTATAAATATCACATTATCGTATAACAAGTGCCGAAAATCATGAATAAAGCAATCCCATTTGAAAAACGAGTAGTCGCCGTTTAAGTGAAACTGAATATTCCGAACGTATGTAATTTACATGACGATAAATAAAGCTTCCCTCATCTATCTTGTTTAACAAACCCGAGTGAAGATTGGAACTTGTGATGCGCACTAATAAGTCGGGGGTTTAGGTAGCATTTAAAAAAAGCTAATTTGCAGCTAACATTTTCGCCAAAAAATACTTTAAAAACTTGCTAGGTACCCCAAAAGACAAGGATAGTACCGCCAAAATGTCTGTAATTGATTAAATAAGTTGTGATTTTCAATACGTCGCACAAACAAAAAGATCTAATGAAATTAGATGCAACTGACACTTAGCACAACTAATATACAGTACGATAGATTGATCTTTCGCTGCCCGACATATTTTGGATAATAATCACCACGTTAATAAGGAGAATCTAAAATTTTTAAAAAATGTTAGACAACCAGGACAGCTAAACGCTTTCGAAAGAATATATATATATATATATATATATATATATATATATATATATATATATATATATATATATATATATATATATATATATATATATATATATATATATATATATATGATGGATGACTTTACAAGAAATACCGGTAGAAGAACGTCCGATAGATAATAAAATAATTCAGATATTTCCGCCAAACGAAATATGCTAATTTTTATGTCGTTCAGACTCCCTATATCGTTAGTGACCGACTACCTACAGGGGAATATAAATAGAGTTTGTGATATAAG
This sequence comes from Tillus elongatus, assembly GCA_964006375.1. Lineage (NCBI taxonomy): Eukaryota > Metazoa > Arthropoda > Insecta > Coleoptera > Cleridae > Tillus > Tillus elongatus. Next base: position 78,602,869 of record OZ023262.1, on the reverse strand, counting down.
ATATTTAAAATTATGCATCCTCTGATGACGCTAACTTGGTTACTGAAACGATCGTCGGGTTTTTAAAGGTGTTATGATGATTTGGGTTCTCCAAGTGTGCTTAACAAACTTGGTGACATCAGAATTTTAAAAAATATTTTATTTTATTTATTTGCTTTTAAATGTATACATCATGTCTTACAATAAAGCTATACTCTGCTTGTGGCGTAATCAAACATCATTTTTAACCGATTTCAAAAAAGGAGGAGGTTCTATGTTCGTCTGTATGTATTTTTTACGTATTTTCAGCGATATTTTCATCAATCGTGGACCAATTAAAAACATATTTTTTATGAAAGGGCATATCCCAGACGTGGTCCCATTTTCACCAAGTTAGGATCTGATAATAAGATCTCAGGAAAATCAAGGGAAAATGTGTGTTCGCCGATATTTTCGTGAATTGTGGACCAATTTTAAAAAAGCTTTGTTTGTTTGAAGGGTATACTCCTAAAGTGGTCCCATTTTCATCAAGTCGAAATCTGATTATGGGATCTCAGGGAAATCGAGGGAAATCCTCCCATAATCTATGCAACTTAAAGTTCTACTGTAATACGGCACTTTGATTATATTATAGCAGTTTTCTAATACCGTACTCAACACGTACCTATATTTACACTAAAAAAGAAAAAAGAAACACTTTAAAAAATTAAAGCTACTTCAAAATAGACATAAAAAGCGAAAAATAACTGGATTACCGGTTTAGTTTACCAAACCCGAAACACTATCATACTTAGCGATATAAACAGCTTAATTAATAATGGATTATAATCCTAATAAAATACCTAAATATGTGGTTAATGATTAAAGACCAACCCACGCTCACGCATTCCGTCGCGTGTGCGGAGAAACTTGTGATGTGGCGGGAGTGGACTTTGCCTATCTACCTACTACCGAATTGGCTTGGCACCCACTTCAAACAGATAAGTAGGTAGCGCATATAATAATATTTCATTTAAATTATTTTTTGTCTTTTTAATTAAACCTGTCATCCAGTTATATAAAAAATCATTTAGTGGTAATTTTTTTATTATTTTCTAAAATGTGTCTTTTGCTGTAGCTTTAGCTTTTACCAACATCCCTGCTTACACAGATATTTATTTTCAGTTCTGATCTAAATTGTTACTTTATTATAGATTCGAGTCTTCTCAGAAAGCGTAATGTAATATTTTTAGCGATTTTTTTTTAAATTTGCTAATGAGGAGATCTGTGTCTATTTGGCTCTATACAAAGCTATCCCTCGCAGAACAGGTTAAAAAAGTATCACTCAAAGCTGAAAGCACAATAACAGCACTCAATGGTTTGATGCCAAACATAGGAGGTCCCTGGTCATCCAAGAGAAAAATATTAGCGAGCGTGGTATTTTCGCAAACTTGTATGCTGCCCCCGTCTGGCATAGAGCCACTATCAATAATAAATTTAGAGATAAGCTGACACGGGTGCAAAGGAAAGCGAGCATGAGAATATGCAGTGCATATTGAACCATCTCCGCAGAGGCAGTGTCAGTCATTTCTGGACTCGCTCCAATAGAACTCCCGGTGGAAGATAGAAAAGAAAGTTATGAGGGAATAGCGAAATCACAGGCCAAAGAAAATATCATGGAGAGATGGCAGACAACATGGGAGTCATCAACGAAAGGCAGCTGGCCTAGAATCCTGATTTCAACCTTAAGGCACTGGGTGGAGAGAACACACGGTGAGGTAGATTACTACCTAACACAAGCACTTTCAGGACACGGCTGCTTCTGATCATACCTCTATAGATTCCGCTGGGCCAATACAGAACATTGCAGTTACTATGAAGACAGAGATGATGCGATGCACAAGCTATTTAATTTCAAGAGATGGGAAGCTGTTTAACAATAATTTACAGTGATAACGAGGCTATCTTTCATAGCAGAAAGCATGGTCTCACAACTATTCCTATTAAGAAATGTGACAAGAATCATGGAACAGTGTATATACCACAATTTAGAGAAATAGAGATGAAAGAGGACAAGGCTAAACAGAGAGACTTGAAAACGAGCAAATATAACCATTACTAAACCTCTGATCTCACAAAGATCACAGTCAGGAAGGGGGATGTAGGGAAGTGGTAACATAAACAGAAGCATAAACAATGAGATATTGCTTTAAAGCCATGCGGTAGCGAATTCTGAGCACCATCTGCAGTTTCAGGGGTTCCACTTGCTCACCGGCAACGTCCCCATATTACAAAAATAAAGAGATAGATAGATAGATAAATAGATAGATAAACATATAGAAATTCCAACGGACTTTGGATGTGGATTCTAGGAGGCCTAATTCGCGCTTATTTAAAAAAAACACAAGTCTCATCATCGTTACCTCCCTGTTAGTGAATTTTCTTAATGTATATGCTGGGAAAAGCAGAGTGGAATTTTTATTCTGGATTCAAGTTGTAACCGTCCTTAAACAAAAAGACTACTCGACTGGAGACGTGGTATATGGTGATTGACCTCAACTGGATTTGAATTTGCTTGATAGTGAGGTCACTTCTGCCCATGAGCCCTACCCTAAAAGCATCTATCTATCAGGTTTATTATTAAGACTAGAAAGTCTTTAGGAGGTTGGCTGATCTTGTTATGGTTTGACACTTACGCTATTTTCTGTGTTGCCCTGCCTGAGGTCTTATATTTGTGAGTCCCCGGTTATATAAAATTTAAGGAATCTAGATAAATGATAATTAGAATTTATTAATTGTGTTGCCGCCGAACAGGGGAGATATTAGGGAGGAATTTCTCTTCAATTAAACAGATATGTTAATGTTAACAATAATACTAAATTTATTATATTTTAACACGGTTGGTAAATTTCAAATAAATATTAACTCATACACAATAAAAATCAAACAAATAGCAAGAATTTCAAGAAGAAGAAATTATCATTTTATATAGCATATGACAAAATAATAAAATAAAATGGTTCTGTTACAAAAATATTGACATTACATATTTAAGGTATATCAAAGGTCAAATGCTGTATTTTACAGCTCAAAAGCAAACACAAATTATTATATAAATTGCTTGACGTTAGTCAATCAGTTCGGTTCATTTTTCAATGAATTAACTGGCCAGTCCTTTGAGTGGGGCTCTATTTAAGAAAACTCTGGACGCAGCAAGTGCGTTATGGAAGTGAATTTTCATAAAAACGTTTTTAATTACAAATATATCGCTCTAATGCGAGCAGGCATCAATTTGGTTACCGGTATAACCTATATAGTAGGAACAGTGTATCATATTTTATCAAAATAATTATTTGAAAATGTACAAAACTTTTCGGAAAATAAACTTTAAATGTTTCTGAGAAAACTGGTCTCCTAGCCAATGAACCTTAGGTTAATACGAAATTGAGTTATTGAAATTTGAAACATTTAATGAAAGTTCGTAACCAAAACGCCCTTGCTGCGTTCATACAAAAAATTTCCGAAAATACAGTTAAATGTTGGTTTCCTAACTAGCAAAACTTACGTTAATAGCAAATGAGAAATTTGGAGGACTTAATGAAAATTTGCTACCAAAACGCACTTACTGTGTCCAGATTTTTTCTTACAAACATGCATCATATTTCGATAAAATATGCTAAAATGCAGTAACGAATTTGTTCTACGAAAATTAGCTAAAAATTATAGACCGTTAAACCATAAACTTCACTAAACCTACAGCGAAAGCATCAATTTAACTAAACCGACAGCCAAAACATCAGAGAAAGGGTCTATTTGAAATGAATTTTCTGGGAATATTTTAGTAAAATGAAGGACAATGACGATTGAAACTAAGACTTCAGGCTTTGTAAAACATTATTCTTGAGACATTTTCCTTCCATAGCTCGTATTAGTGTCAGGTTCATTGCCTAAATATTACCAATTTTGACGTTTAAAATCGCGATTTTGACGTTTTGAGGAAAAGCCAAATGTATTTTTCTTTGAATGCCTGTAACTTTTTGTCCTTTAACCTACGGAGCTAAATTTTGGTAGGTAACTTGCCTATAGTGATATAAACCCGCGTATGAAATTTGGTTGCCCTTACTTTGTTAATTTTGGAGATATAATTTTTTTTCGAAAGAAAACATAAAATTTTCCGGGAAAACCTCGGCGGATTTTCCTGGCTAACGAACTTATTCAAGCCACTTTCGAAAGGAAGGTACTCACCAATTTTGACGTTTAAAATCGCGATTTTGACGTTTTGAGGAAAACCCAAATTTATTGTTCTTTAAATGCCTGTAACTTTTTTGTCCTTTAACCTACAGAGCTAAATTTTCGTAGGTATTTTACCCATAATGATATAAACCCGCGTGTGAAATTTGGTTGCCCTTACCTTGTTAATTCCGGAGAAATAATTTTTTTTCGATTTTTTTCGAAAGAAAACACAAAATTTTCCGGGAAAACCTCGGCGGATTTTCCTGACTAACGAACTTATCCAAGCCACTTGTGAAAGGAAGGTATTCACCAAGTTTTATCAAAATCGGTCCATTATTTTTTTAGTTATAGGTGTGACACATAAATATATAAATATATATATATATATATATATATATATATGTATATATATATATATATAGATATATATATATATATATATATATATATATATATATATATATATATATATATATATATATATATATATAAACATATAAAGTCTGAAACAGACCTCGGATTTGGGTTCCAGGGGTCCTAATTAGCGCTCATTTGAAGAATTTTTTTCAAAATTCGAAAGTCGGGATCTCCTCATTAGTGAATTTTTTTTAAGAAAATTCACTAAAAATATTACTATGTGAAATTTCTACTTTAATGAATGTCAAATGAAAATATTAAGAAATGTACGGGTTAAATATTTTACAAGCTCAAAATCTGTTAATTACAATTCAAGTATTATGTATTTAGATTCACAATATTGACAAAATTCTAAAGAATAAACAGGAAATTTACAGTTGCCCTTTTTTTTAGACACCACACTGACACTATTGAAGTTCAAATTTGATCATGTTACTTTATAAATTTAGATTGTAAAGGTTCAAATGATAGACTGCTGCATGAAAGGTCTTGTTTGTTCGCAAATAAGTTTAAAGTTTCATCGACTCACTAAGTAATGACACCTGGAGTTACCTGTTGAACCTTGAAGATGCTCTCCAAGTGGAGTCAACCATCAGAGCCCAACATAGGCTTACCAATTCGAATACGAGAGGGAAGGTTGGAGAGAATAAATTGTACTTTCCATAAACGGGTATTGGTTCTTGTTGCTCCAATACTGGGGGAGACAATTTGGCCCCGGACATCAAATGAACAGCTGTTATAAGTCGATGTTCGTAATTAATGTAATTAAAATCTCTCTACGGGAATTAAAATGTAAAATGGCTAAAGTGAAATTTACAATGCCAATTGATTCAGAGCTCGAATTTAATCGGAAACTTTGTCTGATTAACTTGATGGATTCACCAGGTCGGTGAACAAAGGATTACTGCTTAATGCGCGTTTATCTGCCAAACATGTTGTTAATTTAAATTCAAAAACCGATCAAATGATATTAAACAATCACTGACAACTCTTGTTAGATATTATCGTCAACAAAAAGGAATTTTATGACCTATTTTAATATAATTATCAGCCACGGTAATTAGAACGATGTGCACTTGTCAAGAGCCCAGCTCACACTCCGCCGAGGTAGCGTGTTGTACGTTCAGATCTAACCCTTTTCCCTTGACGTCTAACGTCCCCTCGTCTACAATTCAAGGTTTTGCCGGGAATATTTGTTGAACGGCTTCAACGGTCGTTTTAGGTGACATTATCCACACGGAAAAATACAGATCAAGTCGCAACGTTTTATTCAGTTCTTGGAAATATTCTTCCAGCCAAATACGACGTAATTTTCCCTGGCAAACATATATTGAATTTTAACGTACAAATTAGAAATGCAGTAAAGGGGTTTACGGTACTTGAAGATTTAGCGACTTTTCATCAAAATAATTTTGAAATCAAAACATGAATTGCCTTACAGATATTGGATTGTCGGCTATTAATTAAGTCTCTTACTGGTTTATTTTGAATATTTAAAGTAGTGACGAAACGCAGTCGTTACAAAGTATATACGGCCAAGATATTAATGTGCTATAAAATCTAGAGTAGAAGCGTTTTAACGTTATTTAAGGTCAGTATGTAGCAAATTCACGTAAAATAGTGCTGTAAATCGAATCATAACTTGCAGATAGCTGTGATAATTTATTATATTTAGAAAGACATTCTCGTGGAATGAATTTAGGGCCCATAACTTGACCACAAAGAAAATATTTGTTTTCCTGTACTCATTAAATTTTGAAACGTTATATTACTCGTGTTTTATTGAAAAAATGTCAATTTTTACCAAATGACCCTTTATTTATCGCCTACGTCCTGGAGCGACCTTACCCAAAAACAATTCGAAGTGTTTCCTTGTTAGGTGCTAACTGGATACCAAATTTGAAAGATGATGTCTCAATTCGTTCGAAAGTTATTGCTCCTATTAACACACAAACGTACATCCTGACAGATCGACAGACCGACCGACAGGCAAAAAAAAATATTCGTTTCAGAATCAAGTTTTGTATATGTTTTAAGACTTTTTACGCCGTTTCAGCAAAAAAAATGAAGTTTTTGTCAACAATATTCAACCCCCAAAAATTCAGCCCTAATTTAATTTCAGCACAGAATACCAGATTTTTGATATTATGATGATGATGATATTTAATGATATTAAAAGTTTTCTAATTAATGCACCCTAGACGTTATACTACTCGAGTTTTAACGAAAAAATATAAATTTTCACCAAATCACCCCCCCCCCCCCCCCAATTCATCCCCTACCCCCTAAAGCCATTTTACCCAAAAAGAATCCTAACGGTTCGTTTGTCGAATGCTAACGCTATACCAAATTTGAAGATGATATCTCAATCCTTTTTAAAGTTATCGTGGCTATAAAGAGACACGTACAGACCGACAGACAAAAAAATTTCGTTCCCAAATCGTGTTTTATATATGTTTCGATATTTTTACGGCGTGACGATGTGTAAGTAAAAGTATTGTTTGTGTTCTTTTTATTAAACATTATTTTCTACCTGATTTATAGAAAAAATTGTGTACATTCGTTAGTATCACCTAATTGTGAGCCGATCAGAGTATGGCAACTGTCAATTGATATTTAATAAACAAGATTTTTGTTATCCCGTCAAAAAGCAGAAACTTTATAACTTATTTATTATAGAACTTTGTAGGGATCGTATGCAGAGATGATATATAGCATAGAATATGAGATAATCCGCAAAAGTTTTCTGTAGAAATAACAAATCGCTTTACAGTTATTGAACTACTGGTCTCTGAATATTGAATCATCCGCAGCTGGAAAAATTTAATCATTTTTCATTTTTCATGAGGGTTATCTGCGTCATATTTCACACATTTTTTGGATAACACAGACCATAAAAAGCAGAGTTGGGACACACAAACTTTCATTCAAAGCAATATTTCATTTCCTGTTAAATATTGTTTCGTCTAGTGTAATCTGAAAGTAATCAAATAATAAATTATTTGTGTGTCGTCCGTTGGCATCAAAGAACAATGATTTATTTCAAGCTTAGTTCCAGTCGTTCTGCTTGTAAATGATGTCTACAGTAAAGTAATTTATTATTTGTAGCTAAGAATGTAAAGAATCATTAAAGTTTAGAATCGAACAGGTTACTCATTATAAATTACCCACCCCTTATTATCGTTATTATTGCATACACAAAAAAAAAAGAAAAAAAGTTGTGTCGTTATGACCGAATTTTGTTAAAATACTCCTAAAAGTACAGTGGCGTGCAGATTTTAGGGGATACAAAAAATTATATTTTTTTAATGGGATAACCCATATATAATTAAATTTTTGGAATGATATTTTTTCCTAATTTCAAAAACATACAATATGTTACCCCTAACTTATACCCTTTTTGAGTTATTAAACGCCGAATCTGTTAGTAAAACTAGTTACTGTAAATATGGAAAGGTTAACTCTATAAAAGTAAGCTATGAATATAACAATATAACAATAATAAACGTATAATATTATAGTTGCGAAAGGTAATACCTTGTGTGCGACTTTACAACAGTAATAAAGAACACCAACAAACACAATTAGTACTCTGCACTTTTCCAATATTAGTGTCTTATAAGGAGGAAATTACAGTCCTAAATTAAACAGCACTATAGCGAAATCCCACTGTTTCTGACATAAACCATAATATGATACATCCCTTCCGAAACAGAATCAACGCATTATAAGGTTTACAGTGGGATGTGTTGCCGCACCCTACATCTCTCTCTCTCAAATTTATTCTTTAGACAGTACTTTCAAAATTTACAAGCATAATCGCTAACATCCACAATCTGTGTTACCTCAACCCGAGCAAAACATGGTCATCCATAGAGCCAATACCACCTATCACACACACATCCCATTGTAGCTTAAATCCCCATATACCCTGCATATGTGATACTTTTCCTTTACGTGATAACAAAAGGATTTTTTCACGCCCGAGGAGGTACCACCCCTTACATCAAGGGGCCGGTGAAGTCCTAACGGACGCTTCCGGTTCTGGTGTATGAGTCTGTTTTTTAAATAAAAATGATGATGGCTCCTCCTTGTACAAAAGATTCCAGAGATAAAATACCCCTCCATTCGGATCACCTGGAGAGGGATGTGCAGGGGGCGCCGGCATCAAGATTTAACATATCGTTCTCGAATATATGTGGCCTAAATTCTAACCTGAACTCCGTTCACTATTTTCTCCAGGCTAATAGGCCCCAACTCCTTTTCATCACCGAAAGCCAAATCAGTGCCAAAACAGCCACTAATCACCTTAATTCCCCGGGGTATAAGCTCCTTACTTCCGCTAGATTACATTGAGGCGTGTGCGCATACGTCCGTAGCATTCTACCCTGCACCAGACTCCCCAATTCAGAAGATGGAAGAAAATACATATTTTGGATGAAACTCTCTCTCAGGGCTGCAACTAAATTCATCTGTTGCATTTACCGGTCACCTTCTGACAACAATTTTGTTCAGCTCTTCGACTACCTTTCTGAAAAAAACCGACCATCTGATTTCTGAATATCCCTCCTCCGAGGTCACTATTCTTAGTGACTTTAATGTCCATAATAACGAATGGCTAGGATCTTCAAAAACCGATCGACAAGGTATAGCAGCGGAGGCCCTCGCAGTCAGCAATTCTTTAGTCAATATGGTTCAGCAACCTACTTACTTTCCTCGCATCCCATACACAGCTCAAATTCCTTGGATCTCATTCTTACTACAAAACCTGAATGTTATAATACATCAGTCACCGCCACCCTTGGTCGCTCAGACCACGGCATGGTCACTGCTTCCTGCGCAATGCAACCCGAGGTCACACAGTTATCACACCCACGTATCGTTTGGCACAACAACTCCGCGAAATGGAACGAAAAGCGGGATTACTTTTCCTCATTTCCATAGGCGTCTGGCTACTTCTATCATCCTGACCCCTCTGATATCTCACAAAACGTCAACTAAATTATAAAAGCTGGCACGGAAATATGTATTCCACGTACACAGATAACGTCTTCAGCCACTCAAGAGTCCTGGTTATCTAAATCATGTGACAAGGCCAGACTTGAAAAGGTCAAAGCGCACAAAACGCTTCTACACAATCGCAGTCAAGAAAACCGTCAAGCACTTAACGACGCAAGAAACCGCTATGTCCGCACTCTTTCTGAGTCAATAAACTTTTTTAATAACCACATCAAAAACACAGACCTCTCAATTTCTAACGCTAGCAAACCCTTCTGGACTCTTGCTAAATCTATTGGGAATAATTTATGCAAGAGCACGTTCCCATTTCTTGTCTCAGGGGATGAAATTGTTTCTACCGCCCTGGGAAAGGCTGAACTTTTTGCCTCGTTGTCGCTGGCAATTCTACTCTCAACCCACCTCCAAATGTTCAACCACCAATGTCGCGCATAAAATGATGGATATCATTTTCAAAACTAAAAAGGTACGAAAGATGCTCTTTTCTCTTAATACCAGGAAATCCTCTGACCTTGACGAGATCCCAGCACTTGTTTTAAAAAAAATCGCAATAAAACTTGCTCCTATCCCGACTCGTCTGTTTCAGACATCTTACAATAGAAGCATATTTCCTAGTAACTGGAAAACTGCTCGAGTACAAACCGTCCCCAAGAAAGGATTCAAAACGCTTCCTAGCAACTACAGGCTATTCCCGTCCTTTCAGTCGTCTCTAAAGTGACGGAAAAGTATATAAGCACCGAATTACTAAAATTTCTTGAAAAACACAGTCTAATCGAGGACAGGCAGTATGGATTCCATCAGCGCAGATCAACTGCCGACCTCCTTTCCTTTGTCACCCATTCTTGGAACAAGTCTATGGAACTACACGGTGAAGCACAGGTTGTCACTCTAGGCATATCCAAAGCATTCGACCAGGTCCGGCACGCAGCGTTGCTTAATAAACTTCCAGTCTATAGATTACCACCAAAACCCTGTTCGTAGACGGCAAATTTCCCCTCAAACCGAAGCATTTATGTTGTCGTGGATGGCCATTCCTCTAAACTGTATCCAATTACTGCAGGAATCCCTCAAGGTTTAGCTTTAGCCCCTACTTTGTTTATTCTCCACATCAATGACCTCCTCTCTAGCACATCCAACCCAGTTCACAGTTACGCGGACGACAGCACCCTCCACTCAAATATACAATATTCTAAGCCTGTCTCTTTAGCCCAATTAGATGAGGATCGCAGACTCATGGAGGGTTCTGACTCTGTGGATCTTCAAAAAATATTAGACTGTGGAAGCAGAAATCTTGTACAATTCAACTCAGCCTTGCTTTCTATCTCATGAGAGATACACCAGCCCTGGACCCATCACATTGAATAACCAAGTTATTCAAGGTAATGAGTCCTTTTCACTTGTTGGCATTTTTGTGGATCGAATCTCAATTGGCACCAACATATCACATCAATTGCAGAAGCGGCTGCTAAGAAATTGGGTTTCCTATTCCGGGCTCGCAAATACTTTTCAGCAGCTAACCTCTATACCTGATATACTTCACAAATAAGGCCAAACCTCGAATTCTGCTCCCACATCTGGGGTGCCGCTGCCGCTTCTACACTCGCTATCCTGGACTCCATTTAGAAGAGAGCTATATGTCTTATCGGTGACCCTACCGTCACCCAAAGGCTGTCATCGCTTGGGTTGGCTTCCTCTTTTATAGATATCTGCACGAGCACTGCTCAGATGAGCTTTATTCCATAGTTCCTCCAACCGTTGCCCCCAACAGATCTAGCAGGGGAACAGAGCGAATGCACCTTTTTACTGTCCAGGTTACCAGACATAGAACTTCTTGTTATGCCCGCTCTTTTGTCCCGAGGACTTCCAAGTTGTGGAATTCCTTGCCGGCACATGTTTTTCCTTCTCCACCGAACCTCCAAACCTTCAAGTCCAGAATTAACAAGTTGCCTCTTTCCTCCTTATCGACGCTATCTGACGGTAAAATTTGAATGTGCAAAATAATTTTCGTATACTTGTAAGGAACACTTTTGTTATTAATTTTTTCCCGAAATCTGTAAGAGAAATGGATTTCGAGATAGAGCTGCTGGCCCACCTTAGCTCAACATCCTGTATGTACATTACTTTTAGCAAATTTTCAAACAAAATTATGTACAAGCGAGTTCAGAACTCTCGAAAAAATAATAATGATTATAATATTATTCGCTGTAATAAAGTTTTCAGGTCCACAATTATCAAGAACATTATTAAAAACTCCCCGACTAAGGCAAATTAGAGCACCTCAAAATCCTCTAAGAAACTAACTAGATTGCCCGCATCACTTTGTTCTCTTTGTAAAAGCAAATTATACAGCGTTGGGAGTAATTTGGTGTATCCAACAACAACAAAAAATACATGCAAACCTTGTTAAAGTTTCATGAAAAAAGAGAATATGAAAATCTAATTGTGTTATTACCTATTTAATTTCCCTCAGTACCCATCGTTTCGAAAGCACTTATACTAGAATTTTCTTTTAATTTAGCGTTATTTTGAAATGTACATCGGAACACTTATTCGTTCTTAATACTTGCGCTGAAAATTCCAGGTATATATACAAGGTGAATCAAACCACCCATACCAGTCGTTTATTAGCCTACTTGATGCTCTAAAGAAAAAAGATATGTTTGTATACCCAAACCGGGTATGCTCTATCGATTGATAATAGAGTCTACTTCCGGAACTAACCGGAAATGGATCGTTCTGACACAAATATTGGATTTTTAAATACAACATGGTATTTTTTATTACAAATTTAGGTTACATATAAAAAAGAAGAAACTTGTATCCGAATCACTGTCCAGATAGATCTCACCATTAACCTTAAAAATAAATTTTAACTGCTCTTAACACAAACCAGACACAACGACAAGGACGTGGCTGTTGTGTGTGGGGGAACGGATCGCAGAAAATGTAAGCGTTCATAAATGTTCAAAGTGTCTGCCACCCTGATTCACACATTCCTGGATCCGTTGTCGAACGCTGTCGATAGCTCACAAGATTTCTACGCCGCTCAACCACTGGCAGAATTTCCGGATTCGCACCTTCATATCATCTTTCGTTGTGGTTTAATGTCCATAAACAATATCTTTGACCCGGTTCCAAAGAAAATAATCCAGGGGTGCTAAGTCTGGGAATTAAGGCGGCCACACTACAGGTCCTTCTCTTCCGATCCACCGTCCAGAGTACAGGTTATCAATGACACTTGATTCCAGCAAAAAAATGATTCAGAAAACCATTCTGCTGCATCCACATCGACTATCGTGTATTGAGAGAGGCGTCTTCCAGAAGTTGACAGCGGACGTTGTCGAGGAAGTCAGCGTACACACGGCTAGTTAGGATGCCATCGAAAAAGTAGAGCTTAATAGGTTATAAAAAATGATGTCTCTTGAATTCAATGTCCACAGGAAGGAAACTACCACTCCAAGATACATTCCAAATGACCTACATTACACTTTGCACATACATCGGTCGGTTTAAATGTCCTAGTAAATAGATTAATAAAATTTCCCTTAAGTAAAAGAAGATATAGTATGGAATTAGACTACATTAACAACGTGGCTAAATATAACGGATATTCGAATTGCTTAGTGGAAAAATTAATTAATTGACACAAAGCAAATAGAATGTTAGCGGAATGCACGACATTCAGGAGAGATAAAATAGAGAAAAAATGTGTTTGCCTACCTTTTGAACCGCGTATCACAATGGGTCTCGAGAGCATTTTTAAGAAAGCCGATTTGCAGAAAACTTTTTCGCCAAAAAAATAATTTAAGAAATTTGTTAGGTAATACAAAAGATAGAGATAGAGCAACTGAAATTTTGGGTATCTATAAAATAGGTTGTGAAGATTACAATCTTAAATGCGTTGGGCAGGCTAAGAGAACCATTGAGACTAGATTTCGTTAACATCTGGCACAGCTGAGATACGGTAGTATAGACGAGTCATGCGTGGCACAATATATTTGGGATAATAACCACAACATTGATAAAGTAATCTAAAAATGATGGACAGCCAGCGAAGCTAGATGCGTAGCAAAATATTTATATTTCTAGGTCAATAAAAAACAAAAGTTCCTTAAACCGAGCTCTGTCACTGGTTTGTAGTCCTCTATTTCCGGTTTGCCTTTGATGCAGATAAACATTCCGGAAATTCAGGTAAAGTGATAAAGAAAGTTCAAAAACCTCGTCTGGAAATGAAAATACAATACACAGAAAATTTGCCGGCGATTTAGTATCTCTCTCGGTAACGTTTTTCACCTCTGGCTCAGTATAAAAGGTGAGTTAGTTAGAGAGGTTAGCTGGACTTTTTGATCCTCTGATGATGCTAACGGTGTTAGTGAAACCATGGTCAGGTCTTTAAAAAGATGTGTTGTGTTGATTTGTGTTCTCCAAGTGTACTTATCAGTGCTCATAACAGGTTCCAATTTTCACTTAGTGAAGGTTATAAACTTCTAATGAACACAAAACGCCAAACACCCTGTATATATAAGTTGTATCTAGATTTGTTTACCTTTCGTGATTTTCAGCTGAGAACTTAATATACTGTGTAGCGTGATAAGAATAGTTAATTTAATGATTATTACTATCGTATATATCCATACAGCTTATTTATAGCGAAACTGGGGTGAATCTATTGTGTGATCAAGGAGTATAGGATGTATTCCCCGAGGTCGAACTTGCGGCGTCAAATAATCCCATTGCTATACTTCAGTGAGCTCCGAGGAAAACGTTACATCAATCTACTGTCCAGAGAATTATCTAGAACCGACAGAGATAATGACACAACAAAAAAGATATATATATATATATATATATATATATATATATATATATATATATATATATATATATATATATATATATATATATATATATATACAGGGTGTTTCTAAATTAATTGATTCCAAAAATTTTACAGGGTGATTTTTTGACGAAAAATAAAGGGTGTCTTTCTTATAAAGTTTTTCTTGAAACCCCTTCTCCTCCAAGTTACAGCCCTTTGAAATTTTGGCAAAAAAAAGTTTTCATTAAATTTCTCAGTTATGGAATAATTTTAAAAAACGAAATTTTGCAGATGCATAAGGATAACAAAATGACAGTTTTAAAAGGATTTTATAACCCTATAATGTTATCACAAGAGGGTGAAAAAACCTACCCTTACATTATTTTTTATCAGTACTTTTTATTGTGCGTACCGTTTTCTATTTAAAAAATGACTTAGAAAGAAGGATTCATTTATCAACTTTTTTATGTCTCGACATTTTCTCATAAAATTGTTAGTTTCATCACAAAAAATAAAATATTACTCAGATCGATGTCACATGTATTTACAGAGTAGTTGTTATTTGCTGAAAACACAAGTACGTGGTAGGCTGTCAAATAACGTCATAATTACATTACTATGTTAATATGTATTGTTCTGGCTTTTACTAATTTCCAAAAATTAATAATAAGAAACAACAACTAGGTATTGTACTACTATTTAATAATTAATAATTAACAAACTAAGAAACGAAAAGAAATATTAACAAAATGTCAGTACGTATCATCATAATAAATGTTGAAAATGCCCCCCTTCGGAGAGAACGCATGACTCTAGTCTGTTTCTCATTGAACTTCGTATTCTATGAAAAATACCGGCTGTGTTTCTTATAATATCACATGATGCGATAATACGATTTCTGAGGTCAGGACTTGAATAAACTAAGGTTTTCAGAAAACCGCACAGGCAAAAATCCAACGGATTCAACTCAGGAGATCGGGCAGGCCAATTCTGTGGGCCTCCTCGACCTATACAACGATTTGGGTAAACTTCGTTCAAGTAGTTACGAGCGTTGATACTAAAATGAGCCGGAGCCCCGTCGTGCATGTACCACATTTGTTGTCTAATTTGTAAAGGAATATTTTCAAGAAGTAGAGGCAACTCTTCTTCGAGTAGATGACAGTACACTTCTCCATTTAGTCTTGTCGGAGGAAAATATGATCCAATTAAGTCATTACCAATGACAGCAAGCCATACATTTAATGAAAACTGTTGTTGAAAATGAGATTCCGTAATTTCGTGTGGGTTTTCTTCAGACCATATGTGGTTATTATGAAAATTTCTAATAGATTCTCGTGAAAAGTTGGCCTCATCAGTAAATAAAATACGAGATAAGAACTGTGGAACTTGCGTGATCATTTCAAGCATCCATTGACAAAAGATTAAACGAGGTAAAAAATCACGAGGTAAGAGCCCTTGAACTCGTTGGATATGGTAGGGATGCAGTAGTTGTTCTTTTAAAATTCTAATTACCGTGGAATAGCTGACATTTAAGACTTGAGAAATTCTTCTTGTATTGTACCAGGAGATTCTTCAATTAAATTGAGGACAGCCTCTTCAAGTGCTACAGTTCTTACTTCTATAGAACGCCCGCAATCGGCGGCAGTTCTTGAAAATTTTCCTTCTTCTTGCAGACGTTACTGAATGCGTGCGAATATGCTGTGATGGGGTACAGTTCTATTTGGATATAACTCAGTGTAGAAGCGCTGTGCTCTTAATCCATTGGCATTAGCACGGCCATATTTAAAATGAATATCTGCCATTTCGGAATTGGTATAATTGACCATTTTATTCACTTATTTGTTCTAAGTGTTTAAAAAATTCTCGATAGATTGACAGATTTGACAGCCTACCACGTACTTGATTTTTCAGCAAATAACAGCCACTCTGTAAATTCATGTGACATCGATCTGAGTAATATTTTTTTTGTGATGAAACTACCAATTTTATGAGAAAATGTCGGGACATAAAAAAGTTTCTAAATGAATCCTTCTTTCTAAATCATTTTTTTAAATAGAAAACGGTAGACACAATAAAAAGTACCGATAAAAAATAATGTAAGGGTAGGTTTTTTCAGCCTCTTGTTACATTATAGGGTTATAAAATCCTTTTCAAACTGTCATTTTGTTAGCCTTATGCATCTGCAAAATTTCGTTGTTTTAAATTATTCCATAACGGAGAAATTTAATGAACACTTTTTTTTGCCAAAATTTCAAAGGGGTGTAACTTGGAGGAGAAGGGGTTTCAAGAAAAACTTTATAAAAAAGACCCCCCTTATTTTTCGCCAAAGAATCACGCTGTAAAATTTTTCGCATCAATTTAGAAACGCCCTGTATATATATATATATATATATATATATATATATATATATATATATATATATATATATATATACAGTGTGTCCACTGATTGAGTGTGGGTAAGGTATAAGTGACAAAAAAATTTCGAATTAGAATCTGATGTTCTGAGAATCGCTCCTGCTTGGTCTTAAACTGAGATGTTTAGAAAATGAACAAAATCAATTAATATACAAGGTGGCTTATAACTGATGTAATTAAATGTATTAAGAGTAAACTACCTTCGTTTATGAAGATACCGCAAAAAGTTATCAACAAACATTGTTGAGAATTAAAATCTATGACAGGCTCTCAATTTTCAAACAGATCAGCCTACTATGAATTTTTTTAGCTGCGACTTTATTTTAAAGACGTTCGACGGCTTCTGTAATTAGGTGTACTTTAAAAAATACTTGAAACTGTATTAAAAAGTCTTTTCCATCATTAAACTTGGGGTAGGTTTCCTTTAATCTCAACCAATAAAAAAAGTAAAGTAAACGCACAATTGGACACTCGAAGCAATATTTGGCGAGTGGCATGGCTACTAGAGCTCTGCCTTGTTATTCGTTTCCCGGGATGCTACTTATTTAGAAAATTGAAACGTCAATTTTATTTGTCACGAACGGCAAGCTTCTGTATTTAAAAAT